>CM026074.1:570000-1770000 GCA_014839685.1 Anableps anableps
AACAAGAATTAGACTAAACCAGTTGACAAACATTAGCAGCTTTTTTCTGGTATTTTAAACCTTCATAGGTTTAAATCAACAGAAGTAAAATTTGATTCCAGAACAGCCTTGTGGCACATGCTCAGCTGTAGAAGAATGAGAACCCACAGCAGCACTGATCACATGCCCCCCAACTGAATTAGCAGGAACACAAACTGGATTCATTTACACAGAATGTGAATGAAATTACAGATGATCATGTGATGGAAAAAGGAAGCAAAGCTGTATATGGAGTCACTGAGGAACTAATTACAGAACCATCAGCAGCTATGGGAGCTGAAACCTCCAATAATGGGGAGCAAAAGCTAGAATATTTGTCACTGGAAGAGAATCTGACAGAAGGATGACTACCTGGCATAGAACAATCCAGTCTGTCTTTGACTTTAGGTCATTGGCTTTTTCTGCCAGTGTTGTGGGTTGGCTACTACATTTAGGTAAATCATGTTAAGGTAACATTAAGACAAGTGGCAAGTTTTCCAAGCTGAACATGGAAAAAGTACCTAAAGTGCTTTTAGGGTGTTCCAACTATCGAGGGATCACACTTCTCTGACTCCATGTTAAAGCTTACTGTAGGGGGTTGGAGAGGAGGCTTGGACTCACTCAGAAGGAGGAATGTAACTCTCGTCTCAGCCATGGAATGGTGGAGCAGATCTCTACCCTCACAGACTTTCTGATGGAAGTTTGGTTGTCTTGTCCACATGCGTTTTGTGGAGTCAGGTCAGACCTTGTCTTGAGAGGTACCGGTGGGACTTTTTAGGGCCAGATTCTTGACACCAGGGGTGGGAATCGTTTACACTCTTGTGATTCAATTCCAACTTTTGGGGCCACAATTCAATTCAAAATCAATTTTTGATTCAAAACAACTATTCATAGTGACTTATGCTTTAATCTATAGGTGTGCAAAGGATCAAAGGATCATCAACATTTACTCCAGTCTCTAGTGCAAGGCAGAATGACAAATGGAAACAATCTCTTTCACATTTATTAAATTATAAATATTAATCCATGCTTGGATGGAATTACTCCCTTACTGCCTCCTCCGTTTTGTTTTTTTAACAGAGAGCGTGCCACAGCTTTCTGCAGACAGACTCCTCTGTGGACAACGGTGTTGGCATTTCCAGCCAGACGTTTTTAGTCATGTGACAGTCTTTGCTCAGTCTTCCCTTTGAAAACCTTGCATATGGTGAAGCTCATATTTGGTAAACAGAGTCCAAATGTTTGCCTTCAAGGAATACGAGGCCAGTTGAATCCCTCCCTCTTTCATTTTTGTAGTTTTCTTTATTGTGATACTTTCTGCACGTGTACATTCCAGTACAGGCTGCATTGTGACGTAGATACAGAATGGAGGCCAACAGACAGTGGATTTGTTTTATTCTTTTAAACTAATTTTAGGACATTTTAAATCCATTCTGAATCGTAGTAAATGAGAATCGGGATTCTTACGCGAATCAATTTTTTGACACGCCCCTACTTGACACTATGTCAAACTTGTTCCTACTGGAGGTTAGACTCCGTCATGGCTGTCCCATGTTCCCGATCAGATTCCTGTTCTTCATGGACAGGACATCAAGGTGTGTGGTCTGGGAAACTTGGGGTCTAACTCTGCTTTTTTTCAGTGATGTGGTTCTGTTGGCTTCAGCGTGAATTGGAGCACTTCAGAGTGTGAACGATATGTGAAGCAGCTGGGATGAGACTGAGCTCCTCCAAGTCTAGGGGCATTGTTCTCAGCTGGAAAAGGATGGAGGCCACCTTTAAGTTGGGGGAGAGTCTTTGATAATCTAGGTGTCTTGTTCTTGGGTCCTGGTAGGATAGAGCAGAGCACTGCTGGAAAACTGACAGCCTGATGCAAAATCTAAGTTTGCTCAGTTCTTGACAGAGATAGAGGACTGATAAGTCACAGCTGATCTGGTAGACTGATACAGCTAGCATGTTTAACTAACGGAACTCCACATTGGGTATTACATCCCCCTGAAAAAAACATTAGCAGTTGTTTTAAATGACGACAGTCAGCTAAAACAAACGGCGTTCACTTGAGCAGCTGTTAGCTTCCACCACTCAAAGGATGCCTGTACTTTCCAACAAGCTCATGGTGATACAGCAGGTAAGGCAACTACTGCGGGTAAAAACTTCATCTGATTAGCTCTAATCAACGCTGGTCGAGTAAATCTGTACTGCCAGTTAACAAGTATTTCCAGGAATAAAAGGAAAAATTGAACAATATTGTACAATTTGAACAATTTCAGGTTCAAAACTCTCAGGTCCAAATAATTTTATACAAATATAAAAAACTATAGAAATGATTGTAGGAGTCCCTTTTCCAAAAGCTTTGGGCAGGGAGCTTCAACGAGTTCCTTCTGGAAGCCCCACTTGGAGCCAGGATGACTACAAGTTAGGAAAAATTGGGTCGGATGATGCATGCAGCAATCACACCACGTCCAAGTCAATGGGGCCACGCAGACCGTTCGTAAGTCCCTGACCATGACAGACCTGGGGTCTGTTTTGTTTGGCGTTACTGAGCAATTTGACGGGAATGTCATGAGTGAAAAAGGAAGTGAGACATGGTGGCAAAGTAAAACGCATCCACTTTGGGCGAAAATATAAACTAAAATATTTTACTCGCAAAAAAAGTAGTGTACTCACCCATGGTAGGAGCTCAGAAGTACCGAAAAAGATAAAAGAGTGAAACAGCAATCTTGTTCGAGCAGCTTTGAGTTTACTGGCGGACCAGCTTGTGTTTACACTGGTGGAATTTCTGGTACATATTCTCACATGAACACTCAAACTCGCGAGTCCAGCAGTCCGTAGAGGGACTGTTGTGTTGGGTCCTGTGTGTCATCTAAAAATCCAATTGGAGTGTGAAAAGTTGGATGCAAGCGGTATGTTTTGGGCCTTAGAGCTGCTGAGAGACTTTCACATATTTCTGACATGGTTAGAAGATTATGAAGAGTAAAGCATGGTTGCTGAGTTGGTGAATTTGAATGACAAAACTGTGTCACAGTTGTGATAAAATGTGGTTTATTTCTGCCTGATCTCAGCAGATTGCTGTTTAAAAGGAAACCTGTGCGTATATATGTCAGCAGTTACTGTGAGAAGAGAAGTGGAGAGTGGTGGATTATAGAAGGAAGTAAAGAGAGAATGAGCTGGAAGAGATTACTGGGCTCAGGCACCTGCCGGACAGAGCATCAGGATCATCCGCTCTCAAAGTTTTAGTGCTGGCAGAAATAGTAGAGGTGACTTAGCGAGAACAATGACACACCCTATAGCTGAAGAGATCAATGATACACTTAGATTCAAAATGAATCATACTGCTGGAATATTAAGCTTTTAAGTAGTATTTCAACATTTATCAACATGTATCTTCTGACTGGAAGTAATTTTAATGTTTTATCCTGACTTAAATCTGGTAGAGAATCTGTGGAGGGAGTACAAGATTAGGGTGATGGCAAGGAGGCCTTCTAACCTTGAAGCATCCTCTTGGATAAATCCTCATAATCCAGTGGAAGCTTCCAAAATGCAGCTGTAAGAAGGATCTGATTGCTGTTATGCCAATAAGGATTTGGTCACTGACCACTGAGAAAGATAGAAGTGATTTTTAACATGTTTTTTTTTTTTTTTTTTTGCTTTGTAAAATATCAACAAAAGAAAGTTTTTTTTTTTTTTTTTTTTTTTTTTTTTTTTTTTTTTTAAATAATGACCCTCTTTCTATCTTGTTTTATTATTCCTTGACAGATGCCTCTCTCATTTCCCGTCAGACTTCTTGGTTACATAAAAATTATTTTATATCTAAATCCTACAGGCATATGAATAATTTGGGAATAACGCATATTTCCAATCCATTTTATGTGTAAATATATCAAAGAAGCCAGTGTTTTTGAGACTAAAGTATGTAAAACTCAAAAAGAAGATTGCTAGCTTGTTAAATGGTCACATACAATAAAGCCAAAATGACATGAATAAAGGTATGGGTATCAGAGCAAGTCAAAGCAATCTTTTTTTTTGTGGAAATTTCTTATCAGTTCAGCACACTTTATATGATCTGCTGCAGCAATGGAAAAGGCTCAGGGAACAGGGCAAAGGTCTGTGAGCTGAACATGTGACCAAGGTCATCTGAGGACACCATAGAAGGTCAGACTGGCAGAAGCTTTTTATAAGCAGCCTATTATTTGAGAGATTTTAATCCTGAGTGATGATTATATTAGGTATATGCATCTTTGCATTGGGTGGATTTGAATTACATGCAGAATTTAGTTTAGATAGGTTAGTTCTCAGGCTCCTCTCTTGTGGAACCAGCTCCCAGTTTTAATCCGTGCTGCAGACACCCTGTTGACCTTCTAGACTAGGCTTAAAACTTTCCTCTCTCATAAAGCTTATAGTTAGACTGGCTGAGGTTATCCTGAGCTATCGCTGTAATTATGCTGCCATATGCTGCCATATGCTTAGGCTATTGGAGGAAAAACTGACCACTTTTTCCCTTACTTTCTTCTCCTACTACTCTCCAATTTGCATTATTTAATGTTATTAATAAAACTTTTTGTTTTCTCTCTGTCATTTTTCTCCCCATAGAAGCTACACCTGGTGTGGCGTTCTGTTTGGCTGTGATGCCTTCAGCTGAGATAATGCTGCCATCAACTAATCGTTCTCCTTCTCCTGCTGTTAACTTTTTACTTTCATGAACATCGAAAATAATATTACATCAGTTCATCTGTTCCTTGTTATGCATTCTACTCTGTCTTCTCAAACCTCCAGTCGGTTGTGGCAGATGGCTACTTGTACTGAGCCAGGTTCTGGTTCTGCTGGAGGTTTCTTCCTGTTAAAGGGGAGTTTTTCATCTCCAGTGTCGCCACATGCATGATCTGTATGAAGGATTGCTGTAAAGTCAACAACACAATGCCATGCAGTCGCTTCGTGCTCGTCCAGGAGGAGTGAATGCTGCAAGTCAGTGACTTGATGCTCTGCTGGGTTTACTTAGAAACTTTTTGAACTACTTTGAATAATTAATTGAGCTACTGTACTGTTTGATAACTAGGATTAATTGAAATGTATGTATGATCAAATTGATTTTTTTTTTAAAGTGCCTCAAGACGACATTTGATGTGAATTCAATTCAAAAATACTTTCTTGATCAGTCTCATGAAGAGGATGGTCAGGGTTATCCATAATTTTCTTGATTTTATGCAAAATCCTTCTTTGCATCATCATCTCCAGAGGTTCCACAGTCGTCCCCAGAACAGAACCAGCTTCTTTATCAGGTTGTTGAGCCTTTTTAGGTCCCTGGCTCTGATGCTGCTGCCCCAACAGATGATGACAGAGGAGATGACGCTCTCGACAACAGACTTATAGAAGACATGCAACATCTTGCTGCAAACCTTGAAGGACCTTAGCTTCCTCAACAAGTCCAGTCTGCTCTTTTCCTTCTTGTAGACGCTTCACTGTTGAGTCTCCAGTCCAGCCTGTTGTCCAGATGAACACCGAGGTATTTATATTCCTCAACCACCTCCACTTCTTCTCCCATGATGGAAATAGGGTTTGATCTGACCCTGTTTCTCCTGAAATCTACAATCATCTCCTTTGTTTTGTTCACATTCAAGATGAGATGATTGTTTCCACACCAGGCCACAAAGCAGTCCACCAGCTCTCTGTACTCAGCTTCTTGACCATCTCTGATCCACCCGACAACTGCAGAGTCATCTGAGTATTTCTGGAGTTGACAGGAGTCTGACTTGTGCTGGAAGTCTGAAGTGTACAGAGTGAAAAGGAAAGGTGAGAGTACAGTCCCCTGTGGTGCTCCTGTGCTGCTGACCACCTGGTTAGACACACTAACTGAGGCCTCCACCTGTGTCTTCTGGAGTTTCAGACGAAGCAGATCACTGTCCAGGTGACAGTGGGTTTGTTGAAGCAGGTGTATGATGGCGTCTTCAACTCCAACTCCACGGCGATAAGCAAACTGCAAGGGGTCCTGATATCTGCTGGTTTACTTACTCAGGTGGGCCAACAGGAGTCTCTCCAGGACCTTCATGATGTGGGATGTCAGGGCAACGGGTCTGTAGTCGTTGATGACTGATGGGTGAGTTTTCTTTGGTACCGGAACCAGACAGGATGTCTTCCACAACAGTGGTACCTTCTCTCAAGCTAAGGTTGAAGAGGTGTTGCAGAATCCCACAGAGCTGCTCTGCACAGGCCTTCAGGACTCTGGGTTGACACCATCTGGACCTGCAGCCTGGTTCCGGTTCAGTCTCTCCAGCTGCCTCTTCACCTGACTTCTAGAAAAAGAAAAAGGGGAGGGGGAGGCAAAGGGAGCAGCAGCATCTCCTGATTTGGTTGAAGACCAACTAGTGGAAGCAGAAGAGTCCATGACTGAGGTAGAGAATAAAACATCTGAGGTGTGACAAGAAAGCTGTGGGTCAAAGGAGGGTGGGATGTCTGTTTGGCTGGGGGCAGGAGGGGAGGATGGTGAGCTTGTTCCTGAACTGAACCTGTTGAAGAATGTGTTCAGCTCATTTGCTCTGTCCAGACTTCCATCAATCCAATCCTCCTTTTCCTTAAAGCCTGTGATCTTCTTCATCCCTGACCACACATCTCTGATATTGCTCCTTTGCAGTTTACTTTCCAGCTTCTTCCTATACTCCTCCTCGCTGTCTCTAATCTTGACTTTGAGCTACTTCTGTATACTCCTCAATAACTCCCTGTCTCCCTCCCTAAATGCTCTTTTTTCCTGTTCAACGGTTCCTTCAGGTCACTGGTGATCCAGGGTTTGTTATTAGGGAAGCATCTCATGGTTCTGGTGGGGATGGTGTTGTCCACACAGAAGTTTATATAGTCGGTCACACACTCAGTCATGGCATTCATGTCCTCTCCATGTGGCTGGCAAAGAGAAATCCAATCGGTAGCATCAAAATAACCCTGTAGGGCTTCTTCTGCTTCCTGGGACCACTTCCTCACTGTCCTTTATATCACAGGTATTCTCTGGACAAGGGGTTTATATTCTGAATAGAGAAAAACAAGGTTGTGATCTGATTTACCCAGAGGAGGTCTTGCTTTGGAAATATATGAATCCTTGACATTTTTGTGAAACAAATCCAAATTCGGTTTGTATAAATAAACCAAACTGAATTGAATATATTAGACACATTCATTTCCCTCATTATAAATTGTATTGAAATGACTTTTCATGGTAAAAAAAAAAAAAAAAAAAAAAAAAAAAAAAAAATCAAAAAAATCCCCATTAATTTGAACGTAAATTTATATCTGTGCTGCGAGCAAGGAGCACCAGCTAACATGTAAAAGTTATGAAGTCATCAGTTCTATGAATGTTACTGCAGAGACAAAATGAGCTGAAGTCTCTCTCTGCTTAAGTTTCCAACCATACGGCCAGATGAAGATTTAAAGAGGAGCGGCAAAAGCAAATGAAGAGGATGCCAACAACTGATTGTGTCATCCAGGACACGTTACTGTGGAATACGTCTCTGCTGCCTGAATATTGAGCTGTTAACATGTCATGACAGTCATGAGAATATCATACAGCAACAATCTTCTACCAGAGGCCTTTTCAGATTCATTGCGAGACTGACTGCTACTGGAGAGTCTTCCAGCCCACAGCATTATTAATTTCCCTTTGGGAAAAATAAAGTACATTCGAATTTGAAGTAAACTTCTTATTGTGTGAAAATTATTTTACATCAAGTTTAAAGGCCTGTTTGCTCTGGATTTTGCAGAAGTAATGACTTTATCACATTTCTACTCACTTGTTAACTTGTTCTACTATAGAATGACACCATAGTGAACTATTACTCAGATATGTTTAAAAGAGTTTGTTTCTGTTGATGGAAGATATGTCTAGTAAAACATTTCCAACAAACCAGTTTGCAACATATTGTTTAGCTTAAAGAGGTTACTTCCCCATTCTGCTCATTTAGGCCATTCTGATTATGCCAGGGGCCATAAATATGTCAAACTGACACTAAAAAGGATGATAGTCTAGTTGGTTTTAATTTGCTCATCTCTATTGAGACAAAGTGGGCAGCAAGCTCTTCTGTTCAGGGACTTGTCACCACCGGTCCAGAACCTTACTGACAGACACCAAGCACTTCAGTTCGGTTGCCGTGGTGTAACACAGATAAGGAGGTGGCATTTTGGGACAACAGTCAACTCAGAACCCACAGTTTGACTCATTAAAAATGCCACGTCGCGCAGTGCTGACAGGTTAAAGTTTCATGGAGACACATGTTGCTGAAGAACAGTGAGCGGTACCTGGTGCTGTCATCGTGCTGGCTGCTGCATCCGGCTTCAGCTGGCCGCAGGTCCCTCTGATTCCCCCTCCTCCGGAGCCAGTGTGACAGCAGCGGGCTCCAGTGGGGGATGACCCCGCCGGGGGAAGCGGTGTCCGGGCTGGTTGTCCCCCCAGTGACGAAACATAAACTTGGCTGAACAAAGCGGAACAACGACGAACTGAATTCATTCTGAAACTGTCCGGAGTCGCACTAAAAACGCACTGTCTTCTGTTTTTTCACTATTTTCAACAAAACTGAGTTATTTTATGTTAGTACAACTTCTTAATGTACCCCTAGGCGCGGTTTCTTTCCTCTCTGTAGAACCGAAGGAAGAAGGAAAGCCGGCCGGTAAGTTACATCATTTTTTTTCCGAGTTATGGAACGTCGGTAGCTGAGGGGGAACTTACTGGTAGGTTAGTCCACAACGCTCTATGAAAACATTCCAGTTTTAAAAAAAAAACAACCTAATATTAACACATGAAAAGATAACCGTGTTAAATATATATAATAATAAATATATATAATTAGCTTTTTCCTTTGACCAAAGACTAAAAACCTAAAATTAAAGAGTCGCTCATCCACCTGTCACCCCTACAGTGCAGTTGTGGTTCGAGCCACTTTGACTTTTGTGAGGTTGAGCGGAAACCTATGAAAAAGGGGCGTTACTTTTCCATACTGTAGCCAATCAGCGTTGTAGAATTTTCTAACACAAGTATGACGAATTTTGACATCAGCAGCTCCCCAGTGGCCCCACAGAGCATTCTTTACGTCGGTTAATTGATCTTTGTCAAACCTACTCACTATCCTATTATGTTCCGGTGCCAGCCAGGCAATTATCAGTTCCTTTCTATATTTGTATAACTAAAATGAAAAGAATTGTCTTTTTTTTTTTTTTTTTTTTTTTTTTTTTTTTTTTTTTTTTTTTTTCAGTTTTCCATATAAAATCAGGCAGTGACTTGGCAAACAATCCAAAGATGTATAACGAAGAGAGCTTTGACGAACAAAACTCTTTTTACTTCTTCATTAAGCTCTCGACTGTACTGTAAGCTGAGCCATAATTAGACTGTTCTGCAATAAATAGCTATACCAGTGCTTCATGCTTTCTAATCAAGCGTGTGGTGAGGTTCTTGCTGAATATTCCTCTGAGGATATTATTTGTCTGAGTTGATCAGGGTCAAACTCCTGTCCAGAAGCCATTATGTAACCAGATAAGGGAGCAGTGGTGTCAGAGGTCAGGACAGCCTCTGTGCTGGGTATTCATCATCCACTCTCCGAATTTTAACGTCATGGGTGTGTTCATGTAAACAAGACAAGCGTCATAACAGTGGCAAATAGAAGAAGAAAACAAAGCAGAAGGCTGTGATAAACAGCACCAGATACGTCTGATGTTTCACAAGCTTTTATTGATTTGTCCACTTCCAGTTGAACTGATTGTGAACAGGGGAAAGAATCTCTTTAAAAGCTGATCATTGGCAAGTTGCTGGTTAGGATCACTCAGGTTTGTAATAAAATACCAAGAAGGGAACATAACTCTAAGAACCCAAGAAAACTAAAGCTGTTAGTGGCCATTAATAAGGGATGGCCACTAAATAAGCAACATAAGACATTACCAAATGGTTTAACATTCTGTACATTTATCCAGTGTCTTCTACTGACATAAGATTAGTTGATGGAGGTAACAGTTCTAGTTGGAAAACTCACCCTCTCCCTTGACAATCACAAGACGAAATGCTGCGTCTACCCTGGTGTCTTGTCCAGGTGGGATGTGTCTGAAGATGTGTGATCTTTGCAGTAGGCCATGCTCCACATGATGAAACAAAACTCCTCAACATAGACCCTTCACCCTGGGAGGATGTGCTGGATGCCAAGAGAGGGCAGGGTCCTAGAAACACTGATCTCCATCATCATCATCATCATCATCATCATCATCTGCCTCTAGAAAGAGTTACCAAACTTTCTGGGAAAAGACATTAAAGCATGTCCCCTATGAAGAAAAAAAGGAGAGAACAGCAACATTACAGACTCATCATACTTGTGTTGACATAATCAATAAAATAATTTTGTGCAATTTTTTTTCCAAAAAACACCAGACAATGAAGACTTATTTGCAAAAGTTGCCAGGATTAACCTTTTTTTTTCTGTACTCAGCAGCAGTCTATAATTATCCTCAGAACATTCTGTGTTCCCCTTCTAGAAATCAAACGTAACTTTCAACCAAACATGTAACTCTTTAATTTTGATGACTCCCACATCCCTGCTAGCTGCCCCAGGAGGAAACGTGCGAGCACACTTTAGACATCTAAGCTGTAGCCTGGTGAGTACAGCAGGAAGTAACTGCTGTACTCTTTAAATAAGATGACTCTTTAAACAACCTTTTGGTTTTTGCTGTACTCTTGTTTGTGTGAGTATCCTTGTGTATGTTTTCCCCTCTATCAGAGTTTCTTTGAATTTTCTGTATCAGCAAAAAAATAAAATAAAATAAATAAAATTTTTTTTTTTTTTTTTTAAATCCTGCAATGACAGACTTATCGCCTAAGCCTGCCACAGCAGAGTGCTTCTGGGGTCATTTATTGTTGGTGTTCATGTGCTGCCATCTGGTGGTCATCTAGTGTTACTGCACAATTTGGACGATCAGCCACACGGTTTTAGTAAGAGTAAAATGAATAAATGCAGCATTGCTTTAGCTTTTTGATTTTTCACCAGACCATAGTTTTTTTTTTAAACTAATACTTATAACCTTTTACCATTTACCAAAATATGCTTCCTTGATTTTAAGTTGGTTTTAGTGTAATAAAACACTAAATGTTTCTAAATGTAGTTTTTGAAAGAAAGACACTGTTCTCACTGGCCTGACGATATGAAAATAGTTGCCTTTAAGGTTCCTCACTGTCGTCCAGACATCATTAAAAGAAGCTACATATCAAACGTCCAGTTCAGAAGTGGGAAGAGTATTCAAACATCGTGCTCAAATAAAGGTGGCACTACTTCAACATATTTTTACTCAAGTAAAAAGAAAAAGGAGTTGGCCAAGAAATTACTCAAATAAGAGTAAAAAAGTATTTTGTAAAAACGCTACTCATATATTGAGATCATAAAATCTGATTTAATATTTTACAATGATGTCATCAGAAACAAAAGTATAACATTATGCATAAATTCTCATATTTTAAAGACAAAAATGAAAATATTAATACAAATAAATAATTAAAAATTGAAAAATTTTAAGCTGGAGAAGCACTTTTCCGTTTCAATATTTTCAATATAAAACTTATAAAACCAGTACTTGCAGTAAGTTATTTGTGTGAAGCATATGTTATAACATGGTACAGTACTTTCAGTGTCAATATAGTGTTTACCATATATTCACTTTACCTCCAAATGGTTTAAAGGGCTTAGCAGATTAAAATTAACTTTAAAAATTTAAAGCTTGTGTAGAATTAGGAATTCCGGCTTTAACATAAGCTGAAGGTTTGTGTCTGCGTCTGCTGCATTTTGGTTGAAATATGTTTGTTCTTCATTCAGTGAAGTTACTCACAGTGGGTAAAGTATCCAGAAGTAAGAGTAATGATACTTCATGATATTGCTCAAGTAAAAGTAAGACATACAGTGCAGTAAAACTATTCCAAAAAGTACATTGTTTTCCAAAAAGTTACTCAAGTAAATGTAACTGAGTAAATGTAACTAATTACTACCCACCTCTAGTCCAGTTACAGAAGATCTTAAGAAACAGTTCTATACAGTCAAGTTTGAATTCAGTTTCAGCAGATGTAGAACAACATTTCTTTCATTTCAAACTTACAAAACATATGTGGGTGATTTACAGTAATTAACGTAAAGTACAAGAGTCACAGTGTCAAAGGAGATATTAAAAAACAATGCTGATTGTCAGTAAGTTTTGGATTTTACTGTAAAAATGAATGCATGGGCCCAGACACTTCTGAATATCACAGTGAGTGACATTCAGAGACGTCTCAGTGATGATGGTGTTGTCTACAAATGCAGCTTACAACACCAGCAGAAAAAGGAACAACACAAACAGTATATGGGATTTCTCTCTTTACTGCCAGTTGCTACTATAGGGATCATCTCTCTCAGCCAATCCCTAGAATCCTCCTCTGTCACACCAACCCTCTGAATATCCTCCCACTCCCCTTCTCCTCCTCCTGACAGCTTCATATTTAACATCCAGTGTCCGATACATCAGAAAACCCCACTGACATTTATTTCCACCCATTACACACGTCTCCTCTTCATCGCTCTTCTCTGTCTGTTGTTTAGGATAGTTGACCATAGGTGGTAAAACACATCCACCTTCAGTTTATGGAGCTTCTGTGACTCTCATGATACACAGAGAAATAATATAGAGCTCTTGGGATGTTTCATTAGCACAAATACAGAGTTCATGCTGTTGGAACAGAAGTTGGTAATTTTAAACAAACATCGGTTAAAAAATTGTGACCCAGTTTGTTGGGTAAGAAATGAGTCTAGATGGAGCCTCGTTATTCTTCACTGACTACTGTTTTATTCTCATTTATCTTTTTATAATACGTTTTTATTTTCATCCAACAATCAACAGCTCGCTATATGCTGCAGGATGAAATAACAATAACAGTAAACTGATGCTATCTAATAATGTCAGTGTCAGTGAGTTGTGTTAATAACTTTAGCTCACGCTAACGATTGTTCCCATGCACATTTGAAGTGATTCTACCTTGTCTTCCTCTTTTATATAAACACTGTATGTCTGCATATTTGCAAAAAACAAAAATGTCCTATTTCACAACAGTCTTTTTTCTACATTTGTATTTAAAATGTTTTCATTTACGCAAAGTGGAACCAAAGTCAAATTCCCTGTTTGTGTGCACAATGAAGAAAGCTGATTTACTTAAGATAATATGAGCCTTGTATGTGCTGAGTACTATGTCAAAAACTCCTCAGTAAGGAAACTGACTATTGGTTGTCCTAAAAGTAAGTACTGAATGATGACATCATCTACAGTGGCTAGAAGAAGTATTCACCCCCTTAGTTTTACCCTGTTTTGTTGCTTTTGCAAATCAATCATGATCAACAAAATGTGGCTTTTTTGACAAAAAAAACTTTAATGTGAAAGTGAAAACTTATTTTTACAAGGTAACGACAATGAAATAAAAATATGCAACATAGGTGATTTCATAAATATTCACCCTTCTTTACAGCTGACCTAATTCAACAGAGGTCCATCCAACTGGTGCTAGTCGTCTCACAATGAGAGGAATGGAGATGAGCTGAGTGCAGTGAGGGTCTCCAGTGATTGTAGTATAAAGACAGCTGGTTCTGGAAGGTCCATTCACTGGTTCATCAGTATTCCTGGCTACCATGACAGCATGAAGACTGAAGAACACCCCAAGCAATCAGAGAAAAGGTTGTTGAAAAGTGGAAGTCAGGGGATGGAGACAAAGCATGTTTGAAGCCCTGAACATCTCCTGGGGTTCAGTTAAATCCATCATCAGGAAATAGAAGGAAGATGGTCCATGTGTAAATCTGCCTCGATCAGACCATCCTCACCACCTGAGTGAGCGCCCAAGAAGGAGACTATTGAGAGAAGACACCAGGTTACCGTGACTACGCTGAAGGAGTTACAAGCTTCAGCAGCTGAGATGGGAGTGACTCTGCAGACAACTGTTGCCCTGGTTCTTCACCAGTCAGAGCTTAATGGGAGAGAGGCGATGAGAAAGAAACTGCTGAAGAAAAGGCAGATCAAGGCTGGCTAGAGTTTGCCAGAAGGCACGTGGGAAGCGACTCCATGGTCAAAGGGAAGAAAGTTCTTTGGTCTGATGAGACCAAAATGGCGCTTTTTGGCCATCAGAGAAGACGTTATGTTCATCTTCACAAACACACCATCTAAACTGTGAAGCATGGTGGTGGCATCATCATGCTGTGAGGATGGAGAAGGGAAAATAAATGCAGCAAAATCTAGGAAATCCTAGGTTGCAAAATTAGTTTCCATCTGCCAGAGAACTACAGCTTATTTTCCATCAAGACAACGAGCCAAAGCATCCAGCCAAAGCTATACGGACATGGCTTGAAGACAGCAAGGTGGAGGTTCTGGAGTGGCCCAGTCAAAGCCCAGACCTCAGTCCCAAAGAGAGTTAGTGGCAGGTCCTGAAAAGGGCTGGAATAGTTTATCAGGAAGAATGGAGGAAAACTGTAGCGTCCAGATGAGCAGCCTGACTGAGACCTGGCAGCCTGAGGTGCAGCTACTAAATACTGACTTGAAGGGGGTGAATATTTATGCAGTCACTTATTTTATGTTAAATATTTTTACTTAACTGTCAGAAGTAGTTTCTTTTATTGATCATGATTGATTTGCTAAAGCAATAAAAAAGTAAAACCTCCAAGGAGGTGAATACTTTTTATAGGCACTGTAAATATCACAACTAGTTATTCTTGCAACTGTAATGGATATTGTTTGAGTGATAAATAATTTCTTGGAAGTGTCAACAAGTAAAAAAATATAATTATGTTTACAACCAGAAATAAACCCTCTCTGGTCATTTCTTGTTTTTATTGATTATTTTTATGACAAATTTGCAGCCCTCTTGTAGAATGCAATCTATAGGAGCAATTTCAATGGACCTAAAAGAGACAATCTTTGAAATCAATCTTTGAACATCTCTCAGTGCTCTGATCAGTCCATCATCTAAGCAAGGAAGGAGGATGGCACAACTAAACTTACCAAGACATGCATGTCCGCCTAAACAGGTCAGGCAAGAACCGGATTAATCAGAGAAGAAGGCAAAAGACCCATGGCAACTGAAAGAGTGTCAGAGAGCCACAGCTCAGGTGGGATTCATCTGTCAGGATGGCAACTATTAACTGGGTACCGAACAAATCTGCCTTTAATGGAAGAGTGGCAAGAAGAAAGCCATTGTTGAAAGAAAGCCATAGGAAGTCCTGCTTGCAGTTTGCCACAAGCCATGTTGGCAAACATGTGACCCAAGGTGGAGAACACACTCACTGGAAGCTGGTCATTGTTGATGGATGGAGATTCTCTTTCTCATGTTTTATTCCAGGAAAAACTGTTCAATAAAAATCAGTTTATTAAAAAAATGTCAATTCACAACAAAGGTTGCCTCGATGCACTTTACAAAAAAATCACTTCAGTTCAATCACACATACATTCCAATTGATCTTAGTTATGAAACAGTACAGTAGCTCAATTAATTATTCAATGTTGTTTAAAAAGTTTCTAAGTAAACCCAGCAGAGCATCAAGTCACTGACTTGCAGCATTCACTCCTCCTGGACGAGCACGAAGCGACCGCATGGCATTGTGTTGTTGACTTTACAGCAATCCCTCATACAGATCATGCATGTAGCGACAGTGGAGAGGAAAAACTCCCCTTTAACAGGAAGAAACCTCCAGCAGAACCAGAACCTGGCTCAGTACAAGTAGCCATCTGCCACAACCGACTGGAGGTTTGAGAAGACAGAGTAGAATGCATAACAAGGAGCAGAAGAACTGATGTAATATTATTTTCGATGTTCATGAAAGTAAAAAGTTAACAGCAGGAGAAGGAGAACGATTAGTTGATGGCAGCATTATCTCAGCTGAAGGCATCACAGCCAAACAGAACGCCACACCAGGTGTAGCTTCTATGGGGAGAAAAATGACAGAGAGAAAACAAAAAGTTTTATTAATAACATTAAATAATGCAAATTGGAGAGTAGTAGGAGAAGAAAGTGAGGGAAAAAGTGATCAGTTTTTCCTCCAATAGCCTAAGCATATGGCAGCATAATTACAGCGATAGCTCAGGATAACCTCAGCCATTAGAGGCAGAGCCAGGGAAAGTCATCTTTCCAGAAGGTATTCCCCCCAGCTGGACACTTTATAAGCTTTATCAAAAAGGAAAGTTTTAAGCCTCGTCTAGAAAGTAGACAGGGTGTCTGCCTCACGGACTAAAACTGGGAGCTGGTTCCTCAGGAGAGGAGCCTGAGAACTAAAGGATCTGCCTCCCATTCTACTTGTAGAACCTCCAGGAACCACCAGTAAACCTACAGTCCAGTAACGAAGGGTTCTGTTAGGAACATCTGGACCAATCAGATCTCTGATGGATAATGGAGCTGATTATTAAGGGCTTCTTATGTGAGAAGGAGAATTTTGAATTCTATTCTGGATTTAACAGGGAGCCAATGAAGGGAAGCTAAAACAGGAGAAATACAATCTCTAATATGTTAGACTTCTACTTCACACTTATGGGTTCAGCTGTTACAAAGAACCCTAACACAACACAATTTTGGTTGTAATGTGACAAAATGTGGAACATTTCAAGTCATACAAACATCTCTGCCGCTTAATTCTGTCTTGCTTCCCCGACTTTAACTCCTCTTCTCTCCAGAGCACAATACCTCCACCTCACCAGGCTCTTCTACTTGTTTCATTTATTAATTTTTGCTACAAGTGTGACTGAGCAGTGTACACACCCAGTCTCTGCTTCATCTGGCCTGAAGCTTTAATGTTGTATGATACTAATGTCGGTAATGCTTTGTTTTTGCTGCCTTTACAACTTTGCTGCTCACCCATCTGTGCACGATCCAGCTGCCATCTTGAAATGATCTGCACACTTGCTAGTAGGTGGCAGCTAATTCGCATGGCTCATTTCATCTCACTATTACTCTGTAACAAGCTGAGCCAAACATGAATTTCTCCAGCTGCCATCACCACTGCTAAATGTATGCTGTTTGGAACCGTAACTTTAGGTTTCTATCAAAGAGTACTTAATTAATGAAATGGCTAGACTCTCCATGAAGCAGTTTAATTTTGAAAAATGGATATAACAATAAATCAATAACAACGGGTCCCCTTTTCTTACTAAACTTTGCTCCCATGCAATACAAGTGAACAGTCTTTAATTCCTATGAGCCATCAATAGTTTTATCTAAATGTGGAGAGGCAAAATACCACCAAAACAGACGATCTGCATGGAAGGGAGTGGGTAAAAAGGAAGTACATCAGTGGGATGGAGTTGTCCAGCTTGTCCCCAGAAATCATCTTGGTGCCAAGCAATCAGCCGAGAAACCTAAAGGACTCAAAATAGTTTCTGTGATGACCAAATCCCCCCCATGATGTGTGCAAACATGCTGACTAACTGAAAAAGAAGCTTTCTACATCAAGTTCGACGTCATGTTTCGCTTGGGGACTAAGAACTGATTTCACTCAGTGGTCAGACATTTTCAACTCTTTTTATTTGTATTTCTCTGGATTTTTTTGTTGCTATTCTGTCTCTCAGCATTAAAACAGAACTAACATAAAAATGAGAGCCTGTCGAGTTCTATTTAAGTGAGCAAAATCTACATTTACAGTGTGTTGTCTAGTTGGAAAGTATACAGTGGGTAAAATATGTACTGAACACATGAATATATTTGTAATATTTCTCTTGACATGAAATTTTAACCAGATACCAGAAACAACTCTAGTAATGTCCAGATATAAAAAAAATAAAAAAAATTAGACTATAAAATAAGCTATGTGGAATGATGTGGAAAGACACAGGAAATAGGTGTTGAACACATAAAGAAAAGAATGTGCAAAAATGTTTCTAAAGCCAAGAAACCAGAAATCTGTCAGCATTTAAAAGCATTCCTGCTGCTATGTGCAAATCAGTATTAACTGTTAGCCTATAACAATGTTTTTCAGTACCAACTTATTGCGCAGAATGATCTTGTTGCTGAAAGCAAAAAAGTCTTCCGGTTCCAAAACATTCTAATAGTGAAAGCTGCATTTCTGAAGATCTGAATCTTCTAATGAGCAATGAATGTTAAAGTCATTTCACCATAAGCCAGTCATGGTCAGGTGTCTCTCATAAGACTTCTGATAGGAGTCAAAAAACGACCAAAAAGTTGTTCAAGAGCCAATTAGCACTCACTCAGAGCTTCAGAAGACCTGGATGTAGCAGGTGTACTTATTCCCATGAAAACAAAGAGTAAGGCTCTCAGCTACAAGTTAGCTAAAGTTTGCTGCAGAGGATTTGGACAGACTAGCAAGAATATAGTCTGGTCAGATGAGGCCAGAGCCTTAGGATCTTGCATCACAAACCATGTTTGGAGAAAGAATGGTTCTGCATATCATTCCAGAAGTGAAGTTAGCAGGTGGCAACATCATCTTGTGGACTGCCTTACAGTGTAAGGAACTGGCAGAACTGATATAATTGAACAAAGAATGAATCTGCTGAAAAAGAACTGAAGATGAAACAAGTATGGATTCCCAAGCTAGACAATTGTCACAAACACACAGCCAATGGAGCTCTTATTTTATTTCAGAGGAAGTAAGTAAAACTGCAGGAATGGCCCAGTCAATTGCCTGACTTGTATCCAAATGTAAATCTAGGGAAAGTACTGAAGATCAGAGTGAATACTTTTTCCAGCTACTTGGAAAAAGTTGTGGAAACCCAGCTCAGATCCTGGTTGTGTCAGGTACAGATCTCCAATCCCTTTCAGTCTGGCTTTCTAAAACAACACTCCACTGAGACTGCTTTCGTGAAAGTTCACAGTGATCTGTTAATGGCTGCTGATGAAGGAAAATGTTCTGTGTTGGTCCCATTGGATCTCAGTGTTGCCTTTGATACCATCTACCACGCAAGATTGTTAAACAGGCTGAAGGTTCTGGTTGGTATTTCTGGCTTAGCAGTGAACTGGCTCTCCTCCTGTCTATCTGACAGTGGTACAGTTTGCTCCTGCTGCTTTGTTCTGTCGAGTCTGTGGAGGTTTTTTAAAAAACCAGTTGAAAACTCTTGTTTCCCAAGGTTTTTATGTCATGATTGTATTGCGCTTCTTATGCTTGTTTATACTTGTATACTTCATTTTGACTTTTGTTGTACAACACTTTATAGCTTTGTGTCGGAGCAAAGCGCTTTATATATAAACTTTACTTACTTTCTTGCTGTAGAAAGGATCCCCAGAACCTTCAAGGTTTGAAGACAGTTTGTGTGGAATTATAGGTCAAAATTACACCTGAACAATACATGTGACTAGTTTCTCCATACAGGAGATGTCCTAAAGTTGTGGCTTTGGTGTCTTTGCATGTATGGATTAGTTCAACATCTGGTGTGAATTTCAGGAAAACCTAAGCCAGTCTAACTATAAGCTTAATCAAAGAGGAAAGTTTAAAGCCTAGTCCTAAAAGTAGACAGGGTGTTTGCCTTCAGGTAAAAGAAGGACATCCAAGGACATCCAAACTAGAAACAGACATGTCTCCTAAAAAGCCATTTTAGGGGTTTAAAGTGCTGGAGACCAAGTTGATTCCATCCTGAGAAAGTGACTGATAAAAATGTTTGTTTTTCAGTTGCTCTGGTCTGAAGACAACAACACATCTTGAGTTTAAATCCAGGATAGATGAATCCTATATAAAATGATGGAGGGAATGAAAGAGAAAACATTCTTATATACCAGCTGAAGGTTTAGATAAAGTTAATATTTTTGATAACAGTAAATTAACTATCAGTTAACAATTGTGTAAATAAAAGTTGTAAAGTCACAAAAAGAGGAATGAAGTGTTTCAGCTTGGTTGTAGTTAAAAATAGCTTGTATGACTTGAGTGTGGCTGTTTATCTAGTTCGTACCTGCATCAGTGTGAGAGTCAGCAGATATTTCTGTTTCTGAAGGTTTCAGCACATGGAAATTGAGTGTTCTACTGGCAGAAGTAAAATATAATTGATCTAAACAGTATTATCATTAGTGTAATGTAGAAATGATTGAAAACAAGACTGTGTAATCATTCCCTTCAGAAAAAGCTTTTCAGGAGCAACAAACGAGCCACTTCATTTCTTTATATTCTTCTCAGTTTTAACTCCAGCATCCTTTCAGTAAGATTAATAGTTGGGCTCAGTTTGCAATTTTTACCACTAGATGTCACTATAAGCCCAGTCAAGCCTCATCCGCACCATTTTTGCAACAAACAGACTACAATGTTCTCTGAGGTTCAATAAAAATATTATTGAAAATATGCTTTATGCATTGGGAAAAATGCATAAAGCTGAAGAACAGGAAGTCTCTTGTTAATATGGTGAAAGTATTCCATTAGGAGCAGCAGATTTAGGGAAGATACTTTGTCTTGTGACTTGCTGCTCCATCCTCCTGGAAAATCCACAGCTCATTGCCATTTGCTTATGGATTCTTGAAAGAAGTTGCTCTCATGATGTTTTGAGCCCACTCTTTAATTATGATGGTGTTCTTGGGAAGAATTTTGAGGAAGCCCGCTGGCTTGGAGGAGAAGCCACCCCACACATGGACTGAATCAGGATGCTTCTCTGTTGGCATGGAACATGATTCATGGATGGAATCTCCTTTTATTCTAAGAAAAAATGAATTTCCCAAAATCCCAAACAATCAACCTAACTCATTTGAAAGATTACCTTTGCACCAGTCTTCTGCTCTCCCACTTACTTCAGAATTCCAGTCATTCCTTGATGTTCCACCTTAGAACATGGCTTATTTGCTGCCCTTCTTCTTGTGAGGCTATTGTTCAAAAGTCTGTGCCTCACAGTAATTCATCAGAAGTTGCACTTTTAATCTTTATCTTTCAAGTTTTTATGAGCTTGTATTTACACCTGACAAAGATTTTTACATTTGATGGGGTGTGTAGAAGTGGAAACGATCATTTCATTCTACTGCTCACAAGCTGGTAGTATTGTAGTCAACACTACCAAACCTGAAACCAAGTCAAGGCCAAGACCAGAGTGTATCGAGACCAAGACGAGACCAAGACTGAGGGAGGGCGAGACTGAGTCAAGACCAAGACCAAGACCAGTGCCCCATGCTAATGTTAGGTGACAGTATGATCTCACAAATAATCCAAGTAAAACAGTTAGATGTAAGTTGTGCCTTCAACAGGTTTTTCTATTGCTTATTGGCATTTTGAGTCAATAGCTAATGAGGGTCCTAGTGTTGTGCACACTGTAAGAAAACATACTCTTTTCGTGGCTAAAGACAATGAAGTTAGAATCCAATTCCCAACTTCCAAGTCAGAGCTAAAATAAAGAGCTACTTTGATGTTTTTGGGGGAATCTGGATAGCATTTTATTATTAAATCACTAAAATATAAACTTGGCTGATCATAACTGAACTGGGTTGTTTTACACTGCAGTTTTGGCACATATATGCTTCAAAACAGAACAAAATCTTCACTGTATATGAAAACTCCCCAAATAAAGAGCTGGGAGGGGTTGCAGGGGGTATAGAAGGAGGGTCCTGCCCAGGGTCTCATTCAACCAAGAACTGCCACTGAACTGGACTGTAAACAGTCTGTTTCTGTTGGAAATGCAGCTACATAGATAAACTGAAGTGTACTTTCTGCTTTTCTGGTCCCTGAAGGGTGGGGGGTGTATTATGTAAAATCGACTTTTTTTGTGCTGCTTTGATTCTTTCATGGATGTTTGAGAAATGCTTTCATCTCTGGTGGCAGCCATTCAAGGGTGCCTAAACGCTTGCTTTCACAAAGCACTACTTATTTCCACAAAGCTCCTCCTTGGAACTGCAGTATCAAGCCGAGCTTCCTCCCTCACTCAGCTCCTTCAGACTTGCGGCAGCAGCAATTAGCAAACTACTGGTGGAACTGGGCATCTGCTGAGCTTAACTACTGGTGGAACTGGGCATCTGCTGAGCTTAACTACTGGTGGAACTGGGCATCTGCTGAGCTTAACTACTGGTGGAACTGGGCATCTGCTGAGCTTATCATACAAACTACTTTTCAGCCCAGCGCCCCTAAGAATGGTTGTAAACCCCTTCATGGAGGAACATTGTTGTGATGACATAACAGGAACTTCTTAAAGAGACAGAGACAAATTTCAAATTGTCAAATTTGCGAAGTCAAATTTTTTTAAAGTTATGTTTGATATATACAGCATTTTTATAACAAAGGTAACATAGTTACTTGATTATGTTACAAAATGACACTATGTGCCTTTTTAAGTTAAACAAATCGTACCAGTTACTCAGCAAAGACAGCATTATTCTCAAAAACTCAGCATTTTTGGTATAACTTTAAGTGTCTCTTTCTGACTCATGAATATTCTAGTGACCAAGCTTGCAGTTGAAATTTACTGAAGAAGACAGCAATCATTTAGAGACAAATGTTGGTTTAGTCACAAGGCCAAATGTTGAAGTGTTTGCCTTCTTTGCTCTTGTCATGATGCATTTTCAGATGTACTGGGAAAATCAACTGAGATAGAGGAGTTCTTGTGGATATAAAGAGATGCAGAATGGTTTGATACTTTTTTATTTTAATGTGTGAAAACACTTCAGCATATTCGCAAAAAGAGCTGGTTCATGGTTCAAGGTGTACGCTTTGTCAGCGTACACCTTGAGACTACATAGCAGCATGTGGTTTCAGTTGTGTGTTGTGAAAGACATTTTTTCCAGTAGCTTCAGTCAGCATTTAACTGGAGTTTGTTGCCTAAAGAGAAGGAGGTTGGTCCACATGGATTGTAATTAATCTTCATTGCAAGTCGATAAGGTGTAAATGCAGAGGTTTTACACTGGGCTGCACAAAAGTACCCCAGTGATGCAGAACAGAAATAGAAGTTGCTGCTCAGCATTGATATCACACTATATGGAGATGTGAGAAGAAAGGTTATGACTTGCGCTTCCATCGACATATAATGTATGAGCTATGATAAGACCTGAAACACAGCACACCATTTCCTCAGCAGTTTTGCACCTCGTTTGACAAAGCCTTGCTGAGGAAGCAGAAGTGTGTGTGTGTATGTGTGTGTGTGTGTGTGTGTGTGTGTGTGTGTGTGTGTGTGTGTGTGTGTGTGTGTGTGTGTGTGTGTGTGTGTGCAGGTTTTAGTAAGAAGCTGATTTGTCCAGCCTCAGTCATATTTCTTGGTTATTACCCTGAGCGGGCCTTTTATCCTCCTAAATGTGCTGTAAGTAGGGATCTAACTTGTCTCATCATGCATACACTTTTAAAACTTGGATTTGTGAGCTAATATTAACTAATGCAGATTAGACAGGAGAACTTATCACTTCATTTGAATACAGGCAAAACAAAGTCCCAAATGAATGAAAACTCAATTTTATGGTGAAAGGCAATTGCAATGGAAATCACTTTGATTAATTAGTGATGTTCCACTGAGCGGCCAATTATATAAAGATTAACAGCTTGTAGTATGTTCAGGTCCTGGGTATTTAATTTATTAGATGTTCCACTTTATTAAAACACTAGGTGGCACTGGAGCTCCATGCCTAAACTACACTTCCAGATATTAAACTCAAGCCTAGCAGCAAGCTGAATTTTCACAAGAGGAAAATAAGGTGCTCATGTTTTATTTTAACTACTTTGAAAGAAGCAGCCTACTCTCATCCGTTTGGGGAGATGCATATTTAGAGGTGTAGCAGGCAAGAGCAGAGCATGCCAGTCCCATAATGATCCCAAAGGTTAAAATGTGCTCCCTTCACCATCCATCCATCTACCTACTATACCTGCTCTGCTTAATTCTGGGTTACAGTGGGCTGCTGCCTATCTCCAGCAGTCACTAGGAGAGCCAGGATACACCCTGGTCATTTCATCAGTTCATTAAAGCTACATGGAGAGACAAACGGCAAACAACAATGCATGCACAGACTCATGAGCAAGGGCATTTTAAGGTGGCCTATTACCTTCACATGTTTGTTGCTTTGGATGGTGAGAGGAAGCCATGTTTTTGCACATGGAGGACATGAAAACTCCACACAGAAATCCTGATCAGGACCACCTTGTTGGAAGAAGAATTTAGAAGATTCAGCCATCAGTTCAATGGATAATCTTGGCAAAACTAGGTTTTAAACTAACATTCTTTAAATGGAGTCATTTTCTGAATGACTACTTTTTACATCTACTTTAGTAAAACTATACTGAAGAAGTGCTACTCTGGCCGCAAAAAGTACAAAAAAAAATTCACTATATGCAACGCATATGGGTGCTGCGCTAGAGTGGGCGCCAAAGCGATAGCAGAAAGAATTATTTCTGGTTGGCATTATCTGTTTTTAATGGCTGTTTTTGCATGTGTAAATTATATGATCAATAACAGAGGCACGACACTGATTACGCACGCCTCTGCTCCTTCACCTCCCTTCCTGTGGTTGTGGCTCTACCAGATTTCTTTATTTCCTGCAGTCTTCTTGTATCTTATCTTTGATTTGCTTCTCTGTTGCCTGTCATACTTTTCGTCAGTCTTCAGGTCTCTGATCTTGTTCCAGATTGCCATGTCATCACCTGATCTATTCCTCAAGAACTCACCTGCAGCCACTTCAGAAATCACCCTAAGCAGATTTTATTCAGTCATTATTCTCCCCGATTGTTTTAGTTCTTTGATAGCTCCTTGTTGCTCTTTTTACACACATACAAAATGAATTTCTTTTTACAATTCTGCTTGGTGTTGGTTTTAATTTTCCTTTCTTGCCCAAATTTGCTAAGTTCACCTTTGACTGTTCTGGATCACTTAATTTTTTGTTTGCATTCAGTGTTCTCCTGCATCACCTTCATTTTGTCACTTCATTGATCAAACAACCATCTTGGGATTAAATACCAATGCTCACAGTGCCCTCAAATAATTACTGACTTGCCTGTAATTTGTGGTAGTGACACATGTATGTGTAACCCACCACATCTCAGATTGTGATGCTCATGTGGCATCATGAGGCGGCATGGCCAAGTTAGAGAGCATATTGTGTACGCTGCAGCGACAGACACGTGGGAAGGCAGTCCTGGAGCATTATTGACTTAAAGCTGCATTTGGATGTTTTTCCAGTTCTTTTGACATACAAGGCAGATAAGTAATGTAGTGAAAGTTGTATAATACACCAGCTTAGGTTGAATCAGGATGCTGAAAACTGAATTAGTTGAAAAGCAGATGTTCTTCATGATCACATGTAGAATTTTTGTAGAAGTTTTGTGAAAAGAAAAGAGCAGACTAGTGAAAGTGATGGCAATCCTGCAGGACAATTAAAGTTTTCTAGGATGTATTATGCTTGAATGTGTTCAAGACAGCTGTTCATCGAGTAAAGCAGCTCTACTCTGAATTTAAAACTCCAATGAGGCAGCACAGAGTAAAATGTAAGTTTTTACTTTGGATGTTGCCATTTAAGATAAAATCCAAAGATAAAATATGTGATCAGGTCAAAATTCTGAACATTTTAAGAGGCTTGCTTTATCAGAATGTACCAACAAAAGCATATCCGCATTAGTTACGTTCTCAACTGAGAATTATATAAACATAACTGTATACAGAAATAAGAAACAATGAGATTTGCATTAAATTATAGCTGCAACAAAAAGTTTAGAAGAATTAGCATCCCTCACATCTACGGCAGCGATATGACCCAGATTCTGCTGGAATGAAAGGGCGACATTTACAGCTCTCTGTAGGATGTCTGTCTGTGAGCTTGTCAATAAGGAGCTGCTCTGTGAAGGTTGTTGGAAAACAAAGAATAAATCAGACTTTCTTCTATATTTCTAACCATGTATGATTGACGTGTTTCATTACTGTGAAACTACATTCTCCATGTGTATGTAAGGAATGTTAATGGAGGTATTTAACAAATAAAGTGTTTTAATAAATCCCTTCAATTAACAGCTTTAAAAAGTACAACTGAGATTTTTTTTATGTTTAAAGGACAAATAAATGTATTGTTATTTTTTATATGCATTAAAGTCTGAGCTGGTCTATTACAAAAGGAACCATACTGCAAAATGAAACAGAAAAAGTAAAAATCCAAAATCCTGTAGCAAGGGGAATATATTAAATGCTGGACATCTCACAAACGTTGCCTGCTTATGGCTAAAGATGATAAAATAAAAACATATGGTTAGGCTGTTGGTGTACAAATGGTTGAGTCGACATCACATGATATTGGTAAACTTGATATCATGCATTTCTTTGTCTTTAATAACACTTTAGATAAATTCAGTAAATGTCAGTTTAACTTTTCGTTAAAGTAAAACACATAAAAAAATAAATAAAACACATGAAAAAGTACAGCTGTACCTCACTTTCTGCTCTATCATATGAATACATATGAATACCCTCTTCACTGTACATCCAGTTTCTTCAAGTGCTGTCATTAGAGTTGGATATCTCTGCTTGATAGCCGATCTGATGCATAAAATATCACGAACGACAAACATTAATTCAACGTGATTTGATTCACCTCTCAGCCACAATTCATGGTGATTCAGGATGTTTTGATTCAACTGAACAGATAATAATAAAGGGGACGCAAGAGAATGATGATCTGCAGCTGACTGAGAATAACTATTACATTATTTGTAGAAAAAACTTTCTTTCATTAGAAAGACACTGGGACTTTACAGATGCATTAGTGCTGCTCCAATGCTGTGATTAAAACAGCTGAAGCGAGGGAGTGTTCAGACACAGCATATGTCATAAAATGGGTTATGGAAAGTATCAGCCTCCTTACAGATTTTCTCTTCTTTTTTGTCACACTTTAATATTTCAGTTTAAAAACTACATTTTAATATCAGAAATAAAAAAAAAAAAAGCTGTGCTCAGTTTTACTAGCCATCCCTAGATAATCAATGAAATGACAACATGAAGTAGAGGAAAATAGTTTAAAAAATCAACATCATGACACATTCTAAAAAAATTAAAAACAGGAGAAACAAAGTCATTGACTTCTATCAGTGTGAAAGGGTTACAAAGCAATTTCCAAGGGTGTATTCACACCAGGAAAGTACTTTAATCCGCCTGGTTGGTCTGGACCAAAAATGAACTTTATTTTCTTCATTTGGTGCGGTTTGCTTTAACAATGTGCTTTTTTCCAAGCGGACTTTAGTTAGTAAACAAAGCCATGCGCGTGATGAACACTGCTCCCATTGGACAGAAATGACGGGTGTGGGACCCAGAAAAAGCAAACTTTGGAAGTCCTGCGTGCTGCATTTCTGTTGTGCACATTTATACTGTTATCACAACTCCAGTACCATTTTAAATGTCAAGATCAGCTCATTCAACGCAGGTTTCGTGATGTGATGTTTCTAATTTTGAAACAGCGTCAACAAATGCTGCTGCAAACTGAATGAGATGAGATGATCTGCACCCCCTGACCCACAACATGCTGCCAGCAGCATCGCTAAGCACAAAACGGTGGATCAGGTATGATTTCAGCCCAATGAGTACATGCAGTAGCAGCACTGGCAACACTTAAGGGCTCATTTTTACCATAATGCCCAGCAACGGTGGCTCATGAAGTCCAAAAAGATGTATATTTTCACTAGTTGGTTTGGATTGAGGGCGGTCTGTGTTCACACCAGAAGCGAACTGTACCAGATTTCATTTGGAGGCGGACCGAGACCACCTTAAAAAGTGGGTCTTGGTCCAGTTATTCGATCTGCACCAGGCTTCGCTTGAGTGTATTCACACCTGCACACAAGGTCTGGACCAACGGGAGAAACGAACTCTGGTCTATTTAAAGCGGACCAAGAGTGTCAGGTGTGAATACACCCTAAGGCTTTGGGACTCCAGTAAACTACAGTGAAAACATTGAACAGTGTTGAACCTTCCCAAGAGTGGCTGACCAACCGAATTTACTCCAAGAGTGTATTAATGACTCATCCAGGAGGTTAAACCCCCCCCCCCAGCATCAGTTAGGGTCAGAGTTCAAGATTCAACAACAAGAAAGAGAGAGACTGGGAAATTTGTCTCCATGGGAGAGTTCCCAGGCCAAAACTACTGTGGGCCAAAAAAAGACACAAAGACCCATCTCTCACTTGCTAAAAGCATCTTGACGATCCCCAAGAGTTGGGAAAATGTTCTTTGGACTGACAAGACAAAGGTGGATGGTGTGGGTCCTGTTACATGTGATGTAAAACTAACAGTTTCAGAGGAGGATGATGGTGGAAGTGTGGTGGTCTGTGGCTGAACTCTGCTCTTTTTCAGAAAATCTTGGAGAATGTCTGGACATCGGTGAACTTATGCTGAAGGGCACTTGGATTATGTCTACCTCTGATGAAGCAGATTTTGGAGTGGCCTTGTTAAATTCTGGATTTAAATCTGATCAAGATGCTGTTATATGACCTTTAAGAAGACCATTCATACTCAAAAATGCCCAAGGGGGCTTGGAGGGTTATTGCAAATTCTGCAAAGAATGGAGCAAAAATCTTTCATTGCTTTGGGAAAAAATGAATTTGCCATTCATCACAAGCTCTTGATGGCAATTGTTACTGGGTAGAACTGGCAAAGCAACAACCTAAGTGGTATTTATTCTGAAGAGGAATAGTTTAATTCATAAATGATGGCTTGTGGACATCTCAATAATGCAGTAGCTGCCCTTACAAAATGTACCTTGCTTACAAAACCCCTAAAATTTTGTGCTATAACAAGTTGTAGATGGTTAATACCTTCCTGAAAGACTTAGTTTGCTTGACATGGTGAAGAAAACAGCAGTAGAGCAAAAAAAGGCTCTGTAAAATGAATGTTCTACAGCTGCTTGTTGAGAGAAGCTTCCCTCCCCAGAGCCTCTGACAGCACTGAACCAGGACAAGCTTAGCAACATGAAATTAAGCTCTGAAGAATAAGACCTATGCTAGTACCCTTGCAACCAATCTTGACTTTATATGCATAGCTTTTTGCCATGCCTCTCTTTAATGCCATGTTGCATGTGGTGATATTTTGTTCCCCCCATTAGCTGAGAGCACCTCCCACAGCTCCATACTGTCTGCAGAAGCATTAGTCATTTCCCAGCTACCTTAAATCGCAGCCAAATGAACCTACTGCTTCACACAGGCTTCCAGTCCCTGGTGTTATTCCTTATTCCAAGCCAGCACCTCAGTGATTAAGGCAACAATCCAGTGATTACTAGCATTGGATTCAGGGTCATTTTCAGTGATAATTTGCACTGTTTAGTGACGGGAGGTCTCTGGTGGTTCTGTGGATGAATTCAGTGAGGAGAAAAAGAGTGTAAAAATCCAGTCTTTGCATCTCTGGAGATCCAAAATTAGATAAATGTCTGCCTGATATAAAAACAACTCTAAAACTTCCTGCCCTCAGGCTTTTCTGAACAGACAGAGAAAGGACTGTCGAAGGGACTGAACAATCAATGCCTCCTCCACCATGCAGACCTGAGCACTATTGATTCCCTCTCACCATGAAGAGGTGGTGCTGGACCGAATGTGCTGCCTTAGGGAGCGGAAGAAAAGTTCAAAATGAGGAAGGGTTGTTAAGGGGGAAGGGGAAGGCCAAGACAGAGAGGAAAACAGGGAGCAGCAGTGGAGGTGGCTCATTGCCTTCTCTCTTGACTGCCTGGAGCATTGCAGTGGCCCTGACCTGCTAAAGGACTCCAACATAGTCTTTACACAGCTCCACCACTGTCTGGGTCTCTGCCTAACCTTTAGATGCAAGCACTGAAATGGATTTAAACTGAAAAAAAGCTTCAGAGATGGACAGAAGTTGTTTCTAAAATTAATCTGTATTATCCATCCAGCCAAAACAGCCTGCTAATGTCTTTGGTTGATGATGAGCTTTTGGTGATGGACAAAGCTTATTAACGCAGTGAAATTATGTATTCAGTACAGCGGGTCATTCTACACATATCTCATTTGAAATCATGTGTTGAATGCCATTACTGTTTTAAAGTAGAACTGAAGTGGAGTGGGAACAACATAGGAGTCATTTTTAGTGTCAAACCCTATTGGAACCTGGATGATGCACATGTTTCATGTACAGATAATTATTGTGTTCAATTTACACCAGAAGCTGGAACGTTGGATCTCAGATGATGCCACACACAACTCAATATGTGTTGTAAGCTACTGGTGTTGTGATCAGAAGCCAGACAGGACACTATCAACAATATAAGTCAAAGAAATTTTATTTCTCTACATTTTTTCCATTCAAGCTGTGCAGCAACAAAAAGGTGTGTAGTACTGCGTGGGTGACTGATTTGATAGGAAACAAATCATCAGAAGAGTAAATAAAACTTTTTCATAGCTATCATCACGTTTTTTTTTAAACGTGCCAGCCATATTGAATGTTTTGGTTGAGGCTGGCAAGGAATCTTCAGTTTTCCCACTCAGAATTCCAGCTTTAGAGAGCATTCCAGTTGATATTTCCAACTACTTCTTCCATAGTTTAAACTGAAAACATGTTGTTTTTGGTTGGAGGTGTCAGACAGCAGGGTTCAAACCAAGAAGGTCTAACATTTGTTCAGGCTTTTCTTTTTGAAGCTTTTCTGATTCTTTTGTGGGTCTGGTCCAGGTACCAAAACTACTATACTTATAGGGAGTTTTAGCTTGATCTTAGGGTTGAGTTCAGAAGTCCATACTTGTCTAATCATTACATTCTTAAGGCACTGGTGATTAAAGGTGTCAAACAAAGAACATGGAACTCGAATTAGACAGATCTTCATAAAACACAAAAATGCATACCTCCCACATACGAGCTCTGAGCAACACAAAGGTTTCCAGATGTCATCACTGTCTACTCATCTAATTATCGGGATTGACCCTTTGAACTTGACGTCATTCTCTTCAAAAAACAGCCAACTTCGCTATGATGGACGTCAAAACAACTTATGTACGTGTTAACTCATGTAAAGCTTGTCAAAAACAGACAGTTGATAACCTAATATTGCTTTTATTTAGTTGATTTCACTATAAAACTGGTCATAGGGTGTTACACTGTCAGCTGCACAAGCAGACAAGGATGCAAACCAAACATGTAATTTTATCGTAAACCTCTTGATTAGGAAAGAGGATGGTGATGGATTGTAAGGATGTCAGCCATCGGTGAATTCATGGATTTGTAGCGAATACTTTTCACAAGAAAGAATAATGTTAAATTAAATTAAATTCAATTCAATTAAATTCTGTTTATTTATATAGCGCCAATTCACAAAAAATGTTGTGTCGAGGCATTTTACAAAAAAAAAAAAAAAAAAAAAAAAAAAAAAAAAAAAAAAATTCAATTCAATCATACATACATTCCAATTGATCCTAGTTATCAAACAGTAAACTCAATTATTCAAAGTAGTTCAAAAAGTTTCTAAGGAGACCCAGCAGAGCATCGAGTCATTGACTCTCAACATTTACTCCTGCTGGACGAGCACAAAGCAACCGTAGACAATCACTTGCGTTGTGTCGTTGACTTTACATCAATCCCTCATACCGAGCATGTGTGTAGCGACAGTGGAGAGGAAAAACTCCCCTGTATCAGGAAAAAACCTCCAGCAGAACCTGGCTCAGTACAAGCGGCCATCTGTCACAACCGACTTGGGGTTTGAGAAGACAGAGCAGAATGCACAAGAAGAAACAGATAAACTGATGTAATATTATTTCTGATGTTCCTAAAGGTAAAAAGTTCATAGCAGGAGAAGGAGAACAATTAGTTGATGGCAGCATTGTCTCAGCTGAAGGCCTCCTCCAGGAAGGCATCACAGCCAAACAGAACACCAGACCAAGTGTAGCTTCTATGGAGAGAAAAATGACAGAGAAAAAAAAGTTTTATTAATAACAGCAAATAATACAAATTGGAGAGTAGTAGAAGAAGAAAGTGAGAAAAAGTGGTCAGTTTATCCTCTAGTAGCCTAAGTCTATGGCAGCATAACTACAGAAATAGTGCAGAATAACCTATGGCAGTCTAACTATAAGCTTTATCAAAAAGGAAAGTTTTAAGTCTAGTCTAGAAAGTATACAGGGTTGTTGTTGTGCATAAGCCAGCCTCTCCCTCTTCTTGCTCAACCTATTGGGCTGACTTATGACCAGCTCTCCACAGGTCCGGAAAATCCTCAAACCTGTAGGGTATTACCCTGCACAAAGGTTTCTAAGATAATCTGTTTAAGCTGGTGTCGATGAAAACTCGTCTAGCCTCTCACTACCTTCTGTTCCAGATGTCATACCCCTTTTAAGTTCACAAAGTGACCCACTGAGTAGCCTAGCAGCAGCCCAACTTCATGAACCGCACCTGTTAACGGTAGCTTTTCCTCTAAAAACAATGTGCACTTGTCACCAACTAGATAATTTTAGTAACTCAGCCTGAGTTCCAGAGGCTTTGTTATAAATTTCACCTAAGGTAACCATTAAAAACTTCCCAACTTTACTAGAACCATGTACCATAGCGTATTTTACACTCATTACAGAACTCCACTTATAAGATGACTCAGTTAATTTGAATGTCCACAACTTTTCTAGAATTTTCCATGCTTCTTTATTTTAGTATGCCTTGGTAGAGTTAAGCATCAGCAGAAATATGAACAAAATAATCATTATTACTCATGTATAAACCGAATCAACTATCTTTCTCTAACTTTGACACCATACATCTACAAGAGAGAGGCTTTTTGGGGAGCAACTCAATTTCATACCCCGGCTGGAACAGTCCTCATAACAGATGACCCCTTGAAGTCCTTGGGTGGAAGGGTGCCTTTGTTAGACAATGACCTCCTCTCGATGGATGCGTGAAGATCCGGTGTTTTTGTCCAGAATCAGGCAGTCCTCCATCAAATGTTGAACACAATCCATCGACCAAGTCTGTCAGAGGTTATTGAGGTGTCTTTTACAGAAATCCAAGAACAGCAGCCCGATCTGGAACCACAGCTGAGGGTGTTGGCTTTTCCCAGGTCCAGCGGTGCAGAGTCCTCCGTTGTTCCGTGGCTCCTGGGTGCGGTCCTCTTCATTCCTCTTTCTGCGCTCCACGTTGACTCAACTCCAGCCACGGGGAATAAGCGAGCTCTTCCTCTTTTCGAGGGCTTTTATACGCTTCCATCCCATTGTTGTGTATTGCAAGGTGCTATGTGCCTTGCTACATGACTTCTTGCGTGCCTTGCTGCATGACTTCTTGTGCAATTTGGGTGTCCACTCTTAATGGGCCATCTGGACTTACTTCCCCAATCTGACTCCTAGGCCTGTTCCCTGTTCCTCTTTTACACTTGTTGTTTTGACCTGTACTAACCCTATCAACTTTAACTGATCACATTCATTGTTACAATCATAATGTGTTTAATATGATTTATAATCAACTTTCATATCAATAAATGCTTAAAATCAACATCAAATCATCATTCAATCATCACAACACTAGTTATATATACTTCATTTTAATCACTTTTACTTCAATCACTCATAAAAAGGGGAAACACATTTCAGTGTGCAGATTATATGCTCATTCAGTCTTTTTACCTCTGTGGAAAAGAATTACAATTTATCTATTTATTCATCAATTGTATTATAAGATTGCATGAAACTGGAATGATCTCACCATAATTCTTTAATTCATTCAACAGGGTATACCAGCAGTAAACCTGCAGCCTGAGAGCAAAGTGCTCTGTTCGGAACATAGGAAACTGTAAAGACTCACAGGGAGGACCCTGAAATTCAACCACACACAGAAGTACGTAAAGGAAAAACAAATTTATTTAGTATCAGGAACTGGTAGCAGCTCAGGAAGAAACAATGAAGGTCTCCACAAGGGAATCCAACGCAGCACCAGGGGCTAGACGATAATCAGGCAGAGGTTATACACGGAGAGGCAGAGAGAGCAAACTTAATTTGAGGGTCAGGCAATACTCGGTGATCGTGAAGTGGAGCTTGAGTCAGGGTCCAGAAATCCAGAACCAAAGGAATCCGTAACGGGCTTGGCAGGAGGGGAAGATCCGTGGACGGAAATGGGTTGAAGAAACACAAGAAGGCAAGGCATGAAACGCTGGATTTCTACTGGCTCATGGGTGTCGATAATCTGGCAGGGAGGCAGGGGCTGAGAGGAGTTAAGTAGAGCAGGGCCCAGGTGGCACAGATCAGCAATCAGGCAACACAGGTGAGTTGAATGAAAACTAATTACAGCATGGGCAGGACCAAACATGAATCATAACAGGAAACTATCAGATCTCTTCTTGCTTCTCCCGTACCCTCCCTATTCTGTCCTGCTTCAGATCTCTATCCTGTGCTGTCTTGTTAATCTTTTTGGAGCCTCTCTTTGCATATCTTCTGAATTGCAAATCAAGGATCTGGTCAGCTGATCTCTCAACACAATTGATCAAATTTTCTCAACGAGAAGACAAGGTAAAGAAAAACTGTCTTGTTCTGACAGTACATTTTTTGCTGGATATACGGCAAAAAATGTATAGGTATATACATGGACTCCTGGCAGAAATGGAGGATTTTATGTCAGTCGACACAGTCATTTGAGGATGTTGAAGATGTGTACATAAAAGGATTTTTGATAACAGAATTTCTGATTTTTGGAGTTGGTGGTTACCTGGCATATCAAGAAATTCAGAAAACGCCGGTAGCTGTTCTGGCCATTGTGAGGCTGTCCGGCATGTGTGAAGGAATATGCAATGCTGTGAACACTCAGATTGAGATTCTGTATGAGAAGAATTGGAAACTGGATGCGATCCTTTCACAGGCTAGTTGCGGTTCCTTGACTCATTACTGAAACGGGATAGACCTTGGAGAAGTTGCAAACTTGGCTTTGGTGGAACTGACCACAAATTTGGCTGTTTGTAGTTGCCATTAAGACATACCATTGAGACTTTAAGGCAGATGGAAAATTAATGGAGTTGGCCTGACCCAAAACAATTGCTGTTATCTGAATCTGGCTGAATCTGGCTCTCTCTGCCCCTCCCTTCCCCCATGACATCTGTGGACCAGACTCAGAACTCCACTTCAGAACTCCTATGAAGGACCACGGCTGGGGGGTATCTGGGACAGTGGTCATGGACTTACTTACAAACACACATGCACACAAACACACATGCTCATAGCTATAACCCTCCCTCTGCTGGCCCCCGTTGTATTGGCCCCCCTGGTACGGTAACCTAGGTCGGATACGATGTTCCAGCTGGCTGCATTACTCACTTGGGTGGTCTGTGCTGGGATCCCCCCTCCCACTCCATCCTCACCCATTCCACATGTTTTTATGTTTTATGATGTTGTCTGTATGTTGCTTTTTTGTGCTGAGGTGTTTTTTGCAATCTCACACTGTATCATGTCAGGGACAGAGTGTGAAATATGATTTTTTCCCCCTCCTCTGACCTAATGTGTTTTTTTCTCAGCCTCAGCCACCTGTCTACCCTATGTCTTATGTTGTTTGTTTTCTTTGTTCTCTTGGATGGGCTGTACTGAAATGTAATTTCCCCTCTGGCGAACTAGTAAAGTATTCTTCTTCTTCTGATGTATGATGGAACTTGATGGATCTTAAATTCTATTCTGGATTTAACAGGGATCCAATGAAGGGAAACTAAAATAGGAGAAATATAATCTCTCTTTTTAATTTTCATCAGGACTCTTGCTGGAGCATTTTGGATCTGCTGAAGGCTTTTAACTCCATTCTGTGGACTTTCTGATAGTAAAGCATTATAGTAGTCCAGCCTTGAAGTAACAAATGCATGGACTAGTTTTTCAGCATAATTCCTGGACAGGATATTTCTAATTTTGGCAATAGTCTGGAGATGAAAGAAGGAAATTGTAGAAACATGTTTAATATGAGACTTAAATGACATATCCTGGTCAAAATTAACACAGAGGTTCTTTACTTTATTAGCTGAGGCCAAGTTAATGCGATCCAGATCAAGTGACTGACTAAGCAGTGTCTCTTTCAGAGGTTCTGGTTCAAAAACAACCACTTCTGTCTTGTCAGAATTTAAAAGAAGAAAGTTTAGCATTATCCAAGTTTTAATGTCCTCAAGACATGCCTGTAACCTAATGGATTGGATTAATCAGGATTTATGGATAGATATAGCTGAGTATCATCAGCATAAATTGATCCCATGCTATTTGATGATTTTTCCAACGTTGATATACTTCATAACTAAGTAAGCTTAGTAAGACGTAAACAAATATTGGATTATGGATAAGGTACGTGTCTAATCATTAGTAACCATGGAGAAAAGGCCAATCCATCATGTAGTTTACCATACCTGTTTAGAGTTGCATTTGATTAGTGATAAGTGGAACAATGATCAATATATTTGATGTGTATTTGCTTGATGATTTTGACAATGGCATTTGACAAAATGTAACGTTTATTGCTTGTTTCATGATTTGGTGACTGTATGATGTTTTTATGATGTAAAACACTTTAAACTGCATTGTTGCTGAAATGTGCTATTCAGATAAACTTGACTTGATTTGACAACTATGTACAAAAAAAAATGGTAAGCATTTAGACTTTTGTACACTTTTAAGTCTCCTCCAGTGTAAGGGGAAACAGTATTTATAACATAGTCGTATAAATCATGTTGTTTGAATTCAGGCATAGTTGGCAATTTCATCAAATCAACAAACACATCAGGAGGGTGAAGTGTGGGTCGGTTTCTAAGCTAGCTTTGCCAACTTTTGTAAATACTGCTGTCTATGAGCCACAACTAGGTATGCTACTTCTATAGACAAAATTAGCTCAACTTCAACAAGTAGGAGCCATGGCTATACTGGCAAAAACAACTTGGGAAAAAAAAAATAGCAGTCCCTCCGTTCAATACTCCCATTCCTCACTTTCAACGTCTGTCATGGCGCCTCAATGTGATTAGGTAACATAGTTGCAAAGGGTCTATAGAAATGTCCACTGAGGCCAGGAAGTCCCTTTTTTTTTTTTACCTTTGACTCTGCATCTGATCTCATAAAACCTTATGGGAAAGTCAACCAGTTTGGTGCAAAGTGCTCACCAATCATTTGCCACCAAATGGGAGGCTCTCAGAGGAAAGGTCCGAATTCAGCCAACCTTTTGCTGCTTCAAAACTGACCTTATTTACATGTGATTGAGAGTCACATTTGATGGGCACATCCAGTATGACTATGTGATAGGCCACAGACAGGGTGGGTGTTCGTCCTGTTTCTCATGACAATATTAATTTAGTCTTTTTTTCCTCCTATGTGATTGTGGGCTATAAAAAAAATCAGTGTGTATAGCACTCAGACACAACTATGGTTCATTTTGCATTGTTGGATGACTTTGTAAGGTATGTTGAACATTTTTCAAGTGTTAAGAGATGATAGTTCTTTTGAGAACATGAACCACAGTCAACACATGGCTCCATGTGTACATCTATATCTCTGTCTGATCCTCTCCACTGAAGGCTTTATAAAACATTAAACAGCCTTGTAGTGTTAATTCCTATTAAAGCACAAAGAAGAGATCTCGTCTTATCAGCCGGATTCTGATGTACTCTTTCCGCCTTGCTTTTATCATGTATTTTTTAACCCCTGCTATGCCTCTTGTTCTGAACATTCAGAGCTGATTTATTCTGTTACATTTTATCTGTTCAGGACATTTTGGTCCATCTGAGATTAGAGAACAGAAATGGAATATTTCATCTTCTTTAATGCAACATCTCAGTTTCATGTTTTGAGTCTTTGTTAAGGCTTTTTAGTTGTCAAATAATTCAATTGAGTTCTCATCTTTTTATATGCAAATGTATGAGCAGCACCAATTTGTGGCATAAAATATGGTGATTAGGTTCCTAAACGGCTGAATTTTGAGACTGACTAATGTTTATCAAACAGAATCATAAATACAGAACTCTTTATGAATCTGTTAAAACCCATTTATGTATTTTTTTATACACACACAATTAATCTTCACAAATTTCTAGTTGTAAAAGGGAGCAGTCTTCTAAACTAATTTAGGAACACTTTTTAAAAAGAATTAAGCTCATAAAATTTGTACATCATCTTAAAGGCAACAGCGAAACCTTTATGACATTCAATTATACAAGCTGTCTTTACGTTATTCATAGACTAAAACAGTGTCTGCAGGTTTCAGTCAAATTTCACATTTTTGACTTTTCAAGACCTTTTTAATACCAGTTTGAATGAAATTTAAGACTGAAAAACTATAAATACAGGGGATGGTTGGAGGATCTTGCTGCATCACAATCAAGAATAACAAAAATTGTGAAATTTCTGGCATCTGTTTTGGCAGCGGCTTTGTGTTTCTCACATTGCATATGGCTCTCTACAGTAGTGCCAAGCTTAAAAGTTTTCTTTTGCACAGATGTACCTAGCCTCACATGGGTTGGCAACAGAAGTGAGCCAGCAGCAAAAACAAATATCATCCAGCCAATTGGCAATAAATTTGCACTTACCCATGATAGACGCAAAAAAGCTAGCTAGTAAGGGTATATTAGCAGGTGGTTACTGGTAGCTGCAACCGATTTGAATCAGAGAGCGCAATGAAAATACCTGAGTATGACACAAATGTTTGCCTGACAGAAAAGTACTGTGAGAAAAAAATTTATGATTTTTTAAAGATTTTTAAAGGATTTTTGACTTTTTAAGACAGTTCAAGGATGCGGGTACACCCTGCAAAAAAATGCAAGCACATCAGGAAGAACCTAGGTAGGCAGAATACCATATCTGAACTTCCATCATGTTGAACCCTGAAGCTGATGGGCTCCAGCAGCAGAAGACCACACCAGGTGCCACCTCTGTCAGATAAGAACAGGAAACTGAGCCCACAGTTCACACAGCCTCATCAGAACTAAATGATAATGGATTGGAAAATTGCCTGGTTTGAGGCTCAGTTTCAGCTACAACCCTCGGGTGGTAGGGACAAAATAGCCAGGTTTCAGTCACGTGATTTTGATGATGCATGAACGTGATTGTAGATGGAGAGCAGGAAGTAAAATGTCAATGAAGGCAACTGTGACAGAGACTCTGTATTGTAGCGCTGTAGATCCAGTTTCAAGACAAAGATACAAAAAACTGGATATTTTGGACATGACCTGTATCTCACAAAGAGCTTGAAAGAACCTCAAGATTTGGCTATTGATATCCCAAACTACCTGGTCCTTTAAATATCCTACAACACCAAATAGCAGATGAAAGCAGATAAAAGTCTTTTTTTGTCAGTGGGTGGGCCCAGAACCTCAGTACCAAATGGCTCCACGGTAAATATGGTTTGTTCTTTGCCATGGTGAGTGTTATTTCATATACTGTCTTATAAGCTGAAATGCTAGCATTAGTGGCTATTATGTCAACAAACTGGGAATGCTCCTTAATGGCGATGTTAGCCTGACAGTCATTTGTTTCAAGGTAGTCACATATTTAATATCCCATATTCATTGATCAACTCTGATTGTGGGATTATAGGACCACTTCCAGGCTCACACATGGGTCCCCAGCTGACTGTTTCAGATCCAACACAGCCTCAGCACATTCCGACCATCTTTATTATTCCTTTATCTTCATCCTCTGCTCTCATTGAAGCGATGCCTCTGATTTGAGTTTAGATTCTTGGTGATTGAGGTTGACCGTTAGAGCCCAGTCTAGTGACTTAACGTAACCCAAAGAGCAGGCACACCCTATAAAGTCCAGATGAAGTCCATATTAGATTAACAACAGTTGATTGTTCAATCAACACTAAGAAAACAAGCATTTCACAGCAACATAATGGTAACAGAGCCACACAAAAAAGAAATTGGATGGCTAACCTACTGCTGACGAAATGCAGACACTGGTATTAGCAGACCCTGCTCCACCCAACCGTGGACATAGACTTAAAATCCACTTTTTACACCATTGTTTGGTGAGCTTTTTACATGTTCTACATTAATGAATGACAACTTTGGACCTATGTAATAACCTGTTCCCTTTTCTTTATTAGAAAAATTGGAGCAGCAGTAAACTTCACACAACATGGGCATTTTTTCCAAATGGGAGAGCCTCAGTTGCTTCACTGCCTGCCCTCCATCTGTATTCTGCACTATTGTGGCACAGCTATGTGATGTCACATGAAAGCAACTTATTTGGTGTAAATACAATGAAAACATAGACCCATCGTGGCTTTTATCAATGGCTCAGACTAGTAGTGGAGGTGTGACGATGTCGGGGATAATCTCTCGCAACACTTTGGGTGTCTTACAGCCAATTGAGAATCATTTAAACATCACAGCCATCCTAAGTGTTGCTGAACCATGTCTATCGCTTTATGACCAGTCTACCATCTTCAGATGGCTACTTCCAGTAGGATAGTGCTCAATGGCACAAATTTCAAACTGCTTTCTTTAACATGAGGGGAAAAAATGTAGTTTCTTCTTTTCAGTCTATTGCTGTGAATGTGTTTTGAAATGTTTTCATAATCTTTAAATGAGTGTGTATTTCTCTGTTTTCATCAACAGAACAATGTCAGAGACATTTCTGTCATCAAAGCTGCCCTAATAGCCTCCACAGTCACTAGATCTCAATCCAATAGAGCACCACTGGGATGTGGTGGAATGGATGTGGAGCCAATAAATCTGGTACTAGCAAGATCTACCTCATAAAGTGTCTGGTGAGGGTAATTCAAAACACAGTAGGTTGTTAATCCTTTATGATCAATAATAGCAAATTTACATTTTATGTTGCCAGAAATAAAATGGCTAAATATCCCATAATGCACATTACCTCTAGCCACTATACTTATCTGAGATCTGTTTCTACTCCAAATACTGATGAGGACCTTTTAAAAACAAAATAAAGTGGTGATTAGAACTGACAGAATTTTACTACTTTTGCTTAGTAAAGTACTGCTGTGGCTGGATCATGTGTAGTAAACTGATGTTAGTAAAAAGTGGAAATCAGAATGTTTTTCTGAAGACCTAGTGTGACTCCACAGCAACGCCAGGGACGGAGCCACTCCAAGCCCCTCATAGACTTTATAATCGCTCTGCGTTTTCCGCTTGACATCTTTACACAGTGGCAAGGGCGCTCTAAAAGCGTTGGATGGGAGCCATGAGGGAGATGAACTTGCACGCCGCTGTTCTCCATCTTTTTTTCTTCTTGTTCCTTCTTGGCCTCATTTCATCCTGTCTTTCCCCTCCGTTAAGACCGACATGCTTCCATCCATGGTGCTCTGCCTCTGCACTCCAGTGTATTGCTGGTGTTTGCAGTACTTAACCCATCACCTCTCCGCCCTTCACATCTCTTGATTTACCTTTGATTCATTCTGTTCCACCCCTCCTCATTTCCTTTCACCCGAGGCCTCTGCTGCACAAGGCTGTGAGGGCGAGTGAGGGCAAAACCAGCTCAAATCAATGTGTGGACTGTATTAGCTTTGAAGATGCGTTTAAAGGTGAGGTGTGGATTCCTTTGTGCTGGGGAAAAGTGGTGGCGACTTGCTGCCAGCATGTGTCAAGGGAGAAGAGTAATAGCCTATGTATGTGGCCATGGGGTTATGCTGAGGAGGGTGAATGCAATCATCAAGGCTGTGTTGCTGTTTAACACTTAGATTCCCCCTGAGAATAACATCTTGAGATTGGCCTTCACAAGTAGCTGCTGATTATTCTACAAGTGTAGACTATGCCTGCTGCAAACGTGCACCAAGAGACACTTAAGAAAACCCTATGAAATATAGGTGTAGTATAGGCCACTTTACAACCATGTAAAGAAAAAATAACTTTATTTCTTTTATTGATGTAGATCTACCAGAGGAATAAAATGAGCAATATATTGTAGAATAAAAAGCTTCTGATATAAAAAATGACAAAAGCTGGATCATAACCAGGCTGCAAGAAGGGCTTCAAAATGCAAAAACAGAAACATAACATATAGTGCTGCAGATAACTGAATATTTCAGCAAAATCTTTCACAAGATCTAATTTGGCACAGATGTTCCCAAAGGCTTGCTTTTCTGAAAAAAATGTTATCCACTGAAAAATTCAAGATGGTGGCAGTTTTTCAACATGGCTGCCATGTTTGTCAAGAAAGATTTATTTTTGTGCAAAATTTGTCAATATGTATCATAGATGAAAACTTTCGGTGTTAAATTATACATAATTAGACCCATAAAAATCATATTTACTGACAATCTTTGTTTTTTTTTTTTGAGATGGCTACCATGGTTGTCATGGAAAATTAACCTTTGCACTAAAATCACCAATTAGATGAATGTGTTTGGTGTCTAATTATAGCCTACATATTTTGAACCATAGTGTCGTCTTTCACATTGGCACATTTTCATATAGTTCAAGTTTAAGTTTGTATGTATAGCACATTTCAGATGGGTTTTTAGCCTTGATTTAAAGGAACTCTATGTTTCAGCTGTTTTGCAGTTTTCTGGACGTTTGTTCCAGATTAGTGAAACATAGAAGCTGAAAGCTGCTTCTCCATGTTTGGTTCTGGTTCTGGTGATGCAGAGCAGACCAGAACCAGAAGACCTGAATGGTCTGGAAGGTCGATACAACGACAACAGGTCTTTAATGTATTTTGGTACAAAGCCGTTCAGTGATTTATATACAAACAGAAGTATTTTAAAGTTTATTCTCTGAGCTACAGGGAGCCAGTAGAAGGACTTTAGAACTGAGGTGATGTGCTCTATCTTCCTGGTCTTAGTGAGAACACGAGCAGCAGCGTTCTGGATCAGTTGCAACTGTCTGATTGACTTTTTAGGCAGACCTGTGAAGACACTGTTGCAGTAATCAATGCAACTAAAGATAAACACATGGATGACTTTCTCTAGATCTTGTTGAGACATTAGTCCTTTGATCCTGGAAATGTTCTTCAGGTGATAGAAGGCCAACTTTGTAACAGTCTTTATATGTCTCTGAAGGTTCAGGTCTAAGTCCATCACTACGCCCAGATTTCAGGCCTGATCACGAGTTTGTAATTGTAATAACTAAAACTGTGTGCTGACTCTAGATTGTTCCTCTTTATGTCCAAAGCTAATAACTTCAATTTTGTTTCTGTTCTGCTGGAGAAAGTTTTGCCACATCCACACATTAATTTGTTCTAAGCATATGTTTAGTGATTGGGTGGGTTCAGAGTCACCTAGTGACATCACAATTTAGAGCTGTGTGTCATCCACGTAGTTATGGTAGCTAATCTTTTTACTTGTTATAATCTGAGCTAATGGGAGCATGTAGATATTGAATAGAAGGGGTCTCAGGAGTACTCCACATTTAAAGCTATTTTAGGCTTACTCCCCCAATACATATGTGACTATATTACAAAAACCCAGAGTACTTACTTTTTACGCTCTAATAATTTTTATCTATTAAATGTCTCCAAAGTTCAGACTGAATTCGGCAAGTACCCTTATGCACCTTCTGCTTGGAACTAATTGCAGAAGACTAAAATTGAAGGAACTAGTTTCTCTTGGAATGTTTAAACACTTAGTAAGAAATATGGAATCAGCCTTATACTGTTCTTGCTCCTGCTTTTCATAAAAGCCCCATTACTGATGTCCTGATTTGACTGTATGTTGTTTTGTTTGTATTATATATATGTATATTTGGTGGCCTCTTGTATTGTGTTTTATTGTTGAAAACTAATGTATTAAGTTGCTGTCTTGGCCAGGCTTCCCTTGGAAAATTGTGTGGGTATGACCTCAGTGAGTATGACCTGGTTAAATAAAGGTTATATATCCTGAAATTTAAGTGGCTAATGGGAAATATAAAAAACATTTGAAACACATACTTGAAAGATTTTTACAGTAATATACTGTTCTAACAACAAACAAAATTAAAAGTTTAAGGCCATTAACCTTAAAAAGTCACAACCTGTGCATAAGTCTGGTTTTCATACACCCTCATGATCCCCTGATGGGAGAGATTAAAAAAAAAGCATAGGAGTTGCGACAGGATTACTGAGATGCACAAGCAGGACCTCTCACTACAATCCAATGCAGCCTGGTTGGATTTAAATTTCTTAAAAGATTCTGATGGGGTTGGGATAAAAATGTTAAGTGGTACACCCTCAGACATTTCTTCTGCACTAAGTTGGGGTCTCCAGCGAGTTCTTCTAAAACACACAGACAGGTGTTTGTCCCAACTTAAGGCTCTTGCCCACTCTAAATGCAGCACTACAACTATAGAATGGCATCTGTGAGAGAAGGGCCTAAAGAACAAAATACATCTTCAAAATATGTCTTCAAAGATCACATATCCTCCCACTTTCAATTTCAAGTTCAACTATTAAACTATTAAAGTTCAGCATTAAATGTGAAGACTTGAAGGTTTTTTTTATGTTTTAAGATTCTGCTCAGGAGCTGATCTGTATGCTTGTTTCTTTTATATATTTTATAACATAAATAGAGAAAAGTCAGTAAATGATAAAAAATGCTTCAAAAACTTACATCCATGTTAAGTCATTCATTTATTTCCTTCTTTTCTGCATCTAGAAATTGACAGAATAGAAAAGAATAGATTAAAATAGAACAGAAATACTTTTTATTGTCCCACATGTGGGGAAATACAGGTGTACCAGAAGCAAGTCAGACATACATGGAAGCATGCATATTAAAACTAAGGCATTGATTGCTAAAACTAAAAAATAAGAATAAGAGACTGTATAGTAAGGGCAAATTTACAAGACAAGAAGAATAATATTGTACAGTTATTTAAAATATAGCATACTCAGATTAAAAGAAATGTGCAATAGAGCAGGGTAATTAAAAAAAGTGTAAACTGTGTATATGTATGCATAAAAAACAGCAAAAAACTATTTACAAGAAATAAAAACCAAGATGACTGTGCAAATAACAGCAGGAATGTAAATGATTTATTGTGTTTAGTTTGTTGGAGGCAATGATGGTTCTAGAGTTTAACAGCTGCTGGGAGGAAGGAGCTCCGATAAAGCTCCTTTGTGCACCTAGGATGCAGCAGTCTGTCACTGAAGGAGCTCTCCAGCTCAGCAAAAGCTTCATGCATGGGGTAAGACACATTGTCTATCAGTGATGTTATTTTAGCCAGAGTTCTTCTGTCTCTCCTCACCTGCACTGGTTGAAGAAGGCAATGGAGCTGGCCTTCCTGATGAGCTAATCTAACTGCCAAAAAACCAAAAAACAGCAGAGTTTAAAGTCCAACCTAAACTACACAGACTGGAGGAATCAAACCACAGCACAGTGGGGAAAAATATAATACTCTATAATTAAAATGACCTAAAAGAAAACTAACTCCACCCCAAGGCATGTCTTCAGTCGGGACGCTGCATAGTCACAGGTCCACTTGGGCTGAGAGCACATTCAGTCAAACTCCCCTTTGAGCTTCATCAGTCCAGTGTGCGGCTGGAGCTAAGCAGAGCGGCTGTGGTCATGCCTGGAAATGAACCCTCATGTGAATGAGGCAAGTTTTTGGAGTCAAACATAAAAATCCAAACAACAGAAGAAACTACAAACTGAAGCAAATCCCCCTTGCTCCTCCTTAAATAGCAGGACACCGCCTGATACAATTCTCCGCTTATTACATTATTAATGTTACTACCTCCACTCAAGTACATTCAAGCGTGAAACTCCAGAGTGAAAAGTGTGGAAAAAGCCTCTGACTGGATGAAATGTTTTGGGAACTAAGCACCAGAACCAAGGAAAAACAAAACAAGGTCAAAAAATGACTAATATGTTTGAAATATTGTTAGAATTTTTTGCGATGTGGTTTTGCGATTTTTTTTTTTTTTGATGTAATATTTGGCATAAAAAGACTACCAAATATAAACTGTCCCTCTTGAAAGGTCACTGACTGTTCCTGGAGAGAGTAAGTGCCGACATGACATGTAGGCCCTTTTTTGTGAGCACAACAGTGCAGCAATTTGTGTGATTGCCCCTAGTTCAGCAAACTATAGGAGTAAAAAAAGAGCCCCTTCTCTCCATGGGCGTGGCATTAACCGGTTCGGCACCAGTCCGCCCCAGCCAGATTCATCTCCATTAGCAGATCCTGTGCAGTTCCTCCCCATTTTTCATAACCACTTCAGGGGTAGTACAAGCCGAGCCATGCCACGTATTTCTCACAATTGTGTTGTTTGACAGCAGATTGTATTTACCGACTGGCCTATAATTTATGTCACTGCATGAGGGAAGGTTGGATCTTGCAAAGGCCCAGTCCCAATATTGCACTTCCATCTATGTGACCTTCAAATGCACGTTCCTGCTGAAGGGTTCCAGTGTGTAGTGTGTTCCAATTCTCTGGAATGGTCTTTCGCCCCTCACCCTTTGATCCACACCACAGCTAAGCCCACATCCAAGCAGACTTCGGTGACATGTATGACCTACATTTCATAGCTGCACATGACGTTTTGATTTAAAAGGTGGAAATATAGCATTTGTTTCCTTTTTTTTTGTAAATCTTTATGGAAGATTCAAAAACCAGTATGACGAGGCAAACAGTAAGAAAAAAAAGTACATTTTGACAGGATAAACTAAGAAGAAAAGTGAAAAACTAATGGATAAAAATATAGTTATTCAGAACAACACTGAGGAAAATAAAGCAGAAAATATACAAAATGCAAGAAGAATTTCAAATATCAAATTATATATTGGTATAAAGATTGGGCTTATGTGTTGCTGCAACATTTAAGCACTTCCTTAAGTAAAATTTTATATCCATTCTTTCATCCATCCATCCATTTTCTTCCGCTTATCCGAGGTCGGGTCGTGGGGGCAGCAGCATAAGTAGGGAGACCCAGACTTCCCTCTCCCTAGCCACTTGGGTCAGCCCCTCCGGGGGAATCCCAAGGTGTTCCCAGGCCAGCCGAGAAATGTAGTCCCTCCAGGGTGTCCTGGGTATTCCTCTGGGTCTCCTCCTGGTGGGACCTGCCCAGAACACCTCACTATGGAGGCATCCAGGAGGCATCCTAATCAGATGCCCGAGCCTCCTCAACTGGCTCCTCTCGACATGGAGAAGCGCAGCGGCTCTACTCTGAGTCCCTCCCAGATGACCGAGCTTCTCACCCTATCTTATCTCTAAAGGAGAGCCAAGACACCCTTTGGAGGAAGCTCATTTCGGCCACTTGTATCCGTGATCTTGTTCTTTCAGTCACGACCCAAAGCTCATGACCATAGATGAGGGTAGGAATGTAGCTCAACCTATAAATTGAGAGCTTCACTTTTTGACTCAGCTCTCTTCACTACAAAAGATCGGTGCAGCGCCCACATCACTGCTGACGTAGCACCAATCCATCTATCAATCTCCCGTTCCAATTTTCCCTCATTCGTGAACAAGACCCCGAGATATCTTGAGTCAGATAAGGGTAAAGGGTAACCTCGGATTTGGAGGCACTGATCGTCATCCCGGCCACTTCACACTCGGCTGCGAACTGCTCCATTGAGAGTTGTAGATCACGAGCTGATGAAGCCAATAGGACCACATCATCCGCAAAGAGCAGAGACACAATCCTAAGGCCACCAAAATGGATCCCCTCAACACCATGGATGCACCTAGATATTCTGTCCATAAAAGTTATGAACAGAATCGGTGTCAACCTTGGTGTCCAACTCTCATCGGAAATGAGCCCAACTTATTGCCGGCAATGCGGACCAAGCTCTGACACTGGTCATACAGGGACCTAACAGCTTGTATCAAAGGGCCTGGTACCCCATACTCCCAGAGTACCCCCACAGGACTCCCCGAGGGACACGGTTGAACACCTTCTCCAAGTACACAAAGCACTTGTAGACTGGTTTGGTGAACTCCCATGCACCCTCCAGGACCTTGCTGAGGCTGAGGGTGTAGAGGTGGTCCAGCATTCCATGGCCAGAACAAAACCCACACTGCTCTTCCTGAATCCGAGGTTCAACTATCTGACAGACCCTCCTCTCCAGAACTCCTGAATAGATCTTACCAGGGAGGCTTAAGAGTGTGACTCCCCTTTAGTTGGAACACACTCTGCGGTTCCTCTTTTTGAACAGGGGGACCACCACCCCATTCTGCCAATCCAGTGGAACTGCCCCCGATGTTCATGCAATATTGCAGAGTTACGTCAACCAACACAACCCCACAACATCCAGAGCCTTAAGGAACTCTGGGCAAATCTCATCCACCCACGGGGCCTTGAAACCGAGGAGCTTTTTAACCACCCCGGTGACCTCATCACCAGAGATTGGAGAGCCCGACCCAAGGTCCCCAGTCTCTTCTTCCTCAGTGGAAGACATGCTAGTGGGACTGAGGAGGTCTTTGAAGTATTCTGCCCACCGACCCACAACGTCCCGAGTTGAGGTCAACAGCACACCATCCCCACTATAGATAGTGTTGGTGGTGCACTGCTCCCCCCCCATGAGACGCTGGATGGTGGACCAGAATTGCCTCGAAGCTGTGCAGAAGTCGTTTTCCATGGCCTCTTTGAATTCCTCCCATGCCCGAGTTTTTGCCTCAGCAACCACCCAAACCGCATGCCACTTGGACTGCAGGTACCTATCAGCTGCTTCTGGAGTCCCACAGGCCAAAAAGACCTGATAGGACTCCTTCTTCAGCCTGACAGCATCCCTCACCGCTGGTGTCCACCAACGGGTTCGAGGATTGCCGCCATGACAGGCACCGACAACCTTGTGACCACAGGTACAGTAAGCCGCCTCGGCAATGGAGGAGGGGAACATGGCCCACTTGGACTCAATGTCCCTCATCTCCCCCGGAATGTGTTCAAAGCTCTCCTGGAGGTGGGAGTTAAAGCTCCGTCTCACGGGAGACTGCCAGGTGTTCCCAGCAGGCCCTCAAAATATGTTTGGGTCTGCCAGGTCTGATCGGCACCCTCCCCCACCATGGGAGCCAACTCACCACCAGGTAGTGGCCAGTGGAAAGCTCCGCTCCCCTCTTCACCCGAATATCCAAGACATGCGGCCGCAGATCAGATGACACAACAACAAAGTTGATTGTCGAACTGCGGCTTAGGGTGTCCTGGTGCCAAGAGCACATATGGACACCCTTATGCTTGAACATGGTGTTCGTTATGGACAATCCATGACGGGCACGGAAGTCCAAAAACAAAACATCTCTTGGGTTCAGATGAGGGGGGGGGCATTCCTCCCAACCACACCCTGCAGGTCTCATTGCCATTGCCCACATGAGTGTTGAAGTCCCCTTGCAGAACATAGGAGTCCCCTGGAGGGGCGCTCTCCAGCACCCCCTCCAAGGACTCCAAAAACGCTGGGTAATCTGAACTGCCACTTGGCGCATAAGCACAAACAACAGTCAGAACCCGTCCCCCCACCCGTAGGCAGAGGGAGGCTAGCCTCTTGTTCACTGGGGTGAACCCCAATATACAGGCGCCAAGATGGGGGGCAATACATATGCCCACCTCTGCTTGGCGCTTCTCACCAGGGGCAACTCCAGAGTGGAAGAGTGTCCAATCCCTCTCAAGGAAACTGGATCCAGAGCCAGAGCTGTGTGTCGAGATGAGTCTGACTATTTCTAGCCAGAACCTCTCTGCCTCGCACACCAACTCAGGCTCCTTCCCCACCAGAGAGGTGACATTCCACGTCCTGAGAGCCAGCTTCTGTAGCCGAGGATCATACCGCCAAGGTCTCTGCCTTCGGCTGTCACCCATACCACATTGCACCCGACCCCTTTGGCCCCTCCCACAGGTGGTGAGCCCATCAAAAGGGGGATCCACGTTTCCTTTTTGGGCTGTGCCCAGCCGGGCTCCATGGGTGAAAGCCCAGCCACCAGGTGCTCGCCAGCATACCCCACCTCCTGGCCTGGCTCCAGGGTGGGGCCCTGATGACCCGCGTCCAGGTGAGGGAACACTGTTTCCAAAGGTTGAACTCATCATAAGGGGTCTAAAATTATTTAATTTAAAAAAAAAAAAAATGAAAATGGTTGATTTTTAAGAATAAAAACTTTAGCCAGAAGGATTAAATTGTTAATTCCTTAATTTGACTCTTCATCCAATGTCAGAAGACCATATTTTATCATGTCAAAACTTAAAGGTGGAATAGAGTTCATTTATGAAATTGCAATGAAAAAAAGGTTTTCTGCTGTATCAATATCAGAGTCATAAAACCCACAAGAATAGATATTTATATTGAATTCCTTTTGCAAAAAGTCATTACAAGGATAAACATCATACATAATGTTGAAATTAATTTCTTTAATTTTTTGTTGGAGGGGAAAAGACATATATTTGGTTATGATTTTCTTTTTAGGGTAGAGGGAAAGAAAATTGAAGTCAGAGTTTTCCTTATGGATTGATTATTGCATTTTCTGTTTATGAAGTCAGTCATTTATAATCAAAGATGGTTCAAATCAAAGAGTAACAGCTGTTAATTATACCTTTAATTAGTTGAATCACACCAGGAGGAACTGTATGAAAATGTGTGCGGAAATATGACAATGTTTACCAAGCAAGCTGTCGCAAAAAAAAAAATCAGTTTTTAAATGTTGAGAAATAATTTTTGTTTTGAATTTTTGTTTTGTTTTACTGTACATGTGTGAATACAATCAAATTTTGCTTTGTATTCAAAAAGTCAACAAAACACATTTGAACAGCCAAATATCTCCTGCAATGACTTTGAAAAGCAAAAATACCTCTACTGTACATTTAAAATCGTCAAGGCACCTTTTTAAAACGGTACGATTGTTATTAATTATGACTATTTCACTCTTTATCCTTCCATTTTGGGTGTTGCAGTTATGACTGTCCCAATTTTCCAATTTTTGCACACTTGTAACCTGCGCACTTAAACCCTTATGTGCACTTCGACTGAGTACATAGTTCATTGTGGAGAGCAGGGCGTAGTGCGAGTATTGGGACTGGGCCAGACTCAACATTTTAACCACCATTTGAGCAGCAGTAGACCAGTGGGCATGGTGTTGGCCATCACAAAGCTGCTCAGTGTGGAGGAGGGTAATCATAAGCAGTGCTAGGAGCACATGTGTCAACTTTTGGAGCGGAATGGCTGTGATTTTGCAGCCCTGCAAGCAGCATACCTCTGTAGAATGGGGACACATATGTTCTGTTGGAGCTGGTTACAATTTTGCGCTGGCTAATGTGAAACACTGGAACTACATAACATTAGTTTGGTGTGATGTGTGGTTTATTCTTTGTTTGAATTTTTCTATTCAGTAAAGTTCATGTGTGGACATGGATTTACATTTTTTGACTGCATTACCTAAATCAAAAATACCACAATATATGGATAGATTTGTATGTATAGCAAACTAATCAGCTAATCTGAACTGTTTTCGTTATGTTTTGGTCCGCAATGAATTTCTGTAAGACAAAATGAAATATATGAGTTGATTTGAGTCCATCAAAACCACAACCTAGAGGTTCTCCATTGATAAGTTGCTGCAAATGACATCATCAGAGCGTGGACCACAGCCCCTGCATGCTCATGGCCCACCCACACACATGGTGAGAGTGAGACTTGACAATAGAGAAGAGGCTTATGAGAATCTAACCTTAGATTTTCTGTTTCAGTAATTTGCATACATATACATCAATATGGCCAGCTTTGCCTATAAATACATGCATTATATTACATTCACAGGAAGGGGGTAGGTGTTATCTGGAAGGTAAGGAAGGTAAGAAAGAAAGAAAGAAAGAAAGAAAGAAAGAAAGAAAGAAAGAAAGAAAGAAAGAAAGAAAGAAAGAGATCTTCCTGTGCTGATACCACTTTATTACCATAAAAGGTCAGAGACATGTGGTTACTGTAGGAAATACTCTAAGGGGCACAAAGGTGGGAGAGGCTTTTGCAGACTCTGTTGATGTGTTTTGTTTTTGCTCTCCTGTGTTTCTTAAAATCACCTCTATTTGCATCTCTTATTGTGTGGTTTTCTCCCAGATGGCTCCCAGCAGAGCTCTCTGTGATACTGAGCCAAATACAGAGCTCTAAATAAAACAACATCTTATGAATTAAATATGTACAAGAAACAAATATCCTTCTGCGATTAGGTTTACTGTCATTTTCTTTATGCAAACTGCACTGAGGGGCATAGCAGTGTTGCCATGGTTCAGGCCTATTAAATTTGATTGTTGCGGCACTTACATGACGTTTATTAAAATTTTGCCGGTTGGCTTGGCAGCTGTGTGCGTTAACGTGGTTATTTTTAGCCACCTGTAATGGCTAACAGATTACAGCACGTTGCAATGGCGACGACAGTACCTCATAATAAGGACTTAATGAAATACGAGCCTTCAGACTTACTCCTGTTTAAAAGACGAGAACTCTCGCTTTCACTCTCTGCTGTCCGTTCATGTGTACACAGTTTCACTCTGCCTCTTCATTCCTGGCCCCATGCCCCTCCTCAGAGTTTTCAGAAGAGGTTGTTTATCAAAGCAACTGCCTGGAAATAAAGAGATGGATTATGCTGAACATGCACACAAAATTTCAGTCCCATGAGTTCATTATTCTTCTGAATCTCACTAATGGACCAAAGTGACTCCTCTAAACAGCTTTAGTAATAATGCAGATGGATGTTTGTATGCTAACACACCAAACCTGTTACCTGTTTTCAGAAATCTGCAGTTTTATTTTACTGATTGGAAAAGTTTCTTATTTTTCATTCTCATAAAAATAACTGCTACTATACTATAAACAGTTTTCAATTTAAAGTTTAAAATCAGCTTTTAAATTGGGGATTTTGGAACCCAAGTTGTATCAACATTTCAACCAGCAAGCTGTTGATTTGAGCCAAATATCAACAAATTTGGAGGTAGTTCTCCTCCATTATTCCATCCACTTTCAGCAATGCACCAGTACCAGCAGCGATACAACCCCACAGCACAATACTACCATAACTATGTTTAACAGCTGGAATTAGACTTGAAAGTCCCTCCCCCACTCCACCAAATAGGTTTCTTGTCATTTCCCACAAACCTTCATTTGGCCATTAAACCTTTACAGAAGGATGTCTTTTTGCGAAGCTATAAATTTTGAGTGTCAGTTGTAGAGTGGGTGCTTCATTCCTGGTTGGGTGACACTGATGTTCCGTCATCTTCTAGTTCATTGCAGGCTTGACCCTTTGTGATTCCTAGGTTGTTCCTAAACATCCTAAATAATTTTGAAACTTGGGGACATTTGAGTGTTCCAACAGGACAGTGATCCTGCACACATATCAAAGCTGTTTTGAATGAACAAACACATCAATATCAAACTTCTGAGTGGGCTACAACCTCAACCCTATTGAAAATGTTTTGACTATGAAAAAAAATAACTCAAATACAGAAATAGTTGACCGGTCACCCATGCTCACTGAGAGAGGGCAATGTGGGGAGGGAAATACAACATAGAAGCGTAATGACTTCCTGTGGTCAAGAAGTTGAGGAAAAAGTACTACAGTGAGTCTTTGTTGTAATTATGGTCATGGGTGGAATGAAATGAACATTTTGTTGGTGCTGAACAGAGAAATTAATTTTCTGTGGTGGATTTTGTTTGACAGATATTATTATTGTTTTAGTTGATCCTTGCTATTTAATTATGCATGTTTATGAAAACAGACAACATGAGGTCTCCTGGAAAGTGATGACATTTGCAGCATGTTCCTAAACTGGACTCTTCATGAATTCTAATCTAACAGGAATGGGTTGAGAATGCTTTTTACTCTTAGTAGTTTATTAGCTGAAAAATAACACTAAATAAAGTGACTGTACACAAACTTACTGGATAGCAATTCAGTTCAAGCATAGCTGTTAGTGGGGGCATCATGGGGCGCATTCACACCAGCCCTGTTTAGTCCACTTTAATCCAACTCTGATTCATTTGCCTAGAAATTGGGAACGCGCAATGGAACTCTGATGCAGACAAAAAAAGTGAGCCCGGGTCACCTCCAAAGCTCAGTCTCAGTTTGGTTGAAGTGAACTCTGGTGCGGTTCGAATGCATAAGTAAACGCCCAGCAGACCAGAGACCGCTCCAAAAGCTGGAAGCGGACTATAGAGTAGGGCATTCTGGGTAAATGCAACCAAAACAAATGCGCATGTCTAGCTCTAGTGAGAGAAATGACTCATGGTCTTTTGCCAAAGACAAAAGATAAATCCTAAACACTAAAATCTGACCCCACTTAATTTTTACTTACATTGCAAGAAGAAGGATGTTACCCTCAGTGTCTTCTTCAGAGGTTTTCATGTTGTTTCCTTCAGTGGTTCTTGATGCAGCACCTCCACAGGCAAGGGGATAAACAGGTTGCTCAAAGGGTTGGGTTGTTTGACACAGTGCTGTGTAAAAGTGAACCGCAGCAGATGAAAATGTAACAAATGATGCAGTTTTGGTCCCCAGTCAAACCGAGTCTACTGGACTATCAGGTGTGAAAACACTCTAAGAGCACAGAACAATCACAACACTGCTTGTTCCTGTTATTAGAACTTCCTTCCTAATGTTCAGAAGATAACAGATCACTTACACCTGCAAGTATACTAACAACATATATACCTGTGTAACATGAATTTGTAGCTCATCTCTAAGCTATAACCAGAATTGGCAAGAAAACTCTGGTTGATTGGAACAGTGAGTTCGAAAGTTACATATCGCTCCAGTAAATAGGAGTGTTAAAAATAAAAGTTAAGAGAGTAAGACCAAATACACAAATGTTTTCTGAGGACTTATTTCTTTTTGCTGCCTCCTCATCTCTTTGTCTGCTCACTGCTTCTGCTCTCTCCATTCCTGATTAAACACTGGGTTCAAGGAGGTGATTTGATGTCCCTCGTTAAAAACCCCTCATTAGGATCCTGCACTTCATTTTCTTAATGAACTGATCAAGTTAAATGGAATGGAAAGTTGGGACGAGGAAGTTCAGCACATCCAAAATAGAGAGCCCCAACTGGGGCTGTCATGTGTGCTGGAGGGGCTCAGTCAGCACAAAACAAAGCAAAAAGTCATCTTCAAAGTGAAAATTTAAAATGAACTTTATTACTACTGTTTAAAACATGACTCAATGGTTCCAAATTAGGTCCTATTAAACTCAGCCTTATTTCAAGCCCTGTCACATGCATTCAGGCCCCAATTAAGTACTAGCTTAAGCTTGGAGACCTGTTGGATATAGTCTGGGATGTACTGCAAACCTACATCTTTATGTGACAGATACCTTGGTGAACTGTGCAGGTAGCTGTAGCTTTGTTCCCCACTCTGATAGCTGGCATAGATCCTCAAGCCATGCAGCTCAGCGAGCTCTCAAGTTGGAGAACACAGCTCAGGTGTTTATTAATGTTTGAAGATGATGCCTCAGCCTTTAGTGCGTGGTGAACTCATTCATACCTGGGATAATATTTCCAGGCTAACAAACAAAGCCAGTCAAACTTGCCATCAGTCTCCTCTGCAAAATTTCAAACATGGCATCATTTTGACATGCAGAACCACAGAAACTGAGGACATACCATTTCCTTTAAGCCATGATCAGACCACATAGATCAACTCAACAACGCCACCTAGACTATGGGACTAGGACTTCACTTTACTCAACCGGCGCTAGGGTAACGCAGACATGAGCTGTGTGTCAAAATGAACCCAAAAGTTAAAAATGTAACAATAAATTTAATACAATAAAAATATGTAAAAGATGCCATAAAACAGTGTCCTGACACTAAAAATAAACAGGCAGAAACGGGGTAAAAAAAAGACTAAAATACTAAAAGGGTGTCAAGGCAATAAAAGTCTCCAAAATAAAGAGAGTCTTAGCATTTAAAAGGGCGTGATCCTGCCATCGTCTCCTGGGCGTCCCTGAACAGTCTCAGCCCCCAACAATCGATCCAGCCCTTGAGCCCGTCTCCCTCTGGGATCTCCCCCGAACCTCGCTCCATCCTGTCCTTGTCACCGGCTTGAATGGCTCCATACCGTCTGCAATATTAATAATAGTAAAGAAGCTGGTCCTCGACCAGATAGTTTTGGCCCCATGCTGATCACCTGATAATAACTTCTGGTTCCAAAACCAGAGTGCTTATCCCAAATTAGCTGCCTTACAATTCTTGAATGATTTATAAAAGATCTCTGCAAAGGGAGAAACTGCACACAACAGTGCCAGTAAGATTTCTCATTTATTTACAAGAATTACAGCATATATATTCTGGATCAAAATTTTAAGACCAGTTGAAAAATAGCAAGAGTTTACATTTTGCAGTGCTGGATCTCAAGAAGGTTTTAAGTAGAGCTTCAAAATGCAAGAAGAAGAAATGAGAGTGAGACAAAAAAATAATAAAATCTGAATAAGCATTTTATTGCAAACAACCATGAAACTGAAATAGGCTGTTCGTCGGCCAGTCTAATGTTTAAGACCATTTCTTAAACAACCCCCAAAACCCTCTAAAACTGAAATAAAAGTTTCAAAAAGGACTCAGTAGTGAGTAGCTGCACCATTCTATTCATCTCAAAAATTTGTTTCTGCATGCTTGATGCTAGTGTTTTACAGGAGGCTAGCGGGAATGTTGCTCCAAGTGGTGAAGATGGCCTCACGGAGGGCATCCACTGTCTGGAACTGGTGTCCATTTTTGCAAACTTCTCTTGCCATCCAACCTCAAATGTTCCCAGTTGGATTTCGATCAGGGGAACAGGCAGGATGGTCCAAAAGAGCGTTATTTCTCTGGAGGAAGTCCTTTGTCAGGTGGCCATTGTGAACTGCAGCATTGTCCTGTTTGAAAACCCAGTCATTACCACACAGACAATGGCCTTCAGTCATGAAGGATGCTCCCTGCAACATCTCCACATAGCCAGCTGCCATTTCATGCCACTGCACAACCTGAAGCTCCATTGTTCTATTGAAGGAAAAAGGATGTTATCATGATCTGGGGATCATGATAACACCCCCTCAACTGTGCCATGTAAATAACATTTCAGGAGGGATCTCCTCGTCATACTAGTAAGGAATGGAAGCCATCAGGACCGTCAAGGTAAAAGTTTTCTTTATTAGAGAATAAAACTTTCTTCCACCTCTTAATGTCACATGTTTGGTACTCACGTGCAAACTCCAAACGGGCAATTTTGTGCTGTTGAAGGACATGAGGTCTTTAAAGACCTTTTGTTCTTAAAACCCTTCTCTCAGAGATGCGATCTGATGGTTATGGGATTGCAGTTGGCACCAGTGACAAGCTTAATTTGGGCCGAGGATTGTTCCATGTCTGGACAGACAGCCAATTGGATCCTCCGGCTCAGGGCTGGTGAAAGTTTTTGGGGTTGACCATTTTTTGCTCCATAACCCTCAGGATCTTTTATGAAATTTAAAATGACTGCCTTACTGCGTCCAACCTCAGCAGCAATGGCACGCTGCAAGAGGCCTTGCTTATGCAGCTCAACAATCCGACTGCGTTCAGAGAGAGAAAGCTTTTTTGCCTTTGCCATCAGGAGGTTATGCCATGTAAATAAGACCATTTCATGACACTGCATGTGTATCCACATGACAGTGGATACACATGCAGTGTCATGTGGATACACTGTCAGGTATCTACATGACAGTGTGGATACCTGACAGAAAATGACACTGAAACCACATTTTTGTGAATATTTGTGCTTTTAAATGCTGTGGTCTTAATTTTTTTAACAGCTGATGTACACCCTATTTTAGTTTAATGGATGCTTGCAGTAAATTGCTTACTCATTTTTTTTTTTTTTTTTTTTTGGTCTCACTCACATTTCTTCTTTTTGCATTTCGAAGCTCTGCTTAGAACCTTCTTAAGATCCAGCAGTGCAAAATGTGAATTCTTGCTATTTTTTTAACTAATCTTAAAATTTTGATCAGGAGTGTATAAAATGGAACAGCCATTTGTCCCTCCCTTTTCCAAACGGGATCGCTTTAAAATCCAGCAGCAAATCACAAACAATTGCATTTCTGAAGATTCCATACAGTGTCACATGGGAGAGTCATGTTCTATTGACTTTCTAACATCAAAACGATTGGGCTGACCACCTGTGGATTGGAAGAAAATGAGCATCTGCAACATAACCACATGGCTGTGGGGGTGGGGGGCTCTTCCCTTGCCCCTGCCGGTCTGTCTCTGTCTGCCCTTGCTGCTCATCTCCATCTGTCGATCTGTTCTTTTTATTTCCTGTTTACCTTCCATGCCACTACAGCTGATGGGAAACCCCTGCGCGATCAGCGAGTGGGCATCTCTGGCTCAGACAGTCTAATGGGCAGTAGTCTAAACTTCAAGAAAATAAACATGCACAAAACAGAAAATTACTCAACAAATTAGACATGCAACAGCTTAAATCCAAAATTAATACATAACAAAGAATGAAAACAAAACATGCAAGCAACATAACAAAAAGCCATATTCCCACAGTTACTTCCTTCAGATCTTGTGTTCCTTACATTGCTTACTTTTTATCAACTGGCATTGCGGCGTCAGTGGAAAGGAAATTTTAGGAAGAAGAAACTTCCAGCAGTTAGTGGCTATGGGTTGAACCCAATTGGGAGAAAAGAGAGTGAAGACAAAACTCAGACCTTTTTACACATCACTTCTTTCAGTTGGTCTGATAAGTCTTAACCTTACATCAGGGTCAGCAACTGAGTCAGACAAAAAGCCACAGACTGAGCAAAATGTTCAACATAGCTTCCATGTCCTCTTGCCTGGCCATTGCCTTCCTATGTAATTCCACTCAATTCTCATCTCTCTTCAGTGCTTCATCTGAGATTTCTCAGAATGATGATATTGATTTCCTGCACTGTTTTAGAATTGTAGTCTCCCTGTGGTTGTAGTTTGGCAGCGGAAGACGTGAATGAAGCCATTCAGTCCATGTTGGCCGCGTTTCCGAATATTGAGCAACTAAAGTCGGAGCACGAGGAATGTTGAAGACATTTTATTGCTGGCAAAGATATTATTTGACTTGGCACTTCTCTCTTCTCAGTGAGGGATGGTTGTTTAAAGCACATGATTCTATTCAAAGCCTTGGAAGGAAGAAGATCTTATCTTGCTCCAATCATTTCAAACTTCAACAGAGTCCAGCAAGCAGTCATTTTTCAATAGCCGAGGGTCCAGACCCTCTGTACAAAGCAAAGCGTAGAGCAAGGGGTTAGTTTTATCAGGCTGTATGTCCTCCATTGTTGTGTTTGTGTCATGTACAAATCACATAGCACTATTTTTCGGGATCTGGGACCACCAAACTATATGACGACCCCATCTAATAGAGCTGTTGCTCAATTGTAATGTAAAACCACTCAATCTGTGTAGAGCAGAACTGAGCCGCAGTGCTAGGTGGTAGTGGAAAAGGGCCAAAGGTGTGTCTTATGTGTTACGCAGATTAAATTTAGCAGTTCCTTTCAATCTAGCCAGAAGAGCCCAAAACAACTCAGCTTATTCAAATTCAAATTCAAAAATACTTTATTTATCCCAAGGGGAAATTAAATGTTGATGTAACTCATTTAATTAAGGAGTTATTATAGATGGTGATGGCTGTGGGCAGGAAAGATCTCCCGTAGAGGTCCGTTTTACAACCGTCTGAAGAAGCCTCTGACTGAGGAGACTCTGTTTTCCAATGACAGTCTCATGAAGAGGATGGTCAGGGTTGTCCATAATTTGCTTTATTTTATGCAAAATCCTTCTTTGGATCATCATCTCCAGAGGTTCCACAGTCGTCCCCAGAACAGAACCAGCCTTCTTTATCAGGTTGTTGAGCCTTTTCAGGTCCCTGGCTCTGATGCTGCTGCCCCAACAGATGATGGCAGAGGAGATGATGCTCAACAACAGACTTATAGAAGATCTGCAACATCTTGCTGCAAACCTTGAAGGATCTTAGATTCCTCAACAAGTCCAGTCTGCTCTGTCCCTTCTTGTAGATGCTTCACTGTTGAGTCTCCAGTCCAGCCTGTTGTCCAGATGAACACCGAGGTGTTTATATTCCTCAACCACCTCCACTTCTTCTCCCATGATGGAAATAGGGTTTGATGTGACCCTGTTTCTCCTGAAATCTACAATCATCTCCTTTGTTTTGTTCACATTCAAGATGAGATGATTGTTTCCACACCAGGCCACAAAGCAGTCCACCAGCTCTCTGTACTCAGCTTCTTGTCCATCTCTGATCCACCCGACAACTGCAGAGTCATCTGAGTATTTCTGTAGATGCCAGGAGTCTGACTTGTGCTGGAAGTCTGAAGTGTACAGAGTGAAAAGGAAAGGTGAGAGTACAGTCCCCTGTGGTGCTCCTGTGCTGCTGACCACCTGGTTAGACACACTAACTGAGACCTCCACCTGTGTCTTCTGGAGTTTCAGACGAAGCAGATCAGGCTGAATTGTGTTAAATACACTGGAGAAATCAAAAAACATGATCCTCACAGTGCTGCCTGCTTTGTCCAGGTGACAGTGGGTTTGTTGAAGCAGGTGTATGATGGCGTCTTCAACTCCAACTCCACGGCGATAAGCAAACTGCAAGGGGTCCTGATATCTGCTGTTTTACTTACTCAAGTGGGCTAACAGGAGTCTCTCCAGGACCTTCATGATGTGGGATGTCAGGGCAACGGGTCTGTAGTCGTTGATGACTGATGGGTGAGTTTTCTTTGGTACCGGAACCAGACAGGATGTCTTCCACAACAGTGGAACCTTCTCTCAAGCTAAGGTTGACGAGGTGCTGCAGAATCCCACAGAGCTGCTCTGCACAGGCCTTCAGGACTCTGGGGCTGACACCATCTGGACCTGCAGCCTTGTTCTGGTTCAGTCTCTCCAGCTGCCTCTTCACCTTGACTTCTAGAAAAAGAAAAGGGGGAGGGGGAGGCAAAGGGAGCAGCAGCATCTCCTGATTTGGTTGAAGACCAACTAGTGGAAGCAGAAGAGTCCATGACTGAGGTAGAGGATAAAACATCTGAGGTGTGACAGGAAAGCTGTGGGTCAAAGGAGGGTGGGATGTCTGTTTGGCTGGGGGCAGGAGGGGAGGATGGTGAGCTTGTTCCTGAACTTAACCTGTTGAAGAATGTGTTCAGCTCATTTGCTCTGTCCAGACTTCCATCAATCCAATCCTCCTTTTCCTTAAAGCCTGTGATCTTCTTCATCCCTGACCACACATCTCTGATATTGTTCCTCTGCAGTTTACTTTCCAGCTTCTTCCTATACTCCTCCTTGCTGTCTCTAATCTTGACTTTGAGCTACTTCTGTATACTCCTCAATAACTCCCTGTCTCACTCCCTAAAGGCTCTTTTTTCCTGTTTAACAGTTCCTTCAGCTCACTGTTGATCCAGGGTTTGTTATTAGGGAAGCATCTCACTGTTCTGGTGGGGATGGTGTTGTCCACACAGAAGTTTATATAGTCGGTCACACACTCAGTCATGGCATTCATGTCCTCTCCATGTGGCTGGCAAAGAGAAATCCAATCGGTAGCATCAAAATAACCCTGTAGGGCTTCTTCTGCTTCCTGGGACCACTTCCTCACTGTCCTTTATATCACAGGTATTCTCTGGACAAGGGGTTTATATTCTGAATAGAGAAAAACAAGGTTGTGATCTGATTTACCCAGAGGAGGTCTTGCTTTGGAAATATATGAATCCTTGACATTTTTGTGAAACAAATCCAAATTCGGTTTGTATAAATAAACCAAACTGAATTGAATATATTAGACACATTCATTTCCCTCATTATAAATTGTATTGAAATGACTTTTCATGGTGAAAAAAAAAAAAAAAAAAAAAAAAAATCAAAAAAATCCCCATTAATTTGAACGTAAATTTATATCTGTGCTGCGAGCAAGGAGCACCAGCTAACATGTAAAAGTTATGAAGTCATCAGTTCTATGAATGTTACTGCAGAGACAAAATGAGCTGAAGTCTCTCTCTGCTTAAGTTTCCAACCATACGGCCAGATGAAGATTTAAAGAAGAGCGGCAAAAGCAAATGAAGAGGATGCCAACAACTGATTGTGTCATCCAGGACACGTTACTGTGGAATACGTCTCTGCTGCCTGAATATTGAGCTGTTAACATGTCATGACAGTCATGAGAATATCATACAGCAACAATCTTCTACCAGAGGCCTTTTCAGATTCATTGCGAGACTGACTGCTACTGTTCCAGCCCACAGCATTATTAATTTCCCTTTGGGAAAAATAAAGTACATTCGAATTTGAAGTAAACTTCTTATTGTGTGAAAATTATTTTACATCAAGTTTAAAGGCCTGTTTGCTCTGGATTTTGCAGAAGTAATGACTTTATCACATTTCTACTCACTTGTTAACTTGTTCTACTATAGAATGACACCATAGTGAACTATTACTCAGATATGTTTAAAAGAGTTTGTTTCTGTTGATGGAAGATATGTCTAGTAAAACATTTCCAACAAACCAGTTTGTAACATATTGTTTAGCTTAAAGAGGTTACTTCCCCATTCTGCTCATTTAGGCCATTCTGATTATGCCAGGGGCCATAAATATGTCAAACTGACACTAAAAAGGATGATAGTCTAGTTGGTTTTAATTTGCTCATCTCTATTGAGACAAAGTGGGCAGCAAGCTCTTCTGTTCAGGGACTTGTCACCACCGGTCCAGAACCTTACTGACAGACACCAAGCACTTCAGTTCGGTTGCCGTGGTGCACAAGAAACTGTTTGTGTCTGATCTAGCAAAAGAGATTAATGCAATGACCACATGCACCTGGACAACATAATTTAATTCTCATTTTAAGACTGATGTTGTGAACCCCTAAATCCATCCATTCATTTTCTATAATCCAAGCATGGTCGGGTAGGAGGGACTCAGGTGACTCTGGAAAGTTAAACTAGAGCTCGCTGATAAATCAATTTTATCGATTAATAAAATGATTGTTCTTTGAAGATTTAATTTTTGGAAAATCCAGATTTTTTTTCACCAATGGATTCCTTGGGTTTCCATAGTTCAGAGTGATGTCAGCACCCAAGGCCTACCATCTTGTTTCTGAAGTGTGTTTTACAGCTTCTATTTATTTGGACTTTGAAATCAGGTCAACTCTACGACAGAATACTAGGACCAGGGTAACATATATTTTTTTTATTATTAGAATAAAGCCATGATATTACAAGAAAACAGTCATAACATTACGAGAATAAACTTGTAATGTTAGGAGAATGAAGTGATAATTTTATGATTTCCAACACGAAAAATTTAAATCTGCAAAAAATTTAAATGAGGAATGTTGAGCATCTTGTGAAGTTATACGTTGGTATCAGTTTTACAGATAAAAGAAACACTTCATCAGCATCAAATTATCAGTAGCAGGACTTTGAAACGATTGAGCAAACGACTGAGTTTAACCTTGTCATGTCAGATCTTCATAACTCTAGAAGCTTTTTTTCCCCGTTAAAACAACATTTTTCTTGTACTTTTAAGACCTTCTTCAGGTAAAAATGAGTCTTTATTCTGCTAATATTGTGACTATATTCTCGTAATTTGACAAAATTGTTGTAGCCTTGCACTTATACTCCATCATACAACTCACAGAAGGGAGGAGTGAAATGAAAGTGTTGGGGTCTGGGAATACTTTCATTTCCTTTTGCAGTTCTTTCAATGTTCCACCAAATGGCGTTGGGGAGAATGGGGGCTTGGCCGACGTGCAGCTGACTGTGCGCACCTGCAGACAGTTTAGTCTCATCACACAGGAGTATATCAGGAGCCTGCTGCCAGTCCTCCGATGCCTGAGTGTTAACCACTGTGGTAAACAGCAAGCCTGCTGAGCAGCCTGCTGTTTGCTGTTTCTTCTGGTATGAAGATACATACTTCTGTGTTTTGCTCCCAAGGTTACTCTGATGAGCACTTGGCTTCTGCTCCAGCTCACTACTTCTTGACTCCTGGAAATCTCCTGAAAGTCCTCCATAGAGTCTCTGGTGTCAAGACTCTGGCTGGCAGCTCAACTCCTTCTTGTTTCTCCTTGAGCCAAATCGCATGATTGAACCCTGATTGTCCTCCACCATGCCGTCTGGTCAGTCCTCACTCAACTTCCTGGATTCATCTGTGAACCTGCAATCCTCCCAGACCACCACTAACACCCCCCTGGCGGAAGACCCCAATTACTCAAGTCAGCCTATCTGGAACCATTACCTCCGTCTCTCGCTACGTCATATTTAACCTTTGCTGATTTTTTTTTCCAGAGCTCCTGTGATTGCCCAGTTCCAGAACCTTTTCATCCCCAGTTCCTCTGTCTCGAACATAACCAAACTTGTAATAAAACTCTTGAACTATTTTACGAGTCTCCTGAGAGTGTTCTCTGCATATGGGTCAAACGGCTTACTAAAACCATGACAAAAAGCCACGTTTTGAAAATATTTTATGATTTTTTTTTTTCCTTCAGCAAAAAGTAAATTTAAAATTGGATTTGGTATGAAAAAAATTTGAGATTTTATTTTTAACACACACAACTTGGCAGTACAGAGTAGCCAAAAAGCTGCATGCTTTCTGGACTGTGAAAGGAAGCCAGATTACCCAGATAAAATCACAGAGAGAACATGTGAACTCCACACAGGAAGGCCCTGGCTGGGATTCAAACCCAGGATCTTCTTGCTGCGAGGCAAAAGTACCAACAACTGCTCCACCAAACAGCCCAGTCTGCCAAGTCTGATTTCTAAATAGTCAAGTTGGTAATGAAAATGATTCCTTTTGAAATAAATGATTAAAATAAATGTTTTTGGTTTTGCTGCCTTTTAGAAAGCCTGAAAACTTCAACATAGCATAATTTAATACTGAGGAAATGGGGCCAAGGACAAATGCTATAAGTTGTTTAGAGCAAAAATCATCTTACTTCCACTTTGTCATTTATTATTTGTGCTGTAAAGATACACCTCCTTTCTATACAGAACTCTAAAATTAGAGTGAATCATTCTGTCTTGAATAGTTTTAGTAAGCGATGTTCTGCTTCTTATGCAGAATGAACCGCTCAAGTTTCTTTTTTGTTGCCTTGGTCTCACTGGTTCCCCTAAACCACAGCGTGAAGCCTAATAACACATTGTTGTTTCCTTGTTGAACACGTAATGACTCTAAGTGAACAAGATACCAGCTGGGAGTTGGACTTTTCTGCCTGCATAATTACGACACTTAAAGGAAAGTGGAGCAGAGAAACAACATCAGGGAACCAGGGAGTCCTCAGTCCAGCTGCTGTGGACTGAAATGTTTTGGAAGCTAAAATACTGAGCAACAGGTTGATTTTGTGTCTGGTAAATGATGGACAGTGGGACTAAAAGGAACTGCATCATTCACAACTCAGCATCATCTTAGTGTAAAAAAAAAAGCAGCTCAGATTACAGGTGAGAAGTGTGTAAAGAAGAAAGATGGATGGTAAATAGGAGGGTTTTGATGGAAGAGCAGCTTTTCAATTAATTGACTCTCCAAACTCCTTGGACCCTGTGATGTCTGCAGCCCACACAGCTTACCTCTTTTAACTTCACCCAGCCAGCTCTTTTTACATGAGGACGTCACCCTCCACATCCAGTGTTTTCTCACCCACATCCTGCACGTTTCGGAGGATGCTCTGGCCATGCAGGAAATTGTTCCTCTTTTATCTGGAGGACTGCTTTTATTTTGCGCTCTGCACATTCCACACCGTCCACCAGTCAGGGTGGCACTCCCCACAAAATCGAAGTGCCTCTCTTCTTTAAACTCTAAGCTTTAGGGATTGGCAGCAGCGCTTTTCTTCTTTGACTCCCTGTTCTTCCTCCCCTCTCTCTCCTCCTCCTCCTACTCATTGCTGTTTTCATCTCTCGGGATGGAGGGGTCCTGGCACCATTTTAGAAGGTTTCCGCCGTGTGCTTGGCCTGTTTGATAGAGCTTTGAAGAAGGGAGTTTAGCCACATCCATCGGCCCACTCGCTTGTGGTTCTCTTCGTCTCTCTTACATGATGGACTGTGCCTTGGGGTGTGATCAGACCTACAGATTACTTTCTCTGAATTCTGTGTTGAGACAGATAAACACATTCCATCCAACTGTATACAGCATGTACCACACTGTGTTTGCCCTCTTATAGATTGCTTCATATATTTAATTTATTAATTGAAAAAAAAAAAAAAAAACTGTCTAAAGCAGCCTGGTCCTGTGTAAAAAAGTAATTGCAATAACTGACTGGTGCAAGGCAACAGTGCTACCAACTGCAGCCCTGGTATCAGCTTTATAATTGATATATTTATTTTTACCAAACTTTAGCAACTTTGTCTTTATCAAACTATTTTTATTAGTGTTTTGATTAACATCAGCTGCTGTAAGCAGCAGTTAAACATATTTCTGTTATCTGCAAATAAAGTAAACCTCAGTACATTTGAGGCTTTACAGATACATTTATGAAAATAACAGAGTCCATTACTGACCCCTGTGGGACACAATTGATATCCAAGCATTTTGAACGTCTTCCCACATTCACAAATTGTTGCCTATTGTTCAAAAAAACCTTTGATCAGCTTCAAGAGCCAACAACATATTTTTTCTGTTTTCAATCGAATTTGTGATCCCCCCCCCAGTTATTTGTATTAATGATGTTGATCTATTGGATCTAAATCCATATAAATCCAACTGTTTTTGGCTATTCAACCCACCTCTGGTAATTTGCTAAGTGGTGATTCTGGCTTGCAGCTAACGGAGGCAAACTTAAAGAATCAGACCAATCAGACCAATAACAATAATTTTTAATACAGAAACGTGGGCCTACTTAGAAGAATCTCTATATTCTGCACAGTATATGCACTCAGAAGCTAAGTGGGACTTCCTCCATCAGTGGAGAGCATCATAAAAAAGATAAGCCTGTTGATCTGAAAAATTTACTTTAGAACAGTCCAAAGCTTTTTCTCCTCTAATGTGTCCTGGATATGTTTGTGTGTGGTGATCTTGAGGCCAGCTGCAATTTACACCTGGTGAATCTCCCAGAAATGTAAGACTGAGATTACACTTTTACCTTCCACTCAACTTTCCATTAATAGGCTATAGCACTCTGTGAATAGCCAGCTTCTGATCTTTTGTGGATTACTTTTTTAGTGGAGGAGGTTAGTGATTTCCTGCTGGACAACACTCAGATCAGGACAGTCTTCCACATTATTATACATACCATAACATAGAATATTTCTGTTTTAAAAATAATTTTTCAACTGGTTTTTATCAACTGTAGGTCATAATCCTGAAAATGGCCAGAAATAAATTCTTGAAATATGTATATGGCTCTGTGTGTAATGAATCTATATGATATTCCACTTTTTAATCCAAATGACTAAAATCGATGAATCTTTAAAAATACTGTAACTGATATGCACCCGTATGCGGAAGTGAAAGCCTAGATTTTGGGAGGGAGAGTACTGCATGTAGCTTCTTAAAGGAAAGCATCATTCTTTTGTTGTCTTGGGTATTAAAGTTGAACCTTTTCAAGCCATATTCTTTTAGGCTGAACACAATCAAAGAACTGGATGCATTTGAATAAACCACTCTAAAACAGACATTAACCAGAAACTTTCTCTCTCCTTTAAAATGGGCTCATTCTTTACTCTGCATTCTCTTTCTTCCTCTGCCATTCATTTGTTGCCTGCTCTTCTCTACACCTCTTTCATTTCCCAGTATCTCTCTTTGCATGCCGGCTTGCTTTTAAGTCGGAGCACCTTCATCTGCCTCTCTGTGTTGTTGCTTTTACTGACGCTGGGCTCCTGTTCACTCCAGTTGCTGTCCTTGAACACACAGAGAGGTAAAGTTGGCTAAAGGTTCTAGGAAATGTTGGGGACAATCGAAGTGATGGGCCAGAATAGCAGACAACCAGCAGTGTTACTGGGAAAGCTGCTTTTAGGTGTGTCTGACCTTTATCTAGCCTAGCAATATTACCCAATTCACATTTAGGTAGTTTAAGAATAAGACAAACAACACAAATCTGAACAGTCAGATTTATAAACCTCAGTACATTTGAGGTTTATGGGTTAGGGTTGGTTAGTTAGTTAGTTCAGTTAGGGTTAGGGTTAGTAAGGGTTTCTTCATTTAGTCATTACAAGGTCCTTTGGAAGACAGACAGGTTTAATGCACTTCCAAGTATATGCAATTCAAGTCAGTCAAAATTCATTCAGACTAATTCAGTTTAGTATTATCTGGATTTAAATCTCACTAATTCTGACTGTAATGAAATTCATTCTGAAGATATTAAAATGTTAAAAAGTGAAAAGTTGTTCATCCAAGGTTGTTTATAGAACTGAGCAAAGATGAAGCGATAGATGAGAATGACCACTCCTTTTTAACAGCTAGAACCTCTCTCATCCATCCATCCATCCATCCATCCAACCGTCCCTCCATCCATCCATCCAACCGGCCATCCATCCATCCAACTGTCCATCCGTCCGTCCGTCCGTCTGACCGTCTGTCTGTCCATCCATCCAACCGTCCGTCTGTCCATTTAAAAAAAAAATATATTTTTTTGAGTTATTTAACCAGGAAAGTCCCACTGAGATTAAAAACCTCTTTTTCAAGGGAGTCCAGGCCAAGATGCAGCAAAGGTTACACAACCAGAATCCATGCATTCATCCAGTCCATCACAGGACAACCATGTACACACACTTTAGACAGACCAGTTAACCTAACATGTACTGGGGCAGGAAGACAGAGTACTGAGCAAGAATCTATGCATTCATGAGGAGAACATGCAAAGCCCATGCACAAAGGCTGGATTGCGAACCTGGGACCATCTTGCTGCAAGGCAACAGTAACACTTTGATAAATGTATCTTACACGTTTTTATCTGTTTGATCTCAGTGCAATGAACATACACATACAATACCTTAAAGATGTCAGTAAAGCTTTACTTTAGCTTCAACAAACTTGCTACTTAATATCTTAACTAAGAATTTACAGTGAACAACTGTATTCTGGTATTACAAGCAGGCAAACGTGACATATTCCATCGCAGAGTCCACAGACAACACAACTGTAAACAACAGCAAAAATAATTCTGTGTACTACATGTTGCTCAAGTTGATTTAAGTGAATATATTTAACTTGTATTAATTCTGCATACAGAGCCAGCAAAGAAAGGTCATGATACGCTCCCTCACTGGCCTAATGAGATACAATTTGCTGGCATCACAGAGCAGTAGTTGGCTTGACTGAGAGGATTGAACAGGTTTCAAATGCTGACGGCTGCTCTGGACACTGGGAGGAAGCATCAGCCAACTGAACTGGAAAACAGAGAGAGCTAACTACATTCAGCTTCCCCCTACAGGCACTGCCATCAACATGTAGCCATTTGGCTTCAGCACAGGACCATGGCAACTCTACAGATGCCAGTCTCAGCTGCTCATGGACTCGAGTGGTAGAGTAATCACAACAATGATATTCCTATGCATGCAGAGGGAGATCAGCGTGAATGACATTTAGTGCTGCTCCATAATGTCATAGGCAGATGGTAAAGTCAGACCAAGAGCACTCCACTAAACAATCAAGTTTACAATAAAAAGACCAGTCCATTCTGTAACTCAGCCAGAGTGAAGAAGTGGTCAGTGACATTGCATTAGCTGGAGTTTAGTTTTTCACTGTTAAACGTTACATTGGGGAATCTAACAGATTCAGCACACTCGCATCATTATAAGAGCAGGCCACGCACTTTCACCTGAGAGGAAGGAGGAGCCATTTAATAACAAAGAGAGACCAGCCAAGTCAGAGATCTAGACATAGGATCAGCAGGGAAGGCCTCATTTCAGCTAAATCTAGCATGGAGCTCTAAGTAAGTATAAAAGCAGCAATCGATTTATTATTACTAATACATTTATTTGAATAATTCAACTCATTTTAATGGCAACATCTAAAAAGAGGAGGCTTTCATGATGTGTAACGAGAAACATTTGAAAATGATCACTGTCCTCCCCTTTCATGCTGTAATATTTAGCCCCTTCTCCGTTGTCAAGTCTCACTCTAGCTGGTGTGTCTCCATTGGCAGTGTGTTTCTCACTATGTGGGGGGGGTGAATATGGGCAGAAAAGTGGAGGGAAATGAGGGAAAGTGGGTGGGCCCTGAGCGCTCACGACCTGTGGTTGATGCTTCGATGATGTCATTTTGTGGGTGTGCCATTGGGAGGTGTAACTGTTGCAATTGTGTGGTATCTCTTTCCAGGGTTTGTACACTTTTCCCACAGTAAGATTCAAGCACTTTTCAAGTGTTTTCAATGTAAGTTTTCAAACTTTTCCAGCACTATACTTTCGAGATAAAATCAATACAAATGAACTAAAGAAGACACTTTCAATTCACTATTATATGACCTCATTAATTACTGGTATTAATAATGTCCTGTGATGGTATTCTACATAGCAGGGACAAAGTAAACTAAAATATAACTAATTTTTAGGTTTTGAGACTTCTCTTACAAACACCCTATATACCTGATTGTTCTAGGAACAAAACACAAATTAAACAAACCCTCAATTTCAATAACTTTAATTTGATCTTATATTTATAAGACCACCTTTATTCAGTTACACATATCAATAACTCATGACAAATAATGATTCATTATATTGAACAAATCAGTTTGTGTTAAGGTAAATGACCCTCCTGCTCAACTTAAAGGCTTAAACACAATATAAATAATCATTTGACTTTCTGTAAGGAGTCTTTGCTCATAAAAGTTGATTACAACTTTATTACAAAGCTGCGCAGCCAGAATATCAAGCACTTTCAAGGAATTTATACAGGCATCAAGAACTTTCCAAACTTTGAAAACAAGTTATTGAAATTAAAGCATTTTTAAGGATTTCAAGCATCCGTACGAACCCTACTCTTTAAGACAGCCTAAGTTAATGCTAGACATGTCATAAGTATGCGCCACTGTTCCTCTGTAGAGAGCACTAGATTGACGCATGGACTGAAATGGACTTTATATTTTTATCCCCCTAACTCAAAGTAATGTTAAAGGTTCTGAACACTGCTCACTTCATGTATGACAAGACAGCAGCCGTTCAACCGAGCTTTGCAGGGTTGGTGAAGAGAGTGTTTATTAAAGGACAAACACTGCGGACTTCCCAGCAGGTCATTAGTTTTTGCTAAATGTTTCTGATGGCGTCTCTCAACCACTGAACACAACTCATGTTACAACAGCCAGTTTCTCCAAAATCTCTTGATATATTTGTTTGTTGCAAGTTTCCCCGTCCAGTTGACGCTGCACTTGATAAAAACGTTTGGACCTCAAGGTTTCACCATGGAATTATTGCCTCTGTCAGTCTGCCCCGGGGCAGCTGCGGCTACAATCCAGTAACTTGCCACCATCAGTGCGTGAATGTGTGTGTGAATGTGTGAATGACTGAATGTAGTGTGAAGTGCTTTGGGGTCCTCTGGACTTGATAAAGCGCTATACAAGTACAGGCCATTTATCATTTATTGATTTACAGCTCTTCCTCTTGCCATCTACTTCAGTCTCATCGCAGATTGAAAATGGTGGATGAGATGTTATTGATGTAAATCCATGGGCCAATCAACGAATGCAGTCTGCTGCCAATAAAATCACTTGAATGCAATACCTGGATAGGTCCGGCTTGTGCCACCACCTAAGTGGTTCCAAAAAAACGGGGAACAATCACGTAGGATTTGCAAATGGAGACGAATCTGGCCAGGGTTGATTGGGGAAGAACGGGTTAAAGCCACAGCTGTGGAGAAGGGGTTTTAATAAATCCAGGCAGGAGGTTTTTAGTCATTCGGAGTCAAGTACAGAGCTCTCATGGGACTTTTTAAAATATCTGAGAAAATAAGTTTCTGCATTGGAATTTGTTCACTTAAAAATTCTGTACTACTTCAATAATTGAGTGAAGCGTAGTTATGACTTGAGATCATTTTAAACCATCTGAAGCAAAAGGCCAGAACTTGTAAATGAAACAAGAAAGATAAGTTATGTTCTGTAGTTGCAATTATTCTTCTGCAGCTGCATGTAGAGAAACTGACGGCCTATAAATTCTCTTAGGAATATTCCTACATGCCTTCAGACATTGCAGTTTATATTCAGAAGAGAATTTCTTCATGTTTTACTCTGCAGATCCCAGAAATGACAGATCTGATTTACACAAGAATAAAAACGTACAGTTATATCTTTAACAGCTTCTTCTTAGTTTCTCTGACCCTCCATAAAAAAAGACTCCCCACAGAATCTAAAAGAGAACCCATACAGGAACTTTATAGTGTTAAAATACATAAATAATAATATAGTAGGGGACTTTAACATTCATGTTGACACTGAGGTTGATAGCCTAAATGTAGCCTTTAAAGCTGCAGTATGTAACTTTGCACTGCTCCTGACCTAAAACAACCAATCAGAGCCAGGAGGAAGGTCTTAGCGCTCAGTCAACTTCATTTACTCGCTGCTAAATGTGCTAATGGCGGAGAAACAACTTATCCTCACTGGAAAACCATTTATCCATCGTCATCAGTGGTCATGCTAGCTTACCTGAGAATTCACAACAGTCTCGGCTAGCTGCAGGACAGCAGAGAGCAATGGGGGGAGGGGGAGCAGGGCCCTCAGACAGTGATTGACAGCACTAAGACCCACCTCCTGGCTCTGATTAATTGTTTCCAGACAGCACAGGAAGAAGGCAGAGGAGCTCAGTTTTTTTTCACAGATTATCTGTCTCACACCATTCTCTCACAACATAGTGGCAGTTTCAACAAATATGTGGAAAATATATTTTTTAATAAAATTTGCATACTGCAGCTTTAATGTTATCTTAGTCTCAAAGAATTCACAGTCCTACCTACTTGTATCGTCATACTTTAGACCTTATGCTGACATATGGTATTGAGTGTGAAGAAATAACAGTAATTCCCCATAACCCTGTGCTGTCTGACCATTTTTAATAACGTGAGTTTATTTTAACTGAGTCTTCCAAACTTGACAGAAAATTTTATTTTAGAAGATTTTTATCAGACAGTGCTGTAGAAACGTTCAAAGAATCTGTTCCATGTTTAATTTCCTCAGAATCTCAGATAAACACAGTAGAAGGCAGCAGTTTAATCTCCAACCCTTCTCAAATTGATGCTCTTATTAAGAGTTACTTCCTCATTGCGTGTGGCATTAGGCAATGTAGCCCCCTTAAAAAAGAAAGTAATTATCATAGGATGTTGGCTCCTTGGTTTAATTCAGAGCTGCATACTTTGAAGCAGAACACTAGGAAATTTGAGTGAAACTTACGCTCTACACATGTAGAGGAGTCCTACTTAACTTGGAAAAATAGTCTGCTGCTGTACAAAACGGCCATTCACTAAGCTAGAACATCATATTTTTCATCAATAATTGAGGAGAATAAGAATAATCCTTGGTTTCTTTTCAGTACAATTGCCAAACTTACACAGAGTCATAGCTCTGTTGAGCCATCAATTCCCCCGCTCTCAGCAGTAATGATTTTATGGAATTCTTCTTAAATAAAATTGATTTTATTAGAAATAAAATTGTTGGCATCCTCCTGAACATGATTATTTCATCCTCAGTCAGTGAGGCAGCACTGAGTGTAACTCCAGAACCTGATGTGTGTTTGGACTGTTTTGAGTCACTTGAGCTTTCTGAGTTATCAAAAATATTAACTTCTCCAAACCTTCAACTTGCATGTTGGACCCCATCCCAACCAAATCATTTAAAGAGGTGTTCCTTTTGATTACTGCCTCCATTTTAGATATGATTAACTTATCCTTATTAAATGGACATCTTCCACAGGCTTTTAAGGTATCTGTAATTAAACTTTTACTTAAGAAACCTTCTCTCAATCAAGATGACTTAGTAAATTACAGAGCTATATCTAATCTTCCTTTCTTATCTAAAATCCTTAAGAAAATAGTTGCTAATCAACTATTTTGTTGATTATATATATATATATATATATATATATATATATATATATATATATATATATATATATATATATATATATATATATATATAACAATTTATATATTGTGTGAGCATCTAAAAAGTACTGACCTGTTTGAAGAGTTTCAGTCAGGTTTCAGAGCTCATCACAGCACTGAAACAGCACTTGTGAAAGTTACAAATGATATTCTCTTGGCCTCAGACAATGGACTTGTGTCTGTTCTGGTTTTGCTTGAGCTCAGTGCTGCTTTTGATCCAGTGCATCACAATGTTCTCGTAGGAAGGCTTGAACATGTGGGTATCAAAGGAACAGCACTAGGCTGGTTTAAATCTGATCTGTCAGACAGATTCTAGTTTGTTCATGTGAACAATAAATGTTCTACTCACTCCAGGGTTACTTGTGGAGTACCACAGGGTTCAGGGCTTGGATCAATTCCTTTTATTACATATATATATATATATATATATATATATATATATATATATATATATATATATATATATATATATATATATATATATATATATATGCTTCCAATTGGAAAAATCATCAGATAGCATGGGATGAATTTCCACTGTTATGCTGATGATACTCAGCTATATCTAACCATAAATCCTAATTAATCCAATCTGTTAGGTAGATTACAGGCATGTCTTGAGGACATTAAAATTTGGATGACACTAAATTTTCTTCTTTTAAATTCTGGCAAGACAGAAGTGGTTGTTTTTGGACCAGAACCTCTGAAAGAGAGACTGCTTAGTCAATCACTTGATCTGGACGGCATTAAATTGGCCTCAGCTAATAAAGTAAAGAACCTCGTTGTTATTTTTGACCAGGAGATGTAATTTAAGTTCCATACTAAACATGTTTATAGAATTTCCTTCTTTCCTCTCCAGAATATTGCCAAAATTAGAAATATCCTGTTCAGGAGGGATGATGAAAAACGAGTCCATGCATTTGTTACTTCAAGGCTCGACTACTGTAATTCTTTACTATCAGGACGTCCACAGAATGGAGTTAAAAGCCTTCAGCTGATCCAAAATGCTGCAGCAAGAGTTCTGATGAAAATTGAAAAGAGAGATCAGATTTCTCCTATTTTAGCTTCCCTTCATTGGCTCCTTGTTAAATCCAGAATAGAATTTAAGCTTCTCCTTCCCACATAAGAAGCTCTTAATAATCATCTCCATCATACATCAGAGATCTGATTGGTCCAGATGTTCCTAACAGAACCCTTCATTACTGGACTGTAGGTTTACTGGTGGTTCCTGGAGGTTCTACAAGTAGAATGGGAGGCAGATCCTTTAGTTCTCAGGCTCCTCTCCTGTGGAACCAGCTCCCAGTTTTAGTCCATGAGGCAGACACCCTGTCTACTTTCTAGACTAGGCATAAAACTTTTCTTTTTGATAAAGCTTATAGTTAGACTGGCTGAGGTTATCCTGAGCTATTTCCTGAGCTATTGCTATGCTGCAATAAGCTTAGGTTACTGGAGGACAAACTGACTACTTTTTCTCACTTTCTTCTACTGTTCTCCAGTTTGCATTATTTGCTGTTATTTCAGATGTTAACTTTTTTGTTTTCTCTCAGTTATTTTTCCCTCCATAGAAGCTACACCTGGTCTGGCATTCTGCTTGGCTGTGATGCCTTCCTGGAGGAGGGCTTCAGCTGAGATAATGCTGCCATCAACTAATCGTTCTCCCTCTTTTACTATTAACTTTTTACTTTCATGAACATAGAAAGTACTCGTACATCAGTTCTTCTGCTCCTTGTTATGCATTCTGCTCTGTCTTCTCAAACCTCCAGTCGGTTGTGGCAGATGGCCGCTGGTACTGAGCCAGGTTCTGGTTCTGCGGGAGGTTTCTTCCTGTTAAAGGGGAGTTATTCCTCTCCACTGTCACTACATGCATGCTCAGTATGAGGGTTTGCTGTAAAGTCAACGACACAACGCCATGCGGTCGCTTCGTGCTTGTCCAGGAGGAGTGAATGCTGCAAGTCAGTGACTTGGTTCTCTGCTGGGTTTCCTTAGAAACTTTTTAAACTATTTTGATATTTTGGTTTTCTTTCTTGTAAAGTGCCTCATGACAACATTTCTTGTGAATTGATGCTATAGAAATAAACTGAATTGAACTGAAAATTGAATTGAACGAAATGTAAACAAAAATGGAGTGGTGTCAGATTTTAGCAGTTGTAGGATTTCTCTTTTGTCTTTGAAAAAAGACCACGAGCCATTTCTCCCGCTAGCGCTAGACTCGTAGGTTTGTTTTGGTTGTATTTAACCAGAATACCCTGCGTTATAGTCCGCTTCCTGCTTTTGGAGAGGTCTCTGGTCTGCTTGCCTTTCACATATGCATTTGAACCGCACCAGAGTTCACTTTAACCAAACTGAGCAGCTACAAACCGGCTAGGTTTGTAGCTGGACCAGAGTTCACTTTTTTTTGTCTGCATCAGTGTTCAATTACACATTCACACCTCCCCAAACGAACTGGACTTTCTCGGTAAACAAACAAGAGTTCGATTAAAGCAGGCTAAACAAGGCTGGTGGGAATGCACCCTTAATCACCACAGTGATATTGTGTGAACATAGTAACTGGAAAATGCTTGAAAACATAATGAGCACCAAAACTACTAAACAGTTAAGTGTAGCAGTTCAAAGATCATTTCAAGTAAGATCAACCTTAGCGTACATGGCCACTATAGAAAGGAGCTGGATCACTGAAAACCTCTTTTGTGAGTGTGACAGTATAGATGGTGTCTCTCCAGAGTTATCACACCAATAGACTTTATAAAAACACATATGATCTTTTTTTATCTGTCTGAGATTAAAGTAGAATAAACCTCTTGTGTTTTATGTCAGTTAGAATGACCAACATGAGATCTATTTGCTTACTTCCAGCACAATGAGAAATGATGAGGTAATAGTTTACAGGAAATTTTTGCCCTTTCCTCTTGACAGATATTCTGTAACAGTCTGGTTTGTGGGCCATCTTGTTCTTTGTTTAGCTGTGCCTACCAATTTTCTATGGGACTGAGCTCAGTGCCTTGTGATGGTCATCCCAAAACATTGATTGTGAGTCTAATTTGGTGGTCTGATTAGTTATTTGTCCATTTAGAAGCCCATTTGTACCACATTTTGATTTCCCTGCTAATTTCTTGAGATATAGCTTGAATGCTTTCACAAAATATACTTTTCTCACGATGCTTTCCAATTTTTAAAGTGCACCAGTCCCTCCTGAAGAAAAACACATAAACAAGACATCAATGTCGCCAACACCCTATCTCACAGTTGGGATGATATTCTCAGGTTTGCAGGCTTCTACCTTTTCCTCCAAATGCAAAAACTGTTATTAAGTCCAAGCACTTTGGCTTTTAGTTTCATTAGATCACAGGACATTTTCCCAAAATTAAGGTCTCAGATTCAGAAAACTTTATTAATCCCAGAGGGCAAATCAGCTGCAGTTTAAACTAGTGGTGGGACTTTTTCTGGGATATTTCCGAAATTACAACATTATTTGGGATATTTTTGTAATTAATTAACTGCCATTCATCACATTTGCAGTTTTTCTCAGTCACTTTGGTGCAGTTCTCGAATCCTTTTCAACATTTGCAAAACAGTAAGGGCATTTCTCAAAATTCATACAAACAACAAAACACCATGGATTACCTGCAAAATCCAGTCTCTTTCTCAAAATCCTTAGTTCATATTTCAAAATTAAATAACTGTGTCAATGAACATGTCAGTGCCTCAGAATGACAAGTCATTGATTCAGTGTGTACAGATAAATCAAACTGCTGAGTCATGTTATCAATTTAACAGTGAACTCTGGAGGGATGCTCTGTTGTAAACTATGGCTAAAGTTTTGATGACAAGTATTGTAAAGTATAATAATGGAAGATCAATGGCAATAGACTGGACAAGATTCACTTTTACTTTACTTTGACAGACAATGTCATTATGATCCAGAAAGGAAAACACAGCACTGGAGAGAACAAAGAAAAAAAAGTAGAAATGGAAACATAAGACAATCTCCTTAAGGAAAACTGTACATGCAGTGCTCTAGGAATTACAGTGCAGTCTTCCTACATCTCTTCATGTTCATGTCTGTAGGGCCACAAACTCTCATCCACATCACAATAAATGTCCTCTCTGGAGATGCAGCCTGGAAAGAATCTTTTAGCAATGAGGAGTAGGGTGAGGGGAACTCCATCAACATCCTGTTGAGGGCCACAAACCATTGATGATGGAGTGATGGAAACTGGCAGATGTCCTCAGCCTCTCCTGCCTCTTCCTCTGCCACAGCCTCACTCCTCATCTTCTCCCTGGCTGTTGACCCCGTCTAAATCCTTGTCCTTTCATTGTCAGAAATGTAATATTGTGTTGTGCTCCAGCTATGTACACGATATTCTTGCCAGAGATTGTTCATGGCATCTTTGAGCTATTTCCAAAAACTGGTTGATCATCAGTTGATCTAATGCTTTATACATTTTCCTTCACTGGAGAAACTCAGGATTCAACTGGGAGCGATGTATCAATTCAGGACAGATTTAGAAAAACATCTAATGGAAATGTATAGAAATATGCTTGACATATTATGACAACCTGTTCAAGCATTTTGCATGTAAAGACTTATTTGATGAACTTAACCTCCACAACATTTAAGCATAAGACTATTCAATAGAGACCCATAAAATTCATTTTGATCAACATGACAAAAGCAATTGCAAATGTAGGAAAAAGTAGAGAATTGCACATAATCACTTGCATGATGTACAGAAGCATTTGCAACTTGCTCAAAGGAATCGGAAATAGCTATTTTCATGTGCACAAGTGACACAATGATCTGAAGACTGAACAAGTAGTTTTGAGAATTTCATTTCTGTTCTGAGAAATGCACCAAAGCGACAGAGAAAAACTGTAATAGAAAAATATATATCAACAACATAAGCAACATTTTCAATTCAGAAACACTTTTTGCTGCTAAATTATTGAATAAATAGACATATGAGCTCAACAATAAAGATATGTGTCGATTTTAATCTGTTATTTAGGATATTCAATCATCAGATTGATGCAAATTGCTATTATACCTGTTGTGGAAAAAATGAATTACCAAGCACTGTTAAGTGAAAATCACACTTAAGTCAGGTTTAGTCAGGTTTATTTTATGTCATGCGCATGATATGAGAGCCAAAAGATCAAAAACTCATGAATAGGTCAGATTAAAGCTCCAAATAAGGCTCAGAGTAGGCTCTGAGTTGGCTCTGTGTGAACTCTGTCAACAGGCAGACAACATGACAGTTTTATACCAACGATAAGGAATTCAAAACACTGGAGAGACAGTCTGGCTTCCATGCTGCTGCAGAAAAATAACATGTAACCTTGGATGTGTGCCCAGAGCGGTTTATTTGGTGAGAGTTCATAAGCATTTAGAATGAAAACACAACATAAGATTAAGAAAGTCATAATATATAACCTTATAATAACATTTTCCACCACACAAGCTTTCAAGTGTTTCAGGAACCCCTGATCATTCATGTAATTTCTTTGAAAAAAAAACTTCTTTTCCGGCATCCCATCAGATCATTTTTGAAGCAAAAATTAATCCCCACTGGGCCAAGAGAAGTGGCTTTGTGATCCATGGTTGTTGATGTCGCCTGTGTGTCAGATTTACGGGTGTACCAGAAACACAATACAAAGTTTCTGGCTTGGGACTTTTGGATGTTAATAAAAAAAAAAAGTGATTAATAGCGTTAAAATTTTTAACGTGTTAAATTCTGTGTCATCAAAATGAATGCATTAAAGTCCCAGCCCTAGCTTAAACCCTTTCTTTACAGAGCTAAATACTATATGGTGGTTAGAAAAACGCGCAGAGAGCGTCTGTCTATGTCTCTCATTCTTGAGTGCATTGGTATACTGTAATCTGGTTTTTTCATATTGCTTTCAAAGTAATGGCTTCTTTCTCTCCAAGTGACATTTCAGTTCATGTCAGCACAGGTTTTGTTTCACTGCGGATCCTACAATCTTCATTTGCTTTTGTTCTCGGAATGATTTCATATCAAAACATATTCATCTCTGGGACACAGAACTGGTCTTCTTCCTGAATAATCTACATGGTGTTTATACTTGCATATAATCGTTTGATTAGATTAAAGGTATCTCAAGGTTGTACCCACAGATGAATCAGTCTTGTGGAAGTGCACAATTCTTTTCCTGATAACTTGGCTGTTTTTTTGTTTGTTTGTTTGTTTGTTTGTTTTTGTATTTTCCATTATGTTACACATGGAAGCTGCATGTTTGAGGTGATGCCTTAAAATACATCCACTGGTGTGCCTCAATTAATTGAAATGTTTTGAATCAATCTATCAAGAGTGTACAAATCCATAGCATCAACATGTGAGTCTCCTATATTGTTTAAAATTATAGTAACCTTAGCTGATGTAAACTCATGAATTATTGTACCATTGTAAATGAAATAGCAATGATAACCCTAAAATATACCCAATATAGTAGATTTGGTAATCCTGACTGGACTAAAGCAGAAAAAGATTAGATTGATTTAATGTCAGGCAGTAAAAAAAAAAAAATAAATAAAATAAAAAAAAAAAAAATGGTGTTGTCTTTCAATACGGTGTATATCAACAAGTGGGTCAACTGTATTTCACACAGACAAAACCCTGCAAGTACCATCCATATGCTAGCTGTTTTTCTCACATGGTAGCATGTTTTTTATCCTGTCAAAAGGCACCCTAAGGAACAGCAGGAAAACAGAATATTTACACAGTAAACTCTTTGTGAGACAGGACAAGGCAGTTTGAACCATTTCAAGTTGACCCTGAGTGTTCTCTTTAGAAGTGTTGTTCTTATGCAGTATGTTCCAAAATTACTGTGCGTGTGTAACCTCTTATGTTGTTTTTTCTTTTGAAAACACACAGTTCTTTGAAAAGTGTTGCACAGAACTTTACTTTCAAGTCGTCGATGAAAGATGTGGGCATGTTCAGCCATGAGTCAGACACACACAAGAGACGTTTTTCTGGTGTAAAGTCTCAGATCAGCGCAGAGGACCTCTAATTATAAAGCAGCTCTGGGACATGTTGGTGTCAGTCAGGGTGTACACACATTAAAGCTACGAGGCAGGGGCTGTTTGCTTGGACATCATAACACTTAATCACTGCCAAAGCTTCACTTGCATGAGATTTTTTAATGAGGTAGATAAAAACTGTGCAAACTTTGTCTAGGCAAATGAGAGTGAGTAAATAAGTGGTCTTACAAAAGCCTCTGATGGGGTAAGACAAGACATGGGTGTGGTACAGACAAGTTGCTACTGCTTGTTCAAGATTTTTAAACATTTTCATCACAACATTCATGTAATTCTAGTTTATGTGTCGAAAAATCCAAGACAGCACTCCATAAGTTTGTTTGAACTTTTCTCCTCAAAACACACTGTTGAAGGAGTATCTATAGGAGCATCATTTGAGGTGCTTGTTGGAACTCTACGGAATGAATTCTTGGGGTCAAAGCCAACCAAGGAGGTTGACCTACAAAGAAGAGTCTGCTCTGCAGGGGTGGAATATCTTATGGAACTATAAACTAAGGTTGTTTTTACACCTGATATTCCAGTAGACTCAGTTTGATTGGGGACCAAAATTGCAACATTTGTTACATTTTCAGCTGGTGTGGTTCACTTTTACGCTGCACTGCACTGAATGAACCAAACCCTTTGTAAAACTTGTTTACCTTCTTGCCTGTGGTGGCACTGCACCAAGAACCACTGAAGAAAACAACAAAAATGTCTGAAAAAGATGTGAGCACAACCTCCTTCACGAAATTGAAACAAAAATTGAGTGGTGTTGGATGTTACCAGTTGGAAGATTTCTCTTCTGTCATTAGTAAAAGACCTGAATAGAATAGAAATATCCTTCATTGTCCCACAATGGGGAAATTTCTGTGCAACAGCAGAAAAGTGGTAGTGACAAGGAATAACAGAAAAACAGACTCACAACATGAATGTTGTCATACATACATACATACATAGTAAGGCAAAAATTCAACAAATACTTTGTAGTTGTAAAAAATATTCCAGGCAAATGTGCAACTAAGTTGGTTAATTAAAAAAAATGTACAAGATGTGCATAACTGAGCATTAAAAATTAAAATTACAAGCCATTTACTGTTAGTGACCATAAAAAAGAAAAAAAAAATATGGTAGAGTCATACAGATACTAGTGTGGATATAAACACATCGATTTTGTTGGGAGCAATGATGGTTATAGAGTTTAACAGCTGCTGGGAGGAAGGATCTCCTATAACGCTCCTTCGTGCACCTAGGATGCAACAGTCTGTCACTGAAGGTGCTCTCCAGCTCAGCAACAGCTTCATGCATGGGGTGGGAGACGTTGTCCACCAGTGACATTATTTTAGCCAGAGTTCTTCTGTCTCCCACCACCTGTACTGGGACGAGGGGGCATCCTAGCACAGAGCTGGACTTCCCGATGAGCTGATCCAACCGCTTCCTCTCAGCTGTAGAGAAGCTGCTGCTCCAACATACTGTCCCATAGAAGATGGCTGATGCCACCACAGAGTCAAAGAAGGTCTTCAGGAGCCCCCTGCACTCCAAAAGACCTCAGCCTCCTCAGCAGGTAGAGTCTGCTCTGACCCTTCCTGTAAAGAGCATCAATGTTATGAGTCCAGTCCAGTTTATTGTTCAGGTGAACATCCAGATACTTAAAGTCCACAATCTCAGTGTCCATCGGTGTCAGTGAGGTGGGTCTGCACCTGCGGAAATCCACCAGCAGCTCCTTGGTTTTAGCAGCGTTGATCAGGAGGTGGTTCTGCTGGCACCGATCCACAAAGTCCTGAGTCCACTGTCTGTACTCTGAGTCGTCCTCACCTGTGATGAGGCCAACTATGGCAGAGTCAGAGATTTTGAAGATGGCAGCATGGGGAGTTGATGGAGAAATCAGCAGTGCAGAGGGTGAAGAGGAGCGGTACCAGCATGGTTCCCTGAGGAACCCTATACTGCAGACCAGCCTGTTGGAGACACAGCCCTGTGTCCTCACATATTGTGGACGGCCAGTGAGGAAGTCCAGCGTTCACTGGGATATGTGGTGGTCCATTCCTGACAGCTCCAGCTTGTCCCTCAAAAGTCCTGGCTGGAGTGGTGTCGTGCAGGGCTGTTGTGGCACGCTGTGTGGTGGGAAGGGGAGATGCAGCAGGGGCACCTGAGATGGGGGCGATTTGCTGGGCTCGCCCTGTGGGGCATGTATTCTGATTGGCTTTTCAGGGCTTGGGCCCTCCTGCGGGGGTGCCCCCCATGTATGAGAGATTTTTGACGTCTGTTCGGGTGCGCATGTTTGATGTTTGAGCGCTGGTTGGCCCTTTGGGGGGACCTCGGGGCTTGTGGGGAGGGAGGAAGAGAAGAAAGAAGACCCAAAGAGAAGGGGACGATCTCCTGGTTCCAAGGACAGGTTGCCCATCTCAGGGATGTTACCTGGACCTGGGGGTATGATGTCTTTTTTTATTTATGTTAGGTGAGTGGGTGTGAATATCTGTATGTGAGCATGTGGGTGTGAATGTGTGATTACCTTTGTGTGTGGCTGTTCATCTGTCAGGTTGGGTTCTGGGATGCCCTGGATCATCTTGGCCCCCCATTAAAATGTGGGGCCTATTTCCACCATCACCCTCCCCACTGGTGGTTGGTGCCTCTGCCTGCCGGGGCGTTGGTGGCACAAGGTATCTGGGGCTGGGGTATGTGGCGGCTCAACCTGGTGGCTGCCTGCCAGGGCCTGGGTGTTCGTCTTGGCTGGGCCTCTGCTGGTGGGGGTGGGGGAGTGGATCTCAACCTCAGGGCTCAGGTCTCTTTGTCCATAGCCGGATCTGCTCCGGTGTAGCGGGCTGCTGGCGGGGCCTGTGGGCTCATCGTTGCGGCCCCCTGGGGCTTCTGCATTGTGGCTGCTGGGTGTCACCTGGGGCTTGCCTCTGCTGCTCTCTGGGGAGGGGGCTCTGTGCTGGGGGGGCCACTGTGTGTCTGTGGCTCCGGTCTCCTCGTGTCATCCACATGTCCTGGGGGGTGGATCTGTGGGCCCCCACATCTACAATGAAATATTCTTAGAGAAAAACTTTATAGACATAAGCACACTCACCTCTCGATTCAGGTGTTTGTTAGATACATTCTCAGTCAGGCTGCAGTTGCCTCTAAATACATCTTGTACTACCCTGAAGTGCATACTTTCCATTGAAGTTATAACTGTTATATATGCAGTTGCTGTTTGTTGTTGTGGATTCTTGGTTTTCTTTTGTTTTGTCTTGTCTTGTCTTGTCTTTCTGCATGTCTCGGCACAGACTTTAAGGGTGTTGACTTGTTTTATCTCTGCTTATTCTCTCCTCTACTTCTATCTCCTTTTTTCTCTTCAAACCTTTCCTCCATCTTTCGCTCTTTCCCTTCCCCCTTTTTTTCCCTTTGTCTTTGTGTCCATTACATTTGAAATAAACCCAAAGTAATTTTTAATAAAGTTTCACACATACACACACCCACCCACACCAAGCGGAACATCATGGCGAAAGCCGTAATGTGCTCCACTTCTGAAAACAATTCTGAGCGCCACACAGGACACGTTTTTAAAAAAAAATTTAAAAAATAACCTGAAGATAGCAACAAGGCTTTGCCGTAAAGAAGACAGGACTGTTTAGTGACAGTCTCTGCTTCGTTCTCTCAGAACCTGCACGAGCTTACAGACCCAGGGGCAGTCGAGAAATCGCAGCCGTGTAAATTGCTGATGTTTAGAAAAATCTGGAAAAAAACAAAGAACTCTGCACTTTCAGGCAACAGCTTCGTGTGTCTGTGATGGATAGCGTTTAGCCAAGGTGTAAAAAAAGAAAAAAAGACAACAGGATGGTCATAAAATGGAGCATCGTGAGGTTCATTGCTTAATGTTGATTTGTAATTTACCAGCTTTCTTCTCTGAATCATATTTATTTAGATTTTGCTTTGGCTGACTGTTATGGTATGTTATGTATTCTCATCCATCCAGATGGGGGAGAGGCAGGTAACAGTTTGGACTTTTCAGTGGAGTGTATAAATTCTTTTTTTCAATGATAAAATGTTTAAATGAGACAATGACCATGTATGGCATTTTAGAAAAAAAAAAAAAAAAAAAAAAAAAAAAAAAAAAAAAAAAAAGAATGCTCATTTTAAACATTTTAAAATCTGAGTGTTTGGTGAGTTTGTGGTGGGACCAAAATGCAGACAGGAGTTCAGAATGGTCATGAAATACCTAATTTAATGAAGCAGCAGAACAACTTACAAAGAGTGGAAACCGCAATTAAGTTGAAAACCATGGAATGACGGAATGCAACGGAAGGAGCCACTTCAGAACAATGTAACCAGAAAATATAAATGTAAATATACTAAGGGGGGAGTGGAAGGGACAAAAGAACCGTAAGAGCTAATTACAGGTGTGTGGATGCAGCTGGGGACTGAGAATAAAAAACAGGGATAGAAACCTGAACCTAATATAAACATTAAAAGAAACACAAAGAGTGAGAATAAATAAAGTGACAAAATGGACAAACCAAAATGGTAAGATAACAATAAAACAAGAAATGATCAAAACTAAAACATAAATGAAACTGAACATTAAAAATCTACATATTCTGGAGTAATGTGTAGCTACATTCTTTTTCATTTATTACATCAGCATACAAAACTTCATTGCCATTCTAAAATCAATAATAATAAAAAAAATGCCATAACATGCATGAAATATAACTAAGGGACCAAACAACAAATGTGATGCATACATTAAACCTTTGTATACAATTCGGCTTTCATTATATATTGACCAAAGCTTGTTTTACCTTTTCAGTGGAGTCAGTGTGACGTAACTTCATGCGCTTCCCGGTCACTATTTAACAGTGCCATTCCAATGGAGTTTGGAATTCACATCGCTATCAGTTCTGATGAAAACAATGGTTCAGTAAATAATGACACAATCCGTTTAAGCATGAAACCATGCTGCTACAACATACTAAAGGACTCACCATACCATCGAGTTTGTTTGAGAGACGCTGAACAGAGCACACCACAGCCACAGTGAAGTCACCTATGACCTGTGACTTTAAGGAAATTGGAAGGAAGGGGTTGGGCAACACAGGAAGTTGGCCCGCAAAAATAAAAGTCATCTGTCTGATTAAATGCGGGTTCCATTATCTATGGGATTCATTATTTTCCCTCTAAAAATATCAATGGGAATTCTCATAACAAGTGCTTTTAATGGTAATGGCTTTCCCTGGAGGCAATAAAATAAAATAAAATAAAATTTAAAGAAAATTCAGGATAACTGCATATAAAACATCTCTAACACACATGACCATATAGGTTCCTTCTGAACCAAGTCATGTGCATGTAGTTGTGCTAATTTCACAAGGTCTGTGAGAAAGCAGCATTAAAGACTTGCCACAACTGACCAGGTGACATGCAGGCATGCAATCAGATCTGCATGAGTTTATCTTCCTCCTAGAAAAGATGTTTCCATCTGTCTTAAGATCTTTGTAATTGCTATTGGTGGAATAAATCTTTCTTTTGATTTTGATATTCCAAAACGCTTTATGTAACACAACACTTTAATTCAGTGCATGCATAATTCATTGCCCATACACAGTAAGAAGCAAGGTACATCCTGGACATGTCAGAACCTTCCACCGAGTCAGGCTGAAAATACAACATCAGAAGACTGTCGGTCACTGATTGGCTATGGGGTGGAGTAACTGGTTGAGTCAGAAGAGTGACTCCCTTACACTAATCTGACCCACCATTTATAGAAACTGTCAACAGCGACTGAGTCAGACAAAAAGCCACAGACTGAGCAGAATGTTCAGCATAGCTTCCATGTCCTCCATTGTTATGTTGTGTTTGTGTTGTGTACAGATAACGTAGCACTACTTTTAAGACTCTGGAAGTACTCAACTACATGAATCTGGAAACAGAAGAACAAACATAATCGATCCTTTAGAGTCATACCTACCCGCCACAGTTCAGTGACAAGACTCACTTACTCCTGGATCACTTCCCATTTCAGCAACCGTATGTCTGACTTTCATCCCTGAACATCTCCTGTATGCAGTCTGATCATTCCTCCTATGACCACTTACCTCTCCTCGTAGTACTGGCTCTGGATCCCTGGTTCAAGCCCTGCTGGACTGTTTGCTTGATGGTGTGCTCTAATTGGAGAATATCAATTACGTAGAAAGACAACCTACATAGAAAGATAAATTGTTCTCTGATTTGTTCATTTTTGAGCAAAGAAACAAAGCTGACCATCTATGAGCAGGGCTTTTGAGCCCAACTCTTGACATTCACATGGCCTCATCAGTGCACAACAGATTATAGTATACCCCAAACACCACAGAAAATGAAACTTGTTGTCATGACCCCTTTAGCACCCCCTCTAAAAATGCCTCTAATTGCTTATTTCGCAAGTTCAAGAACCTAATCTACCTAAATGTGTATTAATATGCACATGGGAAAATGTCTTGGTACTACTGCAAAAACTAATATCCATGGTCCTCATCTCAGCCAATCAGTGCCAAGGAAAATGAATGACGTTCCTGGATTGGCTGCTTTGAAAACACCAAGCAATAGTTTGTATGGTAGCATTGCATCTAGGTATTTCTGCTTTCCAAGCTCCATACTAGATGGAGTATGTCAGTGGAGTCCAAAGTCGGTCCTTGAGGGCTGGCATCCTGCATGTTTTAGTTCTCTCTTTGGTGGTAGTATCTACCTCTTCAGCATATCAATGTTCTGCAGAGGCCTGCTAACGAGCCATCATTGATCCAGGTGTATTTAACAAGGGAGAGAACTAAAGCATATAAGGTCCCGGCCCTTGAGGACAGACTATGTACACCAATGGAGTAAGTCAATCTTAGTTAACACGGTATTGAATGTTTACCTGGTAATGTCAGGATTTGAGCTAGCATTAACTCTTTAGCTTATGCTAGTTCTTTATTTTTTGGAATCCTTTAGATATGCTTTATGAAAAAGATTGTGAATAGGTGAATTTTGCACAAATAATTTTGAATTACATTCCATAGAATAATCCATGAATACTGCACCGCTAACTGGCAGGGGTCCTCTGTATAGTGAATAAGATAAGAAGAGAGGATTTGAGCAAGTGAAATTTGGTCACCATATTTAACACTCCCAGTTAAATATGGTGACATTACCTGTTAATACCACCTTCAGTAAAGGATACAGTGCTATTATACTGAGCACCAATGTGCTGTTTGTGCTGAAACACACATGTAGAGTTTTGTTTTTCTCACATTAGGTTTCTTCCATAGATTACTGAATTTTCTCAATTTTGTTTCAGTATCACTCCAGGCTCAGATGCACAATTAATTTGCAGCTCATATAATATGTTTGGCCTTTGGCCTGTTGGCCTTTTTGAATTGTCTGCCAAAGAACCATGGGTATGTCTCAGTAATTTGATGCACACCTTCACAGGCATAACAGCTACTGAAGTGAGTTTGACTAAATGAACTCCAGAAAGTGCCTCTCCAGCTATGATGACAGCTGCCATGATGAGAATGTCAGCAGTAATGATGAATAATCATTTCTACTCAGAGCTGAAAAATGAAACTCATATTTCTCCACTGCCTATCGTGGAGGAATAGATGGCTGGAACGACCATCTGAGGTTCATGAAGCCTGCACCAGTGGAGGGATGCAGTGAGAGTAGCAATGAGGCTCCATGGTGAAGACAGGACTGATTAGTGGCAGTTTGATGGAGAACTGATTGATCTAATGTGGAGGCAGAGGCTGTCTGAAGACTGATGTGATCCAACAAAAGGTCTCTATACTGGTTAATACGAAGAGTATTTTTATTTTTCCAGTTTATGAGTATAGTTTTCTTTGTGATACACAACGCAGTGCAAATCATGTGAACTGACTTTGTCTCCAAGGTGATGTCATCTAAGCAAACTGATGGAGAGGGTGGGATTTTACATTTCAGACACTTTGATAAGTCCTCACATATCCGGTGCCAGAACCTCTGAACAAGTAGACAGAACCAAAATGCGTGGATGTAATTGTCAGGTATATGGCAACTGCTAGATGATGCAAAGTCCATCCTGAACATCCACTGAGCTGTATATTGTACTCTATGAAGGATTTTGTATTGTATCAATTGTAAATTAGGGTTTCTAATCATTTTAAAAGTTCTTAAGCATATCTGGGACCAGAGGTTTTGGTCAAAGTTGACTGACAAATCCATCTCACATTTCACAATGGGAAAGGATAACGATTCATCTGTGTTTGACAATGTCCTGTAAATTTTTGATAGTAATTTGAAAGGGTTAAGATTAAGGAACTCTAATATCCTTGATGGTGTTTCTAACCTAGTTTTATTGAGCTTAAATTTATTTTTTATTATAGATTTAATTTGTTGATATTCCAAAAAATTTAGTCTTGTCGATCCCATATTGTATTATTAATCTGTTAAATGGGATAAAGTCTACCTCTTCATATATGTGTTCCAGGTATTAGATTTCTTTCCACCTCCAACCTGGGAAGTTTATCATATTATTTTGTTGTAGGATGTCAGGGTTGTTCCAGATGGATGTATGTCTGCATGGGATTAATGAAGATGCTATCACTTTAAGAAACTCCCACCATGCTGTCAGAGGGGAGCTAACATTGATGCTTTTAAGGCATACCTGTCGTTTTATGTTTGATCTAATGAATGGAAGGTCCAAGATCATTATATCGTTGCATAGTGTCTGATCTACATCTAGTCAGGATTCATCATGGAGGTTATGTTTTAACCATCTTGAGATGTATTATAGCCTATTGGCTAAGAAGTAATGATAAAAGTTGGGCAGCTCTAGTCCTCCATGTAGTAGTGTGGTTGCAAGATCTTGCAACCAGAATAACTACTCAAAAGCAATGTGGACTACTGAATCTGTGCACCTGTGTACAGTCATGGAAAAAATGTTGCAGTGACATGTTTGTGTCAGGATCTGCACATTTTGGTTTTGTTTCTCTGTTCAGTTCTTAGGTTGAGTATTTCAGTTTATTTTAGGTTATGTTTATAGTCCTGCATTTTGATCAGATCAGTCTTGTTTTTGTTTATACTTTAGATGAGTCTCTTCTTGTTCCAGTTATCTCATGTCTTGGCATTCTGTGTTTGTTATTTTTATTAAATCAGTTATGTTTAGGTTCACTTTAGCACAGTCTTAGTCATCCTCTGTTTCTGTTAGATTTTGCTTCTGTCATTTCTTTGCATTGATTCCCAATTTTCCCCAATCTAGTTTATCCCTTTGGTTTGTCCAGTTCTTAGTTTGTTTATTTCAGTCTGTTCTTAGTAGTTCTAGTTATTTCCCTGTGCCTAGTTATTCTCAGTTACATGTAGATTCTTTCCTTGCTTCCCCGTTGCTCTCCCTCACCCCCTGTTCCCATTCTCTCTCTAGTTAATTGCCCACACCTGCATACGGTTAGCTAACCAGCCCCAGCCATTGTTCCAGCATTCACTTCCCCAGTATTTAAGCTCCTCTCCTTCAGCCTGTCCTTGCTGGCTTCTCTTGTTACTGCTCTGTTTCTCTGCTTGCGAGCGCCCTGTTGTCATCCTGTTTTGTTGCTTGAGTTTTTCCGCTGCTTGTTTTCTGTTTGCTCCCAGGATTCATGCTTCTGTTTTTGCCCTGGCTTCCTACATCCTCCAGTGTCTTCTTGTAAGGGTTTTTTTGTTTTTTTGTTTTTTTTTGGTCATCTTTTCATTATTAAATCTCCAAATCTACTCACTGCCTCTACCTCTGCATTTGATTCCTCAACTACCTCACAAACCATGACAGGGGTCTTTTGGAAATGTTGCAGCTTCAGACTTTGTGGTGACTATTCACATGGTTTGTTGTTTTTGGAATTTAAATGTTTATTAGACATACATTAGCTGCAAAAAGCTTTATTTTCAGCAGCTTTATTTATTGCAAAGGAAAAAAAAATTTTTACTGTATATTGCTGTGGTACAAACTAACTTCATTTCACCATAGTTATATATGCTAGAGACAGTAAACCTAGTTGATTCTATGGCAATAATTATTTGAAAACTGTCCCCTCGAAGAGAAGATGAATAAAGAAAATAAAATTTCTGAATGTGATTTCTTACCAGGAAATATTTGTTTTATTGTGGTCTTTGAAAGAGATTTTTCAGATCAGAGTCAGCTGTGTTTCCATGAGTCTACTAATTTGCCTGGTGAACTTCACAGCAGCCAGCATTGGGATTGATATGATCCTAGTTAACAAAGACCTCAGACTTGTGATTCTGACATCATAAAGTAATTCAGGTCCCTGAATCACTTCAATGAACTCCAGCGTGGTACCATGATGGGATGCCAACTGTGCAAAAAAATCCAGTTGTGCAATTTTCTTGGTGCTAAATATTCCACAGTTACTGTTAGTGGCATTAAAGTGGAAGTGATGGGGAACAACAGTAACTCAGGCAAGAAGTGGCAGGCAACATAAAATCAGTGAAGTGAGCAGATTCTGAGGAGCAGTGCTTTAAGTGGGCCAGTACGCAGTACCACCACTTCTAAATTTTACACCTCAGTGTACCAAGACTTTTTCTGGTGATGTAACAGGTGTTACGCCAGTCTACATTTCCTCATCAATATGATCCTCGTACATACAGCTCTTCACCACACAGGCTGCAAAGAAAAAAAGCGCACATTCTTGCTCTCGGCCCATAATTGTGAAAACTGCAGCATTTGTTACATTTTCAGCTGGTGTGGTTTGTTTTCACACTGCACTGTATCAAACCAACCACAACCCATTGAAAAACTGCACTGCACCAAGAACCACTGAAGACACTGAGCACAACTTCTTCATAAAATGTAAACAAAAATGGAACGATGTCAGATTTTAGCAGTTGAAGGATTTCTCTTCTGTCTTTGGCAAAACACCATGAGCCGCTAGTGCTAGACACACACGTTTTTTTTGTTTTGGTTATATTTACCCAGAATGCCGTGCACTTTAGTCTGCTTCCTGCTTTTGGAGCGGTCTTCAGTCTGTCATTCACCTATGTATTCGAACTTCAGCGGAGCCAAGACCGAGGTTTTTAGGTGGACCAGAGTTTGCTTTTTTGGTCTGCATCAGAGTTTGATTACACATTCACATCTCATCAAAGGAAGCGGGCTTTCTAGGCAAAGAAACTGGAATTTGATTAAAGCAAACTAAACAGGGTTGGTGTGAATTCACCCTCAGTTTCAGTGAAAGAAACCCTTAATCCTTCAGCATACCAAGACATCTTAGACAATTTCATGCTACTAGCTTTGTGGGAACAGTTAGAGGATGTCTCTTTCCTTTGTGCATCACTGCACAAAGTAAAATCCATAACGACGTATGTGTGTGTGTGTGTGTAGCGGGGTTGTACCATGTGCCTTCCTTTCTGGCCTGGGGATTCCTGCACTTGGTGTATGGTCACTCTGTGGGGGTGCCTGGTGTCTGTCTTCCTGCTACTGCTGTGGCCTCACAGAGCTGAAGCTACCTTCCCCTTGTTGCTGTTGCCTCTTCCAGGTGACACACACAGACTCGCACTGGCACATGTTTCTCCATGTGGTATAGCTAAAACACTGCAACACAACTCAAGAATACTGTAAATAAATAAAGTTTGTTGGTCAATCACTGATCCTTTGATGTTGCAGTGCTTGGCGGTCTCCACTCAGCACATGAGGATGTGGTTGTTTGATGAGATAAAGCCTTAGGAGGAGGTGACCCATATTTGGGGCTTTTATTAATTCATAAATGATTTAGATTTGACCGATTTAAAAAAAATGTTTTGAATTTAAATGGGAATCCAGTTAGTCAATGGACTCGATGTCTCCCCAGTGGGGACATGTTTCATTTTTTCTCTGCCTCATTCTAAATATATATTACAGTAATATGTTGCTGTTTTCTTTATTGAATACTACTACAGGATTGGTATTATAGAACATAATGTATGACAAGAACGTACAGTAACTTTACCCATCAACTGAAATCTAGCCTTGCCTTACCTTTTCTCTTTTTTTTAAAATAAATATATCCCAGCGAAACACACATTAGAAATGCAGTTTCATTATGCTAATCCCCCCCCCCTAATTTGAATTCTCAAAACCAAAATTCAAACTGTGAAATTTCTGTGGGTGTTGTGAGTTTTGGACAGTTTTGCCGTGAAAACATTCTGCTGCTGAGTACACAAACAACTAAACACCTCATCATGCCCAGAAGACTGAGTCAAGGTGTCCAGTCCTTGTATTTGCAGCATTTTGTCACAGCTGCAGTCCTCCCAGAACCCACACAGAGCTGCTTCTGAAGCTGACCCTTCCAGCCATCGTTTTTACATACAAACATGGCCCACTCTTTCACCCTTGGAGCTCCTTTTGCCTTTCAGCCTCAAAAAGCTCACAGTCACTGGGTGTTTTTATTCAACCTTTAATGGGACAGCCCATCTGTCAGCGCAGTTTAAATGCCATTCCTTGCTCTCAACACTGCATCCATGCCCTTTTCCAAGTCAGCCATTGATAACACATTTTAAAAAAACACCAAAGAAAAGGAAAATGACATTTGTGTGAGCTCTGACTTCCAAATCCTGTTGAAGGGGAAACAGAGAACTGTTTATTCAAAAACCGGTGACAGATTTTCATCATAATTCAGTTACAGAAATAACCAGAAATCTGTTGCAGACGATGAGTAATTCGATGTTGCAGACGATGAGAACTGTCAATCAGTTCTTGAGACTGTTTTATCCCTTTTTTTAGCTGATCACAGTTCTGCAGTACAGTATTAAGGTATATTGAGCTGTTCAAAAATAATGGTACCAGTTTTGTTTTGAATAATCATAAGATGCAAATCTGTGCTTAGTTGTGCAAAGATAGGTGAAATCTGTTGTTTGCGTTTGAAGAGTGTGCTTGCTGTTACCTCTTCTGAAATCAAATTGTTTGCACTGTAAGGTTCAATGCAACTACCAAAATAACTTTTCTAGTTCTTAGTCTAGGAAATCCTTTTAAGCATTCTTATTGACAGAATCTCTTTAAGTTATTAAATAAAATGCAAACTGGAAAATGTCAACAAATGTAACATGCCTAATTCATTTTTGGCTGAGCTCTACGGTTATCTTGAGTCTTGGGATGGAAAGTTTGCAGCCTGCTGAAAAGGAGAGGAATGCTGCACTCTCTGTCACTTCAGCCCCGCTCCATCAAAATTACAACCCCAGGAAGAGGAACGAAGACTCAAATCTTTACGTATAACAGCTTCGCTGAATTGACAGGTGATCTAATTGAATCAATTTTTTAAATTAAAACTCCTAGAGTTCATAAATTACAACATGCTCTCCAAAAAAGACAAGAAAGGTTAAAAAAAGAAACAAGACAGTAAAATAATTTTCTTCATGTCACATATCAGGCACCCCACAAGTGTAGTATGTACCATATTTTCTGGACTATAAGTCGCACATTTTTCATAGTTTGGCTGGTCCTGTAACTTATAGTCTGGTGTGACTTATATATGTTTTTTTCCTCTTCAGGACGCATTTTTTGACTGTTGTGTTAAATGTTAATTCCTACTGACTGACATGAGTCAAGAAAGCTGTGAAGAACACTAATCGTGGACTGAAAGCACGATGACCAGAGCTGGAGGGACAAGTCTACAGATGGGTGCTTGAAGAATGTGCTGCCAGGAAGAGGCTTGTGTACGGTTCAGTCACGTCTCCACGCTCTGGTAGTTGCAAAGGGGATGAATATAAATGACTGCAGACGGGCCTTCTTGGTGTTACTGCTTCTTCCAACGTTACCGCCCCTCTATCAGAGCGCAGACGTCGGCGCATCAGAAACCACCAGCAGACTTCCAAGCCGAGGTCGACAGCAGAGGGGGGGGGGGCGGCTCGATCCTAAATATCAATAATATCAACACCAAGTCGGAATCAGTATCGGATGTGGTAAGATTGACACTTTAGTTTCAAAGTACCTCTTGAAATTTTCTTTTATTTTGGTATTGTAATTTCTCATACCATAAATCTCTGGACATTTTAGAAGCTCCTAATAATATTTAAAAAATACATATTGCTCAACCCTATGATTTCATTCCTTTTGAGGGTTACTTTTTCAGCATCTCTTTGTAACATTTACTGATAATAAAAATTGATGGTTGTGAAATAGCAAGTGAGATTATAATGTGTGTTTTTAACATACCTGTATGTAGCTATGAGGAACTATGCCTGTACTCAATTAATGATAAACATGGTTTGAGGGGTTTTGCGTCTTACGGTCTCTGCTGTGCAGTTCTACACTTTGTTTCACCTAAAATAAATGTCTTAACTTCACAGTTTGCTGTAGTTCTTAGACTCTTTTAAAGAGGAGCTGGCAGACAGTTTTTTTTTTTTTTTCTGGGATCAAGGAAACATTTGGACCTCTTGGTTCTTTGGCCAAATCCTCTTTTAGGGACCTTGGCATACCCTTTGATTGTGGTTTTTCTCTCATCTCTGTTCCTTTGGACTTTGGTGGACTCTTTGGTCTCTTTTAAAAGGCACTTAATGCATATTTTTTTATCTGCTTTTTATTCATTTCTCCAGTTTTTTTTTTATGCATTGTTGGTTCTTGTGAAGCATTTTGTGATTTTTATGTTTTGAAAGGTTCTATATAAATGAAGTTTTGCTTACTTACAGTTGACTTTCTAAACTCTCAGACATTACACAGCCCTTTTTCTCAAAGATATTACTTTATTACTTTTGACCAGAATTTTTGAAAGCAACTATCCACAATGAAAAACTGCAAGTTCAACGGTTGTCTCTCTGATGATAAAATAATTCTTCTGAGCTGTGTGCTTCAAACGCTCAGTGAACAAATGCTGGCTCCTTCATGCAGATGATCATAATATTAGAAATGGTTCAAAGCTGATTTTATTTTCCTTTTAAAACTGAAACAGCAACTCTACTTTTTAGTTCACTTCTGCTGCATCTCACTGTTCACATGCATGTCAGTTAAGCTAATAGCCTTAAGAAAGAACCACCTAAGGCTGTTTGCAGAAACAGTTTTGGGACTGAAAATGTTAACTTTTTGTTGTGTCTCAGTTATTTTTCCCTCCATAGAAGCTACACCTGGTCTGGCGTTCTGTTTGGCTGTGATGCCTTCCTGGAGGAGCGCTTCAGCTGAGATAATGCTGCCATCAACTAATCGTTCTCCTTCTCCTGCTATTAACTTTTTACTTTCATTAACATAGAAAGTACTCCTTTTTCAATTCATCTTTTTTTCTTATGCATTCTGCTCTGTCTTCTCAAACCTCCAGTCGGTCGTGGCAGATGGCCGCTTGTACTGAGTGTGGTTCTGGTTCTGCTGGAGGTTTCTTCCTGTTAAAGTGCAGTTTTTCCTCTCCACTGTCACTACATCATTAATGCACAAACACATCCTCTTAAATTACTTACTGTACATGAGTGAAAAGGGACCAGGAAGAAGAAAAAATCTTGTATAAACCTACCCCTTTCTCTGTAATTACAAAATAAATTTTCATGGCCATATACATTCAATTAAATTATAATATAAGATGCAAACAATATCATTCTTTTCATTATTAACTCAGAAGTGAATTCAGTCATTGTTTCTTATAACGTGTCTTGAACTGATTTACAGTTGAGCATTTTTTTTTTTCAACTCCTCATCCAAACTGTTCCAGTTTTACTCCATGCACTAAAATGCACATTTGTTTTAAAGTAGTACGCTTAGTTTCACTTTGGAAATAATTCTTCCTTCTGTTTTATCTATCACTTGATGGAAAGACAAAGAACTTTTGTAAATTAATTGGCAATAATCTCTTTTTAGCTTTAAACATAACTAATAGAATTTTGAAATTAACATTACATTACATTTATTTTCTAAATAATCTTCATGATTGAACTCATTTTCATCGCTTGATGCCTAATTTTCACATGGACACATGCATCTGGTTTCTGTTTGCGCTTCATCTGGTAGAGTCACATGATCAACAGGACCTGGAACTTGTCCAGCAGTCGATGGACTCCAGACTGGGTAAAGGACATACTGTCAGTCCTTTACAGAGACAAATGGTTATGCACATATGTCCCCATAGTCCACATCTGGTGAGAGTGAATGCTGGTGCGTTTGTAGCCACTGCTCCCCGGCTTCTTTTAAGGTCTTTTTAAAGTAATTTTATTGTCTGAAGACTTTGAATAAATGAGCGATCAAGCACGTAAATAATAAAGGCAGTCTTCTTATTCAGTAAGCTACCTGGCACTCGTCTCTGTTTTGTTTGAATGAAGATCATCAGCCTACCCGCTGCCATATCTCCGGTAACTATTTGGAGCTGCTATGTGTGGCTTGTGCTAGCCTGGATTGTCCTGTTTTTGGTCCATCACCCAACGACAGCACTGCTCCAGTACTCTGTCACTGAGCTTCATAGGCTCCGTTAATATATGCATGGGCCACCACCATCAGCTCTGTTCCTATACCAAGACATCTTCCACCTGCCCCGTCGGAAATACCGAGACTCTCGTTGGATCTTCTGCTGTGACAGGCTCAACTCCGTTAAATCTACCTGGTCTACTGTTCACTGTTCGTCCACCAAAGAACACCGGTCGCCGTGCTGATCGCAGTGTGTTGGCCCACATGGCTCAGTCAGCTAACACGATAATAACCATCAACTTCAGTCTCCTCAACATCTGCTCACTCACGAGTAAGGGGTATCTTGTACAGGATATCATCTCTGACAGTAAGTTAGACTTTCTGTGTTTAAGTGAAACATAGCAACAGTGGAATGACTTTGCTCCACTCAGTGATGCCACTCCTCCTGGATTTGTTTACATTGCTCAACCTCGTGATTCTGGCCGAGGGGAAGGTCTCACAATCTACTGCGAGAAGTGGAGGGTAGCACCTGTTACTGTCCCTGTCTGTCATTCGTTTGAAGCCACTGTATGTCAGCTCTCTGGACCGACTCCCACTATTATTGTATCGCCCTTCGAAGAATAACAAGAATTTTATAACTGAGCCTGCAGGCTTCCTGATGTATCTTTTCACAGTTTCAGCAAACATAGTACTTCTGGGGGATTTTAACATTCATGTGGAAAATGACAATAATCCTCTTACCAAAGACTTCATATCCTGCTTGGACAGTTTTGGACTACAGCAATATAAGAATTTTCTCACGCATATTAAAGAACACATTTTGGATTTAATTTGTTGCTCAGGAGTTATACCTGTTGACTGTAAAGCTGATTCCCTCCCCTTTTCAAATAACATGTTTATATAACATATAACCTTCTGTAAAATAAACAACATCAACTTGGACAATTTATCTTCTTGTATCAGTTGTCTTCCCCGAACTCTACCCCAGATGAACTGCTCTCACACTGCAACAAATACCTTCATAACCTCCTAAACAATCTTGCTCCTCTTAAAACCAGATCCATTTCATTCACTCATACTGCACCTTGGTTCACCTCCACTCTTGGACAGTTAAAAGAAAAGGACGTCAACTTGAAAGACTCTACAGGAAGACAGGTCTCACTGTACACAAAGACGCATTCAAATCACATTCTTCACTACAAAGACTCCATTTCTACAGCCAAATCCATATATTATTCCAGATTAACCAGTTCAAATGAGGGTAACTCCAAGGCCCTCTTCTCCCTACTTGCAAATATTACAAAATCACTAGATTCACTTCCTCCCCACCTATATTCCTCTGATTTTTGTAACGCTCATTTTTCGCTACAAAAATAGCACATATCCACCTGCAGCTTCTACCCACTGCTGCTTTAATATCATCTGTTCCAGTTCCAGTTGCCCCTACTAATTCACTTTCAGTCTTCATCCTCCCCTCAGTCAATGATGTCTCCAAATTAATTCTAAAATCTAAATCTTCAACCTGCCACTTAGATCCTCTTCCAACTGTTCTTGTTAAAACTACCTTTCCCTCTCTGTCCCCTTTTGTCACAGACATTATACATTCTCCCCTTACCACTGGTGTTGTTCCCCTCCCTCTCAAAACAGCTGCTGTAACCCCAATACTCAAGAAACCAGGTTCAGATCCCAGTAACCTCAAAAATTTTCACCCTATTTCAAATCTTCCATTCATTTCCAAAATTCTTGAAAAAAAAAGTTGCTGATCAACGTCATGCTCATCTGTCTTGCAATAATTTATATGAACGATTCCAATCTGGTTTCTATCCGCTCCACAGCACCAAAACAGTACTTCTTAAAACCACCAATGACCTCCTCCTTGCTGCTGATTCTGGTTTATTATCCATACTCCTTCTGCTTGATCTGACTGAGGCCTTTGATACAATCTCACACAACATCCTTCTTGACAGACTTTCTTCTCTTGGTATTGTAAATACACCTCTCAACTGGTTCCATTCATACTCAGTTTGTTCAGTTAAAATCACTCACATCTCATCCTGTTCCTGTCACCTCAGGTGTTCCCCAGGGCTTTGTCCTGGGACCCTTGCTGTTCATCAATTACCTTCTCCCACTTGGTTACATTTTTCAAAAACATCATATTCAGGTTCACTGCTATGCGGATGACACCCTGCTCTATCTCTCAGCTAACCCCAACTCTACACTTCCACCTTTGTCCCTCACTGACTGTCTTCTCGAAATAAAACACCAGTTCACCTTAAGCTTTCTTAAATTAAATTGCGATAAAACAGAACATCTTTTAGTTGGCACTAAATCAATACTAAGTAAACTTCATAACGTCTCCATTTTGGTTGTTAACTCCTCCATCTTTCCCTCCCCTCAGGTCAAGAGTCTGGGTGTCATCCTCAATAGCACCTTCTCCTTCGCCTCCCATGTCAATAATAACACTCTGTCAGGCTACTTCCATCTTCAAAATATTCATCGTCTCCGTCCTTCTCTCACTCCTCACGCCACTGCTGTTCTGGTCCACAGTCTAGTCACCTCTCATTTATATTACTGTAATTCTCTTCTCTTTGGCCTACCACAGAAAACCCTCCATAAATTACAACTCGTTCAAAATTCAGCCACCTGTATACGTACACGGACCCCCTCAATCCATCACATCACACCTGTTCTACAACAGATCTATTGGCTTCCCATCCCATATCGCATCAGCTACAAAATACTCCCCCTTACCTTTAAAGCTGTCTACAACCTTGCCCCTCCATATCTTTCAGACCTCCACATTGCTACACCTACCCGCAGCCTCAGATCCTCTTCTTCTACTCATCCCACTGTTTCCCCCTGCCCGTCTTGTTTCTAGAGCGGCTGAATGCTCTGCTCTCCAGCTCTGGAGCTTACTCCCACCTGATCTTCATAACATAGACTCACTGCCACATTTCAAATCCAAACTCAAAACTCATCTGTTTAAAATATCCTACACACTGTGATTGCAACTGTCTTATTTAAATCCTAGTTTGTACTTATTTTTACGGTCTATTTTAATATTGTCTGTTTTTATGTTAAACTATTATTATTATTATTATTATTATTATTATTATTATTATTATTATTATAGTTTCAATCAATTTAGAGTCACCACTTCACCCAGCATGCCTGCTATTGGAATGTGAGTGGAAGTCAAACTACCTGAAGAACCCCAAGAATGCAAATGGAGAACATGCAAACTCTGTGACCCAGCAGACTTCCAGCTTTAAGGGAACAGGGTAAAACCATCTGAGACACCAAAGTCATACTCTCACTTATATGTTCATAATAATCAAACAAGCAACCCTTTTACCCTCCTAACCTCACCTTAGATACTCCCATTATTCCACAGCTAATAGTGTTGTTTTAAATGGTCTTAGTGGAGATAAATCCTGACCTAATGGATGCAAAGAATGTACCAAGTTTTTAATGAAACACTCAGAGCAATGTTTAGAGCATCCATCAGGTCTTCATGCATGCTTATGAGAATACAGTGGAGCTGAACGTCTGTCAGACCTTACTGCTGTGCAGGAGTTAGGAATTAATCAGAGCCACTGATGTGAGGGAGTTGATGGGATGCAGGAGAGGGGTCAGGAAGAACGAGCCCCTCCGAAGTGTTTGATAGGCTCCGTAAGTTCACAGCTGTTGCATTTTAAACTGCAATGAATCAAAGTGACTCTGAAGGAACTTATCTTACTCAATATCATCCTTGACTTGAGCTGCAATTAGTCTACCATGGTGACACTAATGTATGCAAATCTATGACTGTGACTTACTTTACAGAAACAGAGGAAACTTTGAAACTCAGTATTAGCCTTTCAAATTAGGGCTGGGTCTGAGGACTTGCACCACATCTCTGTTTAGCTTGTTCTAGTAGAGACTGACCTCGGCCCGCTGGAGCACCAGCCTCTAAAATAGATGTTTTCTTTCAGTAGTTGCATTTTATAATCCACCGGGAACTTCTGATATCAAAGCATGCATATGTATTTAATCTATTTTCTAAATCAATTAATTGTTCCAGATATTCTTAATGTTGCCACTCTGTTATTAAAGTACGCATTTGTGCTCTCTGTCTAGCAATATTAATATGAGCTCAAAATTTAAATATCCTGAAAATGTTCAACATTTTTTCTCACTCATCTCAGAAAGTGAAACTCTTTATATAATAAAGATTCATTATACATTTGGTGATAATGGCTTAGGGATTATAGAAATCCAAATTTCAGTGTCTTAGAAAATTAGAATATAGGGAAAACATTACAGAATATTCATAGAAAGGTTAGAGAAGGAAGGGAAATGTGTACCAGCAACAGGGATTCCCGCAGCCTTGAGAAGCTTGTCAAGCAAAATGCATTCAAGAATTTGAGGAGTTTCACAAGGAGTTGGAGTGAGGTTGGAGTCAGAGTATCAAGAACCAGTAGACACAGACACAGCCGATACACTATGAGTCTCTTACCTGGGCTGAGGAGAAAAGGTACTGGACTGTTGCTCAGTGGTCCCCAGTCCTGTTTTCAGATGAAAGTAAATTTGGAAAGCAAGGTCCCAGGGTCTGGAGGAAGAGTGGAGAAGACCAGAACCCACGTTGCTGGAAGTCCAGTGTGGAGTTTCCACAGTCAGTGATGGTTTGGGTGCCATGTCATCTACTGGTTCTGGTCCACTGGGTTTTCTGAAGTCCACAGTCGACGCAGTCGTCTACCAGGACGTCCTAGAGCACTTCATGCTTCCCTCTGCTGACAAGCTGCATGGAGATGCCGATTTTATTTCCCAGCAGGACTTGGTACCGGCCCACACTGCCAAAGGCACCAGAGGCTGCTTCAATGACCATGGTGGTCCTTTTTCTTGACTGGCCAGCAAACTCCGCTGACCTTTAACCTCATAGAGGATCTAGAGGCTGTTTTCAAGAGGAAGATGAGAGACACCAGACCCAACAAGGCAGATGACCTGAAGGCAGCTATCAAAGCAATCTGGGCTTCCGTTACACCTACGCAGAACCACAGGCTGATCTCCTCTATGCCACGGCGCACTGATGCAGTAATTCAGACAGGAGGAGCCCAACAACGTATGTAGTGCAAACGAATTGGCATGATTTTCAAAAGGATTTCTGTTTAAAATGTCCTTTTTTATTTAACTTATTTAATAGTCTCATTATCTGAGACACTGAATTATGGGTTTTCATTATCTGTAAGCGCTAAACATCAACATTACAAGAAATAAAAGCTTGAAGTATTTCACTCTATATATCAGTTTCACTTTTTGAAATTAATGACAAAAATATCTGACTTTTTATAGATATTCTATTTTTCTGTACTGTAGTATACTCTACTCAGTCATGGGGGGAGTAATTACCTGAACCAGAGAACAACTTCTTGAACACCTAAGGAGAACCACAAGCTGATCTCCTGCATGGTTGGCTGCACTGATGCATTACAAAAAGATACATACTAAACGAGCCCTGACCAAGTACTGAATACGTACACAGTACACATGGATATACATTCAATGGGCCCCCATTTCTGGACTAAAAATCCTTTTTTGTTGGTCTCACATAAGATTCTACATTTCTGAGAAACTGAAAAGTGGGTTTGGTTAGCTGTAAGCTATACTCATCAACGTTAGAAATATACTCTAGTATATCACCCTGTTTGTAATGAGTTTATAATAATATATGAGTGCCCTTTTTGGATAGAATTACTAAAATAAATGAACATTTCAATGATGTTCTAATTTATTGAGCTACACTTGTATTCATGTGTTTAGCAGCTAATTTCTAAAATCTGATGTCAGGAACAACACCAGACAGCATATTGGTTTTAAGATCAGTATGAAGCGAATCCATAATATAATCACTAGATTAGAAGAAGAAGCAAAGCTACAACCAATGCAATTGCTTCAAGAGCCTGAAGAAGGAAGATGTTTGATCTTCTCTGCTTTAAGAGGCAGATTTTATTGACGTTGGGGTCTGTTAAGATGTTATGACCAATAATTATACAACCAATATTATCCCATTGGTATTTGGCACTTTGGTGAGACAGATGGGGGTTAAAATTGTAATTACAAAAATAAATTCACTTAATGGAAACACATCCATGTAGAAAAAAAAAACATGTTTTTTCATAAAAGGCTTTTGCGTCAGGATGAGGTGCTTTTTCAACACTTTTTTCGCATCACATCAGTTTGTCTCCAGCAGCAACGCGCTTACTGGCCTCCGTGGACAATGCACAGCTGGTTCCACCAGAGGGCTCGCAGCATCACTCAATTCATCAAACGTTGAGTTTGTCATTTGAAAGTGTTGAATCCATAGCTCTTCTGTAAAATCACCAACTACAGTTTCCCCAAAATGCTGCATATGTAGCCGCTGTCAAGTATAAGGTGCGTGTTGCATGAAGTTTGCATTAGTTTTACCCAGTTTATTACAGATCTTAGTAGAAACCATCCTATCTGAAACTCTGTTATCTAGACCCACAGAGCCGGATGCATCTGCAAACTATGAATTACATATCCAATAGATGACAAAGGCAAAACAAAGCTGTGGGGCGCAATGTAACAATGGCTAAACAGAGGCAGAGTGTGATTCAAAATGCTATGAGCTCCTAAGTGCAGCAAGAACTCTAACACTCAGGTCTGTCTGGGACTAGATTTCTACCATTCACCAGCATCTACTGTGTGGTGCAGCTGGACCTGAATGTATTGGTATTTTTCAGCCAAAGGGTGGCTGAATCATTCATGGGCTGATGATCTCTTCATCGCTGCCTTGTTTTCAGCTGCCCTCCTCTGCCATCAGCCAGAGAATATCCATGACTACAATCCATTCAGCCGCAACTCCTCACTCTCTTTTCTCAGCATCAAAGCACACAGTCTTCTTTTCAAGTGTGTAAAGAGAGGCTTTCTTTGATGACTCTGTCTGGGCCTCGAAATGCGATAAGTCAGCAACAGCAGAGACAATGGAAGGTGAAATGGAACGCAAGAGGCCAAATACACACACTCTCAGCATGCTGGAAACCCTATGGCCCAGCAAATCCCTGCCTACTTTACACTGCAGGGGGCACTGTTGTCTCATCTACTAACTGATCTTAAAAAAGACAGTTGAACATAAACACACATACACACACTAAAAGAGAAAGCCAGCATCTATTTTATGTGGCATAGACTGCAAAAATGGTCCTTTCATTATGTCACAATTTTCAAGGAGAGGACGGTAGATTAAAGTCAGATTATTCTAACTCTTCTAACTTTTATATATATATATATATATATATATATATATATATATATATATATATATATATATATATATATATATATATAAAAAACTTTTTATCTACTTATACTGCTACTTATATAATATATTATCTACTTATATAAAGGAAAAGAGGTGTAGAATTCTGAGCATCATTATCAGCACAATCGAAGTGGAAATTGTTAACAGGTAGTGATAACAAACATATGTGTGCAAATGCTAATTGGCCACAATAGGCACCGTATTTCATAAAAACCCACTGCTGTTTGGTGGCTGATGAAAGTCAAGGATGGCAACAAAAGGCTGTTGAGTTGAGAAATTGGGATGCCGGGCAAAGGCAGCTGACAATTTAGCAGGAGAGAGGAGCTGGAGCTAAATGTAAAAAATGAAACTTAATTGTCTTTCTCCATCAGATGGACTGACAGCATCCGCCGGCAGGAAATTGCCGGTACTGAGGCAGAAGGCATGCATTCACAAGCCCAGATCCACAACATAAGCCCACACACTGATCTGATTCTAATGAAACATTGTGACTGGTTTCAAAGATACATTTGGGAGATACCTTACTTTCCTGGGTTTCTCATGTTTGAGTGACCCACACTGTTATTGCTGTGTGCATTATTTGGTGGTAGTATGTTCACAATTTCTCTGACATGACTTTTTTAGAATTAGATAAATTAGCCTGATACAATACACGTCCTCACACCTCTGGATTATTCATTGCAGTTGGTTCCATATGTTCACCCTGAATATGTAACAGACCTTCAGGCATTCGGTTCGTTTTACATGGAACACGCATCTGATTGGCTGGAATTTCATAGAACTGATTTCACTGAGTGATCTGAAAACAAAATTAGAATTAATTTCATGTACTTGATTTTAGTAAATAACTTGTCAATTTTCAACATATCTTGTTAATTCAGCTTCAGTTGTGTAACTTTGTCTACAGTGCCATGCTATGTTGCCTAAGTCCCTTGGAAAATAGGGTTTTAATCTCAATGGGGTATATTTGGGGTAAATAGTAATAATAAAAATATTGTGCCATTAAGCCCATTGTGAGGTAACAGCAAGAGATGATGTGTATGACATATGCCAACATGGTGGACTCTGTGCAACCAGCTGACTGGCAGGTATAAGGCAGAAACACACAGACTGTCTGCCATGGCTATATCACATCCTGGAGCTGCAAAGATGGCTTACCTCAACATAAACCATCTGTTCTAACTCTGTGAATACCTCGCTTGTAGTAGCGCTGGGTTATCTTCAACCGCCCATACCATGAGTCCTTTATTTATATAATAGTGTCAGAAAAACGATGGATGAAAGGAAAGATTTATACAATATTTCCAAAAGTAATCATTTGTGTGCCTTCACACATTTGAACTGAAGTGACATCCCATTCTTTTATCACAACTTTAGTTCCTCTGAGAGGGCTCTCCACAAGGTTTAGGAATGTGTTTATGGAGGTTTTTGACTTCTCTTTCAGAAGTGGATTTGTGAAATCAGACACTGATGTCATGTTTGCTGTATTGTCAAATTCTTCCACACCAAACCTAGTCGTCAATGTATTTATGGACTTTGTTTTCATCACTGGCGCCCAACACTGCTTAAGGTTGCACGTTACAAGTAAGACAAATAATTGTGGTATTATTGTTATTAATATTATTAATATTGAAATGATGAAATAACACAGATTTTCCTCCCTCTTCTCCTGTTTCGATCCAATTGTCATCCAAATATTGAGTGAAATTTTAATATGTTGCGAAAAATGCAAATTAATTTGGAGCAAATTAACCAGGCTACATAAAACATAATTTCATCAGATGTTGAGGCTGTAATAAACAGGAAGTAGAGGTTAGAAACTTGCATGGACCACACATCTGCTAGCAGCACATTATCTTTCCAGACTTGCTGTTAGAGAGCAGAATTCATGTTTCTATTAAATGTGACAAACTAGACCCAGACCATCACATAACCACTGGTCAGACAGTAATCAGGCCTGGTTAGGGCTGTTAGAACTGAACAACACATCAGTCATCACATCTGTACAATAATTCAGCACAGACCCAGTTTTTTAATGTCACTTACATACAGCTTACCTTTCTTTGTGACAATAAAGGTTGGACATAGTCCCCATCATCCCTGAGAGTGAAGCACTGCAGAATTTACATGTCGCTGTGTGTTTTTTTTATGTGTTATAAACAAATCAAAGACAGGTGTTATCTGGATGTTGTTTTACAGATATAGTCTTTATAATTTACGTAGCCGAATTTTATTACTGACGAGCTGGCAGACATCTCCTGCTCCCAGGCAACCACAGCTCACCTTCTTGGAGTGCAAGTAAAAGGGGGTGGGGATGAGTGACAGCAGTAACAAAAACATGTAATTATGAGTCATGTTATTGCTGTGATTTGAATCAGTATATTTTACATCCAATGAAAACAAGGATGTTAACAAATAATTGGACAATATTCTGGCAATTTAGTGATATTTCCACAGTTGTGGTCTTGACTGGTCTTGAACTAAAATCCTGAGTCCTCAATGTCTGAGACCAAGACAAGGCCAAGTACAAATGTGGTCGAGTCCGAGACAAGACTGAGACCATCAAAAAGTGGTCTCGAGACCAAGACCGGTCTAAAGAACTACAACACTAGTCTAGTGTCAGTCTATTCTGGTACAAGACACGAATCCTTGATTTCAGATAGAAGCAGGCTGATCACTGCCTTATTGTGCATCAACAGAGGAAGAGTGGAAGGGGACCAGTCTGTAGGTTGGTTTCTAGGTGTCCAAATGTCAGGAGATCTTTCATGGACCACTTTCTGCAAAGCATTCACTGAAATACAGAGCTGTTTTCAAAAGCAGCTGGTATTTTTCTTCCATTCTCTGCAGCATGTCAAAGCAAAATCAACTTTGTGATTAAAAGAATGTCTGAGTGTGTTTTATTCCTAGAGAAAAGCCAGAAGAATCTAATGATGAATAAATCCATAAGGTTAGCTGTCAGTGCTATCATGAGTGGTAACATCAGCCTTAAAAAAATGATTGTCTGCATAGAGCACTACATCAGATGAAAAATCTCAGAACAGTGGGAATGTGTAGGACACATATGTCACTGAAAGTGGCTATAATAACTGTGAGCCTTAGCACACAGTTGAGTGTTGACATAAAAAAATCTTACCTTATCCAACTTGAGTCTGCTGCTCACTGAGTTTGCTCGGAGGTACACAAAGAAAATGGGACTCTTCCTTGTAATGCCTGCTATTTGCTGTCATCACATGAGATAGGATTTCATGCTTACAGTTTCAGAGTAACGCTGGGCAATATAGCAAAAAACCATCTACAGTATATGTACATGGAAATTCTTTGGCAATTTTATCTTCAGGAGACCTGTCTTTGCAATAAAGGAGCTTTTTCAAGCAAATGTATTAAAATCCCTGTAATGGTGACAATTACATACACAAAACATGAAAAACAAAACATACGGTGTAAATACTTTTGCTCTGTATTTATATTTTGCCACTCTGCAGAGGTCCGAGGCGGACTCAAAGCAGACGGCTGCCGGAAACGTCCAAACAAAAGATCAATGCGTACTTGGTGTCGCACAGTAAACTGCTCAATGAAAAACAGTGTTCATATTGAAAGGTTTGTATGATACTGAGCTGATAACGTTGAGAGTCGGTGCAACCAGTTGCAAGGACATGCAACATGACTTACACTCTCTGCCGCACTGACAGTTGAGCAGTGGCTGCCCTGGTGAAGAAGAAACAGGGCTAGGTGCCCAATTAGCTCATCAAACTTGCTAGTATCCACTTGGATTGTGGGAAATGAGGGGATTTGTCACAAGGAATGTAGGCAAACTGTATGCTTGTCTATGAAATCATAACCATCCGTGTGACTCACAGAATACGGACAGTATGCCAGAGGATATGGTAGCCTTAAATGTAATGATGTAATAAACTTGGTCAACAAAGGTTAGGATTACCCAATTTTTTTGTATTTGCTAAATGCCAAAATAATGAGAATTTCCTTTATGATTTTACTGTATTCAGTTTCCAGAATCTACATATAGTTCTGTTGTATTTGTTAGAACTGCCTTTAAACTGTGTGTCTTGGGTTAAGTATTTTGGGTTTCCCTCCACAAGCTTGTCACAATAGTTTGCTGGAATTTTGGCCCATTACTCCTGACAAAACTTGTGTAATTGGGCCAGATTTGTCGGTGTAATATTCTTTCGTCATGATGTCATATATTGTGTGATATCAGTCTTTCCAGTGGCAAAACACCCCCACAACGCAATCCTGCCACCCTGGTACTTTACAGTTGGGGTAGTGTTCTAAGGCCAGCAACATTCCATCTTTTTCCTCCACATGTAACAATGGTCATTTTGGTGAGCACACAGGACATGCCTCCAAAATGGAGGTTCTTTGCTCCTCAGTGCATTAGAAAACCGTACTCTGACCTTTTATGTGTCTTTTAGAGGAACGGCTTCTTCCTCTCCGAGTGACCTTTCAGCCCATTTTGGTTCAAGACTCGTTTTACTGTGGATAACTACACTCACTTAGGAGCGTCAGTTAGCATCTTCACAAGATCTTTTGCTTTAGTTCTGGGGTTGATTCACACATGTCACCGCAAATGACTTTCTTTTTGGGGAAACAAAACCTGTCTTCTTCCAGAATGGTTTGACGATAACATGGTGGTGTTTATACTTGCATATAATTGTTTGAACATAAGAACATGACACTTCCGCTCATTATTTTTCTGTGTGTCTGGGGTGCTGCCTCAGAATATGTCCAAATATTGGCTTCAATTAAGCAAAAATGTTGTTAATAGGACTATTATTAGCTTTAGTCTGATTTAATATCAGAACAGACTACAGAGGATACAACAGTTACAGTGCAGACTATAAAGTCTCTCTCTTCTGCTTCACAGTAGAACTCCAAATGAGTTCTCTATCTGGTGGTTTGGAACGTCTAATAAAGAAAATGTGAGTGGATGTGAGTCCTGGTGTAGTGCTTATGAAGAATCCTAACATCCATGTATGAAGTTTCCACTCATCTAAGGAGGGTGGGCTTCCTCACTGCTTTGGCCTCATTTACATAGAGCCAGTTCTTAGTGAAACGGTAACATTTTTCTTGTGATCCAGTTGATTATATACAACCCTCCAGTGATCAGAGTCTCTGACACCAGCACTTTCTTAAACCAGGTCTCAGAGCAGAAGTTTTTGGAAAGGTGTGAAATATTCCACAGGTGTGAAAACGCATGTGCGCTGAACGCACGGTTTAATCTACGTATAGATTAAACCCCAGATAACAACAACAGAAAAAATGCAGGATAGCATTGTACTGTGTGCTACTTAACCTGTTCAGTTTAACACAACTTCTGATAAGGAATATGTAGGCTGTGTTACATGAGCACTTGGTTCATCGGCGACAGGTTACTGGGGAAGGTGGAAGCTTAGAGTCAAAAGTGCATGTGCGCCATATAGGGCCTGGCATGACAGCTACAGTGAATTCAGGGTGTCTTGGCGGTCTCGTCTAAACATGGGACATTTCCCCAATCAGCATCCGAAAATACCGGCGGTTTCCAGACAGTGGTGTCATGTAAACATAGCCTTTTTATAAGAACACTGTCAGGAATAAAAGGTTGGATCAAAACATTATCCAAGAGTCTCTTGTTTTGGCTTCTTTGTCAGGAACTATGCACTGATAAACTGTGTGTTTTACATCATGATGGGCCACCCCATTACAAAACAAAATAAAGTAACCCAAAAATCTGAGCTTCATAATGTGTGAGCCCTGTGGTCAGCAAAATCCCTAGCTTTTATCTCCTTGGAGAACATATGGTTCAGCTCAACATCAAGCATTAATAAAGGAAAAACTGGTCACTCTCTGTCAGGAACTGAGAGAATTTATGTACCATAGGTATGGTCTCGTCACATTAACTTACTGTATTTATGATCACAAGTCAACAAAGTCAACTAAGCCTTGGCTTCAGAAGTGGATGTCATCATTACCTGACTTCAGCTCTATTGAAAATCCTTGGTGGGATCTGAAAAAGATGGTGGCAGGAAGCTAACCCAAGATTATTAATAATCTGGAAGGCTACCAGAAGATGGTGTCTGACTTCGAAATTAAAAGTGGGATGTTTAGAAGATTCTTCACTGATTTGTTGTAACAAACAGGAGCTAGTCTGTATGTTCTGCCAATAAGTCTAATTTGTAGTGAGTGCTGAATAATTTTATGTGCAACTGTATGACTGGACCCTTTACACATATTTTTTCAGAGTTTAGTATATTTTAATTGACTTAATCAAAAGCAAAGTTGATGCTAATTTGGGATTAATCAGATTTGATGACCAAAAGCCATGTATTAAAATGGTTATTCCTTCCATAGCTTGAATTAATAACTTTACACTAATTCATGGTCTGCTGTTTGCACAGACAAAAACATTCATTAAATCAGCAGACTGAGTGACACCAATTTGACAAAATTGGAACAAATCCAAGATAAAAACTGGGCTTAATTAGAGCAGCAGTGGCTGTGTGTAGCTGTCAGCACATCACTCTAACAAGCTTACAGAGTGGATCTCCACTGACAGCTTTAATGTCTCTGCTTTAACACAAGTTTGGCACAAGTTTTGACCATCCTCCATTTTTACACTGAGGCAATAGTGTTCAACTGAGGAGAGTGGGATTCTTCAGTTTATTTGGAAACAAGCAAAAGATTTCGAAAATGACTCAAAATGGTTTTAGAGTCTACAGAAATCACTAATCAAGCCAGGCTGCAGCCCTAAAATCATCCCAATGTTTCCCCAGAAAGACCAGCTCCATTTCAAACATTACCTTAGTCATTTGATGTGTGCCAATTTGTTTTCCACAATCTATCCCTTTATGGTCTTAACTGAATCTATTTGCAAATTACTTCTTTTTTTTTTTTTAAATCCTCTTTTTAAAATACGAAAAAATATTCTGAATTTGTACATTACAGTATGGCCAAAATAAACTAGTAGGTGTTTGTTGAAGTCCAGGTGAAATATTCATTCTAGGGAATTTTAACTGCTCATCTAGCCTCCTAGAAAATCCAAAGATAGACCCACTGCTCTGATGCACAGCATTTCATGTGTATTGACATAGTCTGTGGTGTGAGGTGAATATCATGTTTAAATGTTCAGAGAAAACTGGAGCAAGTTCATCCATCATACTAAATTATGTCCAAGGTCACGGGGACCTGGTTTGTACTTCCAGCTATCAAAAGAGGCAGCATGCACTGTAGACAGGCTGCGAGTCCATCACTGGGCAGGGCAACACACACACACACACACATACTGATTATGTCTTGCTATCTTCATAAGTACTTTGCATTGTTTTTCATTCATTTCTTTAGCCTAACCCTATCCTCTACCCCTAACACTACTACACCATGCATTTCCCATAAAGATAGGATTCAGTGGCCCTGGACTGGACCTGATCTCGAGCGAGCATGCACTTCCTAAAGGATTTACCAAAACTGCAGAGCCAGGTAGGAGCCTCTGAGTGAAATACTCCTCTGACCTACCCTATACCCCTAACCCTACCCAAGCTTGAACATTGTGACCATTCACTTCATTGGACAGCAGCATGAAAGCAATTCAGGTTAAGGCTTTCCCATGCTTCGTCCATAGCTGAACAGTTGACGCATGGTCATGTGGTTGCAGGATGTTCATATTCACATACACCTTTTACACATGGTGCAGACCACCTGGGGACACCCCTCCCGCTTCAGTATATGTAGACAAAATGGTCACTGAGATAGTGCCACATCTTTCTCTGGACAACCTCCTCCATGGACAACGGATTTGCAGTTTCCATTCAGGAGTTTTTAGCCATTTGGCAATCTTTGTAGGTATTTTGTGACGAATCGTATAAATGTAACTAACTTCTCACCACACTCCTCAAAAGTATTCATGTTGCCTGTAGATAGTGGAAGTGGAACAATTGAAGTGAAATATCAACATTGCTGTCTGAGCAAATTTCCATAAGATGCACCCACAAACTTCAGAACAATTACACAACACATCACACAGAGTTCTGTGTGAAATAGTTTTACCAGGGCCTGTGGTCGAAAAGTGGAGGAGGACGCCTCCATACAAACAAGGCGACACAATTTTCGCCAATCTTGACATATTTAATTACACAGGCCAAAAAACCACGCACAATCAGGGAAAGTTTAATTAAACGTGCAGCTATAGCTATGAGTCAGGTTGTGCATGGAGGAAAACAAGCCACTGAGCTGGCAAGTGTGCAGCTCTCTGATGGGACTAAAGGGCACGGCATTACAGACATGGCACAGGATATAGTGTCAGCTTACTGAGAGAGTGAAGAGGGGAAAATACTCTTTATAATTAGAGGAGATCCAGAACACTATGACTATATAAGATTTCCTTTTAACGTAACCTCAGCAAATCACCTGACATCTGATAGAGAAGACATGCTGACTGAACTTTCAAATGATCAGACCTTAAATGTTGTATTTGATTCAAGGACACTTGCCTAGTCTAGTCCACCTGCACAACCTGAAACCCTCATGGCATATGGTGAAATAGCACAACAACCTCAAAGACATGTCTTTGAGGGGCTTTATCTTCTGAAGAGGTGTCAAGGAGCTAACCTGGGACTTTTGGATTAATCACATACCACTGTGGATCACAGATTTCATCTGAGGGAGTATCTGCCATTAAGTGCAATGCAGATGATTAATGGAGTGATGGGAATAGAATTGATCGTGGGACCAAGATGTAAATTGTACCCATGAAGGGCCATCCATGAGGCAGTAAACATGCAAACAACTCTGGGAAGGATGGATGTTGACATTTCCTCTGATGTCATGGCCATTACCAATGTTCTGACAATAAACTTCTTCCAGATGTATGTGGAAAGTCCTCATATCCACCACAGGGGACTTTTAGACACCCTGTCAACAGCCTGATCATGACAGTAGGTGTGTCTCACCCAAATTACAGTGAGGGCTTGAGAAAAAGGGCTGAGGACTATGTCACTCACATAGAGGACATGGCAAGGAAAAGCAAACCCAGTTGTTCTCTTGGATGAGCTTCACATCCTACCAGAGAAGCTTAAACCTAATGTCTTCAATGACATGATTTACATTAAACAACTTTTGCAAAAGTACCCCATGGTGGTACCCTTTACCCAGTACAAGTGGCCTTCCTGACATCCTCTCTGGATGTCTCATTGACATGAGAAGTGAGTTGAATAGTTGTTTGGAGTAGCTTACCAAGGGAAAGGGGGATTCCTTCCCACATAAGACACTTTCCAACGCTTGAGGAGGCCATCCTCTCTCAATGAATGATGTCCCCTATACAGCAGCACTATATAGGAGCTTAACTCATGTCAGGGGTTTCGTGGCACTGGAACCACACACAGAATGAAAATGGTGCTGCAGTGGAGGAGGGCCCACCCCCACTTGGGCATTGAACAAGGGACCTTTTACAAAAGGATAAATTTGCAAGGGTTTCCCCTTTAACGTGTTACCTTGAAGTGGAGGCTCCAGTGATACTGGCAGAATTCATCAAGGTGCTCCTAAAGGATCTCTACCGGAGGTATTATTGATTTCCACTGGCCACCAAAATGTCCAGAGACCCTCAAAGGTAATTTTTCACTGGAAAATCTTGTTCAAAACCTAGCAACCCGACAATCTTTTCCAAAGCTTTGGAAGGGATAGGCAGCTGGTGGAGGATCAAGGAAAAGACATTGTGGCTTGTCTTGAGGCAGGTTTCAAGGAACTGGAGATCCACTTCTTTTCCGATATCAAGTACCAGGAGGTATCGGGTCAAAGGAAGGCACTTGGAACTTCTTAAACTTTGTAGCGATCCATCAGGAGGATAAGGAGCCATCCATTGTTCCAAAAACCATGGCTATGGTTGGTGACTAGCCAGGGAGATTAAGCACAGGGGACTGTGTTATGTGAGGACTCTCGAGTGCTACAAAAAGCATAGCATTCCCTGGATCTCTACTGTCCTGCCCAGACTCCCCAACAAGATGAGCAAGGACAGAAAATTCAAAGAATTGGTGTTCATCAGCTGCATAGGGTTGATGTGAAAAATGACTTCATGTTCTTTGAGAATATCAAACAACTGATCTCAGAGATTGGGGTGTCACAGGCTGAGCTCAAAACACAGCAGATCCTCTTGTCCTCTCTGTTCAATTTGCGGAAATGAATGGTTCCTTCAACTGGACTCAAATTGAAGAAAAATTCTCTCAAAGAGACAGAGAACAGAATTGGTCAAATTAAGAATAGAGTTAAAACCTGAAGAAAACTCTACATACAATGAAGCTACCAAACTCATTAAACTGACAGGTGACTTATATCTACAATGGCTTATATTTGTAATCTAATACATATTTAAAAGATCTCTGCATCTGATCTTCCCATTGCATTCACTCCATTGTTAAGACAAGGCTGGTCCCAGAGTCTGGAATAAATGTGTCTTAAAATAAAATAGCCATAATTAATGTTACTTCCCAAGAGTCAGCTTCAGTAGTCGAGGATCAGACTGCCAAGGTCCCTGCCTTTGGCCACCACCCATCTCACTTTGCACCCGACCCCTTTGGCCCCTCCCACAGGTGGTGAGCCCATGGGAAGGGGTACCCACATCTCCTATTTGGGCTGTGCCCGGCTGGGTTCCATGGGCGAAAGCTCACCAGCGTGGCCCACCTCCAGAGTGGGGCCCCGGTGACCCACGTCCGGGCAACGGAACATTGTTTCCATTGATAGTGGGGAAGAACACTGATAAGTAACTCATTTATGTGTTTCTATCAGCATTTCAGAAGTGAGACAAGTGTTATGGTTGATGTTGTTGAAGGAGGACCAAAATGCCGAAGGGAGTTTAAAAGGATATTATAACAATGAAGCTAGCTGTTCCCTATGATTAATGTCTCATTTTAATGATTCTAAAGCACTTTGGGATCTTTTTTATCTTGAAAGGAGAAATTTTGACTTATACTTACTTACCTTTTTACTTACTTACTTTAACCCCAGTAAGCATATACATCATAGTTTATGTGGAGCCCCCTTTTACTCCCTTTTTGACAACAAAATGACAACAGGGTTTGTAATTTTCTCTATCATCTTGTCTCTCCTATAAGACAGTATAGCTTACACTCTTCCACTATAGTATCTACTTCTTTTTTGTTTAAATTGTAGGTGAGGAAATTGAGAGCTCCTCTGCAGGCCTGGAGCATCCACAGTTTCCTACTGAACAGGGCTGCTAATAGAACTGTAACTAAATAAATGTGCAGCAACAGCATGAGTTCCCTTCGGCTGCATACCTGTAGGTTGGTGCATGGAAAAAAAAGGCAAAATAACTTTAATTTAAAACATTTCTTTCCAGTAGTTCTACATATTGCGAGCTCTGTGGCCATTATATTAACTAGAAGAAGCTGTCAGCAGTATGTAGCCTGAGGCACACTGGGTCCTTGGTTTGGAAATCACCGTTACAACTCCAGCAAGACATTATCACATTTATCGTTGCTCTATCAGACATTGCCTGTCCAAAAAAAACCACTTATATTTTATTGGACCTGCTTTAGCTTTGATCACAGCACACATTTGCAGTGGCATCATTTTGGGAAACTTCTGCCATGTCACACTATTTAATTGCATCTAGAGTTACACCAACATATTGTAGGAATAACTGGAGAATCAGACCACTGTGCAAATTCTTCTACAGCCTGTCCCAAAGATTCTCAGTGGGGTTCACATATGAACTCTGAGATCGCTAATCCACATGTGAAAATTATATCTCATGTTCCCTGAACCACTCAATCCAATTCAGTTCAGTTTACTTCTATAGCGCCAATTCACAACACATTGCCTTGAGTCACATTTCAAGAAAAAAAGTCAATTCAGTCCAATTGAACATACAGATTCCAAGTCAGTGACATACATTTCAAATTGATCCAGTTATTCAGCAATGTGGTCAAGTCCAATTTATTATTCAAATTGGTTAAAAAATATTTCAATCTAAGGAAAACCACGCAGTCTGCATTGAGTCATTGACTTGCAGCATTCACTCCTCCTGGACAAGCATGTAGTGACAGCAGACAATTGCTTGCATTGTGTCGTTGACTTTACAGCAATTCCTCATACCAAGCATGCATGTGGTGACACTGGAGAGGAAAATCTCCCCTTGAACAGGAAGTGGGGTTTGAGAAGTGAGAGCACACCCACACACATGCACGCACACACACATACACACACACATAAAACAGAACCACTGATCCAGGAGTACTTTTTATGTGTAACAAAAAAAAAAAAAAAAAAAGTTAAACGTTAGTGACAGGTTTAGCTCTTTTAGTCGCTTGATTTAGGCAAGAAACACAGCTAAACAGATGAGATCTGACTTTATAGGATGAAAGAGAGCACAAATGGTTAGTTGTGGCAAAGGCTCAGTTATCTGGGAACATGTCTGTGCCATCAGAAAAAAAAAAAAAAAATTCACAAATTCAGATTCATAGAACAACCTGGTCATTCATTATATTCAGTTAGTCAGCTGACCTCATTCTTTGGCCACATGCTGCTAAATGCTGCTATATTTCATAGATGATGGTTCCTTGCTATCCTTTTAAAAATGTGTAGTTTCTAATCTGATTATAGTTTCACCAATCTCCTTATGTTTCTTTGCTTGATATGTGGTGCCTGGACACTTCCAGTGTTCTGTTTTGTAGTTCTGCCATTTTGCCAATAGGTTGCAGTGGCACCACTGTATGTAGAAAAATGTGTCCAAAGTGAGTATCTCACCACATGCCATGTAGCAGCTGAAATTTTGTTGTTTTCTATGTTGAGGTAAATAAACTTGGTTCATTTCCACACCAAGTCAACCTGGACTGGTGCAACAGATGTATTCCAGTACTCTGACCCTCCTGGAACAGATTCAGCTCTTTTCCACAACCACAGGATAGGTTTCATGATTCCAGGGATTTTCCTGACCCACATGCAGTATCAGACACAAAAACTGAATGTAAAAGTAAAGTGATTTATTTACAAAGGAATAGTTAAATGTGCAAGATAAAAAGAGGAGATGTTAAAAACTGATGATGAAGAAGAGGAAGGTGCATAAAACTGGATGGTTTCAATTTTCAAGTTTACGGTCCATTGGAGAACTTTCGGGAGGCGGGAGGAGCAGAATCTGTGAAGGTAAGCGGAGGTGTGGGTTGAATAGTGGGTGATCCTTTCTTTTCTTCCTGAACAGGGGTGTTGGAGAGCAGGCAGGCAGAGAGCAGCTGTGGAGGATGACCATGAAGTGAAGGAGATCCAGAAACAGGTGAGTCATGGGTAATGGAACCAGAAGGGAGAGAGGATCATTTGATTCAAACCTGAAGGTGTAGAGAGCAGAGGTGAGTCCAGGGATGAAGGAAGCAATTAAAAAACAGGAAAGATTACAGGTAGGTTTGCCTCAAAGTGCAGCTTGACTCAACCAGTGACAGTTAAGTTAAGGATGAGGCATTGAATGGTCACCTGATAGCTCCTTAAAAGCCCAGTCAAACACTGCGCTGCTTACCAGCAGACGTGCAGGTAGCAGCAGGTGGACTGCATAGACCACACCCTTGCGCACAAACACAGTGTTGAATGAACTGGAGAATTATGGTGAGATCATTCCAGTTTCATGCAATTTTATAATAAATTAAATAAATAAATGAATAACAATTCTTTTCCACAGAGGTAAAAGGACTGAATAGATAAATGAGCATATGATCTGCACATTTGAAATGTGTTTCCCCTTTTTTCATGAGTGATTAAAGTAAAAACAATTGAAATATAGTGTATGTAACCAGTGTTGTGATAATTGAATGATGATTTGATGTTGATTTCAAGCATTTATTGATATGTAAGATGATTATAAATCATATTAAGCATATTATGAGTGTAACAATAAAAGTGATCAGTTAAAGATGATAGGGTTAGCGGCAGGTCAGAACGACAAGCAGAGAAAAGAGGAACAGGGAGTAGGCCTTAGGCTCAAATTGGGGAACTAACTCTGGCCGACCGTTGAGAGTGAACGCCTAAGTTGTGCAAGGAGTCATGCAGCAAGGCACCCAAGAAGTCATGCAGCAAGGCACATAGCACCTTGCAATATACAACAATGGGATGGAAAGATATAAAAGCCCTCGAAAAAGAGGAAGAGCTCGCTTATTCCCCGCGGACAGAGTCTAGTCAACTTGGAGTGCAGAAAGTGGAACGGAGAGGACCGCCCCCAGGAGCCACGGAGCGACGGAGGACTCTGCACCGCTGGACCAGGGGTAAGCCAACGGTCTCAGCTGTGGTTCCAGATCGGGCTGCTGTTCTTGGACTTCTGCAGAAAGACACCCCAGCAACCTCTGACAGACTTGGTCGATGGACTGTGTGCAGCACGTGATGGAGAACTGCCTGCTGCTGATCAACAACACCGGATCTTCAAGCATCCATCGAGAGGAGAATGTCGTCTAACAAAGGCACCCTCCACCCAAGGACTTCAAAGAGTCATCTGTTATGAGGACTGTTCCATCCGGGGTATGAACTTGAGTTACTCACCCAAAAGCCTCTCCCTTGTAGATGTAAGGTGTCAGAGTTAGGGAAAGTTAGTTGATCCGTTTTATACATGAGTAATTGTGATGATTCTGTTTAATTTCCTGCTGATGCCTAACCTTGCCAAAGCATACTAAAATAAAGAAGCCTGGAAAATTCTAGAAAGGTTGTGGACATTCAAATTGAGTCATTGAAGTTCTGTAATGAGTGTAAAATATACTATGGTACATGGTTCTAGTAATGTTGGGAGGTTTTTAACGGTTACCTTAGGTGAAATAATAACAATACCCCTGGGACTCAGGCCGAGTTACTAAAAACTATCTAGTCTGTGACAAGTGCACGTTGTTTTTAGAGGAAAAGCTACCATTAACAGGTGTGGTTCATGAAGGTGAGCTGCTGTTAGGCTACTCGGTGGGTCTCTTTGTGAACTGAAAAGGAGTGTGGCATCTGGATCAGGAGGCAGTGAGAGGCTAGACGTATTTTCCTCGACACCAGTTTAAACAGATTATCTTAGAAACCTAAGTGCAGGGTAATACTCTACAGGTTTGAGGATTTTCCGGACCCGTTAGATGGAGAGCTGGTCATAGATCAATCCCATAGGTTGAGCAAGAAGAGGGAGGGGTTGGCTTATGCACAACAACAACAGACACTCCCAGATCCTAACAGGATCATTTTAGAAATGAGAAGCTGCTCACTGCATCAGTAAGGGTCATATTACCATCTGAAATATTATCATCCATGCAGTAATCATCTAAGAGGAGACTCTGAACTTATATGGTTTGTGAAATCAAGGTATAGCAGTATTTTTGGTCAGGCAGTGTAGAACAAAGTGTAGTTATCAATTATTTTTAATGAACTTAAATTTCTCTAAAACTATTTATAATACATTCAATAGTAGCTTGTTTCAGAGTACCAAGAGTAATGGTTACCTCTGACTCAGCTTAGTTTTAAGTGTCAAATTCAAAGTTTTCGGGAATGCAGGAAACTATCTTGTCCACATCAGGTCATAAGTAAGGTTAATATAATATACAATATTGATGCTTCTTCTGCTGAAGTAATATTTAATAATTCTCTGTCAGTTCAACTTGTTTCATGGGTATATGTTATAGCATAGCTCCCTTAATATCCCCCTGCAGCATATAAATAAAGTTGAGGGCTTTGAGCAGATCATTGCAACACAATGAATGATTTCTTTTTCTAGTTCTGTTTTTTGTAGATTTGCAGCAGTTATTTTAAATGTTCTTGTGTTGTCAGATTAAAATGGCCTTATATTTCAATCTGCCTGTGGCAGACAGAGAAATGGATGGTCTACAATGCAAACATATTCGTTCACTCACTGAGTATTTATGCTGTCATGAATTCTCTCCTAAATCATTAATTCTATTGATGTTGTCAAAAAGTCCTGGGGATTGATTAAATGGACTGACCAAACATGACTTTTAACTTAGTTCTTTAGACTAAATCTAGACCAGACTTATGGTTAAAACATAATACATTTCCAACAAGTAAAGACTATGACTGGTTGAACTATGATAATAATAAGGATGCATTCACAGCAGCCCAGGGTATACATACAGCCTTATAAAGTCTTACCACTAACTAGATTCTAATATACCCTTGCTAGTTAGCTTGCGAGTTAGCTTTCTGCATCTATCACACATGGGGAGTGATGAACAACAGCGACAGGTGAACATCATCGTTACTCAGGGTGAAATCCAACACATGGGACACAATAGTGTTGACAGCAACAAAAGTTTGACATTTTTCAACTTTCTTGTGTCGCGTCGCAAGCTCACATGTGCATGTATGAATGTTCCCATGCATGAATGTCATCGGTCGCTTGGCTGGTGGAGGGCAAGTGATTGTCACCTCATCGTGTAACAAGTCCTTTAAGTGCAGATTTATCACCAGTTGACTGGACGATGCTTGTTTTTGCCACTGGCTCACTTCTGTTACAAACCCATACAAGGCTAGGTGCATTCTGTGCAAAAAAAAAAAAAAAAAAAAAAAAAAAAAAAAAAAAAAAAAAAAAAAAAAAAAAAAAAAAAACCCTTTAAGTTTGGCACGACGTAGGTTAAGGCTGTATAAAGCCATATGCAGTGTGAAAAACACAAAGCCATTGCCAAGAGCCACACAAAGCTATTAGAGATTGATATACAGCCACCCAACCATCCCCTAACTTTATAATTTTTTCAGTTTTAAATTTCAGTCATGGTGGTATTAAAAAGGTCTTAATTTTGATGTGCTGAAACCTGCAGATACCTATACTCTAAAAATGATATGCAATGTTTGGAGGGCTAACATCAGTCTGAGGTGTAGTTGGGGTTTTAGACAGTTCACTGATCATTACCCAATCACAGCTTAAATGGTAAATGGCCTGTACTCATACAGCACTTTATCAAGTCCAGAGGACCGCAAAGCGCTTTACTCCATTCAGTCATTCACACATACACTCACACGCTGATGGTAGTGAGTTACTGGATTGTAGCCACAGCTGCGTGGGGCAGTCTGACAGAGGTGAGACTGCCATGCATCAGCGCCACCAGGTCCTCTGACCACCACCAGCAGGCAAAGCGGGTAAAGTGTCTTGTCCAAGGACACGACATTGAAGCTGGATGGAGTGGAGCTTGAGCCAGCAACCCACCAATTACAGGATGAACTCCTACCACTGTGGCCACCATCACCCCACAGCTTCGGAAGAACCTGCTGGAATATCAAGTCCTGGGAAAATTGGCAGCAGCAGCTTATGTTTTTACAAACTGACTCCAGAGTTTATGCATTGTTTGCATGTGTGCCTGTTTCAGTTGACTGGTAGCAACAACTGCTTCAGCTTTCCTCTGGAAGCCTAGATAGATGTGTAGAACTGGTACTGGTTTCTGAGTGGTCCCAAAGAACCAATAAATCCTGGGACAGACGGAGCTGGGATTTGGTTGGGATATGGTTACTTCTATTCAAAGAGATAAATAAAGCAAAACAGATAACTCTGGGGACAAATAACTGAGAAACTCAAGGGACAAATTTAATTTGATGAATGAATATATGTTAATGTGAATAGTAATAATAAGGAAGTTTTTCCTCTTTTTGACTTAAAAGTACTTTGACTTAAAAGTACTGTTTTTGCTGAGTTTTTAAATAAATATTTCTTAAAAATACTAAAATACAAATGATTAAACATCTTTAAGTTGTTCAGAAAGGCAAATATTGTCATGTTTTTCTTTGTATTCTTTTCAAACTGTCTTGTTCTTTGTCCCGAGCAAGATTACATAGTAATAAAATTTAGCAGCTTCATTGTTAGAATGAAAAAATGTGCAGCAGAGAAGAGAAAAGCCTGGATCCTAGAATGTGTGCCTGTGCCTATGGTAATTCCAGGAGCTGAGGGCCCTAAGAGAACATGTTAAACAAGGCCTGGGCATATAACAAGCTCTTCCTCAAATAAGAAACCACAGTGACAGCTCCGTTATTCCTCAAGATGCTTCATCAAAATGTACATCTACACTGTCACAGTGGGTGCAGATGGAAAGAGGAATATCCGCTCTGCTCATTGGATAGGTAAGAGAACACAAGATGGCTTCAAACACATGGTGAGGGACTTGGGCTGTCAGGATTGACGTCTTTGTGAAATGGGCAGATGGAGCTGGAAGGAGATATAGGCATGTGAAAGAGGAAACCCACGGGAGATGGATCAGGCTAAGCCCAAGACTGATGTACAGACAGTGTGTGAGAAATAGGTCCATAACCAAATTCTTGCTGTAATATGCAGTGAACAATGTTTCTTACAAATGTAACCCTCTGTGGGGATTTGTTATCTCTGAGTTCTTCAGACTTTACTCACACTAAATATGTGTTTTTCTTCAAATCTGTATTGAAAGACCTCAACAGGTGTCTCCAGCAGGACAACAGAAGGGGGCACAGATCAAAAAGTGTTTATATCTACAGTTTCCCAGACATCATGTGAGTCAAACTGATTGAAGATGATCTTTGACTTCATGGCAACTGGAAAGAGACTTTTCACAGGTTTGGGGAGGGGGCGGTGAGGGGCACAGTATGAAGAGTTTTTCTTGAATCTGTCAGATGCAGCTGGTACACCAGCTGCAGTGGTCATCTCTGAATCTGAATTCTGCCCAAATGGAATAACATTTTCCTGAACTGACATAGCTAGTTATATCAGCACCAAATCCTGATGGCAACAGGATACCTGCCCCATATCATTACAATACATGCAATTGCATGGCATTGTTGTAATTATTTCTGCAAGGTAGCACAGTTGCTAGCAGTATTGCCTTGCAGCAATAAAGTCCTGGGTTCAAATCTCAACCTGAAGTTGTTCTGCATGGAGTTTGCATGTTCTCCCCATGCATGCCTGGGTTGTCTCCAGGTACTCCAGCTTCCTCCCACAGTCTAAAAACATTCATTTTAGTTTAGTTGACTTCTCTAAATTACTCTGAGGTATGAGTGTGTGCATGTTGTTTGTCATGTTTGCCAGTGTGTTGCCCTGTGATGGACTAGTGACCTCTCACCCACCCCATCCCTTCTGCATTAATGATGGTTCTACTTTGTCTGTACTGAATACAAATTCCATTTCTTTTACTTGATTTCTTACAGTTTAGTCACAAGCACTGACTGCAGCCCATTTGCCTTACATTAAATTTGCTGTTTTTTCTATTTGAAAGGCAGATTCCTTTGAGTTTTCTGTCCTGATCCTTTGATATTTTTCTTAGTCAACCTGGATGTTTCTAGTTTTACAAACGTAGGCTACATTCAGACAACAGGTCTTGTTGCTCAATTTCAGTTTTTTGCTAAAATACAATTTTTTTTTTTTACGTGGTTGTTCATTCTGAGTGATGTAACCACAATCGGACTTCTGTTTGAATGGTTTACGACCCCAAAGCTACCCGCATGCACAGAAGAAGAATATTGACATCACTCAGCAGCACAGTGTTTACAGAAGCATTTATGGACGCTGCCATCTATGGAGTGATTTTAAAGTTATCCAGCTATGAAGCTGACAGCATCGTCACAAGATCAGAACAAGACAAAAGTCATGTCGCATTTAATCTGACATGACCACTCAGACTGCAGGCGCTTTGAAAACTATCGGCTACGTATCCGATTTAATACCACATATGGAAGACTGCCGTGAAAAAGTCAGCTATGGTTGGCATATGGGCATAACTAAGTAAAAAATGAAATCCAAAAATCGGATTTGGATGGCATTCGCTTGTGTGAACATAGCCATAGTCTGACAAAAAGGTAAACTCAGTTCAAAGCAAGTCAGTTCAGTTGTGCTTAATTAGTCCTGAAAAAGAAAATCATACACATGTACCTCTCATTATCCAAGGTTCTTAAAAGGGTTGTATTTGGTTCATTAATTTACCCAAACAAATTAACAATCCCATTTTTTTGACAGAATTGTCATCTGAAAAATAAAATACTTCTGCTTCAGATGGGATTTTCTTTCCCCCTTTTGCTACAAAGTAAAACAACTGATTGAACATCTGTCTAGAGCAGTCTTCCAGAAGCTTTACATTGCATAAACATTTTCCCTGTGCCACTGATCCTGATGAAGGCCATGGTCTAATAAAGTGGTTTTTTAGTACTTCAAGTGTTGCTGGAGTCTTCACCTCACCAGATATTTGACCCTACCCTAAACCTAACCCATGAATCCTGGGAGTTGGTGAAGTTGTGCCAGAAACTTCTGGCTCAATAAGTGTTGGTATGGTCATGGTTTCGTTCAGCTGTCTGACCCACGTGCACAATAACTCTCAGGAGAAAGTTTAAAAGGTTTATTTAAATACAATGATAACGCATATTGTGGGGATCTTGATTTGGGAAGTTTGCAGACAGCAGAACCAGGAGAGCAAGGACAACATTGCAGGGAAATGAACGATTGGTATGAGCCAACGGGTAGATGCAGAAGATGAACACCAGGGGGAATGAGCAGAATCCGGGGGGAGAAGTCAGCGTGGAAGTTGCAGATGGTAATGTGGAGAGCGGTGGTGAAGCTCGGAGCAGAGGTGTAGATGGAAAAGTTGGATGGCGGACAGTTTGTACCAAAAATGAGGAAGATGAGCAGCTGTGGAATGGTGATCTGAAAATTATTGTCTTGGAAGATGGTTTGTGGTGAGGGGTCCAAAAGAATACAGAAAGGTCTAGGCCAGGGGTATTCATCTTCAGGCCTCGAGGGATGGTGTCCTGCAACTTGTTGATGTGTCTCTGCTTCAACACATCTGAGTCAAATAATCAGGTCATTAGCAGGACTCTGGAGAACTGGAGACTGCACACTGAGGAGGTCATTCGGCCATTTGATTCAGGTATGTTAAACCAGGAACACATCTAACAGTTGCTAGACACTGGTCCTCGAGGACTGGATTTGAGGACCCCTGGTCTAGGTTTCAGCTCGTGGGTTGCCTTGAATGAGGAGAAACACAAGGAGATCTTTAGCATAAGAACCCCCCCCCAAAAAAAAAAAATCATGAGGGAAAAACTCAGAGGGATTAGGTTGCCACTTATGTAAAACACAGAAGCGTTGAATGATAGGAGGCCAGGTCCAAATATATTCCCGTAGATTGCTTGATGAAGAACAGGTGACCAGAAGCACACCTGCTCAACTCTGCTCTCCAGGAAACCTGCAAATGAGACTAAGGCTATGTTCACTTCAGTGGCACAGACTTCTTTTCATAAGTTTATAATTATGATTTTTCAGCCATTGTTTATGTCCGGATTTACCATGCCTGGCTTCTTCTGGTACAGAATTACGACGTCTCACACCAATGACCTTAAAGTCAGATTAAATGCAACATGACAATTCAGATTGTAGATGCTTCGAAAAGTATCGGATACATGTCCAATTTAGATCCAGATATGGAAGTGGCACGGGTTGAATTATTTTTTTGCAGTGAAAAGATTGAAATTGAGCCTTTCAGACTGCCATGAAAAAGTCGAATATGAGTCACATATGGGCACATAAAATCAGATTTGGGTCACATTCACCTGTTTTGTCAACGTAACCTAAAGGGCCCAGTATGGTCTGACCGAAGTCAAACTGTTGAAGCACGGTCACGTGGTTTTCAAATGTTCGTTTTCAAACACACACTTCACGGTCCTCGAGACACACCGAGCCAAAACCCCTCCCAGTGCAGCATATATCATGGTGTTTTTCCGTGTGTGGTTTACAACAGCACAGTAAACACATGACTGTTACCAGTTTAGAGGATGAGGATATAATGATTGATGAGCAGCATAATCTCATTTTATTTTCCACGTTATCAGAAAATAAGAACAGAAAGTGTCGGTAGCACATTCTCCCGCTGCATCGGATCAGATCCGAGCAGTGAGAGTTTGATGTTTCAGTACCTGCTTCCTAACAGTCTCGGGCAATTGTTCCTCAAAACTATCCATCCTGCCCTGTGGCTGAAAAATCGGTTTCTGGAAGTTGAGTAGTTGAGGCTGTTTTCCACTTAAATAAACACCCCCATGAAAGTCAGACCAATCACAGAATAGTTTTGCATGGAAATGGGGAAGAAAAGTTTGCCAGGGGGGTTGTGACAAGAAGGGGTGGACGACATGAGGCTGGGAACAAAATGACACGATTTTTGTCATGCAGCTGCAACATTGAGAACTGATTTTGGCAGTTCAGCTGGACCATGCAGGGCCCTTAAGGCTCCAAAGACAGAGGAACCCCAGCCACACGAACACAAACTTCCCAGATCCCTGACATATCATTATTTTTGCTAAATAAAGCAAAAAGGTGAATAATAGACACAACACACACTAAATTGTTAATTTTATGTAAGTCAAAAAGTTTTTATTACATGATTCTTTCAGTTGCTTGTGATGAAACTGTGAACGTGAACTTTATATGGATTCACTTATTATAGTTTTCCTATGAGTATAGTGTAAGAAAATGTACCATGAAGCTGTGGTAGAAAATATTTCCTATCCTCCCAATACGTGTTGTGGAAATGTCTGAAAATGCTCTGCAGGGTCACCAAAACATCATCAGCTGTGGAAGTTAAGATGTTTAGATGTTCATGTTTTGAAATGATTTTTTTTCTTTTACAACCAATGGGTTTGAAAACACTTTCCTTAAGTTTCAAAAATGTCAAAAAACCTCCATCTGCATGGCTATTCCAACATCAATTAAAGTAGGACTGAACCTTGATAATCAATCACATAAGGAAAGTGTTGCTTTAATAATTGTGCTCTCATTTTGATTTTGAACACTTGACATTTTACATCTACACCTGCATAATCAGGAACCCTGCTAGACCACCAGGTTAAGCAAAGGGGGCGCCAACTTCTTACTGACTGCACATGCAAAAAATGTAACAAAACTCATTCACAGCGCAACAGAGAAGTATAAAGACTCAATTATTTTATAACTGTTGCTCATATGCTGACTTTCAAAAGGTGCCCGTGGCAACTGCCCACACTGCCCATCTCAACAACCGCCAGTGGTTGAAACATTATCACAGATGGCACGGATAAGATGAAAGACAGCGAAAACAGTTTTTTCCTCAATAATATTCAGTTTATAATACTCAGAATTTCTGATTTTTGGGATGATTTTCAAACTCTCTCTCTGGTTAGTGGTTGAGTGAAGCCATTTATCATGAAATATTATTGCTTGCTCTTATTAAATTCCAGTGACATCAGAAACTACCCAAAAGACCCTTATCAAAAGTTTACATTATCTACATCTTGAAACAGCATGTTACCCATTTAAAATCAATGGTAGATTGAAGTCTTTTGTGGTCGCTGTGGATGTGGCACCCTATTTGTTTTTAGACTAAGTCTAGGGTGGCACAAAGTGTAACAAAAATTATAAATTAAATGTGAAGCCAACAATTAAAAGCAGTTCTACTTAGCATCTCACTTATTTTTTCCACTGGCTCAGAGCTTTACAAGCAGAAGGGAAGCAAGAAACTTCAGGGTTTCCAAGGTGAAAACAAAAACAAAAATATACCTCATTCTGGCTGAAAAACAAAATCAACTCATCTGAACAAAAACCAAAAGTAAAATTTCTGAGCTCTCTGGCTGGCCACAAAACAGGGAAATAATTTGTCAAAAGAAAGTGGCACAGAACCCTTACCAAACTTCCTTCTTAAACAAGACTTCTTACATAGAAAAGTTCCCCAAAGAGCAACAAGACCAAATCATAGTTGCTAAAACACAAGAGGTGTAGCACTGGAGCACTGAAGCTTTTATGCAGTCCACTGATTGGGAGGAAGTGGTTCCAGGTGTGACAGCAGGCCTGCAAATAAACAAAAAGGAGCAAAGGTTGCCCTCTAGTAAGAGGACCCCTAGAGGTCAGTGAATGTAAGATGAATGTGAAGGTCCACCCTTCTTCTGAACAAAAAGCCTTCCAGGTTCTGTCAATTGTGAGGCTGTTCTGAATGAACTGTATGTTTGAGATTTCCCCTGAGTGGCTCAATCATATTGTCAGGAGACTGAGAGGACCACCCCAGAACCCTCTCAAACCTTCCTTTTTCCTTTTTCTAGCTGTACACAATGACAGGTTGAATTGAGTGCAATGTCAAAGTATGTCACTCAGCTTTAAAGCTGGCGAAAAACATGTTCTTTCCAGCATCTGCAGTAAGAATTCTATGCTTTTTATCACAGGCATTGCCAAGTATCCCCAGCTGTTGACCGCGGAATAGGGCAGAGTTGGATTTTGGGTGGGGTTGGACATCCGACTAACGTGCTTTATGCTCATAGTGCTTTTACTCCTGCAGTGAAGTTAGGATTAGGGTTGGGAAAAAGATGATCTAATCAGAACGATTTGAGGGTGGAGTCCGGTGGAGTCGGATGTCCAACCCCACCCAATGTCCAACTCCGCCCCATTCCGCGGTCTGTAGCCGGAACCTTCTCGCCATTGTTGACTGCTCACTACATGTAGATGGTTGTGGCCATAAAGGCCATCACCCCAACAAACTGTTCCAGACGTTGAGACTTGTGTCTCTGTTGAAGGCTTAGGCTTGGTAATGGCTTTCATTTGGTGTTTCAATGCTTTTTGAGCATCTTGAAACTGCTGTATTGCTTTTCTCAGAAAGCCCTGCAATTCAGTTCAAGTTATTTGGGGGTTTTATTTATTTTTTTTGCATTTTCCTGGGAGTTGTAGATGTACTTTTTATTGATCTACCTGACAATGGGTCGGTTTCAAAAGAATACCAAATTTCCAATTTCTAAATTACCGTTTAAACACCTCTGACTGACATTTCCAATTCTTCCGCTATCTTATATCCGGTGTTTGTTTTATAAAGATCAGTTAGTTTCTCCTGCAGGTCCTTTCATATCTCTTTTGGTTTCTCTTGGCCAATCGCCCAGCTGCATCCCTGCAACACTGGATGAAACATGCAGGGGTCTGCCAGGAGATCAGAACCTCACTGTGGTCTTACACACAAACAAATCATAGGTGGGGATAGTTACCTCTACCAGTTATTTATAACCATGGCTTAAAGTAGTGCATATGTTATGAGAACAAAACCCTGTATACTTTGGATCAGGGTCACTTGGATAGTTTCTGTCCTCATTAGGATTTAAAAATAACAAACACCACTGGTTTCACCAAACCCCCAAGTAAAACTGGAAATCCTGCCACTAATAAGCATAACTTTAAATATCAAATTTCAACTTTATATGCACACACTGTAAAACATTTGAAAGTGGTTTAACTTGTTAATGAAGGTTCACCTGCTGCCTTGAAAATGCAGGTAAAGTCAACTAGAACATTGTTTTGGTTTCAACTCGGAAATTAAAGTTCATCAAATTGATTCAACAATGAGAGACAAGTTGTCTAAAGCTTGTTTTTTAAGTTCTGACAACTCATTAATCTTCAATTGTGAGTTGTTACAACTTAAACTGTAACTTAAACCAAATAATTATTTTACATTATGCAAAAAAGTCCTCACCTAGCTGAACTAGCACACATTTCAGGATAATTGTTACTCACATCAAATTAAGACCTACTTTAAGTTGGATGAAATTAAAGTGTTTATTCAACTTGCATGATCAAGATAACTAATAAAAGCATTTCATCAAACCAACCTCAGCTGACAGACATTTAGTTTGAACAGTTTTAAGCAAATTAAGGCATCGCTGCTCTCCACCATAACAAACTGACCACTGCATTGAAGGAAAAAAATTGCTATGTTATCACACAAGAGGCACCTCAATATAACACACTTCCATCTCACTCATGGTGCAAAAACATGCCACTAAGCACCCTGGGATATATAGTAGATAGTCCACTCCCAGCAACCGCTCCAATATAACCAAAACATGAAAATACTTCAAGAGGTTCAAGAATTAACAGAAGCACAAAAATGGACAAATGAATAACTTAAAAATCGGCCTACAGAGTCGGTCCCCTCTCTGCTCTGCCTGCAGGCAGGGTTTGCTGCTCAACGAGGCTGCTGTCAGACTGACCACCTGTCAGAGCTTAGGAAGCAGGAGGGGCTCACAGCAGCACTCGCTGCTCGTTCAGGACAGTTACGGCAGAACATTTGGTGCTTTCACGTGTTGCCGCCAGAATCTTCCAATAACAGAAAAAGCTCAAAAGGTTTGTCACTAGTTGCTTTTCTGCAAAAAAGTCGCTACAGGGGTCTAAAAAGTTGCTAAATATACCAACAAAGTCTCGAAGTTGGCAACAGTGCTCCGCCTCCATATAATCATTAAACAAGTCATGCCACGGAAAGTCCTTCCACTGATGAAAGTAAAGTTGTGTTTTAGGACAGGCATCTTGTTACATTAGAATTTTAATATACTAGTACATCTCAAAAACTTAGAATATTGTCTAAAAGTGCAATAATTATTGTCAGTCATCTCAGACAGTAAAACTTATATATTATATAGAATCATCAAACACAGAGTGATATATTCCAAGCCTTTGTTTCTTGTAATCTTGATAATTATGGCTTACAGATAATGAAAAGCTAAAATTCAGTGCCTCAGAAAATCAGAATACTGAGAAAAAGGTCACCACTGTAAACTCATGGTGTCACACCCTAATCAACTAGTTAACTGAAAACACCTGAAAAGCTTTCCTGAGCCTTTAAATGGTCTCTCACTCTGAGTCAGTGGGACACAATTATGGGGAAAACTGCTGACTGGACACCCTTCTCAGGGTGGGGAAGACACAATTGCTGGTAATTGCTTAAGAAGCTCAAAACACTGCTGACCCAGAGACAACATCAGAGGCCTCTTACCTGGGCTGAGGAGAAAAGGTACTGGACTGTTGCTCAGTGGTCCCCAGTCCTGTTTTCAGATGAAAGTAAATTTGGAAAGCAAGGTCCCAGGGTCTGGAGGAAGAGTGGAGAAGACCAGAACCCACGTTGCTGGAAGTCCAGTGTGGAGTTTCCACAGTCAGTGATGGTTTGGGTGCCATGTCATCTGCTGGTTCTGGTCCACTGGGTTTTCTGAAGTCCACAGTCGACGCAGTCGTCTACCAGGACGTCCTAGAGCACTTCATGCTTCCCTCTGCTGACAAGCTGCATGGAGATGCCGATTTTATTTCCCAGCAGGACTTGGTACCGGCCCACACTGCCAAAGGCACCAGAGGCTGCTTCAATGACCATGGTGGTCCTGTTCTTGACTGGCCAGCAAACTCCGCTGACCTTTAACCTCATAGAGGATCTAGAGGCTGTTTTCAAGAGGAAGATGAGAGACACCAGACCCAACAAGGCAGATGACCTGAAGGCAGCTACCAAAGCAATCTGGGCTTCCGTTACACCTACGCAGAACCACAGGCTGATCTCCTCTATGCCACGGCGCACTGATGCAGTAATTCAGACAGGAGGAGCCCAACAACGTATGTAATGCAAAGGAATGGACATACTTTTCAGAAGCCTGATGTTTGTGCTTAAAACATTGATTGGTCTAATGTGATATTCTAATTTTCTGAGACACTGAATTTCAGGTTTTCTTTAACTTTGAGCCATAATCATTAAAATGGCAGAAAATAAAAGCTTCAAATAGTTCACTCTATGGGTAATGAATCTATTTAAAATAACACATCCCCTTCACACATAAGTATTGCATATATGTACAGGAGCATATGTACCCTCTATAAATGATGTTCATCAGCAAAGACCATTCTTATTCCAGCATGTTGTAGTCCAGTAAAGGTTAAAAAGGAAGCTGTATATGTTGGAAGTCTTCTTTAAACATACACAACAGGAGCTAACTGTACGCAGCCTCAGTTACAAATAAAATATACAACAGCTGATGCAACCTGCAGAGAAACAAACTCCTGTACCATGTTTTAAAAATATATTATGAATTCAAAATAAGATGGTATTTCTTCACAACAATAGAACCAGTTTCAATCTTTGATATTCTGGTTGTATATTGTTCATCCATTTATTCAGTGCCGACCATGCTCACGGGGGGGCTGGAACACATCCCCACTGATACTGAGCTGACACTTATTAAGATTTTCTTATTCACATGCCAAGATGTTTAAAAACAGGATCTCACACAGGTCCCAGGATTATTCAGTAGAAAAGACTTTAGATTAAAGTAAAATAGTTTCTGGTGCTTTGGTCAACACAAAGAGAAAAACACAAAAAGGAGAAAAAACCTCCAGGCACAACAGAGCCCGTAGTGACAACTCAACGTCAACTAGAGCGTCTCTCTCCATAGAATCACCTCTGATCAACAGATGCTTCTGGGCCCTGAAGCTTCACTGTTCTGAGTCTGAACAAAGTGTGTGTGAGTGTGGGCAGGTGTGTGTTTGGGGGAGTTGGCGTTTTGGTGCATGTTTGGGCAAAAGAAGACCCAGAGAGATGAAGGAAGCAGCTGAAGAACAAGAAAGAAGTGGCAGGTCTTGACTGAAAGGCGTCACTGGCAGCAGATGGATGGATGACTGCTGTCATGTTACCGTTTCCCTCTTCTGATTGAATTGTTGCTGTTTGAGGATAAGGGCCATGGAGGAGCACAAACAAGGTGTGACAGTGTGTCCTATCAGAACTGCTGAAATACAGCCCAAAGCTGCATCAAACGGGAGCAAAAGTAGAGAAAGCGTTCATCCGCTAGCCGCTGCTACATTTACTTAACATGTAATCTTGATCTCAAGGATTCACACTGCAAAAACACAGAAGCTTCCCAAATATTTCTGCTCTAGATTCTCATGCAAATATCTTGAATACACTTGAAAAAAGACAAAACTAACTTACAAGTAACTTTTCAACAGATATAGGAGCTGGTCTGAAGTCAATAATTCCTTAATACTGATGAAAAAGTTCTAGTTATAAGTAAAATAATCTGCCAGCGGAACAAGATATTTTTCCCAAAAGGTTAAAATCTCTTGTTCCACTGGCAGATTATTTCACTTATAACTCGAAATTTTTCATCAATATTAAGGAATTACTGACTTAAAATAAGCTCCTATATCTGCTGAAACATTTCTTGTAAGTTAGATTTAATTTAAGACAAAACTATTTAAGATATTTGCACTAGAAACTAGACCAAAAATACTTGGTAGGATTTTGTGCTTTTGCAGTGGACGGAACTCATTCAGAAAAATGACCTTATCTGAAGAATGAATAATGTTGCTGGTAAACGATGAATAGTTTCCATCAAAGTGCACAAACAAATAAACAGATGACAGAACTTTAAAGAATCATTCATAAGAACTTGCAGTGGTTTGCAAATCTATTCATAACCCTTGAATTTTTTTGTGTTTTCTCATATTACATCCACAATCTGCTATGCATTTTTCTGGTTTGTATGTGATAGATCAACACACAGTCCTGGATAGTTGTAAACCCAAAACAAACATCTTATACATCTCTTTCAATTCTTTCTACAAATAATAATCAGAAACACATGGTTCGGATTTGCATCAGCCACGCTCAGTCAACATTGTGCAGAATCACTGTTTGTGCAGGTCAAGCTGCAGGTCTCATGGGGTTTGTCTCTATAGCAGCTTTGCACATCCACAGACTGGAATTTGAACTCATTCTTCTTTGTCAAATCGCTCAAGCTCAGACACATTTGATGGAAAGCATCTGTGAACGTCTTACTTGCCACAGATTCTCAACTGGATCTAGGTCTGAACATTGACTAGGCCATTCAAATATATAAATCGACTTTGATCTAAACCATCCCATGGTAACTGTGGCTGCATTTTGAGGTTGTTGTGCTGCTGGAAGGTGGACTTCTGCCCCAGTCTCAGCAGGCTGTCTTCCAGGGTTGTCCTGTATTTACATAGCTCCATCCAACTTAGCACGTTTCACTGTGGGGAAGGATGGCCATGCCTCAGTGGGTTTGCAGCTGCTCCGTCCTCTTTTCCACTTTCAGATGTTGGAGTGAACAGAGATGAGTTAGATGCTCAAAGCTTGGGTGTAAAGTTTGAGGGATTTTGACAGCCAAAGGAAATGGATTCTCCTCTCCTCAACCACCCACGAGCTTAGAAACCAACTGAACACACCAGTTCCTTGACAGCACTGCTCACTGGCTTCCATGGCAACACATGACCAGGTGATCTCAAAGAGAAGGAGACAGTGATGAGAAAAACTACATCTTAAAGTTAAATGAATAAACTGATTGACCAGGTTTAAAACCTTCCCCAAGTAAATCAACACAAAGCAAAAGAAATGAATTTGGATGTTAAATTAATTTTGTGCATAGGAAGTACATACTGTAAGTCGCTAACAGCACCTGGTAGTGGGGCGTGAATCCCTCATATTGGGTGTTGTTTTCGAACCTAACTCTGCTTCAGACTTCTCCACAACTTCCTCCCTGACCCGTCTGCTAGGTTCCTTGGTCGTCATGGTGCTGTTTGTTCTCTAACAATCATTTATTAGCCAACTGTAATGCAGATGATGTGTATAGTATAATTATATAGCATGCATACTGATGCAGTTTAGTGATTGTGTCTCAATGCACATTGTATATTAAGGCTATTTTAATGTAATGCGGCACTGAATTATGGGGTAATAAGGAGGTGGGAGATATAACATTTATACTTCTTCCTGCTCCTTTTCAAACTGATTTTCAGAAATGTTTTTTTTTTAAATTTTCTCTTTTACTTGTTTTCACTTATTTTTCTTTTTTTGTTGTTCACAATTTTGTTTGAAATAAATAAACATTCATTCATTCAAAGAACCTCTGAGGCCAGAAACAGAACAGCTGCCTTTATGCTGACTGAATCATACACAGGTGGATTTAAAAAATAAAAACAAGACATTTTTCTTCCACTTTCCAGTTCAGCTCTACTTGGTCTATTACAGGGGTCAGCAACCTTTACAATCTAAAGAGCCATTTTTGCCCTCAGTCCAGCTAAATAAAACAGGTTTAGAGCTACAAATATTACCTGACATTTTGAAAAAAGACATCTGATATTTTTTTTTATAAATATCTACTACAGGAAATCTGTTGTAATTTTTAAAGAGCAACTATTTTACTTCTATTTTTGGGTTTTAATATGAAGAAAAACATAAAACTTTTTCAAAAATAGGATAGCTACATTTTCTTATATAGGGTGTTGATATTAACCCATAGTTTCATAATAACGAGATCAATAGATCTAAATAAAAATTAGTGTCATTCTGTTGTGGAAATTAAATGTAATTATTCCATGAGAAAAACTGAAAAATATCTAAAACCTGCATTTGTTATGATTTCTATTTTGAAAACTTCAGCTGTTTCTTTATCATTTTTAGTCAAAGTTTTTAAGAGCCATTTTGGAAGATCCAAATCATCAGTTGTGGCATGTTGTAGACCCCTGGTCTAGCACATAAAATCACAATAAAAACACATAGAAGTTTGTGGTTGCAGTTAAAAAAAAACCCAAAACAGTTCATTGTACCCATCTACATAATGATATTTTGGTCTTTACATGGGTGGTATATTCATATTTGTAGGTATCAATGTGTACATTTTGCTTTTGAATATAATGCTGTTCTGTATTTACACTAGAAACAGTACAAAGACCTCCAGCTGGACTGTAATACACTCTTTTATCTAATCAGAATGAGGTAAACAAATCTTTACATTTTTGTTCTTATAGTTAAGCTTGTGAGAGATCATTAAATATAAGTATGAATTAAAACAACACTTCAGCATGAGTCAGCTCGTCAGCAGCCTTTGCTAAATGTTCAGATTTGGTCACAGGTGTCAGGTGTCCACTGGGAGAATCCAACCGTATGTCCTGAGCAGTCACCCCATGGTAAGAGTTCTAACCCAGATATTACAGTGAAAGACTTTGGCAGGGTGTTTCACAATGATGTCCCGTTGTCCCATATGGATTCTTTGTTCATTTGTTTGCCTGTGTGTTTATCAGATTGCATTGTTGGAGGGGTGACAAGAAGACAAAGATAAATGGGATGTTTTCATTGCTGTTTTTGATGCTAATGTGCTTCATTCAGTCAAATGGTCTCCCTAGAAATTGAGTTAATGAGCCCTCTTGTGTATGACAGGTGTATTAAAGGTATCAGAGTGTTGGAATGACTGATACACATTTTGTGGAGGATGCATTATTCCTAAAAATATCTTCCTGCACTGCTCCAAATTGCTGCCAGGAAAGCACTAAGAGCCATCTCACTTCTTCTAGCTTTGCTTTCATATGGGGCTGCAGAAAACACACAGAAAGCCCACACATACACCAGTGAATTAACCACAGCAGAAAGCCTTCATTAAGTTTGGAGCACCGATTATCATCCCTACCATCTGGATGAGTGGGACATGAAACGCTTTCCAGTCACTGAGAATAGAGGTGGAAAATAACAGGGGATTTTCTGTGTTTGTGTTTCATTTCATGGTGCTCCACTTCTGTTCGAAGTTTTCAACAAGCATGTTCCATCATTTGCTGGCCTCAGCCTAGCTATGCTCTTTAGATCTGATGGCTCAGTCATTCACACATCTTTACTGCTCTGATGAAGAGAACTGTTCTGTGTGATCAGTCTGCAGAATCACCTCTGAGGAAGGTTTTGTTGTAGGATTTGTCTAATAATGTCCCGCAGCTTGTGATTGAATTGAAGCAAGCTTCTTTAGTTTGCTTAATGAGCTGACTTTGTTACAAGTGACTGCTAACCTCACCAGCCTGGTTAACTGGCCAACACTGAGAAACCGATGCACAGGGTTTGGAAGGCATGAGGAAGAACTTGATTAGGAAAATGATGTGAAGAGTGATTGATTTAGAGGTGAGTCAGTTATGACTAAACGCGGCAATGCAGGAGGAGATGGGATTTAAAGGGGTCATGACAATAAATGTCATTTTTCTGTGGTTTTGGGGGTATAAGATGTATGATCTGTTGTGTGAATGTCAAGAGCTGGTATCAAAGAGGTGGGCAGATCGAGCCAACATATCGATAACATTGATACCAAGCCGGTATCAGAATCGGATCGATATTAGAATGGTGCGATCGATATTTTAGTTTAAGATTCCCTCTTAAATTTTTTTTTAAATTTTGTGTTGTAGTTTCTCAACTCTACCTCAAAAAAGATTTTGTTTCGATTTGCTCTCAAATTATAATTTTTTGCACTTTGTTTATTTAGGAAAAATGCACACAAATCATGTTAATATGTTATTAAAATATTTTGTAGACACCTGTAAACTTGGTCCAAATTCTGTCTTACCACAAAAATACCTAAAGAACAGAAGTTTGATGATATTTCAAACTTCAATAAAAATTATTGGTATCAGTATTGGTATCGGTGATACGGGCCCTATATTTACTTGGTATTGGATCGATACCAAAATATGCAGTATTACCCACCTCTAGCATCAAAAGCCCTTCTCATAGACGGTCAGCTTAGTTTCTTTGCTCAAACACGGACGTATCAGAGAACAGTTTATCTTTCTACATAATTCATATTCTCCAATCAGAGCACACCATCAAGCAAACAGCCCTCTCCCTCCTCTTCCCTCCTCCCCCCAGCTGATACAGCGGCTAATTTAAGGGCTAAGTCGCGCTAGCATGTCTGGCTGCTCCCCTTGAGAAGAGGATGGCTGCTGAAAAGCAGAGCTGAAAAATGTATGGACGTTTCCACTTCAGAAGGATGAGAGAACCAGAGAAGAGAGGCTGAAGTTCATTTATGGGGAAGTAGCACACAGTTATAACCTCAATTTGAGACGATGTTCAGCGCATTTTACTGAAGTTTCCCAAACATGGCTGTGGCCAATCAGAGTGAAGTCAAGCAGGTAGAGCCACATATCATTACCGTCCCCGACCCTTTTACCGAGGAGGGAACTCTGACCTGCCAAAACAACCCCCTACAAAAAGGTGATGTTATTTTATTTTATTTTTTTACGGAAATTCTTTGAAGAATTGACACATAAAGATGTGTACAGCGGTTCAACTGGTTAACACAAATAGCGAATCAACTAATAACAGCACCTCTGTGCATTTAGGTTAGTGGTGTCCAAGGGTGTCAAGGTCCTCAATAAGTCCCCGGCATGTTTTAGATGTTCCAAAGCCACCTGAATCAAATGATTATTTCTGGTGGGACTCCATTCAAAATTTTAATCAAGTCACATTTTAATCCAAAACTTTATATCAACAAAATAAGAAACATTTTCAATTCAATAACCTTTTTTGCTGCTAAATTATTGAATAAACAAACATATGAGCTCAACAACAAATATATTTCTAGTTTTAATCTGTTCTTCAGATTCTTCCAGCATCAGGTTGGAGCAAAGCTCATCTCTCCAGAGTTTCAGGAACCCTGATCATTCATGGAGCTTCTTTAGAAACGTGGACTGTGGACGCTGACATTAGCGCTGCTGCTACATGGTTAGCATTGAGATGCTAGTTTAGGCTAGCATAGCTTCTCTGATAGGCCGACTGCTTTTAGCACAGCTTGAACACAACTAGAGTCTTTCCCAGCGTCCCATCAGATCGGTTCTGGAAGCAGAAATGAACCCCCAGTGGGCCCAGAGAAGCAGCTTCGTCCTTCATCGCTGTTGTTTGTTCCCTTCTGCATTCAAAGGTTCCAGATGGAACCTTTGTATGTTAAAAAAAAAAAATGCAATTCATTGTGTTAAAATTTTTAATGGGTTGTAATTCATTTATAGAAATTAACTAATTAAAATCCCAGCCCTAATTATTTCAATGTGATGAAATGCTGAGAAGGAAAGGTAGTCATTTAAATCAGGCTTTGGGACGAGTGTAAGACATGCAGGATACCCCTTACTGAGACATCTATGTGCTGAATTTGACTTGCTGAAGCTCAAAGTGATTATTTGAATGGGAAAGAAAGAGCAATTAAATGACTTTAAATATGGAATGGTTTTTGGTCCAAGTCAGTATGGTCTGTATATTTCAGAAACTGCTGATCAGCTGGGATTTTCATGCATAGCCATCCATGTGATTTATAGAGAATAGTCTGAAAAAGAGAAAATATCCAGTGAGCAGCAGTCATGTGAACAAAACTGCCTTGCTGATGTCAGAAGAAAATGAGCAGATCGGTTTAAGATGATAGAAAGCCAGCAGTCGATCAACGAATCACTTATTACAACCAAAGTATGATGAGCACAATCGCTGAATACACAACACAGAGATGACCTAGAGTTGCAGAAGACACACTAGGTACATCTGCTATCAACTAACAAAAATAAACTGAGGCTGCAATTCACACAGGCGCAACTAAACTGGACAAATAACAGGAAAAGCGTTGCTGAATTGGCTGTAAACACCACGAAAGCACGGATCCATCCTGCCTTGAATAAACTGCTGAGGCTGCTGCTAGTGGTATAATGGTGGAGGGGATTTTTTTTTCATGGCACACTTCGGGTTGGTACCAACTGAGGAATACTTAACCATCACAGTCTACCTCATTATTGTTGCTGACAACTCCATCTCTTTATGACCACAGTGTACTTATCTTCTGAGAGCTGCAGCAGGATAATTCTCAATGTCACAAAGCTCATCTATTCTCAAACTGGTTTCTTAAACATGACAATGAGTTCACTGTACTAAAATGACCTTAAAAGTTATCAGCTCTTAATCCAGTAGAGCACCTTAGTTGTAGGGGAACATGATTCAGATCATAGATGATCAGCCAACAAAAAGTATATAAAAAAAACAATTAACAATAATAATATACTCCACAAGACTCTTGTGGAAAATACTGTGCAGTTATTAGAAATAGGCATTTCAGACTCATGATCCTAGGGTTGGTTCATGTTTTCCAAGAATGCACATAATGTGCATGTGTACTGAACATTTAAGAAAGATACAGACTATTTACAGTACAGTATATCAGTGCAGAAAATCAAATGTGCAATAACAGCTAAAATGTTATTTAAAAATGAGTAAGAACAGAGTAGATGATTTCCAAATGCCAACAGGGGTGTAAACACTTATTGATTCTGTTGGGAGCAATGATGGTTATAAAGTTCAACAGCTGCTGGGAGGAAGGATCTCCTATAACGCTCCTTTGAGCACCTAGGATGCAGCTTCTGTCACTGAAGGAGCTCTCCAGCTCAGCAACAGCTTCATGCATGGGGTGGGAGACGTTGTCCATCAGCAATGTTATTTTAGCCAGAGTTCTTCTGTCTCCCACCACCAGCACTGGGTCGAGGGGGCATCCTAGCACAGAGCTGGCCTTCCTGATGAGCTGATCCAACCGCTTCCTCTCAGCTGTAGAGAAGCTGCTGCTCCAACATACTGTCCCATAGAAGATGGCTGATGCCACCACAGAGTCAAAGAAGGTCTTCAGGAGCCCCATGCACTCCAAAAGACCTCAGCCTCCTCAGCAGGTAGAGTCTGCTCTGACCCTTCCTGTAAAGAGCATCAGAAATCCTACAACTGCTAAAATCTGACATCACTCCATTTTTGTTGACATTTCATGAAGAAGAATGTTGCACTCAGTGTCTTTGGAGGTTTTTGTGTCGTTTCCTTCAGTGGTTCTTGGTGCAGCACCATCACAGGCAAGGGGGTAAACAGGTTGCTCAAGGGGTTTGGTTCGTGTGACACAGTGCAGTGTGAAAGAGAACCAGCTGAACATGTAACAAATGTTGCAATTTTGGTCCCCAATCGAACCAAGTCTACCGAACTGTCAGGTGTGAAAACACCTTTAAGGTCACATGAGTAACTTACCCAGCCCAGTAAGAGATGGTCTGAGGAGACTGAAGAAGCTCTGAGGGACTGTTTCAGCTCCACTGTGTGGGAAGAGCTCTGTGCTCCTCATAGAGAGGACATTGAAAGCATCACAGACTGAATCATGGACTATATCAACTTCTGCGTCGGTTAACACTGTAACCACCATGACGGTACGGTCTTTCTCCAATAACAAGCTCTGGATCAACCCTGAAATAAAGGCTCTCCTGAAGGAGAAAAAGAGAGCATTTAAATTAGGAAACATGGAGGAGCTGAGAGCTGTACAGAAGGAACTCAGAAGGAAAATTAGGGATGGAAAAAACATCTACAGGAAGAAGATGGAGGATCAGCTGCAGCAGAGCAACATCAGTGGGGTTTGGAGAAGTCTGAAGTCAATTTCAGGATACAAACCAAACCCTCAGGCTGCAGGAGGCTTAGAGTGGGTGAACGATTTGAACCAGTTCTTTAACAAGGTTTGACCAGGCTCCCATCCCATCCCAGCCCAGTCCCCCCCTGCTGTTACCCCTCTCATCTGGAGCAGCTGCCAGCTTTTCTTCTCAGGACTTCTCAGCTCTCAGCCATCATCCACCCCCTTCACTTCAGAGGACTCCATCCCACAGGCCCCCCTTCCCCACCTCCATATTGTCCCTTTCATCAGTTCAGGTGAGGAACGAGCTGCAAAAGATCAAGGTGTGAAAGGCTGCTGGTCCAGATGGCATCTTCTCCAGGCTCCTGAGGTGCTGCGCAGATCAACTGTGTGGCATCATGGAATACATTTTCAATCTGAGTCTGAAGCTGGGGAAAGTACCACAGCTGTGGAAGATGTCCAGTGTGGATCAGTACCAAAGACCAAACATCCAAAGGACCTCAGCAGCTACAGGCCAGTAGCCCTGATGTTGCATTGGAGGAAGACCCTTGAGAGGCTGGTCCTCACACATCTACGCCTCCTGGTGACGTCTTCATTGGATCTACTGCAGTTCGCCTATCAGCCTGACATCGGGGTGGATGACGCCATCATCTACTTCCTGCACTGAGCTCTGACCCACCTGGAGAAACCTGGAAGCTCTGTGAGGATCATGTTCTTTGATTTCTTCAGCGCTTTCAACACCATCCAGCCAGGACTTCTGAGGGACAAGCTGGAGCTGTCAGGAGTGGACCACCACATGTCCCAGTGGATACTGGACTACCTCACTGGCCACCCACAGTATGTGAGGACACAAGGCTGTGTCTCCAACAGGCTGGTCTGCAGTATGGGGGTCCCTCAGATAACCGTGCTGGCACCGCTCCTCTTCTCCCTCTACATTACTCCATCAACTCCCCATGCTGCCATCTGCAAAAGTTCTCTGATGACTCTGCCATAGTTGGCCTCATCACAAGTGAGGACAACTCAGAGTACAGACAGTGGACTCGGGACTTTGTGGACTGGTGCCAGAGGAACCACCTCCTGATCAATGCAGTGACCCACCTCGCTGACACCGGTGAACATCCAGGGAGTGGACATTGAGATCATGGACTCTCATAAGTACCTGGGTGTTCACCTGAACAATAAACTAGACTGGACTCATAACACTGATGCTCTTTACAGGAAGGGTCAGAGCAGACTCTACCTGCTGAGGAGGCTGAGGTCCTTTGGAGTGCAGGGGGCGCTCCTGAAGAGCTTCTTTGACTCTATAGTGGCATCAGCCATCTTCTATGGGACTGTACATTGGAGCAGCAGTTTATCTACAGCTGAGAGGAAGCGGTTGGATCAGCTCATCAGGTTGCTCTCCCATGGCAACCATTCGGGATGCCTTGATGCCTGCTCCAGCACTGTGCTACTTACTTACCCAAAGCTCCACCTTGGACCCTCAGTCCCCAGCTGAGCTCCTGCCCCACAAAGCATCCCTCCCCACTCAGCTACTCCAGACTAGCAGCAACAGCAATTAGCCTGGTGGAATTGTGCATCTGCTGAGCTTATCATACAAACTACTTCTCAGTCCAATGCTCCTAATAACAGTCGTAAACAGAATCATGGAGGAGCAGTGTTGTGATGACGTGCTGAAAGGGGAGTGTCAGAAAGGGTAGGCGCTTCTTGAAGCGATGGAGATCAATTTTAAAGCATCAGATATGGCTATGATACAAAGTCAAATTTTTTTAAAAGTTGTTTTTGATATATACAGCATTTTCATAACTGAAAGATAGTTATTTGATTGTGCTATAAAATGGCACTATGTGCCTGGAAAATACATAATAACTCCCCCCCCCCGTTAACAATCTAGAACTCCTGAGCTTGACTGTCTACTCGTATTGTTTCAATGTGACATTTTTATCGTGTGAAATGGAACATAGGAACACCTGCTGGTATAGAAATGCCTACCAGCACAAGCACAGATAAGCTAAAGTTCTCTGTCAGTATCTCACAACTAAATGTTTTACAGAACTGCCTGTAGAGCCATGTGACAAAAATTAGGACATCTTTTTTTCTCTTTTAGTGTAAATATATGGATTTCATAAAGATCATTGCTGGCTTCTTTCCACTCTGGCATTGTGTTAACAGACACCTGTTTGATCTAAAGCAGAAGAAAGTCTAGAGCTCCTGCTTTTATAAAGGTGGTCACACTAATGATGATCAGCTCATCAAGTTAATGAAGCAGCACCCATGCGGCTGTCACTCATACCCTGTGCAAAGATGTACTTAATTTTCAATACACATCTTTGAATTTTTGCTTTGGTTTTGTTTAATTGGAAGAGCGCGATTAATTTTATGAGTATATTTAAATAATAGGTAAAAGAGGGTTTTACCTATTATTTATTTGTAAAACAGTATACATTCTTTTTTTATAACTGAAGATAACGTTCTATTAAAAACAAAAATCTTATGAAGTGTTCAAATTCAAACATCCAATATCAAATGTTATATTTGGAAAAGATAAGTCAAAGATAACATTAGTCTCACATAGAATGACTTTGTTGTCCAAAAGCCTCAGAGCAGGCTCCTTTCTTTAAAGAACTGCAGCAGCAGGGGGTGATGGAGCTGCGGAGGAAATTGCTGTGCATAGAGAACATTTCTGTAAAAAAGTGTTCGTCTCTGTCCTGGCCCAACAGCAGGGGTGTGAGAAGCTGGGATGGAGCTGAAGAGATGCTCTGCGCAACCCCAGAGAGAACAGCCTCTTCATCAAGTATCAGCCCCTGGTGGTAGCTCTCCTGTGGGGTGAGAACCGAGCTGATGCCTCCTCACTGCCTGCAGGATAACCTACATCTCTAGCAGAGAAGACATCACCCAAGAAAGTGGGCGAGAGGAGAATTTTGCCTTGATATTGTCAAGCATGACTTGATGCATGAAAAAACACAGCATGAAACCTATTAAAATGAACATGAAATAAGTTTAATAGTGAGTCATAAAACAATACTTGTAAAGGAAATAAATTGTAAAGCCTTTATAATGAATTCTGAGGGACAACCACATGATTGTTTTGTCTTAGGTTAAACCATAACTACAGTATATTAACCACAAATCCATTGTCCTGTTTTCCCTTTTATTTACTGTTGCAAAGGAAGCCTTCTTAGAGCAATGTACATCAAAGAAAGGGACTGTGTTTGCAATTTGGAAAACATGGTGTCATGTGAATAAATGCAGCCTTATTCTGTCCACAGGGAACTACAGATGTCTATCACACTCCAGATATTCATTTTGGAAAGGACAACAAATATCATCATATTGTACAAGAAAGTAATACAGAGCAGATGAGTCAGCAGAGAGAGTCATGTGTCCTACTGAGGATAGAGATAAAAAAGAATTAAGCTAAGCAGGAGAACAACACAAGATGGAGAAGAGGAGGGAAGAAATCTGATGCTTTCAGATGACGGTTCATGAGCCGAAAGAGACTGATAAACAATAAGTGTATCTTTTAGGTGACAACATATTTAAAGATGAATTATTTAGTTCATTAGATTTGTAGAAGACAAAGATTAGTGCATCTGTCCTAAAAGAAACTCAGAGCAGCCATTTTGAGGATTTCTCAAGTTAGTTGATGGTCCAGTCTTTGTTGTATATTGCAGTAAAAGGCATTAAAAAAAACTTCCCAAGGTCACTGGTGGTTTTTGACATGAGCCATAATCCCAGTGTTGTGGAAAAATTAATTACCAAGCACTGTTAGGTGAAAATCACTCAATCAGGTTTATTATTATATTGTGCACAAAACAGAAAGCTTAAGACAGTCAGTAATGAACAAGTCAGAGTAGCAGCTCTGAAAGAAAGCTCTGCCAGACAGAGTCAACACACTGGTTTTATACCAAGGATAAGGAATCCAAAACATGGGAGAGTCAGTCCAGTTCCCATGCAGCTGCAGGAAAACAACATCCAACCTTGTGTGTGGAACCCAAACAGGGTTAGTGGGTGAGAATTCTTGAGTACTTAGAATAAAGACATAACATTACCAGCAGATTAATATAATTATAATGTGTTACCTTTATAATAAAATTTCCCATCACACCAGCTATCCAGGCAGTGTTAGAAAGGGGCCACAGGAGCTCTAGGTAAGAAGATTGAACTATAATCTGTCAGTTACACCCTAATCAAGCTTGTTCAAGCATGTTTGTGCATGTTCCAGAACTGCACTCCATTTTTTCACCTTTTTATCTTTTCTGCATTTCAGTAGTTGGGCAAGGAGGGGTTTGCTGAAGGTGGTGAATCACGCTGGAACCTCCGCTGCCTAAGGTGCACTGGAAAAATCTGTACAAATTGCTCCAAACAAGTTGTGTAGGTACTTAGTGACTCTCCCATACCTTTAGCTATTGTGTGTAGACCAAGGAGTACAGAAACATTAACCTTAAGGGGGGGTATTATGTCTTTTCAGGGCACATAGTGGCATTTTATAGCACAGTCAAGTAACTACGTTACCTTCAGTTGTTATGAAAATGCTGTATGTATCAAAAATAACTTAAAAGAAAACTGACTTTGCATCATAATCATATCTTGACACCTTGAAATTGGCTTCTGTCTCTTTAAGAAGCTCTTATTCTTTCAGACATTCCGCCTTCAGCACGTCATCACAACAATGCTCCTCCATGATGCAGTTTACAACCATTCTCAGGGGCGTTGGACATAGCGGCTGCTGCCGCTAGTCTGGTGAAGTTGAGTGGGTAGGTGTGGGGGAGGGGTGCTCTATGAGATGGAAGCTCGGCTCGATACTACAGCTGCAAGAAGATAACGGGAGTACGGCTCTTCCTAGCTTAAAAATGTACTTTAATGCAGCCCAGCTGAGGCATTTGTGTTGCTGGTGTGATCCTGGATACTCTGCCAGATGGAAAGAGACTGAGACATCCATCCCTGGGTATAATAGTCAGACACTTATGGGAGAGAATGGCATACCAGTTGAACTAAAAAAAAAAAAACCCTTCATCCAATTGCACAAGCTACACTAGAATTTTGCTTTAATGTAGCAAGACAACTAAAATTGAAGAATGAAGGAGAAATATTAAGATGGATAGCTTATAACAGAGCTTTTAAACCAGGAATCCATAACTGTCAAGTCCTGGATTGACAGAAGTATTACAGCCTTTTGTAATTTAATTAAAAAGAGTGAAATGAGGAGCTTTCAGTATGTGAAAGAGAAATTTAGACTGAGCAATAAGGATTTCTTTAGATATCTGCAACGAAAGCTGGAAGGCTGCTTCTCCATGTTTGGTTCTGGTGATGCAGACCAGAACCAGAAGACCTGAGTGATCTGGAAGGTTGATACAACGACAACAGGTCTTTAATGTATTTTGGTGCTAAGCCGTTCAGTGACAAACTAACAGAAGTATTTTAAAGTTTATTCTCTGAGCTACCGGGAGCCAGTGGAAGGACTTTAGAACTGGAGTGATGTGCTCTATCTTCCTGGTCTTAGTGAGAACGTGAGCAGCAGTGTTCTGGATCAGTTGCAGCTGTCTGATTGACTCTTTAGGCAGACCTGTTAAGACACTGTTGCAGTAATGAATGCGACTAAAGATAAGCACATAGATGAGTTTCTCTAGATCTTATTGAGACATTAGTCCTTTAGTCCTGGAAATGTTCTTCAGGTAATAGAAGGCCAACTTTGTAACTGTTTTTATGTGTCTCTGAAAGTTCAGGTCCGAGTCCATCACTACACCCACATTTCTGCCCTGATCACTTCCTTCTGGCTTTAACAACTGAAGCTGCGCGCTGACTCTAAATCGTTCCTCTTTAGGTCCAAAGATAATAACTTCAGTTTTATTTCTGTTCAGCTGCAGAAAGTTTTGCCACATCCACACATTAATTTGTTCTAAGCATCTGTTTAGTGCTCGGATGGCACAGACACAGTTGCCCAAGAATTTGTCTGACATCCAGGTTGTTTTAGTCATGCATATGCTCTCTCTGTCCATCTTTTCATGGATGATCCACCCCCGTGTCATTGTTAATGTCAAGGTAATATTTACTGTGAATGACGTCGAGCTTGGCACTGCACTCCCACAAACTGCGAACATTGAGACAAAGATCTGGGCAGTGCAATAAACATGAAAACAGCCATGAAGAAACGTGTCCGTAAAGGTTCATAATTAAATGCCATTGCAATCACTAAGATGAAAGATAAACATCAGAAATCAGTGCAGCAGCTATCTGAGGTGGAGCCGCTGGAGGAGCATTGTGCACTCTCACCACAAACTCAGGGGCGTAACCAGAATCTGGAGGTTGAGGGGCTTTCTGTCAGTGACAAAAAAAAAAAAAAAAAAAAAAAAAAAAAAAAAAAAAAAAAAACCCATGAAAAAATAGCTTTATTAAAATCCTGAGAATTAAAAAAAATCTTATTTAGCGTTTTCCAGACAATAGTGGGACACATACAAAAACACATTTTCATAAAATCCCTAATTTTTATTTTATCTGGACTGTTGTAATCATTAAACTATTTTCATCATCATTGATCTCCACTGGTTAGTTGTATAAAATACATCAGTGGATATTTGGCGAGAAAACTGACAGTGCAGACGGAAAAGGAGGGAGATACAGGCAGAGAAATACAGGTGGGTGAGACAGAGGAAAGGACGGAAAGCTTGATCGCTGAGACAGAGAAGTTAAAAAGATGGCAGAGTTAGCAGACACAAGGAGAAAAAGAACAAATGGCGTCTAAAAAACAAAAAGTGAACGGTGAAAATGGAGCATTTAATCCAGAATGGACAGAATCATTTCTCTTTATACATGCCACTGGTAGTACTAAACCAGTGTGTCTGATATGTTCAGAAACTGTGGCAATTATTAAAAGTGGAAATGTGAAACGCCATTATGAAACAAAGCATAAAAATTTTGAACAAACATTCCCACTCAAATTAGAACTAAGGTCAGAGAAAATACACAGCCTCTCAGCCCAGTATGACCAGTCCACCAGGAACCTGAGCCACACATTCACTGCTCTGCAACGAGCTCATGAGTGTTTGTTCCCTCAGAGTTGCTTGGATTTTGGGTCAGCACAAAAAGCCATTTACTGACGGAGAAGCTGTCAAAGAATGGATGGTTACAGTTGCCGAAAAACTTCTTGAAGGAAAAAAAAACAACCAAGAACTTAATGAGAAAATAAAGCAAATCCCATGTCAGCATCATCTTCTACAAAGAAAAGTGAAATTCTGACTCAGGACATGCTAGCCCAGCTTGATGAAGCCATGAAAAAGGCCCCATATGTAGGCCCAGCTGTGGATGAGTCCACTGACATGTGGGACAATGCTCAGCTGTTAGATTATGTTAGCTTTTATAACACAGACCAGAATGCATTCTATGAACACCTGCCAGATGTATATCACATTAAATAGTTGGACATTATTTCAGATTGGACCTCTTTAAATACCCCTGCCCTAGGACATGATTTCAGTTGTAGGGTTGAGCTTCAGCTCTGCAGTAACACAGCTGAAGAGTCTAACTGTACAGGAGACAGACACAGAGCACTGGACCAGGCTTGGCCCACTGTGTCTGTGTGTGTGTGTGTGTGTGTGTGTGTGTGTGTGTGTGTGTGTGTGTGTGTGTGTGTGTATGTGGACTGTGGGGTAATAAAGGGAGAGTGAGAGCAGTGAAGTTATTTACTGAAATGAAATGATGCCATCTTTAGGCGATGGTCCCAGAAAGTGAAAGAGAAAACATTCCCGCAGGCCTGTTATTTGATTTAGATGACTTTATGGCCAGATATAAACTGATCAATTTGCTCCATCCTCACGCCGTTTTCCAGCTTTCATAAACCTACATTTGCCCTCTTACTTCTCCTCACTCATCCTGTTGTTCTCACTCTCTCTGTGGGATTCTCTCTTTATTTCAAGGAGGGAGACGGAACTTCCTCTGAGAAAGTGTTAGAGGTTGTTTGTGTGACTGTGTGTCATGGCAGAGACTGAAAGTGAGCGCTTTGCCTCACTGAAACCCCCAGTAGGAGAGGTGGTGCAGACTTATATTCAAGGAAGCTCAGTGTTATATAGATGTAGTTGTGTTATATCTGCGGTTCCCATCCTTGTTTTTATTATCCTTGTTTTAAAGTCAACTTGCCGATGGAATGGGACATGGCTATAATATCACGATTCACCTTAGTGGTGGGACTTGATTGGCATTTTTAATTAAGTTTATTGCAGGGTCTGTAATGAATTTATAGCAATTAATCGCATTTTAATTTAAAACTCTATATCAACAAAATAAGCAACATTTTCAATTAAAAAAAAACCTTTTTGCTGCTAAATTATTGAAATAAAAGCTATATGAGCTCAACAACAAAGATATTTCTAGTTTTTAATCTGTTCTTCCAGCATCAGATTGGCGCAAAGTTCATCTCTCCAGAGCTTCAGGAACCCCTGATCATTCATGGAGCTTCTTTAGAAACGTGGACGGTGGACGCTGACATTAGCGCTGCTGCTATATGTTTAGCATTGAGATGCTAGTTTAGGCTAGCAAAGCTTCTCTGATAGGCCGACTGCTTTTAGCACAACTTGAACACAACTGGAGTTTTTTGAAGCAAAAATTAACCCCAAGTGGGCCAGCAGAAGCAGCTTTGCCTCCATCGCGGTTGTTTGCGGATGTTGCTTCTGTGTCAGATTAACAGGTGTACCACAAGGGTGCAAAGGCAAGGGTTTTGGCAGGAACCTTTGTATGTAAAAAAAGATGAGATTAATTGTGTTAAACTTTTTAACGTGTTAAACTCTATGTAATTAATTAATCCAAATTAATACATTAAAGTCCCGGCCCTAATTTACATGCAAATATTCATGAATATGTATTGTCCCATTTTTAAAAATAAATTAAAAACAAACTGCTACTTCCTCAAGAAAAGATACTCATAACCAATGTAGCTCAACAAGAACTGCTGCCATATGTCTCCCCAAACACACTCTTGTTTGTAGGTAATACTGCAGCTGTTATTTTCTCACTATCTTGAGAGTCTGCAATTTTACAATAATTTAACTCCCTCCTCAGCTTTCCGGAAACAACTCTACAAAAGGGGTTTGCACACAAGATCAGTCTGCAAAAAAAGCAGTTCACTGCATTCATTTTAATTTGAACAAAGAAAGCCTCTGGAGATGAGAAAGGAAGAGAAACATGTTTATTCATAAAAGTTCATTAGTCTTCATCTGAATCCACCATGATCAGTATGTTCTGGACACTCTGTTCAGCTCTGAAGCCAGAAAATGACCATAGCTGAGTAAACCCTAAGTATTATTGGTTGACACAAACATTAACTCTGTAAATGATGTAAGAGAAGAAAAAGACATGAACTGAAACCAAAATGTGGTTTCACAGAAATCAGTGGTGGCCTGAATGTATAAGATGAAATCTCTCCCATTTTTAGCTATGGCATCTAATGAAAAGCTCTTTCAAGAAAGAAAGCACATTTACGAAAACAATATCCTCAACAAACTATGATGAAAAGCCTATTTTGGTTACTATGGAAGCATAACCGAAGTGAAGATGAGAATATAAATCAGTATGAAGGAAAGCCAGACTGAGTGACTGGATGTTAAGTTGTCAGTCTTGTCTGATAAATATTTAGTCATGTACATATTGATTTGGGAAGCTTCTTATAACTTCAGCACATGGTATATTTAAAAGCTGTCTTGAAATGATCACTGCAATGAATAAAAATAATCATATTTGATAAGAAACGAAATCAAACTCTGATGCTAAAATTAACGTTAGAGATGAGCTCAAAGTGAGCAAACTATTAAAAACAAGTTTTCAAATGATAGTTTATTTTATTTGGCCTGAATTAGTGTGCAGTTGGTTTTCCCTGTAGTCACAAAAGTGCTTGCAGTTGGAGAATCCACTGAGAATTAGAGACATGAGCCAAGCTAGCCTGAAAACTACTTGATTTGATCTGACTGAGCCCTGAGTTTTGCTGTATAACTGTATGAGTCTTGAGAGTGTGGATGAGTCAATGTGGCTTTAAGGCTCTCCCATACTTCACCTGAAGCCAAACACTCGACGAGCGGTCATGTGGTTGCGGGACGTTCGTATTCGTACACACCTTCTACACATGGTGCAGACCACCTGGGGACACCCCTCTCACTTCAGTATACATCACGCCCCTAAGGATATAGGTAAACGGTCATGGAGAGAGTGCCACACCTTTCTGCAGACAACCTCCTCCTTGGACAACGACTTTGCAATTTCCATCCAGCAGTTTTTAGCCATTATTAGCCATTACCTTTGTTGGTATTTTGAGAAGAATTGTACAAATGTATGTAATTTGTGTCTGATATATGCTCCTCAAATGTATTCGTGTTGCCAGCAAATACAAAAACTGGACAGTGGAAACAGACTAGTTGAAGCGAAATATCAACTTTCCTGTCTGAGTGCATTTCTGCATAAAACACGCCCACAAACTTCTGACCAGTCACACAACACTTTGCACAAAGCTCTGTCGAAATAGTTTGACTTGGTGTCAAGTTCGGCAACCAGAAGCCTCCGTGTGAACAAGATGACGCAATTTTCATCACGCACTGAGTCAATGAGAGCTGTTTTTGTCACTTCGGATGAAGTACAGGAGAGCCTTTTGTGCTGAGTGCTCAATAGAACTACAAAAGATTGAAGAAGTCCGATGATGGACTATTGCCAAAGGAGGTTTTTAGCTCAGCGATGGTCAGGGTCAGGGAGTGCCTCGTTTCACATGACTGCTCCCACAGCAGCAAGACCACCACTAAAATTGGTTAATCCATGGAAAGGTTGCTAGGTAACAAAGTGTTATAGGTTGAATGTTTATGTAAAGTTTCTGTTTACTGATTCAGTTATAGTGCGGGATCACTGTGGACAGCAATAAGGACTAGCCAGGGGTCCTACAAAAGGTTTTGAGCAGTGTGTACAAGCCAGAGGAGGCTAAGCATCCATAAAGTCTCCCAGTTGAGCTCAGAACTGCAGTTGTTTCTTTTGTTTGAACCTCACTTTATTACAAAAGGAAGGGAATGGCAGCGGATTTTTCCCTTGTGCCTCAACAACATAGGGAAATCAGTAAACTGTTTAGTATTCTGTTTAAACTCTGTTGCTTTCAATCTGAGACATTTTTCCAGCATTTAACCTCTGTAACTTTTTATAGAGCTGTTGTTTGTCATCCTTGCTCAAAGTTTCAGTATTAATCTGCAGACTTGCAGAGACTGATCACGGTTCTAGAAGCTCCTGTATCCATCTTCCTTTTTGACAAAGATAGACAAATGTTTTCCTGCCCTATAGTCTACTCTGCATCCCCAGAACCAGAACCGAACATGGAGAAGCAGCGTTCAGTTTTTATGTTCCATTAATCTGGAACAAACTTCCAGAGAACTGCAAAACAGCCGAAAGACTGAGTTCCTTTAAATAAAGGCTAAAAATCAACCTGTTTAAAGCTGCCTTTGATTAGTAGTAAGTAGAACATTGAACTATGTTTGCTTGATGATCCTTATTTTTTTGATGCATTGATATTTACTCAATGATTTTGATGATTTTCATGTGTATTTGCTTGATGATTGAGATGATTTGGTGATTTGCTGTATACTTGGTTGATGTTTTTATGATGTGAAGCACTTTGAACTGCCTTGCTGCTGAAATGTTCTATACAAATAAACTTGACTTGACTTGAAGTAACAGAAACAAATTTGTCCATGAGTCCAAAACCAGCACTGTTAAAGTTCCTGTACTATAGCTAACACATTGCTGCTACCTTGAGCTAAAGTATTCTAATCAGAGCACCAAACAGGAAGATTAATGTTACCTACACCTTGTAGCAATATTACAGTCAAATGGCAGCAAACACAGAACAAAAAGGATCAAATTATTAAGTTTCATGCGTCAAATTTGCCCATTCCTATTGGCGAGAAAGGCTGTAGGCGGGTTTTAGTGACTAAACAGCAGCAAGTGAGTCAGGGATGCTTGGTGAACTGACAGCCCCAGTCTGATCAGAACAAAGTCAAAGTGTTGGCGTGTGGTCATGTGGTTTTGGAACGTTTGTTTTCGCACTCACCCTTCAGCGTCCACAAGATAAACCAAGCCGAGATCCTGTTAAACCCCTCCCACTGCAGTATACATCATGGTGTTTTGTCATACATGTTGTTTACAACAGTAAAGAGAGGCAGAGAGGAACGACTATTAGGAGTTCACATGTTCGGAGGAAATAATGATTGATGAGCTGTAACATGTCTTTTTATTTTCCATGTTATTAGAAAAAAAAGAACAGAGGGCATCAGTGGAATGTCCGCCCACTGAATCGGACCAGAACCAGGCAGTGGGAGTTCAGTGTTTTGGTCCAACAGTAAGTACTTCCTCACAGTCTCGGACAGTTGCTCCGAAGGACTTCCCATTCAGCTCTCTGGCTAAAAAAACAGCTTCTGGAAGTTGAGTAGTTGGGTCTTTTTCCGCACAAATAAACACCCACGAATTCTCACCAATCACACAATAGTTTTGCATGCATAGGGTGGAAAAAACTTCGCTGTGGGGGTTGTGACATAAAGGGATGGAGGACATGAGGCTGAGAACAAAATCACGTGATTTTCATAACACAACTGCGACAGTGAGAACTGATTTCAGTAGTTCGGCCGGACCGAGCAGAGCCCTTAAGTCTGAGCTGTGTGGTCAACCGCAGGATAGCACTTAATACCTCGAAAACTAAAACTAACCCTTTGTGTATTGTGATAAAGTATTACATGCTGTAGAGAATACTAATGAATAAATGACTCACCCTCCAGAAAACCTTGCCCAGCATGTCACAGCAGCAACATGGACACATAATTCCATTGATATACATTACTGGATTGGATATCATGTGACAATCGTGCGCAACACATGCGCCGTTACCATACATTGAGTCGGGATCATCGGCGGTTGTGAAAATGACACAATGAGGCAAAGAAGCTGAAAAAGGGACACAATGTTGTGCTATTAATTGTCAACACTGCGACAACTAGATACCAGGTCCCAGAGTATCACATTTCACATGTCATAAAAAAAGTTTTAGCTAAAAAAAAAAAAAAAAAAAATAGGGAGGAAGTGGGAAGTAGGTCATTCATGCTAGCTTGACCATCTTAACAGGTCCATGTACTGCGCAATTTGGCGTGTTTCGGTTCAGTTAACAGGAAAGTAAGGCAACCCACACCCCTACTCAGTAGAGCAGGTGTTAGCAGCTCATCAACCACCGCTGGTGTTCACACAGCCACTTAATAATCGCCAAATAAACATCAAGCCTACAAACATAAAACTGTAAAACACTAAATGTTTTTGTAAAGATCGGTCTCGAGCTTTTTTCCCCAGTCTTGAGCTCGGTCTCGGATTGTTTTGTTTTGCCTTGGTCTCGTTCGACAAACTGGGTCAAGACCGGTTCGAGACTCAACAGTTTTTGTCAAAATGACGAAAACTTAACTCCCTTTTATCTTCACCTCCTCCTGTTATCTTCCCATCTAGCTGAATTAAAAGCAGAGATCAGAGCGCAGCTGCGTCCCATCGTCTCAGAAAAAATACAATATTATTATTGCTGATGAGCGCGAAATCTCGCTGCATCTGATGGTTCACACAACCCGACGGCATCTGGTCCTTTGATTTCAAAGATCGCGTGTACGGGTTCACGTGCGGTGCCGCAGTGTAGCTTTTGCTGAGCAAACACCTGCATCTGACCGCAGAAAATTATTACATTAGCTTTTTAAATAATAAAAATAAAAACAAAGCCCGGGCCATCTGTAAGTTTTATCCACCGCCAGGATTGAGAATACGCGAAGTGATCGGGACGACGTCTAGTTTTACTGGACATCTACAGCAGACACAAGGAAAAGTGAGTAGTAATGCGAAGAATATGCACAACACCACCCAGTTTCAACACTAAGCAGCTGAATAATAATAACGTAAATAGACGCTAAACCTGCATCACCGCTCTACTGCAAAATTTAACCAGCAGCCGATGAAGAGTGAAAATATAGCTCATTTCATCAAGCCAAAAACTTCAATTCAGTCTTACCGTCGATAATGTTAGAGAAAATATTCCCACCTGGCTCCTGTAATCTGTTGTCCCTGCGTCATCCATGTTGGATTCTGTTGGCTCTCGTGGTTTTGGAATCCCCCCGAGGCAATCTGGGTGCCTTCATGGACTAATATTAATGTTAAAATGTCTAATAATTTATTAATACCTCCAGCATATGTGTGTTTTAACATCTGATACTCTGATGAATTGCTTTTGTTCAGATGATCATAAGAGTAAAGATTTTTTTAACTATGAGAATCTTTATCAGCCTAATCTCTCACTGTTTTTTTAATTTATCATACAATTATTGTGCAGTGCAAGCTGATTATTTCAGTTTGTGGAATATGTAACAATGTATGGCTGCATTTAATAACACTAGTCTTGGTATTAAATTAATCATGGTCATAATAAACTAAGAGGTGGTTTTGGTTGAGTAATTAACCATTTTTCCATAAATTTTTGCATTTTGTGGTGTACAAAAAGCAATGTCCTGAAATATTTGTCAACGTTCTAAACATTCGGCCTTGGTCTTGGTCTTGGAACAACCTGTCTTGACTCCATCCCTGTCCTACTGGACTAAATGAAATGAATTTCTCTGTTATACTTAATAGTCTTCTCTTGCATCTTGACAGAACCGACAGAAGCCAAACTGTTTATGGATTTAGATCGAGGGAGAATACATATTTTATTTATCAAAACATTGGTGATATTCTCAGCTTTAATTTAAGGCATATTTTATGGAAATCAGATAAGAAATAAGGTCATTATAATTATTTTTGTGACATGTTCATGTTCATCTCACATTGGAACTGTGTGGTGTCGTGGGCATGACTCAGTGCATAATGATGGCGCCTGCAGGTGCGCATCACTAGCTATAGTGGCTAATAGTCGCTGTCCAATCCAGTAATATATATCAAAGCATCATTCCTCTTACTTTGACCCTTGCACCTTTGTTTACTATCTGTATTATAGGTGTCATTCCAGATAACAGCTTGTGTATCACTGCAATTTCTGTCTCCCCTGCTGGTCTGTGGAACTCTGCTCCAGGACTGACCCAGACATAGAGACAAAATGAACAGTGAGCAGAAAACAAACACTCTCTCTCAGAAACTTTAGCATTTAACATGCGCAAGTGATGTCCAGCAACAAAAGTCAGATAATGAAATCGATGTTGGGGTACTGATGGGTGAAGGTGGCTCAGGCTGCAGCAGTGCAACAGGACTAATGACCATGATTTCAGTTTGATAAGTGCTGGTATAATCTGTGTTCGCTTTAAAATGGATGTAATTTAAAAGGCCTTTCATTAGGAGTGCTAGAAAAAATAAGCTCAAGGGCATTATCTCTTCACAGAGACATAAGTTCACCACTGTCAAAGTCTCTGTGTTTGACAGAGTACGTTGTAATTCTTAATTGTACAAAAGCAGCAATTACAATGAGCGGTTTTTCTGGATTTTTTTAAATGGAATGACAGACTTTTAAGCTATTTAAAATATGATGGTTTACCAGAGATGAATAAAACATGAGTGACTGGCAATAACATGACAATACTAAATGGACTGAACTTATATAGCACTTTTCCCATCTTACTGACCACTCAAAGCGCTTCACACTTATTCACACATTCATCCACTCGGACTTACAAACGCACAGACCTATACGCCCACAAGAAATTTGGATTATATGTCTGTTACAGTAACACTTTAAATGTCTGCTACAGTTAAAGAGACAGATGTTTCACTGCAGTACACCACTATCAACACATTGCTGTTGCAGGAAAAAACAATCCATCACAAGGCCTACCTTACTAAACCACCTGACATGCTTGTTTTTAGACTGAGGAAGTAATGTGGAGAAAAAGCTGTGTTTCCATTATAAATATATTCTCCAAATGTAAAACAAAAAAACAAAAAAAACAATGTTGCAATTTCAGTGTTTCTATTAAACAAGAAATGCAATTAAAACCACATGGGAATAAGCTTGTTCTTGCGATAAGTCCTTAAAAATCCTGGTGGCGACGGATGTAAACACTTACATGAGATATATTCATATTTCAGCCATGGCGCTAGCATTCATCATCAGGCATCAGAGGAGATGTCGGCACCTTATCGAGGTGTTGGAGCGACAAGCTCCTATTACTTGGGAGCGGCTACGTATGCAGCATTTTGGGGAAACTGTAGTTGGTGATTTTGCAGAAGAGCTATGGATTCAACACTTTGGAATAACAAACTCAATGTTTGATGAATTGAGTGATGCTGCGAGCCCTCTGGTGGAACCAGCTGTGCATTGTCCACGGAGGCCAGTAAGCGCGTTGCTGCTGGAGACAAACTGATGTGATGTGAAAAAAGTGTTTCTGTTGCAGTTTTGCGAAATACACAAATTTGATACGGCTAGCGCAAAATCTTTTTTTTTTTTTCAAAATTGCTGTTTTCATTAAGCACATTTATTTTCGGAATTCCAGTTAGCGCAGTTTTATGGTTAATGGAAACACAGCTATTTCTCAAGCCTCTCATATTCATTCTTTCCTGATATAGACCTATCACTTGTGTCTTCTTTCTTGGTCCACTACTAAAATGTCACATTGATTAGACATCCTGTGGTCAGTCTGGATCCCCCCAGTCTTGATCCCTGGTCCTGTGTATAATGGTAAACCTATTCTGCTGCTGTGCTTTCTCCCTGTACTTGTTTGTAGCTTAAAGATATAAAAAACCTGTTTAGTGTAACATATTTTTTTTATATCTCTTGCTCTTCTTTGGGTTCCAACATGCTAATTAGCAACATATCTAATTTAAACTAGTTAGGTTTACCTTTTTATACTGTGCTGTGAGCAGGTTGTGCTGATTAAGGATTCAGTACAGTATGTCTGAGGTTTGCTATTCTGGTTCCAACATATGTTCGCATTAAATTCCTCTCATGGGCATTTTAATGAGAAAAATTAATTTTAAGGTGAGCAACTTACTTTTTACTCCCAGTCTTTACAATTATTGCGGTGCATTAAGTTAAGTTACTCTCGGCATATAAATCACATTGACACTTCCCCGATTTGTACCTTGAATAATTTGTAAACCTTGAATAATGGAGAACCAATATTTTTTAAAACAAAGAGTATTTAGAGAAAAAAGACTGGTGTTTCTCTAAGTGAATTTCGATTTAATATAAAAATATATTTGGCTTTAAGTTAGAGGTAGAAAACATTAATGCTGTAGAACAAATACAGATATACGTGCAAATTAAGCTCACAGATGATTCTAGAATGGCTGTAGATGTGAGTGTTAGGGTGAATGTTTTTTTTTGTCTTGTTTCTATGCTGGCCCTCTGATGGGGTTGTGACATTTAAAGTTTGTTTCACCTGACGATCATATTCCAGAGCAACCAAAAGATGCAATATTTCTTTCAACAGTGTCAATAAAAACTACATTTTTTCACTTGTTTTACCTTTTTCTCTGTCTTAATAGTGGAAATTATATGTTGTTTCTCTATTGTTTTTCCTCTGCTAAATTTTGTGTATATTACTATCAGCATTGAGGATTTTCATTTCTTGGCAGGAGCACAACCTCAGCTGCTATGCTTCCAAAGAAGTCTCCTAAAGCTTAATTGGGTCACCACTTGTGGAGTTTGTGAGCCCTGTGCTGACCAGGGCAGACCTTTCACTGCTCTATTGGTCTAAGGTGTTATAGAATGCCAGCATTTGTAAGATGGGGTTTACTCAGGTTTACATTTTAGGGATCTCACAGGGGAAAGTATTTCTCTGTACAGCAGAACAGAGCTTAGAAAATGTGAGGCAAACATGGAGAGCAAAGCAGAGAGCACTGCCAATTACTGGAGACAAATGTTTGACCACAGTCTCAGCTTCACAGTGGCAGCTTCCAGCTTGGCCTTCTTTTAAACACATGGATATCTTTAGACTGTTGAACAACAAAAACAGTCTCAGAAGACTGGAACTTTTCCTACATCATGAAGCAGTTCTGACAGAGCCTCAGTGACTGCAGGTCACTGGTTAATATTAATACTAGTGTTGAACTAAGACCCATTATGCCAGGACATATTTTGCTTAATGGGCCCCTGGGTGTCTTTGTCTGCAGGTTATTTAATAGTCCCAAGCTGTTTGATGCAGGACAACTTAGTTACCTAGTTAAAATGCTTTATATATATATATATATATATATATATATATATATATATATATATATATATATATATATATATATATATATATATATATATTTAATCAAACTCTAGTTCATTTGCCTAGAAAGTCCAGTTCATTTGGGGATGTGTGAATGTGCAATCAAACTCTGGTACGCCTAAAAACCTAGGTATCGGTTTGGTTGAAGTGAACTCTGGTGCCGTTGAAATGCATGAAAATGCCAAGTAGACCAGAGACCGCTCCAAAAGCAGGAAGTGGACTATAGCACAGGGCATTCTGGGTAAACATAACCAAAAGAAACGCGTGTGTCTAGTCTTAGGGGGAGAAATGGCTTGCAGTCTTTTGTCAAAGACAAACAAGAAATCCTCCATCCACTAAAATCTGATGTCACTTCATTTTTTTCCCATTTTTTTGAAGAAGGAAGTTGCGCTCAGAGTCTTCTTCAGAGGTTTTCGTGTTGTTTCCTTCAGTGGATCTTGGTGCAGCCCATTGTTCTATGCTTTGCTTCGTCCAGAGGGTCTGGACCCCTGGCTGTTGAGAATAGATTGCTTGATGGAGGCGTGAACTCTGTTGAAGTTTTAAATGATTGGATCTGATTTCACCCGATTGCTGACGTTTGGCCACGACATGTGTAATAAACCAGTTTGATGAAGCTTACTGGAAATTGTGTGCGCTATAAACAACCATATGGGGAGTAGGGCCACAACATCTTTGCCAGCAATGTCTTAAAGGGGTCATGACAACAAATGTCATTTTTCTATGGTTTAGGGGGTTTAATCTGATCTGTTGTGCTCTGATGAGGCAGTATGAATGTCAAGAGTTGGTATCAAAAGCCCTGCTCATAGACAGTCAGCTTAGTTTCTTTGCTCAAAAACGGATGAATCAGAGAACAGCTTATCTTTCTACGTAATTCATATTCTCCAATCAGAGCACACCATCAAGCAAACAGCCCTCCCCCTCTCCTTCCAGATTCCCTTGTATCAACCTTCCAGATCACTCAGGTCTTCTCGTTCTGGTCTGTTCTGCATTCCTAGAACCAGAACCAAACATGGAGAAGCAGCCTTCAGTTTTTATGCACCGCTAATCTGGAACAAACTTCCAGAAAACTGCAAAACAGCTGAAACACTAAATTCCTTTAAAGCAAGGCTGAAAACCTACCTGTTTAGAGCTGCCTTTGATTAGCAGTCTGGACCATAAATCTGCAAACAAATGCGGGTAAGATAAGCTTGGTTTTCCAAAGGGCGGAAGTTTGAGTGTAAATCAGTTAAATAAAGATAGTGAATCAATGATCAATGTTTTTGCTGATGATTTTGATGTTTTGATGATTTTGCTGTACACTTGATTGATGTTTTTATGATGTAAAGCACTTTAAACTGCCTTGCTGCTGAAATGTGGTACACAAATAAACTTGACTTGCCATTGCCAAACTACAACCACAGGCAGATTACAATTCTAAAATAGAGTAGAAAAGCTCAGTCATCGTTCATATCTCCTCCTTCTGTTCAGAGTAGTCAAACGAAAATCCAGTGGAATTGCGTAGGAACACAATGGCCAGGCTAATTCAAGGTAAGATTAAGGTCCCTTTTTGCCATCTCTGCATTTTGTGAAAATGGGGTAAAAGACAACCCACCTCTGCTATACCCCTGACTCACCAGTAACAGTAGTAACAGCCCAGCATTGGTAAATGGTGAAATGGCCTGTACTTGCACTTAATCAAGGCCAAAGGATCCCAAAGCGCCTCACACTACAATCAGTCATTCACACATTCACACACTGACGGTGGCAAACTACTTGATTGTAGCTTCAGCTGCCCTGGGACAGTCTGACAAAGGCGAGGCGGTTGAAGTATCTTACCCAAGCACACAACACCTGAGACAGATAGAGTGGGGATTCACATTGGCAACCCACCAATTACGGGATGAACTCCTACCACCGTTGCATTGGCTGAGTTCTATGGGGGAGAGCTAGTTTCATAGGTTGAGGGAGTCATGTGGCCAGCCAGCAGCAGGATTTACATATGTAAGTCATGTCCAACAGGAACAGTTAGACATTGACATATATGATGGTAACGGTATGGTGTTTCTCCAGTAATAAGCCCTGGATCAACCCTGAAAGGCTCTCCTGAAAGAGAAGAAGATAGCATTTAAATCAGGAAACAAGGAGGAGCTGAGAGATGTGCAGAAGGAACTGAGAAGGAAAGTTAGGAATGGAAAAAAACATCTACAGAAAGAAGGATGATCAGCTGCAGCAGAGTAACAGCAGTGGGGTTTGGAGAAGTTTGAAGTCAATTTCAGGCCACAAACCAAACCCTCAGGATGTAGGAGACTTATGCCCCTTCTCCACTGGCTCTACTTTGGCGGCTCCACTCTACTCCGAAGTTATGGCGTTTCCACGGACCCTGCAAGACCTGGTTCAGAGGGAACGCCTCCTGTTGCTGGGAGTTTTGAGCCACACCTACAGATGTCCTACACCATGTGCTGTTTCATAACATGCGTCATTTTTACAGACAACAGAAGAAGATAGAGCTGGGCTGTTGCTGCTTTTTTTTAAAGCCTGATTGGGATTTTTCTGATTCCAAGAAGAGAGGCGCAGTGTGAGGAATGCTACGGATGCGGTGAGCAGGACAGCGGATTTCCGCAGGAGATTCCTGGCCTTGCAGCTGGAGGAAAGCAGGTGGGTAAGCCAACGCTAATGTTTGCATTCCAACTACTAAGAAACTCAATACAGTGCCAAAGAGGCACCAGCTTCAGTCATTGTGTTGTGAATAACCTGTTAGTGTTGGAATAGTCGCCGCACGTTTATTAATAGATATTCCTATTGCACGTGTTTTCAGATGTTGGTAAACTGTCGCTGCAGACCATCAGTGTGGGCATTCCTGCAGGCCTCCAAGTGGTGGGATGTCACAGTGGCCTTCACCGACTACCAGTGGTGCTAACTTTCAGGATGTCCAGAGAGACCTTCACTGTTGTGGAGCAGGGAACACATGTGCCGAATGCTCTGATGGCACATTTAATAAAAAAAAAGTGCCGGATGTTCTTATAACGAAGTGCAATAATAATAAGATATATATAAAAACTGAATAAAGAATAGCATAATGTATAATAGGGAAAGTAACAACATAAAAGTACTGTGGAGTAATTTATTAATAACATACTCCAATCATGATTGTGCAACTGAATAGGATAACTTAAGACATGAATAAAAATTAGAATAACTGGACTCCGACGCGGTGTTCCAAGGCTTGCCATTCACTCTACTTCGTCAACCGAGCAGCAGTATTTTTCAGGCTTACAATACAACAAAAATTCTATTTCAGTTCCTTATTTAGTGAGGAAATGTGGCTAAATTGGCTAGATTTGTATGGCCTGATAAGTGATTCTAAGTGAAGTGTTTTCCACAGATACAGACCTTTTTACCACAGAGAATATAAAGCATTTTAACATTTACAGAACTATTTTTGATAAAAGGTGGAATATGACTGAAGGTCAGGCTTCTTTGTGAGATTATCATGAGCAATGGCAAGATGGAGTGAGATCAGGGTTTTGTCTGCAGTGATGAGGGTGACGGTTATAGTTAAAAAGAGCTGAGCTGATGTATAAGGCCCATATATGGACATGAGATATCACATCAAAAAACATGTTTTGGGCATCAGGTCATGATGACATGTGAATTCTCCTTTTAAGGTATTCTGCCTATACCCCACTGGGAGCAGTGGAGAGTGGGGCAGACTGAGGACTTATGGGGGAACCGAACCATATTATACATCTGACCAGGGTAATAACCCAGGATTCCCCATGAGGAGCTGGTGAGGGTACGATAAGAGAAGTTATGTTTGAGTTTCCCTACTGGACATACCTCGATAAGTTGGGTCAAGCAGACACAGAACCAAACAGATTTTGCTACTGCTCAGAGACCTCTGTTGATTTATGGATCAAACAGAACTTAAATTTACATGGACCTTGTTGAGAGAGAAACCAATTGTACTTTCTTAGGAATGTTGCTATAGTTTAAACTTAATGCACTACAGTCATAATTTAAAGCTAATTTAATTATTTATGCTTGTGTCTGGGCTGAGGAAATTTGTCATACACATTGTGACGGGTTTAAACAGAACCACAAATACTTCTCAGCTGTGTAAATGAAAGCCGCCTCACCAGTAAGGCTCCTGGGCCAGAGCCCGTTTTGGTAGCCACACAAGTTGCTTTTATACACTGAATTTACAATATTGACAAAGGAAACAAGGAGGAGCTGAGAGCTGTGCAGAAGGAACTGAGAAGGAAAATTAGGAATGGAAAAAGCATCTACAGGAAGAAGGATGATCAGCTGCAGCAGAGTAACATCAGTGGGGTTTGGAGAAGTTTGAAGTCAAATTCAGGCCACAAACCAAACCCTCAGGTTGTAGGAGACTTATGCCCCTTTTCCACTGGCTCTACTTTGGCGGCTTCACTCTACTCCGAAGTTATGGAGTAGAACCTCAAGTTTTTTTATTTTATTTTTTTTTTATTTTTATTTTTTTTAATCAAACCAATCTTTGTATTTGTCCTTATAAACATGGCATAATTTCTAGAAATATATTCATCCAATACAAAATGAATTTGAAATAGTAATAATGATTTTAACATATTTTAATATAACAACACAGCAAATGTCTTCTGCATTAAATAATTTTTTAATTTGGTTAAACTAATGCTAATTAAGCTAAAGGCTAATGTTATTATTTTTCACTTTAAAAATCTTTTCTTTTTAACTTGGATTTTTAGTTGATCATTTCCTTGTACTAAGCAACCATATTATCTTCTGCGTTCTGGAAAACTTTATAGAATTACATGTAAAGGAGATGAATTTTAATATGGAGCCCTCTACAGTTATGTTAAGTGAGTGATGTGAACACATTCTGCCATATGCTCAATTCAAGTTATCAATGGTCACTTGTTAAACAAGTTGTGTTAGACACAGAGGGCAAAAACTGATCAAACATGGACAGTATAACTGTGGTGGCTGTTGGGTTTGAATGGAAGTGGGCCCCAACTCTGGGTGAATCACAATCTGGTAAATGAATAAATAGAATAGAATAGAAATTCCTTTATTGTGCCACAGTGGGGAAATTCAGGTCAGGCAATGACAGTGACAGGTAATCAAAGCAAATAGATTCACACAAAAATAAGAATATAAAATATATAAAAACAGAACAAAGAATAAAATGCAATACCATTCGGGCAAAATTTCAACATAAATACAATGCAATTATTAAAAAATAGCATAGGCTTCGCCGATCCAAAAGAATGTGCAACTAATTTAAAAAATGTTCAAAACGTGCATGTGTATTTGAGCATTAAAAGACGACATACTACCAGAATACCAGCAGAAATGTTTTTTAAAATGAGTAAAAAACTGTGCAAATACAAGTACGTCTGTAAACATTTATGGAGTTTGTTGGGAGCAGTGATGGTTATAGAGTCGAACAGCTGCTGGGAGGAAGGATCTACAATAACGTTCCTTTGTGCATCTAGGATGCTGCAGTCTGTCACTGAAGGAGCTCTCCAGCTCAGCAACAGCTTCATGCATGGGGTGGGAGACGTTGTCCATCAATGTTAATATTAGCTAAAGTTTTTCTATCTCCCACCACCTGCACTGGGTCGATGGATGGATGAATGGATGTTTTTGGTCAAATTAAAGATTTTGAGTGCTCAGAGGAGGAAAAAAACGTGTTACCTGTTGATCTTAAGGTAGCATCAGTTATACTGAATTCCTTAAATAATCTCATCTGATTGCCAAACTGGAGTCTACCAACCAACTAACACTTAACTGTACGTTTGCAGTTTTTGTAAAACCTGACCACAACTACAAGCTGCTGAAGCTGAAGAAATGTACACTCCAGACTCATGACAAGAGACGCTGGTGTATTGCTAAGTGTATTGTGAGCCTGACGGGGAGTAAAGAACAGAGCCAAAAGTGGAAGCACTGCCGTATAGCACTGCTGATAAGCTGAGATGATTGTGTTTTTAGAGGGAGGGGCGCAGGGAGCTAGTGTGTTCCTTAAGAAGAAGAATGTGAGAGAAAGTAATGTGTGAAGAGAGAACAGCAGCTAACGTAGGAGGAGTGGGAAGACAAATTGTAAAAAAATGAAAATGAAACATGAGCATGTAGTGCTTATTGAATTTATGCATTCCCAGTATAATGCTTGGATAATGACCTACTATCATATATCTAACAGGAAAAAAATATTGTAATTACAGTCTCCAACTGTAACAATTATTAGAGAAGTTCTCCATCTTCATTATTAAGACAGAAAATGTTGCTGCTACCTGAGTTAATGCAGTTATGCTGCTTAGTTTGTGTCAGTGGGAGATGTCAGGTGACAGATGTAATTTCCTGGCAACAAAATGAACATATTAAAACATTTAAAATCCATGTCTACAAAACTCATTCTGACTGTAGGCTGTTGTCTACAGCAGTAAGAACACACACTTTCATTTCCAAGCCTTTACAATCTGTGTATAGTTCGTTCTTTGGTTTTTCTCTTTCAAAATAAAGCAAGAAAAAAAAAACTAAAAAATCATGTGATTTTCTTGTTTTAAAGCTATATTAGAAAAACTACAATTTCAAAACTAAAAAAGGATATATATTTTTTATTTTTTTATTTTAATGGTTAAAGCAAATATGAGCTTTATATTTAGCAAGTATTTTGTTAGTGCCTCTGGACCTTGCACTTCCTCTGGAGCCCATTGCACTTTTGCTTTCCGATGGCTTAGATTAGCACCTTGTTCCACCTGCTTTGACTGTCAACCCAGCATAAACTCTGTGAGAAGCTCCTCTCCTAGCTGCTGCAGATATTTGCATTGTCGGATCTGGGTGCCAGTGCCAGAGATCAACAGCAGCAAACAACATCCTACTTCCATGTCATTAATTTAATAAGGCAAATATTGTAGAAAAAATGAAACCACTCTTAGCTTTTGAAACTACGGAGCCCGTCTGGTGACATGGGAGTGAAAAAAAAAAAAAAAAAAAAAAAAAACCCTCAAAAAAAACCCTGCATAGGAATGACTTAATAACACAGACAAGGTGTGGCATTTATTGACCACATTTCAAAGACATAAATGTGTAGGATCTACAACATGATTGTTATTATAGAAGTATACTGATTAGGATGAACACAAACACTGGTTTGTGTTCATTTATTGCATAATGTGCCACAATAATACATTTTCATTTTTAAGGAAGAGCTACCTTTGCATTTTGTAATAATTGGCACGAATGTAATAACGTTATTAAATGACGCATAATTGACTGCATAATGCATTCAAAGTTTTATTACAGTTTGTGTTGGTTATTAATGAGGTTTTAATGATGTTTTATTACATTTTGAAGCCACAATTTATTAAATATTGTGGCGTTATTACATTATGAGATGCTACAGCATAGGCTATTATTTGTGTTGTAACACCCGCTTTTTAAGCAGCCGAATTAGGTGTCTCTTGAGGATTACTCCATGCCTAAACACCAGTGACTGAAGATTATGATAATTTATTTCCAGTTTAAAATAAAACAAAATGAGATCAGACTTATCCACGTTTGCAAGCAGCTGATGCAACAACTGCCAGTCAATTAACAGAGTCCCTTTTAAAATCTTCTCATTCCCATGATTTAAACAAGTTGTTCCCATGAAATAAACAAATCACGCCCACAAATTAAACCAGTTGTTCCCACGATTTCAACAAGTTGTTCCTGTGATTTAAACAAGTTGTTCCCATGAAATAAACAAGTTGTTCCTACAATTTAAACAAGTCGTTCCCACAATTGAAACCAGTCGTTTCAACAATTTAAACAAGTCGTTCCCATGATTTAAGCAAGTCGTTCCCACGAATTAAACAAGTTGTTCCCATGAAATAAACAAGTTGTTCCTACAATTTAAACAAGTCGTTCCCACAATTGAAACCAGTCGTTTCAACAATTTAAACAAGTCGTTCCCATGATTTAAGCAAGTCGTTCCCACAAATTAAACAAGTTGTTCCCATGATTTAAACAAGTTGTTCCCATGAAATAAACAAATCACGCCCACAAATTAAACCAGTTGTTCCCACGATTTCAACAAGTTGTTCCTGCGATTTAAACAAGTCATTCTCATGAAATAAACAAGTCACTCCCACAAATTAAACAAGTCGTTCCCACAATTGAAACCAGTCGTTTCAACAATTTAAACAAGTCGTTCCCATGATTTAAGCAAGTCGTTCCCACGAATTAAACAAGTTGTTCCCATGATTTAAACAAGTTGTTCCCATGAAATAAACAAGTCACTCCCACAAATTAAACAAGTCGTCCTCACAATATAAAGAAGTCATTATCACAAATTAACCAAGTTGTAATCGCAAATTAAACAAGTTGTTCCCACACATTTTTGTTTTCCTCCCATGTCACTGGCAAGCTCCGTATGAAAAAATAACATGCAGAACCACTTTAATCTGCAGTCTTTTGAAGTAATCATTTTCTGTTTGATTTTATCAATAACATTTTTGCATAGCCTGGTTCAGTTCATTGGTTTGTAGATAACGACTTACTCACCACTGTTTCCAGGCCTCTACACAGCACTTTAATTTGTTTTTTTCATTTCATCTTCAAGACAAGTTTCAGTGCATCATATTCATAACAACGCAGCAGCAGATCTTATGCCATTTTAAAAGGGGGAAAGGGTTCCAGAACTTTATTTAACAGAGTTTGACCTCGGAGCCCAAGGGGATGGTGGGTTGGTGGATTGTTACATTCAATCAATTAGAACAGGTATTCTGATGAGGCTTGTTTGTCAGATTAAAAGTGAACTTTTCAATAATATTCAGTTATTTGGTGGCGATGATGGTAGGAGTTCGTCCCGTAATCAGTGGGTTGCTGGTTAGAGCTCCACTCGGTCCGTCTCCATCGTTGTGTCCTTGGGCAAGACACTTCACCTACCTTGCCTAAAGAGCAGTGCCTCCCAAGATAGCTGCAGCCTCAGTCACCTGTCTACCTTGGACAGGCTGTACTGAAAATGTAATTTCCCCCCTGGGGGACTAATAAAGGTATTAAAAATGTATTTGACAGTCACAATCTATAAATAAGAATATTATTGAAAACTTATTTTTTTTCAGTAACTCAATTCACAAACTGAAACCCCTTATATAGACCACTTTATAAATATTGCCTCTCAATAGCTTGTTAACAAAGTGAATATTAGAAATGAAAATAAAAATAAAATAAAAACAAAACAAAATTTTGATCTTTTCTTTATTGGTTTTCTTCTCAGATCAAGCTTTAGTTCATTCCTATGTGTGTTTACTTCTTGAATTATTATTATTATTTGGGTATTAAAATTGGGTTCCTTAGACTGCCATTACTTTCTGTTTACTTTTTTCTGTTAGTTTCAAGTTTATTTCTCTTTTCTTCTATGGTTTCCCTCTGTCTCTGCTTTGTTTTCCTCAGTCTTCCAGTGTGCTCCCCTTCCCAGCTGTTTTTCATCCCCTCATTTCTTCTGCCAGCCTTTTTCCCTACTTGCCCCTACTCACCTCTGATTCCTCTTCTGGTTCCTTTGTCACTTTGTCACTGAATCTCAAGAAAGCATATAAAATGGTCTATTGCAGCTGAGCACTGCTACCTTAGCTAGCAGTTAGCTACATGTGACAGGTTGGTTGCAGTCACATCGCACATAGGAAAGCTGGCTGCAAAGTGATCATTGGCTCTATGAAGTTTACATGGACCATATCTGACTGTCACATGGGGGTGAAGAACCAATCCACTTCAGGCTGGACAGGCACACAACTGACCCTTTCATGACTGTGTCCTGTATTAAGCAATTTTAAAAACAGGATAAGGAAACATTTCCAACAAAGTGGCTGAAAATCTCCTTAGTTCCTCAAACGGTCAGAAGTAAGACTATCTATTGCTTTAAACCTTTAATGTATTTATACTGAACTATTTAAAACAAAAGGTTTACATCATTAAATCAACTCCACATTCACATTATAAGCTCTAATTCGTTATGAATTCATTCAAACTGACAGTCCATCTTAAAGAAAACAACTCCACAAGGAATCCCAGGTCATTTCAACATCTCTGAACCTTCAGCTTCAGGCCGGATCAGAACCTCAAGGTCGGATGGACGCTCCCACAATCTGAGGATTTTGAGACGCCATCTGGTTGGATAAGAGATGTTTTGGCAAGAACTGGAATGTAAGTGATGACATTTTGAATTTTATCCGAGAGGAGGATAAAACAGACGAAATGCCATTTTTCAGACATTTGTATCCACCACATCTCAAAGACTGAAAAAAATCTTTTGACAGTTTCAGGTTTTTATTTGTTCGCTGAGACACATGGCTGAAAAGCTGTTTTTTTCTCTTTTCTTTACTGTTAATGGAATTAGTTTAAAAGTACTCTCTTTCAGATCTAATTTTAGTTCACATCCTGTTTCAGAATATTAAGGACAACAAATTCCTGTTTCATCCTCACTACTTCATTTCTGAACAGGAGTTCTTCACAAACATTCTTGTTCATTAAAGTGTAACTAACCCCCAACATCATTTATTTTTCTAGTAAACTGTCTAAATAGGTCCTTAAGGGTTCTGTCTTTATGTTTCTGTGCAAATTTGATGTTTTCATACAAATTTGTTTTGCCTAAAACCATCTCAGTGGTGCCCTCCTTAGGTTGAACACTGGTTACTGCAGTTGAATTTTCTTACTGGTTACAATGGTACAGCTTGGTACAACTATGTCGCAGCCCAGCGTTCAGGTATAGAACAATCTCAATCAGACACGCTCCCTGGTGGGTGACTCAGGAGCGTTCTGACTTTTGTGAGATCCGGTATGTTACCTTCTGGCAGGTATGGACTGGTATGATGTTAATTATAATGTAATAAATATAATTATAATGTTAATATGAAACATCCCAGGCAGGGAACTCCATTTTGTTCCTGCAGAAGTTGGGTACAAAATAACAAAAACTACAAAGGTATGAAATAGCCATGACAGAGCAGCAGTTAAAACATCAGGCCATTTTCCAACCAACCCTATTTCATTTAGCATCTAATCACTTAGCATACCTGATCCAACAAGTCAAAATTCAACAGTTATTTCAGTAAACACATAAAGCATGAAATAAAAGCACATAAAACAAGAACCAGCTGTGTTATCACCCCAGTTGCTCCAGTGCTGTAAGGAAAGGTAGACATCAGTCTCTTTAAAGGCAGGAAACACAGGGCATGCTTTAGTCTTTGGCCCTTTAATTACTCAGAAGGCCAATACTTTTAGGGCTGATCCGTGATTAAAGTATACATGGCAACAAGGAAAAAAAAACAAAAACAAGGAGAGTGTTAGCCAGTGGAGCGCTGAGCTTGAGCTCAAACTGGTGATCAGAGTGCTAACAGAGAAGGGGATACAGAGCAGTTCATTTACTCTGTACATTTTATTCTTGCTTTACTCAAAACATCAAGTTCACTTCAGTTTAAATTGGACCGCTTCTGTGAGCATTATGACTAACCTGATCCGTTACCCCCCAACTATAATCAGCAACATCGCAGTTCCACCTCTCCCAAACATATCAATTCTTATCTGAGTTGCCATTTCATTCCTGTCTAAACTGTGTAAACAACGGTATATCGAGACACTTTAGACCCTCCTTTTTGTTTATAATGTTTGACAAGACTCATTTGGAGAGATCAATATTTCTACCTTAAACAGACACCTTGCTAAATGGGACGATCCCTGAGCTGACTATTGATTCTCATTGTTCTCTCTCATGAAACAAGAGCAGAGAGAGAGATATAGCACCAGCAGCACTATTGTATATCATGCGCTACTGTTCTCACGAGCATCTGTGCAGACCTTGAGGGGAAAATGTTCTTTAAATGTATTCATCTCTCACTTAGGGTCTATCATCTTCAATCATGAACCAATGGCTTTGATTCCAGTTTCTGCTGTGAATAGCTTTTTAAATGCAGTGATTCCCAAAAAGGGCTCATAGTCACTGACCCTTCCACAGGCTGTCATGTCACAGCCTCAAACTTCAGTTTGAGTAGCACTAACCCTCGTAGTTGCTCGCACTGTTGCCTTGGAGCAAGAAGGTCTTTAGTTCAAATCCCAGCCTGGGTCTTTCTGCAAGGAGTTTGCATGTTCTCCTTGTGCATGCGTGGGTTCGCTCTAGGTACTCCAGCTTCCTCCCACAGTCCAAAAACATGACTGTTAGGTTAATTGGTCTATCCAAAATTCTCCTTAGGTGTGAGTGTGTGCGTGCATGGTTGTTTGTCCTGTCTGTCCGTCTGTGTTGCCCTGCGATGGACTGGCGACCTGTCCAGGGCATACCCCGCCTCTCATCCGATGACTGCTGGAGATAGACGCCAGCCCCCCTCGCGACCCTGCAAGGATAAGCGAGATGGATAATGGATGGATGGCACTCCAAAAACAGAAATAAAATCAAAACCAACCAATTGCATTCAGAAATCACGCAAGTAGTAAATAGAGTCCAGCTGTTTGGAGCTAAGTCTGAGTCTGTTCTGTAAAGGCCTCAGAGGTTTGTTAGAAAGCATTAGAGAACAAACAGCATCATGATGACCAAGGATCCAACCAGAATAGCTTTTCATTTTTAACCAACTTCCTACTCAACATACTGGTTAATATTAAAAAAAGATGCTCTTTTTGTCTCTACACAGATATTTAGGAATGATTTATAACAGCGCTTCCCAAACTTTTCCATTCATTTAGCATAAATGCTGCCTCATACCTTCTGATTTTAGTCGGCCATGAGTTCTCAGGGTTTTTGCAGGAGCGTCCTCCACAGCAGGCCTGCTGGACGCTTCCTTCAGAAACTTGTTCTTTCCGCGCTTGTTATGCCAGCTTGAGGAGCAAAGCAGCTGGATAGATTTGATTGACAGCCAATCAGAAAGATGAGCATGGCAAATAACATTTCAGTAAATTTTAATTTATATTTTACAATAGAAATTGAAAAACAGAACTTTTTATAATAAAAAAAATATGATTGAAAAATTGTGATTTAAAAAGTGATTCTTTTTTTATTTTTGATTTTTTTTTTCATCTTTGTGAGACCCCCCTACACCCCCTGTTGGCCCCTGATGGTGCTGTGACCCCCACTTTGAAAAACACTGCTTCAACACATAAAATCTCCTCAGACTTTCCCCCCAAATTATTTAGTCGGACATAAGGATGTACACCCAGGTTTCAAATCTGCACATTCCCTTTCTGACTCACACACTGGCCTCAACCTATCGTTCCCTTTGTAAAACATTGCAGTGGCAGCATCATGTTGTGTGGATGTGTTTTTTTTTTTTAATAGGGAAAGAAAAACTCTTGAAAGTCAATGAGAAGAAAGAGGGGGCTAAATACTTTGTAATCCTGAAAGAAAACCTGCTAGAGGCTCCAAAACACTTCCAAGTCAAATGGAGATATAGAGATTTACCTACAGATGTAACCATAGCATATGTGGGTTGTAGAAAAATATTGACCAACATCCACATCACAAATCCATGCCACACTGTTCAGATTTTGATTTGAAAACCATAAGGACTTTTTTCTTTCACGTAACAATTTTGCACCAGTTTATGCAAATCAGTCAAGAAAGATCCCAACAAAATCTTTTAACATTTTTGGTGGTTAGGTGAGCAAAGATTCAGGCAGTATTAACGGTATCATTGATTAGCTGAGTTCATTGAAGGATCAAACAAAGAAGCTCCACTTGGTAATAATTTACTGTGTGTGTATGTGTGTGTGTGGTCTGTACCTGTAACTTGCAATTATTTAATTATTCAACATTGTAGCTTAATTTTCTGTTCCCCTTAATGCGCAACATAAATTGATAAATAGAAATTAATTGGGAATAATGTTATTAGCTATCTAATCTAATCTAATCTAATCTAATCTAAGATCCAATAAACTCTTAAATTGACACTAATGTTTTAATAGAGAACACTGGAATGCACTTTTCTTCTTTACTGACGAATGTAAGAAGAAATGTAACTTCCTCCTGTAGGGGGCAATGTTGCACCACATATAAATCTCCAGCTATTGTCACAGTATAGAAAATTCTTAGAGAATGGAATTGAACACACACATGCCACACACACTTCTCAATGAGCAATCGAAAACAGTCTGGGTATGGTCAATAACTTAACACCATGAAATAACCGACTCAGATACTTAGATTAGAGAAATACCAAGTTAGGACGCCAGATTGAAACCCCCTCCTCAAACTGCATCTACCCATAAACATGAAACACAAACACACTCCGGCATTTTTTTTTTTTTTTTTTTTTTTTTTTTTTAACATATGCAAAAACAACACTTGTAATTTTACTTACTCCCCCATCCTCACCCTAACACACACTGAAACGTGAGAAGAAGAGCAGCGACTGCTCTTTGGTCTAATAACATCTCTGATGACTGACGTCCCTGGCGCTTGTAGATGACACATACTTTGATTGCAGTTGCTACGGTAACCCAAGAGGCATCGGGGTCACCGTGGTTAACGTTATTCATTAACCCTTTGGGCTGATTGCTGTTAGCTGATTGGCTAGTTGAAGACAGGAAGGTCCAGGTGGATGAGATCAGCAGAAAACAGACCTGTGGGACCCAAAGCAGTCACAGCTATTATCATGGATCTGTCTGCATGCTGGGAGGAACACAGCATTGTGTTTCCTCCTGACCTCACACGACCATCCTTACAGAAATGTGTGTGTGTGCACATCCCTTTTTAACAGTTATTAGGGAAGGATCTTTGGAAAAGTTAATTCCTAGGTTGACTGAAGTTCTCAAGTGTTAAAATGTGACTAAACAGATGGACTGAAGTTGGTTTTCTTCAAGAACCTGATATAGACAACTTCTAAGCACATATTTAATGATTAAAAATACAGATGTAGCTCATTTTACTCCATTGTTGCTTTGATTCAATAAAACTGGCTACACATTGGTAAAGTGCAGTTGCAGCTGAGTATGTGTACTTCTAGAGCCACTATGGGCCCTGCCTGCAGAGGTTTTTCCTCTGTATCATCATCATCTACTGTATGAAATCACAGTATTGTGTAATCAGTAGCCGATGTGATTAAATCAACGGAGACTTGACCCGCAGCAATTCAGTAACAGTAGCAAAACCTTCTGACCTTTGATCAAGAATTATTGAACAGGAAGGAAGCACTAAAAAACTGATATTTAATTCTGGTAACACATTTAAAATCGTACCAGCAGTCATAAAACTCCAGGTAAAATGTGATTGTTAAGACTGAAACTGATTTTTCCACAGTAAAATGAACTGAATAAGAACTGTAATGACCTTTACTACTTTAAATAATGTTGGCCTGTTTCAACTAGATTTTAATTTGTGTGACTGTAATGAATTGACTTTGGTTCTAAAAAGATTTAATAGAGTTATGACTAGAAAACCTTCCCCCACCAAGTGCTCTGTGATTATGTATTTTCCAGGAACATAGTGCTATTTTATAGCACAATCAAGTAATTATGTTAGCTTCAGTTGTTACAAAAATGCTGTATATATCAAACATAACTTATAAGAAAATTGACTTCGCAATTTTGATGCTTTGAAATTGGCCTCTTTCTCTTTAAGAAGCTCCTGCTCTTTCTGACACTCCACCTTCAGTACGTCATCACAACAGTGCTTCTCCATGATGCCATGTACAACTGTTCTTAGGAGCTTTGGACTGAGAAGTAGTTCTATGATAAGCTCAGCAGATGCACAGTTCCACCAGGTGTTTGCTAATTTCTGCTGCCTCTAGTCTGGAGGAGCCAAGTGGGAGAGGAGCGGGAGAGGGATGTTCTGTGGGGCAGAAGCTCGCCTTGAGACTAAAGATCCAAGGAGGAGATTTGTGGAAAAAGGCAAAGCTTTGTGAGAGCAAGCATTTAGGAGAGATTCAAGGATTCCTCAAACGTGCATAAAAGAATCAAAACAACACTCCAGGTATGTTTTTGGATGAGGCAATACCATTATAGCATGATATAAAGCTCAGAAAAGTCAATTTTACATAATACATATATTAGACTAGAGCTGACTGCTCATGGGTGTCCCATTCATTCACTTTAAATGACTGTACTATTTGGGACTTCAAGTCCTCCTGTCCTTCAGGTTCCTCTGGGCTGTCAGATGGCCAAAGAAATGCTGGAGATGTTGGTGGGGGGAGCTCTGTGGGGCAGAAGCTCGTCTCCAGACTGAAGATCCAAGGAGGAGTTTTGTGGAAATAGGTGGAGCTTGGTGAGAGCAAGCATTTAGGCAGGCCTAAATGGTTGCCAGGGGAGATCCAAGGATTCCTCAAACATGCCTCAAACTCTGATTTTCGTATATTTCCATATGCTTTCATTTTTCGCTAAACTCCCTCCTTGTGCCCTCCCTTAAGACTACCTCCGAAGTCCCTTCCTGGAATGAAAAGATTCTCCGCTCTAGCCTCTCATTGCAATAATCCTCTGGACTACAATCACCACGACCGGCAACCTCAAGTATTCTCACTCTCATCATCCTTCAGTTTAAACTGAAGGATGGCCAGAAGTCACTTCTCTGCCTTGGAAGGAGGAGCATCTTATCCTGCCCTCTCTCATCCTGATTTGATAGTTTTACCGGTTAAGTTATTTAATATATCCAGTTTTTATAGTTACTCTTACATTGTCTACCCTCACAACAGGATTACTTCAGATTTAAGGACTGTGGATTCTTAATTTTACTTCATTTTTTGCTCTATTTTTTTCTACCTCCAAGATAAGCAAGGGCAACATGTCTCTGGTCGACACCGGGGCCATTAGTAGTATTATAGAAAGACTTCAATCAATAGAACTGAGGGTTTCTCGATTGGAGGTAAATGTCGAGATCAATGCAGGCTCTGGAAATGAAGCAACTTTACCGATGCCTCAAAACAACAAACAGCCTCCAAGGACTTCAAGAAGCAGCTCACCCACCTGGAACTGTCTTGGAGTTAAGCCAAAAAATAAATCTCATCATTTGGAGCTGACAAGATGTCTAACAGGAGGGACCCCCCCCCACCTAGATGATACACCGTGGCCAGCATTGAGCCGAAACATTCCCTCGTCAACACCAGCACCAAAGAAAAGACAATAAGCAGCTGAAGCTGACATGATTCCACCTTCCTTGACTCCGATACCAAGGACTAATCAGCCAGTTCGAGCCATAACACATCCTGTCATGTCTCCAGCTGGAAACCCACTAAACTCCCTTGGATTTCCACTGAAAAACAGGTTTGCTGCTCTGCAGCAGGAGCCATCAATGGACACCTCTCTTCCAAACATCAACAAGAGGTATGAGACAAGACCAACACGTCCACCTCCTAAAGTGACCCAGAAACCAAAATTAATGCCAAAAGTTCTTATTGTCGGGGATTCAACTGTGAATGGAATTGATCGTCTTTGTAGCACAAAGAGAATGAAGGTAATCTGCTTCCCAAATGACACTGTGTCGGATGTAGCAGAGAAAATACTCCCATTAACCACTGATCAGCCGGGCATTAAGACTCTAATCATTCACATTGGAGCTAATGATCTGTTCAAGTAAAAATCTGAAATTCTGAAAAAAGACTTTAGTCATCTAAGTTGAAAATCTGAAAATGAAGGTGTTTATCAGTGGACCAATACCGAAAACTGGACGTGGAGATGAGAATTACAGCAGACTGTTTATGATTGATAGATGGCTAATTAAAGAATGCTCTTCCAAATATGTGAACTTTATTGACAATCACAAGATTTTCTGGGAGCGCTGTCATCTCTTCAGACAAGACGGAGTCGGCCTAAATAAAGAGGGGAAAAAAACTCTTCACTGCCAATATTTTCAGTGCTGTTAACAACAGAAGCCCATCTCTCCAAACACAGGACAACGTAAACCATGACATCACTGCCCCAGCAAAGATTATAGAAGGACAAGCACAAACCTAGCAGGCGCACAATGTTTCTAAACAAGCCAATAGGCAGCCATCTACTCCAGCTGGAAATGGAGCTGAGAGGGGAGGAAGCCCCCCCACCCCATCAACACCTACCTACCGGGAGCAAGTGGAGGACCCATCCTGCTATCCTGCTTGATATACAACCTTCCTGAAGAAAGTTCTGCCTGTCATTGCATCTGACCTGATTCAAATAGTAAACTCATCCCTCTCATCAGGTGTTTTCCCCCAAGCTATAAAAACAGCGGCTATTAAACCACTGTTAAAAAAGAACAACCTGGATAAATCACTATTGCAGAATTAAAGGCCAATCTCTAACCTTCCATTCATCAGCAAATTTATTGAAAAAGCTGTGATTCAACAGTTAAATAGCTACTTGACAATGACAAACCGCTTTGACGTCTTTCAGTCCAGTTTCTGTGCTCAACACAGCACTGAGACTGCCCTCGTCAAAGTGTTTAATAACATCCGCATAAATACAGACTGTGGAAGAACCACAGTGTTGGTTCTGTTGGACCTCAGTGCAGCATTTGACACTGTTGACCAGGATATATTATTGAAGTGACTGGAGAGCTGGGTCGGACTCTCTGGTACAGTACTTAACTGGTTCGAATCCTACCTAAAGAACAAGGATTTCTTTGTGTCGACAGGAAACTTCTCATCGGAGCAGACAAAAGTCACGTGGAGTACCCCAAGGTTCAATCCTGGGACCCCTCCTATTTAATATCTACATGCTCCCATTAGCTCAGATTATAACAAGTAATAAGATTAGTTACCACAACTACACAGATGATACACAGCTCTATATCACGATATTACCAGGTGACTCCGAACCCATGCAAGCACTGAACAGATACTTAGAACAAATCAGTGCGTGGATGTGCCAAAACTTTCTCCAGCCAAACAGAAATAAAAGTGAAGTAATTATCTTTGGACCTAAAGAGGAACGATCTAGAGTCAGCACGCAGCTTCAGTTATTACAGCTAGAAACTAGTGATCAGGCCCAAAATCTGGGTGTAGTGATGGACTCAGATCTGAACCTTCAGAGACACATAAAAACATTTACAAAGTCAGCCTTCTATCACCCTAAAGAACATTTCCAGGATTAAAGCACTAATGTCTCAACAAGATCGAGAGAAACTCATCCATGCGTTTATCTTTATTTGCATTGATAACTGCAATAGTGTCTTAACAGGTCTGCCTAAAAAATCAATCAGACAGCTGCAGCTGATCCAGAACGCTGCTGCTCATGTTCTCACTAAGACCAGGAAGATGGAGCACATCAACCCAGTTCTAAAGTCCTTCCACTGCGTCCCTGTAGCTCAGAGAATAGATTTTAAAATACTTCTGTTAGTTTATAAACCACTGAATGGCTTAGCACCAAAATACATTAAAGACCTGTTGTCATAGCAACCTTCCAGACCACTCAGGTCTTCTGGTTCTGGTCTACTCTGCTGCCCCAGAACCAGAACCAAACATGGAGAAGCAGCTTTCAGTTTTTATGCTCCACAAATCTGAAACAAACTCCCAGAAAACTGCAAAACAGCTGAAACATAGAGTTCCTTTAAATCAAGGCTGAAAACCCACCTGTTTAGAGTTGCCTTTGTTAAGTAGTAAGTAGAACATTGAACTGTATTTGCTTGATGATCCTAATGATTTTGATGCATTGATATTTGCTCAATGATTTTGATGATTTTCATGTGCATTTTTTTGATGATTGTTATGATTTGTCTGCATACTTGCTTGATGATTTTGATATTTTTGATGATTTTGATGATGATGCTTAATTGATGTTTTTATGATGTGAAGCACTTTAAACTGCCTTGCTGCTTAAATGTGCGATACAAATAAACTTGACTTGACTTAAACTGTTCACCCTCCAATGCTCCACCTTCTCCACACCACTCTCCTGAACTTCACTCACTCCTCCTGGCTTCAACCTCTACTTGTTATCCATAAGATAATTTCCAGAGATTCGTATTCAGCTGTTCATATATATCTGTATAGTGGCGCAGCAAAGAAGGTCCTGGGTTTGAACACCCAGCAATCTTTCTCAATGAATACTTGTAACACGTTAGAGTGGTTCTAAAATTAATGCTACATGTAGCACCTGCAACTCTAAACCAAACAAATTAAAAGTGGTGTTTTGCTTATGGAAAGTAAAGCTTAAAATTATGATTTGATGAGGTATTGTGCATAATGTTGCCATGTTGAAATACCAACTTGTCCCACTATGTTAAAGCTGCAGATTGTAACTTATATAAAAAATTTTTTCATATTTGTTAAAACTGCCACCATGTTGTGACAGCTTGGTCTGAGACAGATAATCTGTGAAAGGATGGAGCTCCTCCACCTCCTCCCTGAGCTGCTACTGCTGTCTGAAGAAACGCTGACCTAAAACAACCAATCAGAGCCAGGAGGAGGGGCTTAGCGCCGTCAATCACCCTCCTGTACGCGCTGCTAAATGTGCTAATGGTGGAGAAACAACTCACTGTTCCAGGAAAACTGTTTATCTGCTGTCATCGGTGGCCATGCTAGCTAGCCTTAGCACTAGCAGCAGGCTATGTTGTGGTGAACCAGCTGCAGTGGAGCAGAGAGCAGGGGGAGTGTGTGAGTGTGTGTACAGGAGGGTGATTGACAGCGCTAAGACCCTCCTCCTGGCTCTGATTGGTTGCTTCTGACTGACTGGTGGATTTCTGCAGTTAGTACTGGGAGTACTGGGAGCACTGGGAGAAGAGAGAGGAGCTTGATTTTTTTTCACAGATTATCTGTCCTATATTATACTCTCATGACATCAAGATAATTTTAACAAATACGAACAAAACGTATTTTTCATAAAAGTTACATACTACAGCTTTAACTGAAATACTGTTATGTCCATCAAACCCACCTCCGAGTTCTGAGGTATCTATCTGAAAAAAGTTTATTATTTTTAACAGGTTGTCACCTTATCCTCTACAAAGTCCGAAGTAAACATGGAGGTAAATGCTGTTCAGGTGTAAAGTTGAACTCAAACTCAGATGATGTGATGAACCATCATGACCCTTAGCTCTCACCTTCTTTTCCTCCTACTTCTTTATCATGGGTAAAGATGATGACAGGCTCACGCTGCATTCAAACCTGAAAAAGCTGAACATTTTTCTTTCGAGTGTCCTCTCCTCTCCAAAATTGTAACCTGCACTGGGAAAGAACCCAGAGCCTGATTCCTTGGCTAAGTGCACGAGGCCTTATCAATGTACGTGTAGACAATGGATCAGTAGGTGCACCCAAGTCATGACAGTGTGGATTGATTAAATTTGTTGCAAAGAGAGGAAAGGCAGGGATGTTTTATAGTAGCATTTATGCTGTCAACAGCATTGCAGGAACTTACTTCAAGCTTCACCAGCCTGGTCTGAGTGTGATGAAGTTGTGGCTTAGATGTGATTTCCATCCAAACCACACCAGTCCCCACTGAATGGAAATGCTGCTGCTACTGGCATCACACTGACCCACACTCCACCCAGCACCTCAGTATGTTGCCACCATGATTAATATAAACCATCACCAAGGACCTCACCAAGACTCTTCAAGGACCAAACGCATTCTGTCCAATTGTTAAAACTGAAATGACCTGAGGCATGTGAGTGAGCGAGATATATAAAAATATTCTGTCTGTCATCGAGTTCACTCAAATGTACTATAAGATATTTTTAATGGCATAAGTTTGCTCTATGATTATTGTAGTTGCACAGGTCCAACAAAAATAATGGCCGCAAATCATCCAGGTTTCCTTTTTATTTTCCTTCTCCTCTCTTTTCTTCTTTCAACACCGTGAAAACTGCAAAATAAAGAACATTTGGCTCAAATATGACATTACGGTTTTCTTTAAGATCCTTCAGTGATGAGATATCATCTCAGATATCTTTAATGGACAATAATACATTGAAACGAAATAAAAATCACAACACAAAGCTGTCGTGCCCTCGTGTTGCCGTATAAAATAGTAGAACCAAACAAATGAACAGTTACAGTGTGCGCCACTTGGAACACATACAGAATAAGTTCTTTTAGTGTCCATTGGGTCAAAACCCAAAACCCATAATGCATCTGTGATGCATTCAAGTGAACAGTGATCATTAGAAAAGCACATTACTTCTGAACTGCTTTACAAGTATATATCCCCTTATATGCATTTTCTTCCTGCATCAGTTTCACAATTTTTAATCTTCCTTTCATAGTATTTTAACAACTTTTTAATTATTTATTTATTAAATATGAACACACAATAACACATTTCAAATACGTATCTCTTGGACAGCTACAATTATGCTGCTATAAAATGTCTGAGTGTCTGCTGTGGAAAAAGGGAATTTTCATACAGTAAATCAAAGTTATGTCTCATCTGAAACATATCACCAACAATGTATTTCAGAAATGAGAGATTAGATTGGAAATGACATTGCAGGTGAACTTTAAATAACATTTCCTACCTGCAGCTGCAACTACAGTGTTAATGCTAGCAGACATTCTCAGTGAATAAATCTCCCAGCTGATACTCACCGTCAGAAAGACATATTGGTAGAGGCTGCTGTGCAGAAACTCTTATCACCAAACCGTCTGTGTGCAGTGTATAGTTTTTGCTTCCTTCCACAAGTGCGTTTCTGAGTGTTTAAGATGCTGTCTCTGCTGAATAGATTAGCATTAGTGCGTATTTAAAACAGGGCATGTCTCAGCCCTACTTTAAATAAAGAAAGAACAGAATGAAACTAAATGCGTACACAGCAAACTGTTAGAGCTTTTGGCTTTTTAAAAAAAAAAATCTTTCAGAGACGACAAGAGATGATTATGTAATTTACCCTCTGGGGGATAAATAATCTGATTCTGATTCTGAAGACACTGTGGACGAAATCAGAGATCAGAGGTAATCAGCCTGAGGAGAAAGGTGAGAGAAGTTCCAGTGGGTATAAAATAGAAAAAAATATTAATTTGTTCTGAGAAAGAACACAGAGCTTTCTCCATGAATAATGCATCAGAAAAAAATGGACAAGTCTGCACAAAAGAGAAAATGTTTATTAAAGGTGAGACTTCCTAATGTTGCCTTACCCTCCCCTGTTTACCAGCTTCAGCGGAATCATCAGATGCCATGTGAACTGAAAGGTCCAGTGGAACATAATGAACACAAGGAGAAGTAGACACACAGGAACAATAGGAAAAGCAACAACTGAGAGTTGAAAGGTTAAGTAATTCTTGCATTTTTTTTATTCTCAGATGAATAATACAATAAATAACACCTTTATTATACACACCTTTATATATTTAGCAAAAAAATTAAGCCCCAAATCAGAGGCAGCGTATGCACTGCAAAAACACAAAATCTTCCCAAGTATTTCTGGTCTACTTTGTAGTACAAATATCTGGAATACACTTGGAATAAGACAAAACTAACTTACAAGTAACTTTTCAGCAGATATAGGTGCTTGTTTTAGGTCTATAATTCCTTGATATTGATGAAAAAGTTCTAGTTATGAGTGAAATAATTTGTCAGTGGAACAAGACATTTTAACTTGAAATATGGGAAAAATCTCTTGTTTCACTGGCAGATTTGTGCTCTCCAGTGCTGTATTTTCCTTTCTGTATCATAATAATACATTGGCAGATAAATATATATTACAATATATTAAGAAATATATTTAATTAATATATTATTTAATATATGAAACGTTGCAATTCCTTATATATTATTACATATTTTGTAAAATATACTGTTATATTTTCCAGTATAATTTTCAATATATATTTTATATTATGATTATGTAAGTTTTACAGTGAATTATTAATCAGTATCATTTGATAAATACAGCAGTACCTATAAATTGATCAGATCCCTTTAAATAACATAGAAATCTAAACTTTATGAAATGCAATATATTGTTGAGAAATATATAGTAAAATATATTTTTCTTGTGTAAGGGGAGTGTAGCCCAGTAATCTTCTATGACTTTATTGCACCCTTGCCCCCAAACCAACATGGCATCTCTACAAACGTACCTTTTCCCAGCTGCCTACTGCTTTGCATGTCAAAGAGTTTAGGCTACCCTAATATAAAAACTTATGCTGGGGATGATATTGGTAAATATTTCGATGATGATATCACTTGTAATATATCAACATTCATCTCTTTTCCTGTCTGTGCTTCCATCACAAAGTCAGAAAATGCTAATCTTTAGCATTTTGGACAATGTCATGTGTGTCCGGTGTGAAACTCTGTCCAGTTGCCTAAATATGACATAAAGTTTGCAACACTTAGAATACATTAGCCAACAGTTACTGTGCTCCAAACAATCTTTCGCGATATGAATGTTGCACGCATGAAGATGATACATTTGCAATATATTGTGCAACCTAACTGTGGATCAGAAAGAAGTGACAGTAGCCATGTTATGATCAACTTTTTTTCTGTGCATTTTTAAGTATCACATGAGAAAAGTTGAAGGAAACAGCAAACTTTCCCATCATCTGGTGGGTATATGCCTTTCTAGACGTATGAAACTCTGAGAAACGAAAAGTTCGTTTTGTTCCACAGTGATACTGGACAAGGAAAGCAGACCAAAATGGCAGTCAGAGTTAATCAGTGGCTAAAAACAAAGCAGACACATTAAAACACACAAACATTACCACATACCAAGAAGGTATACTCAATCTAACAGGGATTTTACTTGTTCTTTTGTTTTTGTTTTCTTTTGTATTTCATTAATTTTTTTTCCAGTAATTCTTATTTAGTCATACATGCCGCAAATGCCTGGACAACGGAGCACAGTCCATGTAATTAGTGTCATTGTGATTGACATGTATTTGTTTCAGTTATCCACAAAGTGTCGACAAAAGTTTTGCCCCCAGATGAAGGTGTCTTGTACATTTTCACACACATCAAAATGTTTTTACCTGCTTTGCCCCGGTGTGGCTTCAGACAGCAGCTTGGAGGTGTGATGAGTTTCACTTGGGATGTCAGAACCATTACACAAGCCTGTTTATCAAGCACAGCCTGCCCTTGGATCAAAGCTGACAGGTCACTGATAAGAGAATTGCTGCTTCAATGACTTGAAATATAATTGACGTGTCGGCATCCCCAGCTTTGGGGGAGACTAACATTAAAACCACCCATGAGTAAATGTTCCTCTCAGTGTGACAGTGGGAAGAAATGAGGGGCCATTAGGAATGTCACTGTTCCAGGATTGCTACAGCACAAAGAGTGCTTCAGTGAGTGAACTGTTTGGAGGAGTTTGTTACAACTCTGGAGACTTCTTTATTCCATCTCTTTGTTTGGCCATGTGAAAAATGCCACAATGTTCAGGTAACAGGAGGGGAGCTCTTGGAGCCATCAGTCGAAGCACAGTATAGTTTTGATCAATAAATGCGATGTTGCAACTGAAGGACGTCCAAACATGCCATGACTGCTTGGTGCACTGTGTCATGAAGACTGCAAATTAAAGTGGAAAAGGAAGGCATATACATATATACAAGTATCTATTTTCTATATGTACCTCATCCTGTTCAGGGTTCCCAGCAGTCAGTGAAGGGTTACCCTGGGTAGGATGACATTGTGCACACCCACACTCACGCCTAAGGATGACCCAATTAAAGTTACATGGCTGTTTCTCTTCTGTGAAAACCCCACTCCTGCATAGTGAGAATAAACAAACTCCAGAGAGAAAGGCCCAGTCTGAGATATACACTGCAGTTGATTTGTTTCAGAAGTCAGAGGTCAGAGCTGCATTCAGAGTATTTCCAGTAGCAGGTAGGAAAATGGGGCTATTTGGTAATTCCTGCTAGAGATGCAAGTTGACACCAATACCCTATAATGCTCTCCATTTTATGGTTTAAAGCTGCAGTATGGAACTTAAAAAAAAAGATTCTACATATTTGTCAGAAGTGTTGTGACAGAATGGTATGAGACAGATAATCTGTGAGAAAAATCGAGCTCCTCTGCCTTCTCCCAGTGCGATCCAGAAACAACCAGTCAGAGCCAGGAGGCGGGTCTTAGCGCTGTCTGAGTGGCGCTGCTCATCCCTCTCTCTCCCTCTCCTCTTGCTCTCTGCTGCGCTGTAGCTAGCAGGGACTGTTGTGAATCCTAGCACATTTAGCAGGAGTGAATGAAGTTGATTGGCAGCACTAAGCCCCTCCTCCTGGCTCTGATTGGTTGTTTCAGGTCGGGAGCGGTCCACTTCTTTAGACACAACAGTAGCTCAGGGAGGAGGTGCAGGAGCTCCATCCTTTCACAGATCATCTGTTTCATACTAAACTGTCACGGCATAGTGACAGTTTCAATAAATATGCAAAAAAACATATTTTTTTTTTTTTATAAAAGTTAGGGTTAGGGTTAGGGGTTAGAGTTAGGGTTAGCAGCTTTAATGATAGTCGAACATTGAAAATTACTAAGAAATAATTTATACTGGAAACTTTCACTACTTTCTATATTCATGAAGCCACACTGGACAATAATCGCGGGGCTCCTCAGTGAGCTTCAACTCTGGCATTCAGAGTTCAGAATTCAAGAATGTTCTTGTTTTTCTGACTGCAGGGCATTCTTACAGTGAGGCAGCGGTGGTAATTAATGTGCTGCCCAGTCTTATACATAGTATACAAATGAAGTGAAAAACAGAGCTGTCATGGCACTATCCCTCATTTAATTCTTGCATGGGGCCTTTCTGTGTACATTGGTTGGATATGTAATTATTTTAGCAATGGTGGAAACCCATGTCGTCTTTGGTTGTATGGAGATTACCTGCTGAGTTTCCTTCTGAATTTATACAACATAAATATCTTGAGATGGATCTCCTGCTCATAGTAATGCTAAAAATATAACCTGAACTATAAGTATTTTTAGTACAGGAGCTTGGAGAATTGGTTCATGTCTAGACACAGGTTCAGTTTTACTGTGGTACATAAGGGATGGAGAGCAAAGCTGCTGCTGCTAATTGTTAAAAATACTTTCATTGGTTCATGAAACAATAATCTCTATCATAAAACCTGTAAAGGCAGGAAGTTGTTATGTGCCTGTGAAGTTTTGAGATTTCTGAGTTATTCTAGTTGCATTAATTGTTAAACAGAACCAGACTGATGTGTTTTTGTCATGTTGTACAGTTTAAAATGGAAACAAATGCAGAAACTGATGGTGATGGAAATGAGCAGTCTTTGATAACCAAAAAACAAGGAGAACTAACAGGTAAATCACAAGGAGAGCAGGGCATGCAAAGCAGAGAAGCATCAAGAATCCAGCACTGAATGAAGGACATTGAATACAGAGGCAAGAGTGGAGAATGACGCTGGAACCAGCAGAGCCTAATCAGAGGGAATGTAGAACAGCTGTGGGAGAGTGAAGATTGCGGGAGGGAGACTATATACCACACAAGGAGCTGGACTGGACACAAAGGGGAACAAGTATAACGCTAGCAAAAAAAAAAAACCCCAAAACAACCAAAAGCAAAACTAAACTAACTAAAACAGCCAATCAGAACACAAGAGAAAGTAAGAAGATAACCCAAAGGAATGAACTCATAAAACACAACCTGCCACAAAAAGAACACAGTGAAATAAACTGATTGGAAAACCCCAAAGATCAATAATCAAGAACTCAGAAATGATCACAAAGCACACAAATAAAAAGCAAAACCCTAACACTCATGGACCAACACAGTCGAATCATAAAAAAGGGAGATATCTGACGTCCGCTGTACCTTTACTAATAAGCATCTCCTTTAGAACAGAAAGCTCACATTTGTTTCAAACATTAGACCTACAGTTTGTAATCTAACAAAAAAAAAAAAAAAAAAAAAAAAAAAAAAAAAAAAAAAAAAAAAAAATCATGGCTCAAATAGGAAGTTCTGTCTCAAAATAATACATCATACATAAAAACTTTCTGAATGTTTTAATGTTAAATTGTGTTAGATAAAATCAATCTGTTCCCATATGACTGTTGCTTTTGTTGAATCACACAAAGCATAATCTTGAAACCAATTATGGTTAGACTCAGACTTTCAAGGCTTTATAACACTGATTTACTTCTGTTTTCTTTTTAACAAGATGAAGGTGGAATAAAGTCTAATGAGATTGCTCGTCAGTGTTATGGATTACCTGATAGTATATTCTAGAGGTGTAGTGAGTTTATTTGAAGGAGGAAACGGTCATAAAAGTATTGCTCAGGATGTGAAATGGTGGGAAAGTGTGCACTTTATTCTACATGTGACTGCTTGTAAATTGGCTGAAATCAGATCAATGTTTTCTTAGAGTCAGAACAGGCAGCAGCTGTTTTCACTGTAAGCGCAGAAACGTGCTGCTACATATGGTTCGGATGTTTGTGAGTGAGAGCTAGACAGATAGAGCATGTGTTTCAAGTGAGCGCTACATTTGCAGAGATGCTGGATGTCCTTTGGTCTGCCATGTGGAACGCTGTGGTATCAGAGGACTGACAGGGATGGGAGAGCTGCTGCGTAATGAAAATACTTTGTATAAATGTGTGTGTGTGTGTGTGTGTGTGTCATTGTGTATTAATCTAAAGCATGGAGTGTTACAAAGCTTTGAACATATTGGTCTCTTAATCCAGCATCAGCTAGTGAGAGAACAGAATGGTCTAAAACACAAATACCCCCAAAATATATTTAAAAACTGCTTCACACTGGATTTCTGTCTCTAACACTACAGGAACTGTACAGTCAGATTGGTCCTATTTAAAACATGTCTGCGCTTCCTGCAGTTTCATGTTCACCTCCAATAATAAAACCGCAGTGACCTCTTTTTTTCATCTTAAACATATAGCTACTTTCTCTGGAATGAAATGTAATTCATGTCGTTTAAAGGAAAGAAAAAGAAAGCCTTGTGCTTTTGTCGTCTTTACTGAGTGAAGTTATTTCTTACTTTTTAGAAGCCATTGCCATGGTCATTATTTTGGCTGAATTTGACATTCTAGGTATAAGTGAAATAATCTGCCAGTGAAATAAGACATTGATCCCATACTTTAAGTCAAAATATCTTGTTCTACTGACACATTATTTCACTTATAACTAGAAGTTTTTCTTGAATATTAAGTAATTATTGACTTAAAACAAGCTCCTATATCTGCTGAAACATTACTTGTAAGTTAGTTTTGTCTTATTTCAGGTGTATTTGAGATATTTCCACTAAAAACTAGACCAGAAATACTTGGGAAGATTTTGTGTTTTTGCAGTGACATTCTTTTCTTGGCATTTCAGGCATACCAAGTGGAGAAGCTTGTTGCCTACATGCACCAGGACACGTTTTATCTACAAAATAATATATCCAGATGGAATCCTAATCGTGTGATTGACTTCATTAAATCAGCAGTGCATTTGCCATCAAAGTACAGAGGCCATCACAATGAAATAAGAACCTGTGTTTGTATGACTTTCAACCATTTGGATTATCTTTTGTGGATGTGTATGTGTGTGTGTGTGTGTGTGTGTGTGTGTGTGTGTGTTTTAGCATTCCCCACCAAAGGCCTATTCTTTCAATGAATACTACATTGCTTCTTATGGGGCCCAAAGCCCAGGCCCCATAAGAAGAAGTGCTATTTAGGACTAATGTGTGAACTGAGTTTAAGCATGTGCTGGTAATTGTTTTGGATGAGGGTCTGGGTTAGGCTATAGAAATGATGTAATATGAAAGACGTAAAAAAGGGCCATGCCCCATGTGCCCATTCTATTGGCGCAGTAAGACTTTTGGAGCTCTCATGTGTGGAAAGTGTTGTGACTATTTTCTCAGCGCATCTACCTAAGACAGATATGGAGAAGACAGCAAATATATAGTACAAGGTGTTCTGGTCAGGAAATATCTACACTTTCCTTCCTTTTCACAGTTATCCACAATTTTAAGCTCATCTGTCATTTAAAATCCTCATAAAAACATTAAAGTCTTGAATTATTTGGATCTTTTGCCAGCTGACTTTAGATAAATGTCCCAAATCAGATGTATCTGTCATGTTTTGAGTTAAGCTTTTGACCCGTATGCATACTAAAATTTTTTCAGGTTTATTGTTACAGAAAATGATGCAGATGACTTGGTCCGGGATTGTCAAAGTTCTGTGGATTGAGGGCACTGTGAAGGAGATACGCAGAGGTGGGTGCTAGAGCTGAGTGATTGTGGTAATGGAGAAGGTAGAATGAGGTGGAGATAAGACACCAGGGAGAAATGAGTGGGTTCTGGGTTGTCAGCCTGTGTAGTTATGGAGTGAAGTGGAGCACAGGCAGACCGATAGGTTCGTCTGGAGGATGCAGACCTTAATGTGTTCATTTCATTTAATTAAATGGAGACTTTAACGTGTTCAAATTTTAACATAACTGATCGTGTTTTTTTGCACACAAAGGTTCCGGCCATTTCTGGTACGCCCGTAAATCTGACGCACACGCAACATCCGCAAACAATAGCGATGGATGACAAAGCTGCTTCTCTTGGCCCCCTGGGGGTTAAATTATTGCTTCAAAAAACGATGGTTGTGTTTTTTCAAAGAAGTTATATGAAGGATCAGGGGTTCCTGAAACACTTAGTAATAACACTTTGCATCAATATGATGGTTGAATAACCTAAAAAACAAATTAAAAACAATAAATATCTTTTTTGTCAATAATTTAGCAACAAAAAGGGTTTTTGAATTAAAAATGTTGCTTATTTTGTCGATACAGAGTTTTCGATTATATGCAATTGTGATTTATTAATTACAGACGCTGCAATTAACTGTTAATTTACAATTTTAAATCAAGTCCCACCACAAATTATATTAGTTTACTCTCTACAAACTAAAATAATATCAAAATAACCTGGCAAAGAAATATTTATATTCTGACAACACATGATGTTAACCAGTGGATATAGAAGCTTCACCAAAGTGAAGTGGCACTAAGCCACAGAGCACCCAGGACACTATTGTCTACCAACCTAGAGGAACACACCAATTTCAGTTCTCTGCAGTCTTTTGCAGTGGCTGTTCCTATAGGCAATATCCTAATCAGCACAGAGACAGCACACAGGCCTGTGAGTATCACTTGGAATATTAGATGAGACTGAAGGAAGGCACCTGCAATCCAGCAGTAGAAACAGAAAAACATCTGATGCTGATCATTCATTCATTTCCTTTTCCTACTTCCTCTCCATAGTTATTTCTGCTATGCATGTAATATAAACACAAGGCAAAACCCTATTAGTCATTTCAGCTTGGCTATTTGTGTTTATGATGCCATAAAAGGTGTTAGAAAATTGGTCAAAAATACTTATTAATCTTCCCAATACTACTCTGAGATTTATTTTCCTCTTTATTTTTTGCCTCACTCAATTTTAATCTAATCCTTATGTGTGATTATTTTCAGAGGAACATTTTTTTTTTTCAAGGCCACCTATTACACGGCTAAAACAGGATCTAGTTTAAAAATTAAATAAATGAATGAATGAATAAATATACAAGTATTGAATTACTAATTAGCCATTATTGTGTCACAAAAATGTTATAAAAGAACAATAAAACACAACACTTCCATAGTATACATCCAGGCATAGCCATAGCATGAACAAATCGCAAATAATGTAAATAATAGTACAAAAATTAACAACAAAAAGAAAGTGGTACTGTAAAGATGACTCAGACTCCAATGATAAGAAAAAAATGTATTTGCAATCGGTCATGATCCAATACACTTTCTAACATATTGCTCTTTTACATAGTTGGTTGGTTGGTATTAATGGTAGGAAGCCATTGTGGTAGAAAAAGAACAGTGTGATAACACTGGTGTACAAACCAATCGAGACAGCAGTCACAGGGAACGGGCATGATGATTGACCTAGATGTCAACATGGCTGTAAATGACCCTTCAACATACATATCAGTAAAAACCATTTTTAATCTGAGAATTTTATTTTGGAGGCAGTTTTTCTCTGTGCACATTCCTAAAAGATCCTTAATGATTTACACACCTGGCTGCTGTGTTAGTAGTTACCTGTGTCATAGTGCCCACTCCCCATATCTTAAACCCTTGCTATCAGCTTACATCTAAATAGTTTCAGATTTTTCTCTGAGCCACTGCATACCAATCAGCTTTTCCACAGCAAAAGTTTGAGGAGTTTTTTGTACTGTGTTCATGAGAGTGTCTTTAGATGGATAGATGAACAGATTGATGTGCTTAACTCCAAAAATTCTGTAAGATGTGGCCGTTCTGCCATCTTCAGCTTTGCAGCTTTTTCATATCTGACATCCTGTGTCATTTGGCTGAGGGGCTGTGAGTAGCTCAGTTTCCATATGTTTAGCCTACGGCATCATTGCCAGTTTCTCTCCCCCTCAATCTTAGTTCCTTTCAAACTATTCCTATCATACAAATAAGCAGGCTGAGTGGCTCAGCCATTCACACTAACTTTTTAATTATGTTTTTATGCTGATTTCTTGCCATGAAGCCTTTGGGACTTGCTTGTGCGAAACAATTACCAGTTGCTGCCTATTTTCTGTCTCTTATCCATGGAACGCTGCTGCCTCTGGGGTGATAAAATATACTCTATTCCTCCATCCTGTTTACTTTGCCTTCTTTACTTCCCTTTTCTCTTCTTTCCATCTTTCATTTTAGTCTGTTGTCTAACCACTCTTTTGTTTCTTTCTTTTCTTGCTTGATCGACTGTTTTTACTTTCTCTTTAGTCTTTCTGCCATCACATTTTCATTCTCTTTGGGTTTATAGTGTATTTGCACACTAATGCATTTCTTTATATATCTGGAACATCACTCAAGGTGCAAGTCTAAAGTCAGTTTTAGTGCTAAGGGATCAAACACAACCACTATATACAGCATTACAGCATTATGCTGAAGTCCATATATATATATATATACATATATACATATATATACACACACACTAGTACATCTCAACAAATAGAATATTGCATAAAAGTGCAATATTTCTTACCAGTCATCTCAGAAGTGAAACTCATATATTATCTAGAATCATCACGCATAGATATATATCCAAGCCTTTGTTTCTTCTATAGTTGTATAATTTTCTTGTATAATTGGATATTTTCTTGTATAATTGTATAATTTGTTTGTGGCTACAGATAATGAAAAGCCAAAATTCAGCGTCTCAGAAAATTAGAATACTGTGAAAAAAGTCATTAATGGTCACATCCTAATCAGCTAATCAGCTCTGATTGGTCGAATGTGATCCTCTAATTTTCTGACAGACTGAATTTTGGATTTTCCTTACCTGTAAACCATAATGATTAAAATTGCAAAAAATAAAAGCTTGAAATATTTTACTCCATGAGTAATGACTCTCTATAAAATGACCATTTCCCTTTCTGAGATGACTGGCAAGACATTTTGCAGCTGATGACCAAACCATGCCCATCAGCATTAGCCCCATTTTGTGGAAATACTGCCATCCCGACATGATGCTATAAAGACTATTAAACACCTCAGCCTTGCTGGAGAAATTTTTTGCTTGCTCATATTAGGAAACCCACCCAACCAAGACCATGCAAAATCCATCCACATTCAGGCTAGTTTTAGCAAGGTTTGAATCTAGTATAGCAGGTCCTAAAATTGGAAAATCTGGAGCATCAAAATAAACAATCAAACTAAAAAACCAGCAACTTAAACAGTAATATTGCAGTAGTACACCATAGCAGAGTGGAAACATTTTACATTCCTTAGATTTACAGTCAAATGTGATGAAATTCATCTTAGTGATAAATGTGCACAGGCTAATAAGATACTGGCTTAACATTAATGCTATACCTTGAGGTCATTAAAGGGAGCCAGGTAGTGACTGTTTCATACATTTAAGAATTAACAGAGGTCCATAGACATTACCTTAGGAATGATTTAAGCAGTTTAAATTCCTGATCACTTTATCTTTGAGTAAATTATAATAATATTAAAAAACAATTTGTCTATGCTGCACTGTTGGACCTCCACGCAGCATTTGACACTGTTGACCATGGTATATTATTGAAGTGACTGGAGAGCTGGGTCGGACTCTCTGGTGCAGTACTTAATTGGTTCTAACAGGGATTCTTTTGTGTCAGTAGGCAACTTCTTATCAGAGAGGACAAAAGTCACATGTGGAGTACCCCAAGGTTCAATCCCGAGACCCCTTCTATTCAATATCTACTAGCTCAGGTTAAAACAAGAAATAAGATTAGCTACCACAACTATGCAGATGATACACAGCTCTATATCACGATGTCACCAGGTGACTCTGAACCCATCCAAGCAGTGAACAGATGCTTAGAACAAATCAGTGCGTGGATGTGCCAAAACTTTCTCCAGCTGAACAAAAACAAAACTGAAATCATTGTCTTTGGACCTAAAGAGGAACGTTCTAGAGTCAGCGCGCAGCTTCAGTTATTACAACTAGAAACTAGTGATTAGGCCCGAAATCTTGGTGGTGATGGACTCAGACCTGAACCTTCAGAGACACATAAAAACAATTACAAAGTTGGCCTTCTATCACCTGCAGAACATTTCCAGGATTAAAGGACTGATGTCTCAACTAGCTCTAGAGAAACTCATCCATGCCTTTATCTTTAGTCGCATTGATTACTGCAACAGTGTCTTAACAGGTCTGCCTAAAAAATCAGTCAGACAGCTGCAGCTGATCCAGAACGCTGCTGCTCGTGTTCTCACTAAGACCAGGAAGATAGAGCACATCACCCCAGTTCTAAAGTCCTTCCACCGGCTTCCTAGAGCTCAGAGAATAGACTTTAAAATACTTCTGGTAGTTTATAAATCACTGAACGGCTTAGCACCAAAATATATTAAAGACCTGTTGTCGTTGTATCAGCCTTCCAGACCACTTAGGTCTTCTGGTTCTGGTCTGCTCTGCATCCCCAGAACAGAACCAAACATGGAGAAGCAGCTTTCAGTTTTTATGCACCACAAATTTGGAACAAACTTCCAGAAAACTGCAAAACAGCCAAAACACTGAGTTCCTTTAAATCAAGGCTGAAAACCCATCTGTTTAGAGTTGCTAAATAATAACAATAACAGGAACATTGACCAACATATTTGATGTGTACTGGTGTTTTAATGACGGCACTTGATTAAATGTAATATTTGTAACTGGTTTCACAACCGGTGACTGTGTTTATGATGCTTTTATGTTTTCATGATGTAAAGCAGTTTGAACTGCCTTGTTGCTGAAATGTGCTATACAAACAAACCTGACTTGACTTTACTTGCGTACCAAAAACAGAGGAAATAATGTAGCACTAACAGCGACAACTACATGTTTAGTGGAGCTTCAAATTCAACAGAAGAGTTTGAAGTGAACGAAAGCACAAAAAAATAAAACAATCAAGGTGGAATTTGTTTTTTGTGCATTAAGTGCATTAAGCCTGTAGTGTGAAATTTAAAGATCAGACTGGTGATGTTTTGGTGTTCTCTGCAAGAATCTGTATGATTTATGATAAACTGTGATAACTGGACTCAAGACTCTCTTACAGAGAGCTGAAGCTGTTGTTAAATTGTCTTTTTCTGCCTTCCGACCGGTTTTAATTTCCAATAGCTTAGCTTGTTCATTCGTCTTAATTTTCTTTGGATATTATTCCAGAAAATTCCATTGCTTGCATTTGGGTTTGATTTAAGCGTTAAGTAAACAGTAAATGGCTCAGTAGATGGCTTTGTTAGAACTATTTTACCATTTCTGGCACAAATTGTCTGGAGTGTAAGTCCATTTATACCCCACAAAGAGCATGTTTATCTTTCAGATGAAGAAATGTGACAACTAAATGAACAGTATGTGTTCTTTATAGAAGTGTATCTTTTAGAATTATTTTTTTGGTAAAGGACATTCCTTTATTTTATAGAGAAAAGGCTTTTAAAAACAGAGTGAAAGCCATGACCACAATACCCATTTATCTTTATCACAACAAGAGTTTGTTTTGTACTGTTAACATGTGGAAGAACATCAGTCTTCATCCTCCAAATTGGAGAGTATTTTTGAAGAAATGTGGCTGTAAGCTTTAGCACTGAACTTCCCCACTATGGCATCTTGTAAATTAGCTTACAGCTTGAAAAACTAATTTCTAAAAAGGATATGACCTAAAGTAATGCAGATGAATAAAACTTTTTTTCCCTTCATGGCTCTGATTAGATGGAAAAATGAACCAAACTAGTTTTGTTAAATGTACATTTTTAACAAATGGGTTATGGCTGGACAGAATCATGAGGCAGGATGGGGGGAGTGTTGGGCAACAGTCATTCCAGAACCACCACCAGCCTAATACCTGACAAATCATTGGTATCTCAGACTCTTTCATTGCAGCATTACAACCTAGTGAAACGCAGTGCTAAATGCTATCTCAAAAATAATAACCTCATCTCAGCTAAAGAAAACTTTCGATTTGAAATTTCATTCCTGTAAAATCTTGAGAAGTGCAACATGGCTTGTCTGATGTTTTGTTCCTTTGCTCCCATTTTGTCTTTCAAATTGTTACCTATTTTGGAATTCTTTTATTAGCATATTATCATTTTCCCAGGGTGGGTCATTTTAGCTGGGTGTGACATGCCGTCAGGGGCCCATCAGGCTGATGATGGAGTCTGTCACTCATGCTCTCAACAAAATTAGACTCAGTGTGTGTGTGCTCTGCCCTGTGTGTGTGAGTTTGTGTGCTGGGGCATATTATAGACCAGGCTACCATTCAGTTTCAATGAATTTCAGGCAGGGGGAGAATGAGATGAAAATGAGACCCCTTACTTGCAAATATATTGGACTGTATTTCCACTTTGGCCCTACTGATATAAAGTGACCTCCAGTTGTCGACTGTCAGAAGGATTCTCAACATTCTGGAAGTCAGTGGAAAGTCAGGACTCAGTGTTTTACTGTCAGGTTACAGACGTAATCAAAGCTGACAGTATCTATCTTTTTTTGGAGTTTAAATAGATTTGTACTTCAGGATATGTCACAATTTTAAACAAAAGTGATTTGTTAATGTAATCTAAATCTGAAATAGTGACTAGCAACCTGCAGGGTCTACCCCAGCTCCTATCCTTTGACTGCTGATTGGCTAACACATTGAAAATGCAGTCCTCTCTCAGGGAAGGGAGTGCTGATGTTAACATTAATTGATCACATTCATCTGGACAAGGGATAACTAAAACTGTTTGGGACCACTTCAGATATTTCTTTAAAAATCATCAGCACCTGGTTGGCAATAAAGGAACAGAAGAAGCTGGTACCGGTCTACCCAACACTATCATTTTGTATGAGCCAGGTAGTTAGCTCTGCCTAACCAATAAGCTTTGTATTGTTGGAGGAAAGGAAACAGACTTCATCCAGAATAATTATGGTTAGAGAGGTCCAGTGGATAGTAGACAATTTCAGTTCAATTCAGTTTATTTATCTAGTGCCATTTCATGACAAATGTCGTCAAAAAAGTCATTTCAGTTCAATCACACAGAAATTCTGACTAGTTATCAAATTAGTTTAAAAAGTTTCTTTCTAAGAAAACCCAGCAGAGCATCGAGTCGCTATCTTGCAGCATTCACTCCTCCTGGATGAGCACGTAGTGACTGTAGACAATCGCTGGCGTTGTGTTGTTGACATTACAGCAATCCCTCATACCAAGCATGCATGCAGTGGAGAGGAAAAACTCCCCTTTAACAGGAAGAAACCTCCAGCAGAATCAGAACCTGGCTCAGTACCAGCGGCCATCTGCCTCGACTGATTGGAGGTTTGAGAAGACAGAGTAGAATGCACAAGAAGGAACAGAAGAACTGATGTACGAGTACTTTCTATGTTAATGAAAGTAAAAAGTTCATAGCAGGGGAAGGAGAATGATTAGTTGATGGCAGCATTATCTCAGCTGAAGCCCTCCTCCAGGAAGGCATCACAGGATGAGATGAGCAAAACATGACTCCACACTCTGCCACTGGTTTGGTCAAGGAGTGGCTGGTGAAACACACCACCATATGAGAACAATTGTGTGTATCAAGATTCACAAAAGCTTGTTGGATGAAGGAGGAATTCACATCAGCCATGTTTATGGTGCTTTCCAAGAATGATCAGTGAAACCAGTAAGAAGTTTATTTTTCTGTTTAAAGTGTGACCCCCCCCGGCCCCCACCGTGAAAGCATAACCCCGCCTTTCACACATTTTGAAAAATTCCAGCAAAGTGGGCGGAGCCAATAGATACTGAGAGGCACAGCGGAGTCTGTAAATAAACCACACATTTGCTAAGCTGAGCAACGCTATCGATCAATGCTCACCGTGGTCACACCCAGCTCACTATTCCAACTCCTGATCCACCACCAGGCGGGCAGGGCTGTGTGTCTGTGTGAGTGAGATGGTTTTATACCCAAACATGGGACTGTGACGTAACGTACCGGCCGTACCACTGTAACGAATAGGAAAATTCAACTGCCTAAAACCTATTCGACCGAAGGAGAGTGAAGGAGTGAAATGGTTTTTAGGCAAAATAGTGCTGAACTAAACAAATTTACACAAAAATGTCAAAATTCACACAGAAACATAAAGATAGAACCCTAAATAACCTATTTTGACAGTTTATCAGCAAAAAAAGTTGATTTGGGGGTTAGTTACACTTTAAGCTCTGATGAGACTTGTAGTGCTTCCTGTAGCTAAGAGACATCTATCTATATTTGCCGGACGGTATAAAAGGATTTCTCAAACATACAGTCTATGCCGTTTGAAGGGCTCTGATTTGGCATCATTATTTCAGTGCGTTACATTTTGCTCCAGGCAGACAACAGAGACTGTTGAAGTCAACAACAACAACAACAACAACAAAACTAATTCAGTTATCTGAAAAGTAATGTTGAAGCACAGAGAACTAACAAAGTCTAAATGTGAAGAACTGATCGCATTCTTGTTGCTGCAAAATGCTTTAAACCCAGTTACATCAAATAAGGTATCATTTATGGCGTGCTTTTGCATTTAGGCAGTACAGCAAGATAACATCACCAACCTCAGCAAACTGGCCAGAACATGATGTGACTCAAGAAAGTAGCTGTTGAAAACTAGGTTTGAAAATATAAGTAAATTAGTCAATTTTACTTGCAACATTCACAGATAAAAGTCACAAAGTGATCTATAAAGAGAGTATAACCTTCAAAACATGATTAAATGAAGACACAAAAAGACAAAGTAATAATTTAACACAACTGCAGTAATATTTAAAAAGATCTTAATGGAAAGCATAGTTGAATAAGAAAGACTAGCTGATTTCTCAATGAATCAAGAATCTGAAAACAATATATAAATAAAGGAAACTCCTTCCACAATCCAGGGGCAACAGTCTGGAAAGTCTTTCTCCAGTTTTATACCTGGTAGAGGGAGATTTTAGTTTGAGGGCCTGAGAGCTGTAGTTGGAGTGTGTGGCCTTAACCATTTAGTTATAGAGAAAGGAGCTTGACCATGTTGAGCTCTGAAATTTAGTCAACGTTTAAAAAAAATGAATATTACATACTAAAATGAACAGGTACCTAGCATAAGGACATTCAAACAGGAGTGATGTGAGTTCCTCTTTTTGCTCCAGATAAGAGTCTTACTCCAGATGTTTAGGCCAACTGAAGGCAATCAATGGCTTTTTGTTGATAAATGTAAAAAGTGTGTTACACTAATCTAGACAAGCAGAAATAAAACCATGAATAATCATCTCAAATTCCTCTTTTGATGTCAGACTAAGCAAACATCCATGATTTAGATGACACATTGTGCATCTTCATACCCTTGCTTTCCTAAGTCCTAGTGCCACATAGACATAGCGAATATGTCTACCACATTTCTAAATATGTGGCTTTAGAAAACCCAAGTGAACATAAACGATTAGCCTTCTTGCAACTAATTTCCCAACATCCTTATTTCTGCAGCAGTTGTAGATCGACAGTCAGAGAGTGGATTTTAACCTTAGGTTAAGACCCCTTCACAGTGGATAAAGACCACCTCATGGTCTCCAGGAGTTCCTCAATGTTCCAATTAATAGACAAGTATGAAGACACTGTGGTTGAACCCACAAGTTAGGTTGGATTGCTGTTTACCTGGCTCTTCAGACTTCTCACAAGTTTTTGTTTCTGTGTGCGAAATTTCACAATATGGCATATGGAAGGTTTCTGTGCCACCATCATCAATTTCAACTTTGCAGTTGAGAAGTAAAAAATTATGAAAAATTGTCAGCTGTATCAGAGCCCTATAGGTTTGAAAATCTGGGATTTTTAGAAACAGTCAGATGAACATTGTGTCACTTTATCAGCCCACAGAAGAAATTAATTCACTAAATTTCAAATTGAAATGCAGAGGCTACCCTCTAAGCTGTCCAAAATTAGCTGAAAAGCAAACAGGACAGCTAACTGGGTTTTTAAGAGGGCTTTCATGGCTTCCACTAGTGCCTACTTAGCCTATAGGGGTTAGCGGTTAACACTTCAGCTCCTTTTTTAGAACCAACTTCACTGGGGTTCTAAATATACTGAAAGCACAACATCAGAAAGACGTCAGAAAGCCACAGCCTGAGAAAAATATTAAACTTTTCAGACTGTGGGGCTGACCATGCCATGATGACCCCCCCCACTAGAGATGTTACTCAATTGTAATGGAAACCAGTAGAGTAGAGTTGATCCAAGTCGAGCCGTGCTGTGAATGTATAGTGGAAAGGGGTCAAACTGTTTCCTAGACAACTTATTTAGGTGTAAATTGTTAGTTCAAAACTAGGAAAAAAATCTCTGCAAAGGAACAAACTTGAAATTGAGTTGCCACCAAAGCAGCATCAACCAATTATAGCGTATTCCAGGTTTACTGGGTAGCCTGGTACTGGAACAATATCATTTTTTTTTAGTCGTGCTGGTTGGAAGATGGATTAGTTTTTCTCCCACAAAAACCCATTAGATTGATCGTGTGTGAGTTTGGATGTATGGGGGACACCCCGGAGTCTGTTATGTTCATTACGCCACCCTCAAGCAGTTTCTACAGGACCTATTTCTGTCTTGGGAATACAGCCAGGGGCCATACAAATGCAAGAATGCAGGTTTTCCCAGGAGAGCCTTTCCCAGTGGAGTATTTCCCAACAGAGCGTACGGTATTTAGGACACCCTACCTTGACTGGTGTGAATGATGTTGGCGTATTGCTCACAGATCTCACAATATCAGCAGTTTGAAAATAGAACTGGTGAAAATGTATAACAGAACTGGTTGAGCAGTAACTTTGGTTATATATTCAGAAACAGTAAAACAAGGCAGTGCTCTAACACATGAGAACATAGTTAGACACATAAAGAGACAGCATACACAATAAGTTATCTCTTTCTAATATACTAATTCAGAAACATATTATTTTAAACTTTTAAATCAAAGTTTTGCTTTTAAAAGGTCATTGATACCCATGAGGATTGCAGTAATTGGTTTTAAACCAGATAAGACATTATTGCACCGCTCAGGGTGGCAGCACATTGGAGCAGCTCTGTAACTTTTATTGAGGTTTAATTATTTTTCAAAATTTAATTCCAGCTTTTCTTGGAAAAAAAATGCGCTTTTGGACAACCGTTCCTTCTTGTCTTGGATGCTGTGCAGCTGGATTGATTTTTCCCAATACTTTTTTATATTGCGCTCTTTTGTGATGATGCGTAACCATAGCAACAGGGTTTTTTTTTTTTTTACAACAGGGAGCAGCTGATTAACATCGCAAAAGCACAAATAATAGGACAACTGAAGCCAGAAATCCCACAGGAGTTGAAAAGGAGACGTCATGGATGCAGAGCAGGAGCAAAGAGGAGAGAGAGAAGGAGGAAGTTCAAACCATCTCTACCATCCATCATAATGGGCAACGTGAGATCGTTAGCTAACAAGCTGGATGAACTTCAAGCCCTGACAAGGACTCAACAAGAGTATCGGGAATGCAGTATTATATGAGACATGGCTGCAGGATCAGATCCTGACTATATGAGCAGATCGAGATTAAAAGAGTAGAAGGAGAAGGAAGGGAGGTGGATTAGCAGTGCTTGTCAATCACAGATGGTGTCACACAAGACTCGTTACTGTGAAGTGTCGTCTCTGCAGTCCAGACATTGAACTATTGGCAGTAAGTTTTCGTCCATATTATTTGCCACCAGTGTTGTTTTGGTGGCTGTTTACATTCCACCCTCAGCTGTTGCTGACAATGCATGTGATGTCATCAGTTCTGTTGCTGCTAAGACGCAGACGCAACACCCCGATTCTGTTGTGGCGATATCTGGTGATTTTAATCACGCCTCACTCTCTGCTACACTGCCAACGTTTCAACAGTTTGTCAGCAGCTCTACCAGAGAAAACAAGACATTGGATTTGTTTTACACAAATGTCAAGGATTCATATATTTCCAAAGCAAGACCTCCTCTTGGTAAATAAGATCACAACCTTGTTTTTCTCTGCTCAGAATATAAACCCCTTGTCCAGAGAATACCTGTGATATAAAGGACAGTGAGAAAGTGGTCACAGGAAGCCAAAGAAGACCTACTGGGTTGTGTTGATGCTACCGATTGGATTTCTCTTTGCCAGCCACATGGAGAGGACATTAATGCCATGACTGAGTGTGTGACTGACTATATAAACTTCTGTGTGGACAACACCATCCCCACCAGAATAGTGAGATGCTTCCCTAATAACAAACCCTGGATCACCAGTGACCTGAAGGAACTGTTGAACAGGAAAAAAGAGCATTTAGGGAGCGAGACAGGGAGTTGTTGAGGAGTATACAGAAGTAGCTCAAAGTCAAGATTAGAGACAGCAAGGAGGTGTATAGGAAGAAGCTGGAGAGGGGACTGTACTCTCATCTTTCCTTTTCACTCTGTACCCTTCAGACTTCCAGCACAAGTCAGACTCCTGTCATCTCCAGAAATACTCAGATGACTCTGCAGTTGTCGGGTGTATCAGAGATGGACAAGAAGCTGAGTACAGAGAGCTGGTGGACTGCTTTGTGTCATGGTGTGGAAACAATCATCTCATCTTGAATGTGAACAAAACTAAGGAGATGATTGTAGATTTCAGGAGAAACAGGGTCAGATCAAACTATGTTTCCATCATGGGAGAAGAAGTGGAGGTGGTTGAGGAATATAAATACCTCGGTGTTCATCTGGACAACAGGCTGGACTGGAGACTCAACAGTGAAGCGTCTACAAGAAGGGACAGAGCAGACTGGACTTCTTGAGGAAGCTAAGATCCTTCAAGGTTTGCAGCAAGATGTTGCATGTCTTCTATAAGTCTGTTGTTGAGAGCGTCATCTCCTCTGCCATCATCTGTTGGGGCAGCAGCATCAGAGCCAGGGACCTAAAAAGGCTCAACAACCTAATAAAGAAGGCTGGTTCTGTTCTGGGGACGACTGTGGAACCTCTGGAGATGATGATGCAAAGAAGGATTTTGCATAAAATCAAGCAAATTATGGACAACCCTGACCATCCTCTTCATGAGACTGTCATTGGAAAACAGAGGCTCTTCAGTCAGAGGCTTCTTCAGACTGGTTGTAAAACAGACTGCTGCAGGAGATCTTTCCTGCCCACAGCCATCACCATCTGTAATAACTCCTTAATTAAATGAGTTACACCAACATTTAATTTCCCTCTGGGATAAATAAAGTATTTTTGAATTTGAATTGAACCTCCCAACTTCGTTTCAATTTCCTTGTAATTCGTATTCAAATGCAATTCCTGGAGACCTTGGAGCCATTATTAAAAAATGCTAGGTTTTATTGGTCCTATTAAAAGCAATCTATTCCCTAGAACTATGTTTGCTTTGATTAGTGTGTCTGCTCAGCTGGATACCAAGGATTTGTTGTTACTGACTTAAAAGAGATGAATGGCTGGTGTGTCAAAGAGTGAGAAATATAGAAAGCGAAAGATAAGGAAGGGAGGCACAGTGGAAACTTAGAGGATGAAATTTCTCTGGATCAATCATCTGTCCATCCCTCAGTCCGAGAGCGTAGGTGTAGATCACTGGAACCCATGGAGTCATGTCACAAGCACTGTGCTACAAGTTTTAATAAGGGTCATGACACCGCCATGCTTTTAGAGTCACTCCCATTAAGCTTCCTTTCACATTAACATCAATAAGCCAGGGCTATAGCAGTCTTCATTAGACTTGGCTGCGTATCTGGTAGACATCTAATACTTGGCAGGTTGAACCATCTTTAGATTAATTACACATTGCTTTAGAAGGTGCTTAAGAATGATGTGTAATAACATAACACAACTAAATTACAAGAGCTGATGGCTGCTGTCTGGTAATATTTTTTCATTTTTTGGCAGCATACAGCCATGAGAATAAATTAGGACACCTCACGACAGTTTGTGTTTCCAAAATGTTTAGACATATGGATATTTATTATCAAATTTAACTGCTGGAGTTAATTACAGGGTCTGTAATTAATTAACTGAAATTAATCACATTTCAATTGAAAACCATGCATTGACATAATAAGCAACATTTTCAATTCAAAAACCCTTTTTGCTGCTAAATTATTGAATAAATACACATATGAGCTCAACAACAAAGATATTTATTGTTTTTAATTTGTTGTTAAGGTTATTCAACCATCATATTGGTGCAAAGTACCCATTTAGCTTTCAAGTGTTTCAGGAACCCCTGATCATTCATGGAACATGGAAAAAAACAAAACAAAAAACACAGCAATAGTCTTTTCCAGCATCCCATCAGATCATTTTTTGAAACAACAATTTACCCCCAGTGGGCCAAGAGAAGCAACTTTGTCATCCATCGCTGTTGTTTGCAGATGTCTTCATGAATGACAGTAAAGTCAACCAATCATATAAATTCTCTGTTAGAACAAGGTCTTTCCCCTGAATGGTCCTTCAGTAAGAGTCATCCAAACTGAAGAGCTCAGGAATTCTGTCCGGACCGCAGAGGCTGTAACCTGCTATTCACAGATATTAGCTAACCTAAGGGGAATGTTTTCGCTGATCAGCCTGCTGTGCAAAGTTACTCAATTCAGAGTTGGACTGTAAGGCTAAAAGCACAGAGCAGATGATGATGGACTCAGCGTGAGCTGAAGAGCGGCCATTTTGGACTTTCAAACGTTTTGGTTATGAGGAGATCTAGGTAGATTAAAGATGATTTTACTGATTTCAAGTCAACTGAAGTTAGCTCATCACCACTGAAATTCCTCATGTCATACACAGCTGTTTACCTGATAGTTCCAGTGAGCAGCCTATGTGACATGGTGTCTGAGGAATAGCTGAGAACAAGCTGAATCCTGATGGATCCAATCAGTTAGGTAAACTAAAGGTTTTCTAAATCAAGAAATTGTGCTTTTAAATTCAGACAAGGCAGAAGCTGTTGTCTTTGGACCAGAGACTTTGAAAAAAAAAGTACTTAGTCAGGTCCTTAATCTGGATGGCATTAAATTTGCCTCCAGTAAGAAAGAAAAGAAGCTTGGTGTTATCCTTGACCAACACACGTCATTTAAATCTCACATTAAACTTCACATCTCACATTAAACAAGTTTCTTGGATTTCCTTATTTCACCTCTAGAATTTTGCCAAAATTAGAAATATCCTTTCCAGAACGGATCCAGAAAAACTAGTCCATTTGTCACTTTAAGGCTGGACTACTCTGTTGCAAGTCTCTCCTTCTCACATACCAAGGCCTTAATAATCAAGCTCCATCAATACATCAGAGATGTGATTGGTCCAGATGTTCCTAACAGAGCACTTCGCTCTCAGCCTGCAGGTTTACTGCTGGTTCCTGGAGGTTCTACAAGTAGAATGGGAGGCAGATCCTTTAGTTCTCAGGCTCCTCTCCTGTGGAAGCAGCTCCCAGTTTTAGTCAGTGAGGCAGACACCCTGTCTACTTTCTAGACTAGGCTTAAAACTTTCCTTTTTGATAAAGCTTCTAGTTAGATTGGCTGAGGTTATCCTGAGCTATCAATTGATGGAAGTTTCTACACCTCCATCATCAGTTTTGTCAACATTTTTATATCACCATTTTTATCACTTCATCAGCAGCAGGTGAAGGGGTTTCTTTACAGTGCTGTGCACCTCATATCTTACCCTCCTTTCTATTAATTTTAACATAAACACTCTTTTTCCTGCCAATTTACTGTTCAATAAAGACCACTACTGACAAAAAATCTCAAATAAATAAATAACTTTAACTTGTACTTGTGAAGAGGAATTTTTCTGTTGGAATTTTTTCCGTGTTTTTGTCAAGCCCACCAGTCATCTTTTTTTCCCCCTGTAATGGCTTAGTCTTGTTGATGGATGCACAGCCACTGTAGTTTATGCTTGACACTCCATCACAGGCACAAAACCAAGAGAAAGCAGACAGACAACAATGGGCATGCTTACGGTGCCAATAAAAAGTATTCACCTCTTGAATGTTTTACCCAGTATTCTGCTTTTTTGATAAAACAAAACACAAAAAACAAACAAAAAAAACATTTAATGTGAAAGTGAAAACTTATTTTTACAAGGTAACGACAATGAAATAAAAATATGCAACATAGGTGATTTCATAAATATTCACCCTTCTTTACAGCTGACCTAATTCAACAGAGGTCCATCCAACTGGTGCTAGTCGTCTCACAATGAGAGGAATGGAGATGAGCTGAGTGCAGTGAGGGTCTCCAGTGATTGTAGTATAAAGACAGCTGGTTCTGGAAGGTCCATTCACTGGTTCATCAGTATTCCTGGCTACCATGACAGCATGAAGACTGAAGAACACCCCAAGCAATCAGAGAAAAGGTTGTTGAAAAGTGGAAGTCAGGGGATGGAGACAAAGCATGTTTGAAGCCCTGAACATCTCCTGGGGTTCAGTTAAATCCATCATCAGGAAATAGAAGGAAGATGGTCCATGTGTAAATCTGCCTCGATCAGACCATCCTCACCACCTGAGTGAGCGCCCAAGAAGGAGACTATTGAGAGAAGACACCAGGTTACCGTGACTACGCTGAAGGAGTTACAAGCTTCAGCAGCTGAGATGGGAGAGACTCTGCAGACAACTGTTGCCCTGGTTCTTCACCAGTCAGAGCTTAATGGGAGAGAGGCGATGAGAAAGAAACTGCTGAAGAAAAGGCAGATCAAGGCTGGCTAGAGTTTGCCAGAAGGCACGTGGGAAGCGACTCCATGGTCAAAGGGAAGAAAGTTCTTTGGTCTGATGAGACCAAAATGGCGCTTTTTGGCCATCAGAGAAGACGTTATGTTCATCTTCACAAACACACCATCTAAACTGTGAAGCATGGTGGTGGCATCATCATGCTGTGAGGATGGAGAAGGGAAAATAAATGCAGCAAAATCTAGGAAATCCTAGGTTGCAAAATTAGTTTCCATCTGCCAGAGAACTACAGCTTATTTTCCATCAAGACAACGAGCCAAAGCATCCAGCCAAAGCTATACGGACATGGCTTGAAGACAGCAAGGTGGAGGTTCTGGAGTGGCCCAGTCAAAGCCCAGACCTCAGTCCCAAAGAGACTTAGTGGCAGGTCCTGAAAAGGGCTGGAATAGTTTATCAGGAAGAATGGAGGAAAACTGCAGCGTCCAGATGAGCAGCCTGACTGAGACCTGGCAGCCTGAGGTGCAGCTACTAAATACTGACTTGAAGGGGGTGAATATTTATGCAGTCACTTATTTTATGTTAAATATTTTTACTTAACTGTCATTATTTTGTAGAAAACAGTTTTCACTTTGAGATTAAAGGGTTTTTGTAAATTCTTTTGTCAAAACAGCCAAATTTTGTTGATCATGATTGATTTGCAAAAATAGTACATTGGTAAAATATCAGAGAGGGTGAATCCTTTTTATAGGCACTATATATATATATATATATATATATATATATATATATATATATATATCTCAGCAGATAGATTATTAATGAGGCAACACTCAGCATGTAATGTTTAGGCTAAGAAATCCTGTTCCCTGAAGAATAACAGTTATTGTTGCCGTATCAGTCAGAATACTTTCACAATGACAGCTGATGAAAGGAACTCAACTGTTTTCTGAGCTATAAAACAAGAACAAGCAAACATGAATGCACAAGTTTTGTCTTTGCTGATCAGATAGCTGATATTCTGTTGTTATGTTCCACCCTCTGTGATCTGGGCCGAATTCTTTTATATTCATGGAATAACTTAAACCAAGGGAAGGGGAAAGTTCAAAGTGTTTGAAGTTACCCTGAGCTTTCAGAGGAAACACATTCAAATAGAAGCTGGGAGCAATATATGATACTGCTAAACCTTTCCTTTGGTGAAACATGGATAAAGTGTTTTTTTCAAACTTCTTTAGGTTCTAATGCTCCTCGCATCCCTTTAATAAAAAGTGCCAAAATAAAGTGCAAAAACATGCAATCTTTGTCGCCTTTGTAGCTCCGTTTTTATTTATTTATTATTTAGCCTGTTTTATTTCATGTTCTTATATTCAAATAAGGGAGTGGAGTTTCCTCTGTGGAGCAGCTCTGGCCAGTAGATACCGCATATTTAGGTATCGTGTTAGGATCTGGGTGCTGTGGGGCCTTTTCTCTTTCTCCACCTCTTTCCTCCTCCCTGCGGGTGAGGTCCACCCCAGCTCTGCCTAGCTGATGCCCTGGGGCGTGGTTTTCTCTCCAGTGCTGCTCCACACACCTGCAGCTGTTTCTTCCCTGATGACCTGCAAGCTTTTTAAGCCAGGCTCAGACCAGTATTCAGCGCCAGTCCGTTGACCTAACTTGGTGATTCTTGGCTCCTGTTTGTCTGTGACGAGAGAGAGTTTCCTGATAAAGATAAAGTTTATAGGTATCTACAAAACACTTTAATAACATTTACACGATAAACGGAAAAACAAAATAAATTTGTGTGCATTGTTTTCTAAATGAATAAAAAATATAACTTGAGAGGAGATCAAAGCAAAATCTTTTTTTTATGGTAGAGTTGAGAAACTACAAAAATAAAATTTCAAAAGGGAATCTGAAACTAAAGTATCGATCTGATATTGATACTGATTTGGTATTGATATTTTGGATTGATCCACCCACCTGTACTGGTCAGAGTGCACAGAGACCTTCAGTGAATCTGCATGATGGTGGAACATGCAAGGCTGTAAGGGTTGAACTGACATCCTGGTTTCGTGCCAAGGTAGTTATCCCTGACAGAATTTGTGTTCTCATCTTTTTGTAATGTGTTTGTGTGTTTTGCAGTTGCTATAGCACTCACAAGGAATTTCCTTCAGGGGACAAGAAAGTATAGCTTATCATATCTGATCTTAAATTAGCTTAGCTTAGTTTACCTTAGCTCAGCTTGATTTATCTTAGCTTATCTTAGGTTAGCTTAGCTTTGCTTTTCTTAGTTTATCTTATCTTAGCCTAGCTTAATTCTTTTAGTTATATTTACCTATTTAAACTGTTCTTATATGATTTGTTTATTGCAAAACTGGATCAATTTTGAATTTTGTCAGTAAACCTAATTTGAATGTGGGCTTGAATGATCTTAAGTGCAATTGTAGCTATTAAACCAGCCTCTATGGCTGGCAGCAAATGAGGATTTTGTTGTCATATCAACAGGCGACAACTGTTTAAAAACCTTTTTATAGGTAGTGACCCATCCCTGTTGAGGTTGGTCACGATTTCAATGTGCTGAAATCACTGGATGGCTGCTTTGAATTGTATCAATATGACTTCAGCCTTTATATAATCAACATCTAGCTCTGATTCTGGGAGGCAGTTTAGTTTTTGACTTGCATGTACTTAACATACGGCTCTATCTTTGTCTTCCCCCCCGAACTTCCTTTCTGCTCCTGCTGCAATAACTGCCTCTTCCTGCTTCAGTATTCATGTCTCTTCCACAGCATATCCTGCAATTTTCCCATGATTAATATTCTGTCTAGAATAGTCAGTTAAATTGCAGAGGAACAGCAAATGTCATCCTCAACTCCCCCAGTAATTGGTGGCCTATTTTATAGCCTTTCAATGTAACTTTTCAAAAAAAAAAAAAAAATTACTGTCACAAAGCTGATCCCGAAAAATGTTTTTTCCTTAAAGCGGGGCAGAATTAGATGGGAACCAATCAAAATCAAATCTTCCAAGCAAGTTTTGACTATTGTTGGAACAAAATTTATGTTTATTTCAATCAAGGCATTTTCCACCAGAAAACTTTTTTTCTTTTTTCCCTCATAACAACATTAAACACCCAAAATCAGTTTTGCACATCAACAGTTCCTCTGCAGAGGACACAACTGACATTTACATGCAAGCAGCTTTCTTTCAAAAAAAAAAAAAAAAAAAATAAAATAAATAAATAAATAAATAAATAACACATTCCCACTAGGAAAGCAAATGCCAAGAAAAAAACCACTTTTTCTGTCTGATCTCCAGCTTGAAGCCCAAAGCAGCATGAAATGTCAAAAATAGAATGGGCATCACCTGAGAAAAAAAATCAATGGCTGTGTTCTCCAGAGCGCTGGTCTCATCCTGTGTGTGGCGTCCTGTTTGCTACAGCTGCTGTATAATGGAGGACCATCAGTTTGATTTGTAAATAAATGAGACTGAGACACTGTTGGCCTGGCTGAGTGATTGATAGGCTGAAATCCTCTCGCTTTCTGCGTAAAGATTGATCTCGGCCACCCGGCACAATGGAAATAATTTAACTCAAACAAAAGGGAGCACACACGGTGAGGCTGGGAGTGCTGCGGTGTGAGGTGCTGGTGAATTACAAGCCTCCTATAGTGCTGCAGTTATTTATTGACCTCCTGGTGAAATATGTTGACATTTAGCTAACTGTGGGGTAGCAAGCATATGTGAATGTGTGTCCATGTAAGTGATGCTAAGTAATGAACATGTGTTTGTGCTCACACGCCCACACCCAACTGAATGCTTTGTTCAACGCCTCAGCAGCATTGTGTGGGTTTGATCGTCATTTACAGTTCTGAGTTCAGCCATTTGGAGGCGCTCTTACACCAGAAACAGGAGGCGAAGCAAACAGCCATCTGCTACTGAGTGAGTGGATAATAAGTGCACATATTCACTTTTCTCTCGATTAGAACTGGGAAGGACATGTTTTTTCATTGGATTTGGGTTTTATGTGAGCAGTTGTGTTCATGTCCAATCAGAAAACCAGCAAAAGCAGCAATGAATCCAGCTTCAAAAAATAAATAAAGATTTTAGAGCTAGGAGTGAAAAACAGTCTGATTTCAGGGGTGGAGCATGAAGCTTGTTTGTGCTTCACTGAGGGACACACTCTCACACTTCCTGATGACTGATTTTCCTGGAGGACTGACTTGACCCGAGTGTGTCAGCTATCACTCAATACACACCAGGATGCAGCCACAACACTCAATTCTGCTGTGTCTCTTACACACACCTACACACATGCATGCATGGTAACACATTGTGTTGATAATAGACCACATCTATCAAGACCACCACTTATTGCTTTTTGTTTTATTTCATATGGTTTGTGTGGAGAGGATGATGAAGATATAGTTTAAAGAATCAAAGACAACAGATTATATAGTGAAATGATTTTTTTTGTAAAGAACCTCGAGAAGACTTTTGTTGTGAGTTGGTGCTATACAAATAAAACTGAACTGAACTGACTTGATGAAGATGATGTGCCATCCACCTTCATCTCCATCCTCTTCTTTCCAGCTTTGTGGCACAATCGTCATGTCAGCTGACTTTCTTCTGCTCGTCTGTATGGCATGAAGCAGGGTTGTAGTGTCAGCTGAAGTAATAGAGAACAGAGATATGAAGAAAAGTGCCCTAAGGTTGTGTTCATGCCTACAAAACAATAAAAACACTTTGGAGAACTCACTGTCTTTCTGATGCACTCTGTTCCTTCTGCAACACACTCTTTGGTATTTTTTGACAGGCTCTTTTGCAGTTTGATGGTCTGGGCTCATGGTTTTCAACTTTTCACTTACCAAATAACAGGGGGAGCAGCAGAGACCTGCAGGATGAAGCAAAGAAAATATTACTTACACAACAGCCTATGAAGGTGGAATGAAAAATTACTCTCAAGTGAAAAGCATTAAAGGCAGGATTTTTTAAAATGCAAGAGCATTTAAAAAAATCAATCAAATCAATCATCAGTTTTCATATGAAAAAGATAACAGTACCAAACAACAGTTTCCAAAAGGTTAAAGGGCTGTATTATGTATATTCCAGGCACATGGTGCCATTTTATATCACAATCAAGTAACTAGGTTACTTTCAGATGTTATGACAATGCTGTATAAAAACAACTTAAAAGAAATTAAACTTCACATCATAGCCACATCTGAAATTGGTCTCTGTCTCTTTAATTAGCTCCTACCCTTTCCAACCCTCCCCCTTCAGCATGTCACAACAATGCTTCTCCATGATCCATTTACAACCGTTCTTAGGAGCGTTGTAGCTTGTATAATGAGCTCAACAGACTCGCAGTTCAACCAGGTGTTTGTTAGTTGTTGCTGCCACTAGTCTGGAAGGGCTGAGTGGGGTAGGAGCAGGTAAGAGGTGCTCTGTGACGGCAGGAGTGCTTTGTGAGAGCAAACATTTTGGTACCCCCTGAATGGTTGCCACGGGAGATTCAAGGTTTCCACAAACATGAATGAAAGAATCAAAGCAACACTTCAGGTACATTGTTTTTTTTTTTTTAATTTTTTTTTTTTATTTATTTATTTTTTTTTTATTAAGGGAATAACATAACATTCCATAAAGCTCAAAAAAAGTCAATTTTACAGAATACCCCCCCATTAAAACTTAATAAGCTGTACATGTAACTTTTATTTATCAGAGCAATTAATTTTCTCTTAAATTATACATTACAGGAGCTCCACATTCCACAGATCAAATAGGAATCCTGAGGCCTCATCCTCAGTGAGCCCAACTGTGGTATTCAGGTTCCAGAACTCACTGTCTTTCTGATGCACTCTGCTTCTCCTGGAACACTGTCTTTGGTATTTTTTGACAGGATCTTCTGCAGTTTGATGGTCAAAGCACATGGTTTTCAACTTTTAACTCACCAAATAACAGTACTGCCTGATTTGTGATGCAAATTGCTGCCAACTGTCAAATGCTGCAACACAAACAGAGGAAAAGTCATTATGTTAGAAAAATATAACTATTATCATTCATTCATTTGTTGTTGTTGACCTATATTTCTAGACATAGAATGGCTTAGAAAAATGGACACATAGACAGTTGAAGTGGAAGCCAACACACGAGACTTCATGGTATGTAAAAGGTTGAGTTCATGGGTTATTTCCCGTCAAGAGACGACGCCTGGTTGCAGATGATAAGGATGCATTGTTTAGGGGGTTTTCCAGAGATGAAGAGACCACCACCTAACTTTGTGTGAACATGTGTGAAGAAGCATAAATAGTGAGAAGTGTGTGTTAGAAGTCCGATGACCTGCTCTCTGTAACTCACTAAAGCTAGTACTTGAGTGCCTTGAAACAAATATTTGTATCTGTCTCTGATTTGATTCTGCCTTGAATGTTTCCTTGATAGTAATGTTCCTAACACATTATTAAGAAATAAACAGCAAGTGGAACATTATTTTCCTAACAATGTAAGCTTAACTTTATGGTCATTCTTTTGTTCATTGTTATATTTTTCAATTCAGTTTAATTCAGTTCAGTTTATTTCTATAGTACCAATTCACAACAAATGTCGTCCCAAAGCACTTTACAAAAAAAAAAAAAAAAAAAAAAAAAAAAAAAAAAAAATCATACATACATTCCAATTGATCCAAGTTATCAAACAGTACAATCAGCTCAATTAATTATTCAAAGTATTTCAAAAAGTTTCTAAGAAAACCCAGCAGAGCATCGATTTGTTGACTTACAGTGTTCACTCCTGGACGGGCATGTAGCGACCATTTTAAATCTTTTTACTTACTTATTACTAACTTTACTACTACTTACTTACTTTTTACTTTACTTACTTTATATACTTATATCTTTTAAGCTTTTTGAATGTTATTTGTGTCTATATTCTAATTTCTAAGCATGTCAATAAGAGATATACCCTTTGAAAGAAAGGAATGGATCAAGTTGGCTGAAGCCACTGCCTAAAACTGATCGCTATGACCATGATGTGATGACATAGATGAAAGAGGAGTCAGTCCCAGAAACTTTAGGAGGAGGTGTCTGTTTTTGCAACAAGACCTACTTCTATTTAAATTGTTCCATCCAACTGAGTAGGAAACCAAACTGACCACTTAAAATGGCTGTGTTAATGTTGTTTCAATGATGCAGATGATTCTCTATCTTCCTGGTCTTAGAGAGAACATGAGCAGCAGCGTTCTGGATCAGCAGCAGCTGTCTGATTGACTTTTAGGCAGACCTGTTAAGACACTGTTGCAGTAATTAATGTGACTAAAGATAAACACATGGATGAGTTTCTCTAGATCTTGTTGAGAGATTAGTCCTTTAATCCTGGAAATGTTCTTCAGGTGATAGAAGGCTGACTTTGTAAAGGTCTTTATGTGTCTCTGAAGGTTCAGATCTGAGTCCGTCACTGCACCCAGATTTTGGGCCTGATCACTAGCTTCTAGCTATAATAACTGAAGCTGCACGCTGACTCTAGATCGTTCCTCTTTAGGTCCAAAGATAGTAACTTCAGTTTTTTTCTGTTCGGCTGGAGAAAGTTTTGGCACATCCATGCACTGATTTGTTCTGAGCATCTGTTCAGTGCATGGATGTGTTCGGAGTCACCTAGTGACATCATGATATAGAGCTGTATATCATCTGCGTAGTTATGTTATGGTATTCTTGTTATAAGCTGAGCTAGTGGGAGCATGTAGATATTATATAGGAGTGGTCCCAAGACTGAACCTTGGGGTACTTTTGTCTTCCCTGATAAGAAGTTGCCTATTGACACAAAGAAATTCTTGTTCTTTAGGTAGGATTAGAACCAACTGAGTACTATATCAGAGAGTCCAACCCAGCTCTCCAGTCACTTCAATAATATATCAAGGTCAACAGTGTCAAATGTTGGACTGAGGTCCAACAGAACCAACACTGTGGTTCTTCCACAGTCTGTGTTTGTGTGGATATCACTTTAACAAAGGCAGTCTCAGTGCTGTGTTGAGCACGGAAACTGTACTGAAAGATGTCAAAGCAGTTTGTCATTGTCAAGAAGCTGTTTAACTGTTGAAACACAGCTTTTTCAATAATTTTGCTGATGAATGGAAGGTTAGAGATTGGCCTGTAATTCTGCAATAGTGATTTATCCAGATTGTTCTTTTTTAACAGCAGTTTGATAACTGCTGTTTTTAGAGCCTGGGGGAAAATAGCTGATGAGAGGGAAGAGTTTACTATTTGAATCAGGTCAGCTGCAATGACAGGCAGAACTTTCTTAAGGAAAGTTGTAGGTTGGATATCAAGACAGCAGGAGGAGGAGCTTAATTGTTTCAAAATTTCTTCTGAGTTTTCATGGTTGAGTAGTTGAAATTTGGCCATTTTGTCTGCATTTGTTATGATTGACCATAGCATTGGTACTGGATTTGGTGTGGATCTGCAGATTAACCCTCTAATTATTTTTAATGTTCTCTGTAAAGAAGTAGGCAAATTCATTGCAGGCCCTGGTAGAGTGGAGTTCAGGTGGTAACATCACAGGAGGATTTGTGAGCCTTTCAACTGTGGCAAACAAGGCACAAGCATTGTTTATGTTTTTGTTTACGATTTCCACAAAGAACGTTTCCCTTGCATGTTTTAGTGATGAGTGATAGCTTTGCAGCCTCTCTTTGTTGATTTCATAATAAACTTGAAGTTGAGTTTTACACCATTTACTTTCAGCCCTTCGACAAAGGCTTCTTTAACATCTCAATACTGCAGCATTTCTTCACTGAGATTTCCTACTATCAGATATGACTTTCATTTTAGCAGGAGCAATGGAATCGATAATGTCTGAAATCTTAGAATGGAAATTATCCACTAACTCATCTACTGGGTTACAGGATAAAAAAAAACAAAAAAACAGGGACAACCCAGACTTCCCTCTCCCCAGCCACTTGGGCCAGTTCCTCCAGGAGAATCCCAAGGCGATCCCAGTTCAGCCGAGAAACACAGTCCCTCCAGCATGTCCTGGGTCTTCCTCTGGGTCTCCTCCTGGTGGGACATGCTGGAACACCTCACCATGGAGGCGTCCAGGAGGCATCCTAATCAGTTGCCCAAGCAACCTCAACTGGCTCCTCTCAATGTGGAGAAGCAGCAGTTCTACTCTGAGTCCCTCCCGGATGATGGAACTTCTCACCTTATCTCTAAGGGAGAGCCCAGACACCTGACAGAGGAAACTCATTTTGGCCACTTGTATCCATAAGCTTGGCTCTCTACCCCTTTCTGGCTCAAGACCATGTCCTTGGAGGCACTGGTCTTCATCCCAGGCGCCTCACACTCAGCTGCAAACTGCTCCAGTGAAAGTTGTAGATCACGAGCTGATGAAACCAACAGGACCACATCATCTACAAAAAGCAGAAACGCACTCCTGTGGCCACCAAAACGGATCCCCTCAACACCTTGGTAGCACCTAGAAATTCTGTCCATAAAAATTATGAACAGAATTGATGACAAAGGGCAACCTTGGTGGAGTCCAACTCTCACCGGAAACAAGCCCGACTTACTGCCAGCAATGCGGGCCAAGCTCTGACACCAGTCATACAGAGACCTAACAGTTCATATCAAAAGGCTTGGTATCCCATACTCCTGGAGTACCCCCTACAGGATTCTCCAAGGGACACAGTCAAATTTCTTCTCCAAGTCCACAAAGCACATGTAAACTGGTTGGGCGAACTCCCATGCACCCTCCAGGACCCTGCTGAGGGTGTAGAGCTGGTCCAGCGTTCCATGGCCAGGATGAACCTCTCCAGAACCCCTAAATAGACTTGCACAGGGAAGCGTAAGAGTGTGATTCCCCTGTAGTTGGAGCACACTCTGTGGTCCCTCTTTTTCAGTAGGGGTACCACCACCCCGGTGTGCCAATCTAGTGGAACTGCCCCCAATGTCCATGCGATATCAGCAATATCAGCCGCCTCAGCAATGGAGGCATGGAACATGGCCCACTCAGACTCAATGTTCCTCACCTCCCCCAGAACGTGTTCAAAGCTCTCCCGGAGGTGGGAGTTGAAGCCCCCTCTCACGGGAGTGTCTGCCAGACATTCCCAGCAGACCCTCACAATACATTTGGGTCTGGCAGGGCTGACCGGTATCCTCCCCTACCATGTGAGCCAATTCAGCACCTGGTAGTGGTCCAAGACATGTAGCCACAGATCAGATGAGACACCAAAAAGTCAAACATCAAACTGTGGCCTTGGCCATCCTGTTGCCAACAGCACATATGGACACCCTTATGCTTGAACATGGTGTTCATTATGGACAATCCATTATGAGCACAGAAGTCCAACAACAAAACACAACTCAGGTTCAGATCAGGAGGGCCATTCCTCCCACCCCTCCAGGTCTCACTGTCGTGAGTGTTGAAATCCTCTATCAGAACAAGGCAGTCCCCAGGAGGAGCGCTCCCCAGCATCCCCTCCAAAGACTCCAAAAGGGGTGGGTAATCTGAACTACCGTTTGGTGCATAAGCACAAACACCATTCAGAACCCAGCCCCCAACACATAGGCAGAGGGAGGCTACCCTCTTGTTTCCCTATGGTGAACCCCAAAGCACAGGCACCAAAATGGGGGGGGGGGGTGCAACAAGTATGCCCACTCTTGCTTTGTGCATCTCAGCAGGGGCAACTCCAGAGTGGAAGAGTGTCCAACCCCTCTCAAGGAGACTGGATCCAGAGCCAGAGCCATGCGTCGAGGTGAGTCCGACTATTTCTTGCCGGAACCTCTCCACCTCACACACCAACTAAGGCTCCTTCCCCACCAGAGAGGTGAAATTCTACATTCCGAGAGCCAGCTTCTGTGGCTGAGGATCAGACCATCAAGGTTCTCCCCTCTGGCCCCTCCAACAGGTGGTGAGCCCATCGGAAGGGGGACCCACATTTCCTCTATGAGCTGTGCCCGGCTGGACTCCATGGGTGAAAGTCTTGTCATCAGGCGCGCGCCAGCATGCCCCACCTCCTAGACCTGTTTGCTCTGTGTGTCCCTACCAGGGGCATTAAGCCCACGACAGCATAGCTCCTAGGATCATTAGGACACTCAAACCCCTCCACCACAGTAAGGTTTTTACTGGCTGGAGCTTGCCACCCCAATTAAAATTTTCTGGGGGTGCGACTGGATCCATCCATCCATCTGTTGTCTACACCCGCAGGGGCTGGTGCCTAATCCCAGCAGTCATCAGGTGAGGGGCAGGGTCCACCCTGGACAAGTTGCCAGTCACAATCTGATCTTAGATGAAAAAAAAAACTTGCAAGTTTTTTTGTCCTGTCTGTACAAAATATCACCATAGTTATAAAATCGATATCCTGATATACAATAACAATGTGGTCATTTAGGACGATACTTCAAATGCATTGAAATGAAAGGCTGACTTGCTTGCATTTGATCCTCAGCCTTTAGCAGAGAATGCTGCATATTGTTGTGCAAGATACCAACATGCCTTAGTGTACTTCCAGAAAAAGATCAAGCATTTCTGTCCTCAAGTTTGCGTGCACTTTTACATGTGAGCAGCACTGTGTCTGTGAGTTTGTCTAAGTGTAGGTGTTGTCAGAGCAAGCTAAAATCCAAGTTGACATGCTCTTATTGATTTGTGTGGAAAAGGCTGCAGAGGGATAAGAGCTGTGATGCTTCTGGCATAAACAAATAAAAAGGCGCTGTCAGCTAGTGGTACGCACTGAGGATTGAGATGTAAAGACCAGTGCTTTTAACTAGCGAGCACCTGCACTAAAATCAATACCTTCTCTGTGATGGGCAAATCCACACACATGCACACACACATGCGCACACTAAAATATATATTTTATGTGGGCAGTTCAGTCCACTTTTCCAGCTGTCAACAGTAATCCAGGGTGTCAGTGATGAATATTGGAGGTGCTAGCCATGTGACAGTCTGCACAGGGACCTGGGCTGAGCACATTGCTGTAATCTTGTGTACACATAGGACCCAGCTATCTTCCCAAGGATAAATATAAAGACTTTGTTACTTTTTTTCAACACAATCAAATACAAATTTTCTGGTGTTTGCTTGCAAGAATCAAAGCTTTTGTAATTTTTTTTAAAGGCTCGCAAGCAATTATTTTCCAAGCTTTCTGAAGGTCTTTAAAATGTTTATTTGGCCAGCTGCACTCATGCTTTTTCACTTCACTTATTTTTTTGTCCAGTGCATTACATTTTTAGAAATATGTTGCTTGTCTGTTAAGCCATTCAACTCTGACCTGTGAATTATTCAGCACTCAAAAGGCTCCTAAACCCAAAGAAGTAACATGTATTGGGTTTACGATAGTGGTAAAATGTTTTGGCAGTGACACAAATGTGTGTTTTGCAAACTATTTATCTAAATGTCTTCCTTTTAAAGAACCCATTTCCCTTTTTATTTTCCGTGGCACAAAATAACTTTGTCATTAAAGTCCCATCATCAACACAGGTGAAGCTGTTAAGAAGTCCAGCTGAATTGATTAATTCATCCAAAAGGAATGTTTTTTTGATAATCAAGAACCTCATGGTGAGAGGTGTAAGGCTCCCACACGCTTCTTCCAAAGTGCCAAAATTGGCTCTCATTGACATAGACCTGTGACAAAAATTGTTTCATTTTGTTTACAGAGAGGCATCTGTCTGCCAAACTCAACACCAGCCCCGGGTTGACTGAGCTCTGTGCGAAGAGTTGTCTAATTGGTCAGAAGTTTTTTTGCCATGTTTTGTGGAGAAATGTGCTCAGACAGCAATGTTGATATTTTGCTCTAACTAGTCCGCTTTCACTATTCAGTTTTTGTATCAGCTGGAGACACAAATACTTTTGAAACATTTATCTGACGCAGTGAGGAAATTATGCACATTTGTACAGTTGTTCACGAAACAACTACTATAATAAGATTGTCAAATGGCTAAAACTCTGGGATGTAAATTCCATCATCGTTGTCCACTGAGGAGACTTTCTGCAGAAAATTTTGGCCCTCTCTCTGTGAATGTGTTGTAAAAGCAAAACAGAGGATGCAGGGAAGAAGTGGGAACACCGGCAGGTAGGGGAGTGACGTATACTGAAGCGGGAGGAGTGTTTCCCAGGTGGTCTGCAGTGTTGTATGATAGATGTGTGTGAAAATGCAACCACATGACTGTGCATTGATTGTTTGGCTTTGGATGAAGCCAAGTTAAATGTTGGCTGTAGGTCAGTGATAGTGCTTCTCGACAGACAGACAATGGCCTTGAGACTAGAGGGCAGCAGGAAGTCACTTATGTCCATGAAAAACATCAAGGAGTGACTGAAATTCTGTGGAATTTCTTAAAGTAGCTATCGTTCATGAAGCCTACTCTAGATTATCTGGGGCACCTGGAAAACACACTGTCTTTAAAAGAAAATGCAAACGTTACCATGAGTCATGAGATGTGTCAAGTCATATCTCAATGAAGCACCCCGAGGCCATTCATGAGGGGGAGGGGTTGCCTCTTGTCCAAGGCTTATTTTCAGTTTTGAGTAAACACACCTTGAGTAAAGAATAGTATCAACACATCCTCCTGTAACAGCTTTACTTAACAACCCAAGAGCAAATTAGAATGTGTTGGAATGATCCAGGGAAGACCTAAAAACCCACCTGTGAATATCTAAAATAAAATAACATAAAGGTTTGCAACGGTATGTCAAATTCTTTCACATTTTATAGCATAATATTAAACGTTTCATACTTGAAAACTTACCGTGCATAGAAGACTGAGCCAAAATTCCTCCACAGCAACATAAATGACTTTTTCATCATTTATTACAAATGCTTGATGGCAGTCAGTAGCCATGTTTTCAACTTTTTTTATCCACATTTTGAAGTGAGACCTGTAGGGTTAAGATTAGGGTTAGGGTAGGGTTAGAATAAGACTTGTCCCTGGCTTATTTGAAATTCTGCAGAAAAATGATTGAATTATAGATTCTCCTAAAGAGATGCTGTCTCTGATCCAGCCGACAAACCAGTGCAACCTTCACCATCCTCAGACAAAAAAAAATAGGCTCCACACACGCTGCCCATGTGCGAGTTCCCCCACCTGGTGGTATTGCTTTTGTCCTGAGAGACGAGTACGCCAATCACAGACTGAGTTAACATTTACCCAAAGCCGAATTGACATTTCCAGTTTTCAAATCCCCCCCTTTCTATGCTCATTCACCATGCAACCCCTTGCTCATTTGTTCTTAAGAATGACTAAAGTAAGACATTGTGTCTCGGCAGAGGTAAAAATTATAATTAAAATATTTTTTCATTATGTTTTTACTGTGTTTCGCAAGACTGAATCCTTGGTGCAAACAGTCCACTGAGCCTGTGGTACAAACACTTGTTTATGACATTATTAACTGATTAAGAGTCATTTTACTCATGGAAAGTGAGCTTTCTATGTTTTAGCTGAGTTTTTCCTTTCCTTTTATCTCACAAACCAACATAAAACAGTCTTTAAAACATGCGAAATTGTGTTCATTATCTTAATGCTAAAGGTAAAAGCTAAACACTAAGGTAGCTATTACTGAGTCTAGTTTCTCCAAACAATCCACAGTCAGCGGTTGCAGACCGCTGGCACTCGTAAACAATTTATATTGTTATTAACGGTGCTATAAAAAAATACACATACAACTAAAGGGATTGCTAAAATAGCAAAATTCTAGCTTCTTTGCCGTCATCTTGTGAGTGTATACCCAATTTAAGCAGCCATCTTGGTGGCCCAAAATTAAATTAAATTCATCACCGCAGTGATGAATTTAATTGTCCAAAATTTAATTTAATTGTCCAAAAGAAAAAGGTTAAGGATTTACAATTCAGCTAATTATTTAATGAAACATTACTTTATAAAATTAAGATTTTTATCTTCATCTCTGCTTTGCATTGTGAAATGGTTGTTTGAACACTTATCAAACTGGTTTTAATTTAGTCTTAAATTAATCTAAATTAAGGAAAATCTGAACTCATTTCCAAATTTTTCAATAAAAACCTTGGTCTTTAAGTACACATATTCACACTGGACTGTAATATCACTATATATCATTCTATGAGTTATTGCATGTTTATTCTTACATATTTTTGGAAAAGAACTCTGAATGATCGTGATTGGCGGTCACCTAAATGTTTGGTGAAATCAAATCAAAGAAAAACAACAGTAGAACTCGGGGGTATGTATCCACACACACATTGTGAAGGCAACTCAAGGGATTGGGACTGAATGGCTGTGCAGCTTTAAGAAAACCACTAATCAGTGAGGCAAACTGGAGAAAGATGCTTCAATTTACTTGGACTCTGGAACAATGGCGGAAGGTAAAGTGGTTTGATGAGACCAGACTGACCTTCTTCCAGAGTGATAGGCACATCAGGGTAAAAAGAGAGGCAAATGAAGTGATGGACCTGTCATGCCTAGTGCCTACTGTACAAGCCTGTGAGGACAGAGCCATGATCTGGGGTTGCTGTAGTTGGTCATATTCAGGTTCAGCAACATTATGTGCTCAACAAATGGGGTCAGCTGACTACCTGAAAATACTGAATGATCAGGTTATTCTATCAATGGATTTTTTTTCTTCTCTGATGGTAGGGACATATTCCAAGATGATAATGACAGGATTCCTCAGGACTCAAAGAGTAGTTCAGGGAACATGAGTCCACAAAATCTGGACCTTGATCCCACTGACAATCTTTGAGATGTTGTGGAGAAGGCTTGTGCAGTGGTCAGATTCTCTTATCATCAACACAAGATAAAAAATTAATGCGACACTGGATGGAAATGAATCTGCAATAGCTTATCAGAACAATGCCACAGCGAATGTGTGCCGTAACCAAAGCTAGATGTGGTAACAAAATGTTAGAGTGCATCACTTTCTTTTGGTTGTAACTCTCTTTTTGTCAAGCAGTGTGTATTATACTAATGTCAGCCATATTTGATTTTTTATACGGTGAGAAAACTATTCCTTTCTTAATTAAAGCTGCAATATGTAACTTTTATAAAAAAAAAATATGCAGGGAGGGGATGGAGAGGGGAGGATGAGCAGTGCCACACAGATGGTGATTGACAGCCCTAAGACCCGCCTCCTGGCTCTGATTGGTTATTTCTGACTGAGTGGTGTATTTCTGCAGTTAGTACTGGGAGCACTGGGAGAAGGCAGAGGAGACTGATTTTTTTCACAGATTATCTGTTTTATACCATTCTGTCACGACACAGTGACAATTTCAACAAATACATAGAAAAATATTTTTTATAAAAGTTACATACTGCAGCTTTAACTTCAATTATAGTTCAGTTGAATTAACTTTGATTTCTCTCTTAAAACTCAGTGTACAGGTGATCTTACCCTGGTATTCCATGGCATTGCCACTGCATGTGTTATTTGGTGTCCATTGTCTTCCTGTGTAAAATGTATGTTTATTTTTTTCAAAACAAAGCATTAAAAAAGACAAATAATGACAAAGCATAACAACTACGACAAAAAAAAAAACAAAACAAAAAAAAAAAAAAACGGAAAACAAATTGTATCTGTTAAACCTGGAAAGATGTGTAAAAGTAAAGAGTGGTCTGGGATGACAGAAGTGGAGTTAATAAAAAACATTTTTCCTAGAGAGATATGGGATAACACATGGTAAAATCCCACTACAGGTTCACCGTCATGCAAGACAGAGAATGTTTTTGAGAGTGACGAAGCTGAAAACTTAATCTTCCATGCATGGCCGTCTTCCTATTAGACCCATCTATCTATTAAAGTTCCCAGAACATTCATTTACTCCCATGTCAGAGCTGGCTGCCTCAAACAAACTGATAGGCACATTTGTGTACATAAATAATTACTATGTCTGTAGTCAAACTGGTAGCTTTCCTCAGAGGAATCTCGTCAATGTATCATGTGCACTGTGGATAAGAGATAAGTTAAATATGTCTTACTAGAATAAATAATTTTAATTGTTGTATCAGTGTATTTTGATGATAAACAAAACAAAGAAATTATTTTTAGGGTTTTTTAGGTTTAACCTCAGTGGAAAACAATCACATTATTCCTGCTTTTTCTTCCTGCGCTTTTTCATTTCACTTCACACCTGTTGTTCCTGATTGTGCAGGTTTCGTTGTAAACCTTAGTGACTTTGGCTCTATGTGTAGATATCACATGAAACCCCACAGATGGATTTACTTTTTGCATGATCAAGATTTCTTCTTCACTATACAACCTCTGTATAAACTTTATAACCCCCAGTCATATATGTTAACTTTGCACATAGAAACATTGAGTTCTAAACGTATATTCTCACATACGTATGAGCTACAGCCCTGTGCTGTATTGTATTGAGTCATACTTTACTTCAAAAGAACCAAATTGCATTATAATTCTCTGAATGGGTCCTGATTAGTTGCTTAACAAGCTTTCTAAAGGTATTGTGTTTACATGATGTCACGTTGACATCATTTTAATAATTACTTGTCCAGAATCAATCAAACCTCTGAGAAAATTGTTTTTGTTGGGTAATGTAACACTGCCCTCTTAATCAATCATAGTTATCTCAAGGCAAGAGTTTGATGAAGTGTGATGTCATCAACTAACAATCAGCTTCCTAACAGACCCTCAGGCTTGCCTCATGTCACCATAGCTTCAGGTCTTGCCTCCTGCAGGCAGGGTTTCAGCCACGACCAAGACCCTGCTTGGGTCTTTGCCTGCTCTATCAGGAGTGCCATAGTGTTCTCCTTTGGATCCTGCTGCTATTTGAGGTATTAAAGTGGGCAAGGTTGACTCATCTCTACCTGCTGTACCTTCAGCTCCAGTGGGGACGTGGAGTGCAAATTGTGGTGGCACGGGGGTGTTCTGGGCCTGGAGTGGTGGGTTGGCTCAGATGTGGGTTCCTGGCTGGTGTGGGCACATATGTTGTTTCGTTGGCGGCCTGGGGTTGTTAGTGTGTATCGGGTGGCTTGTCAGACTACCTGGTTTCCTGCTCTGCTTGTCAGTCCATCGGGGGGATGTCGACCCTGCTGGTTGGGGGTGCTGTGAAGGGTTGTAGAGTGTGCTGTGGAGGGGTTGCATCCTTTTTCAGGTCTAGGCCACTGATGTTTTGGTTGGCTGAGTGGCATTGATGGGGCAGGGCTTGGTGATGGTTGTCCCTGGGCTGACGTTGCAGTGATGGTGACAAGGATTTGTTTATATGGGTGAGGGGGCATGGTGGAGGCTGTTGGCCCAGAGTGTAGGCCTCCTGCCAGAGATGTTCAGCGGGGGATTGATCCTGTCATGGTGTCGGGTCAGTGGGGTTCGTGTCTGCGTGGGTCAGCAGTGTCTGTATGGTTGCATTTGCATACGGAGTTGTAGTGGTGTTGTGCAGGGCTGTTGCCTTGCCATTGCGACACGCTGTGTGGAGGGGGCCCTTTGAGGGGACCCTTGTTGGGGCTTGGTGGAGGTCGGGCTGTTTCGCCCTGAGGCTGCTCTGGTTGTCTGGCTTGTTGAGACTGTGTGGACTCTTTCTCTTTATGCCATCTGGGCCCCTGTTGTTCGGGTGATACCTGGCCCTCAACTGGTCTGATGGGCCGCTTTGCTGCTGTGGAAGGTTGGGCAAGCTGCTCTTCTCCAGCCCTGAAAGAAGGGAACCATCTCCTGGGTCCAGGGACGGGTTGCCCCTCTGGGAGGATGTTACCTGGACCTGGGAGTTTAGAATGTGTATTGGGAGTGCAAGTGGGTGTGAATGTCTGTATATGAGCATGAGGGTGGGAATGTGTGATTCTCTTTGTGTGTGCTTGTTTATCTGTCAGGTTGGATTTTGGGCTGCCCCCTCTCCTGGATCATCTTGGGCTCCCCTCTTAAAATATGGGCCTGCTTCCCCTGTCACACTCCCCTCCGGTGGTTGGTGCTTCTGCCCGCCAGTGCGTTGATGGCTCTTGGTGTCTGGGGCTGGGTGCCAGGTCTCTCTTTCCATGGCCAGATCTGCTCCAGCGTAGCAGGTTGCTGGCAGAGCCTGTGGGCTTGTTGCTGCAGACCCCTGGGACTTCTGCATCATTGCTGCTGGGAGGCGTCACCTAGGGTTTTTCCTCTGCTGTTCTCTGGGAGGGGGGGATTTCAGTTGTCCCTGCGGGGGGCTCCCGGGGGACTGGTGGTGATCCTAACTTTTTTGTTAGCTGGCAATGACTACTGCAGAGCCCAAGCCCAATCCAAAGATGTTTATTAGTAACTCTGTTGTTGAAACTTTATTCAATAACACTTAAGCTAATGACATCACCTTTCCTTTTGTTTCTGGTGAAACTAATGAATAAATTAACTGAACTGAAAGTGTAATAACTGTTGAAAAAGGATTGGAATTATATGCATTTTTTAACTCTACAGACATGTTATGCCTTCATTACTGTTGAAAGATTCTGGTAGACATAGCAACATACCTGGATCACAAAACAGTCAAGCAAGCCCCTGGGGGATGAGTTGACAGCAATCTGCAGCTCTCTTATCATCCATGGCAAGAAGAAGGCGCATGCCTCTGTAGGGACAGAGATACCAGGATATCACCCTGCTCCCTGGCTGGCTTTAATAAAGAAACTCAGCAAGACAAATTTGATCCTCTGGTTATTTGTGTGTAAGGATATGGTAGCATGTACCTGAGATGTCTGCTGGAATCACACAACATTTTATTGTTCATAGCACATATTGTTCATCTAATATAGATGTGCTCTTTCTGTCTGCCATTTGTGCAGTCGCATATTACCTTAGCCTTGTGAATATGTCTGTGTTTTCTCCATAACTCCTGGCTGTACAAACATCCGTGTGTGTGTGTGTGTATGTGTGTGTGTGTGTGTGTGTGTGTGTGTGTGTGTGTACGCGTGTGTTTGTGGAAGGTAAACCAGGGGTCAGCTGAGACTGATGAAGCCATAGTCTTTACAATTTCAGTTTCATTCAGCTCTGATTATTGGTTCAATATTTTTGTGCTAATCTGGGCATGTTCTCAATTAGATCATCAATTGCCTCAGTATCTTTGTCCAGCAGACGGGGTATTTCGGATTTATTCCCAAAAGCTGAAGTATGGTGATGTGACACCAGTTGGTGAAACACCTTCAGGAGACTAATATTTTAGCAGTTGCTCTAAAAATTGTGTTAGATCTATTTTATGAAGTATCTACCATGTTCTTCTTACAGGTGCTGGACAACTTCTATAAGTCCAAGTTTTAATGTTGAAATACTGAATAACTCTGTCACACACTGATTACATCAGTGGTAGTTATTCAGCAAATATTGTACAAACACTAACAGCTGAGCTGACTAATCTGTGGATAAAATAAAATTACTTTACCTGGATATGATTATCTCTCAGCCTGAGATAAACAGCAGCGATGGCGGTAAAACTGCTGTTGCTCCTCGAGGATTAAATAAGTCAGCAAGATTTCGAGCTCCATTTCTATCAGCTTGTGTTTCACATCACCATCTCTCTAGCTTTCCTGTGAAGTAAAATGACAACCAGCCTTTATGTTATCACTGGCGCCCGCATTAGAAGAGGAGCCCATGCTGAGAAGAGCTGTGGTCAGATGGGAGCAGCAGTGTTCTAGTGGGTCTTTCGCTTTACTTTGAGAGCATGGGAAATGTTAAACATGATTCCACACCGCTGTCATCTGAGGCCCCACTCCCTCACCCCCTGCAGAGGGTAAAACTGTGCCTGTGTGGTGATTGTTTCAATTAAAACCTCTTTGGTTTCAAAGTAAAGATTTGTTGATTCCAAGAAATGTTAACTTAACAACAACTTAGCAACAGATTATTATGGTGCTGGGCTTCTAAATAAGTTAAATGACATTACACTGATTGACATTAAAGACAAAATTACTGGTGGGAGGTTATTGATATTAAAAAAAAAAAAAAAAAAAAAAAAAAAAAAAAAAAAAAAAAATTCCCTTCTCACCCTCCACGGGTGGTCTTTCTCAACCTCTGAGCTCGGGTCCTCTACCAGAGGCCTGGGAGCTTGAGGGTTCTGCGTAGTATCTTGGCTGTGCCGAGAACTGAGATGTCTGACGTTGTTCCTGGGATCTGTTTTAGCCACTGCCCCAGTTTGGGGGTGACTTCCCCGAGGGCCCCGATGACCACAGGCACCACTGTGGTCTTCACCTTCCAGGCCTTCTCCAGTTCCTCTCTGAGGCCCTGGTATTTCTCCAGTTTCTCGTGTTCCTTTTTTCTGATGTTGCAATCGCTTGGTATTGCTACATCCACCACAACGGCTTTCCTCTGTTGTTTATCCACCACCACGATGTCCGGTTGGTTCGCCATTACCATTTTGTCTGTCTGGATCTGGAAGTCCCACAGGATCTTAGCTCGGTCATTCTCCACCACCTTTGGGGGTGTGCCCCACTGTGATCTCGGGGCTTCCAGTCCATATCCTGCACAGATGTTTCTGTACACTATGCCCGCCACTTGGTTATGATGTTCCATGTACGCTTTCCCTGCCAGCATCTTGCACCCTGCTGTTATGTGTTGGACTGTCTCAGGGGCCTCCTTGCACAATCTACACCTTGGATCTTGTCTGGTGTGGTAGATCTGAGCCTCTATTGCTCTGGTGTTTAGGGCCTGTTCCTGTGCAGCCAGGATGAGTGCCTCTGTGCTGTCCTTGAGTCCAGCTTTTTCCAGCCATTGGTAGGATTTCCTGATATCAGCCACTTCAGTTATTTGTCGGTGGTACATCCCATGTAGGGGCTTATCCTCCCATGATGGTTCCTCCAGCACCTCATCCTCTGGTCCCCATTGTTTGAGACATTCGCTGAGCATAGCGAATATATATATATATATATATATATATATATATATATATATATATATATATATATATATATATATATATATATACACAAGGAATGGGGAATGATTAAATGTACTTTTAGAAACATATATACATATATGTTTCTGCTTTTTAGTTCTGCAGCATAAGTTGATGAAAAGGAAAGTGCCCACTGCAGCTCATGTTACTACCATGTTTAGGGTGACTTTTCTTCAACTCTGACAGTCTTCATAGCTTTAACTGCAACTGTATGGAATACTTGTGAGTTAAAAGCTATCATCCTGGGAAATGAACTGCTGAGGCAAAACAATAAATCTGGACGCAATTAGTTATTGTCCTAATTATTGAGATGTTGCTATCAATTTTTTTTTTGCTTGTGAAGTTTAATAAAATAGAATCTGGCTGTTTTCATTGGCTGTTTAGCTGATACTTACTGTTTTCTTCTGCTTCTTTTGAAGAATGATGAACCAAACAAAACAAATGATTTGGAACAACATCGTCTTCTCTACAAAATCATCACCTTAACATGGCTGAGAAGTTTCAGTGCCTCTTTTATCCCGGGGGTATGTTGTCTAGGCCATCAGCCTAGACATCATACCCCCTAGGGTCAACCAGGGCAGACAGGCCACAATGAAGGTATCAGACAAAGAGTGATTCAAGGACATTAATGACTGGCTGAGCACATAAAACAATAAATCTTTCCCAGATCAGAGAGACCAGGCACCCCAGTGGAGCAAGGCTTGAGAAGGAACCCTTAATAGAGCTTGTTTGAGCCTTAGTTCCTGGGACTTGGCTGGGCCCAGTCCGAAAAAGGTACAGGAGGCCCCTTCCACTTGGGCTTACTAACTATGAGGAAGAATGTCAAGGTCAGGTTCTATGGGAGTTGGATTGCAGGGCAGGGACCTGGGCATGCAAATCCCCGCCCTCACAATTTGGCTCTAGAGATGTGGCTGGACTCCCTCTTACTCCAGTGATGCTCAGAGATGGAATAGCATCACACAAGTGTAAGGATACTCACAAGCCCCCAACTGAGTGTCTGAGTTTTCCTTGCTGAGTGAGACATAACCTTAATGCAGCTTCAAGTAATAAGATGGAAGGTTCTGACTGATTCAGGTTCAGATTATCTGGCATTCTTGGAGTCTCCGTATGTTGTTCTGGAAGGAGAGCCATTTGGGGATTTCCTTCTGCTCCAGAAATACTTAAATACTTCATTGAGGCCAATTATCAACTTAGCTTGAGGGCTGTTATTGGCAGGAAGGGCCTCACTCATCTGAATCCCAGCAATGTTGTCTTGTTTTTGGAAGGCATTGTGGACTAATAAAAAAATAACATGTTCATATTGTGCTGCAGTGTTTCAGCTCATACCTCCAGAGTAGTTTATCTCATGTACTAGGAAGGTAGGGGATGTATAATCTGAATGGACCATAGTTGCAGAGGCAAAAACTCAAGCAGGGGAGGAGATTTTCAGTTGGCTTTTAGAAAGTTCCGGCTAACTTTTTAATGGCACAGAAAGGAGAAGCAGGACCCATCCGGAGCTGTGTTTGGTTTGGGAGGGGAACTGCAGACCAGGACTGAGAAAATTGTCAGGCAGTGGAAGGAGCACTTTGAGAACGCAAACAATCCAGTACTATTTCTTCTATGAAGGAGTCCGAGCACTTGGAGGAAGATGAATCCACTACTGTGAGGTCACAGCAGTAGTCAAAAACGTCCTTTCAGTTCTACATAATTCAACTTTAATTAAAGTTGTTTATTGTCATATATGTGTGTGAATTGGTGCTGTACAAATAAACTAATCTGAACTGAATTCCACACATTATGTTAAAATAACAAATCTTCAACCAACTAACCAAATTTCTGAGGGTATTTCTGAGGATGGGTGAGGTGTTTTGAGAGCAACAGATAATTAGACACATGCCAAAAAGTGCAAACACCTTTAAAATTTTAATAAATTCTGCTGAAAACATCAGAGACTTTCAAGCCAAGATAAAGGGATTAAATGCTTTAATCCACAAACAATAATTAAACTCATCTCATCAAAACAATATCCTTTCTGGGGCAGAAGGAAACTGAATAACTAGGAGGAAAACAGATTACTAAACAGTGATGAAGGTCTTATGTTTGTTAGTCTTAGAGTGCAGCAGTTTATTTGTTCTTTTCTCTGGTGTAAAAAATAAACATAAATCAAATTAAGGATGGATTTCCCACATCTACCTGATTGAACCTGAAAAATGAATCCTGTAAAGCTGAAATATCTTCTCTGAACAGATAAGCTTCAGAAGAGAGTTCAAGCGATCCACCAGTGTTGGTGTGAAACCTCATCATTTGCCACTGCATGGCATAGATGCAGCCTTTTTTAATCAAACTGCAGAAATGTGTGTAAAATTAGTTGTATTTGGTTAATACAATAATTGTTTTAAAGATATCCTTTCATTAAGCTGATATCCTGTTTTTTATAACTAAAATCCTAATGTCAGTAAAATTGCAATCTAAATTCGACATTGATGCAGTTTTACCTGTGCCCCAACTCAATTTTTTTTTCCTGTGAGTTCAAATCTGGATCAACTTATCATAACAAGTGACAGGTATAGTATATCTTGTCTAACCATAGCCCAAAGAGATCATAGGATAGCTTTTAAGATGTGGTTATGTTTATTCTTTGTGCAGTGGATTTGATTTTTTTTATACAAAACCTCTGATATTGTAAAATGTTTCCTTCCATTCATTATTGAATGCAAATTTTCTATTAATTAGAATGTATCTTTTGTTCCACATAGGGGTATCATGTGGTGTAAAATTATGAATACAAATGAGTTTTCAGTAAAGAAGAACCTGTTTATGAAAATCAGAAAGTTTCAATGACAATCTGCTCAACTCAAAATCACGCCTTAAGAGAAGATGAAGTTCCACTATCTTATTACACACAAAATTGAGTATGTGTGACCACATTGAAAGATTATTATTTACAATAAAGTTTTACCATTTAAGTTTCAGAATACCATTCATAATTTTGAAGTCTATTGCATTCCCTGTAGCGTTTTACTATCTTGAATAATACAGGAAAAGAATAAGCTGGGAAGATCAATCTGGAGAGACTATCCATCTTAGTAAACAGAACTGAGATGTCCCTCTGTAACCTCATATTTAGCATCGACTTACATTTGCTAATGTTGTTCCGAGTGTTTGCCTCATCAGAAACCATTTTATCCATTGTCGTCACTACTTCCTAGTTTTTTACTTTTATTTTAAATAGTGATTTAGGCTGTTCCACTGTTTTCAATTAATATGGACAGAATCTCTGCCACCACTATGAATAACAATGGCAAACTTCCACAACCCTGACGGTTTCCTCCATTAATGCTGAATCTGTTACATGTTCCATGACTTAGGGTTTCAGAGCTGTTTAAGTCTTTATACAGAATCTTTATAAATTCCTGAATTTTTCTCCAAATCCTAAATCAGTGTTTTAAAGATAAATGTATGTTCAACAGAATCTAAGAGAAAAATCTATGAAAATCTAAGAAAAGAATAAACCCACCTGTGTCAATCAAGTCATTATAATCTAATAAGTCTAAAACAAGTCTAATATTAATTTCATTTTCACTCATTTATAAAGCACTTTAAAAACCAAAAGCAACCAAAGGGTTGTACAGGTTAAAAAGAAAATACAGGGTTTATACTCATCAATTCTCTTTTATCAATACAATTCAATAAACCTTTAAATACTATTTGTTTTCTTATATGTTCCTAGAAAAATATTTTAAAAATTACAATGAGACCCTCTGGGGATTAATTTGATGCAGTTTTCATGATAGCAGCATCCAGCTCCTCAATTTTTAAATCAGCATCACAGTCTTTTTTGTAAGGTTTCTGAATCAGCGACATCAAACTGGATATATTGTTACAAAAGCAATAACAATCTACTTCTTAGTCTTTAGCTGATTACAGTTCAAAATAAAATGTAAAAACTTCCTTCTCTAATACTTTTGGATCTTTACATTCATTCCCATTTATTACAAGACTTGAGATACAGCCACTCTGTTTTCTGTTTCGTTCTGAATTAAAGACATAAGAGGAGTTCTTTTCTCCTGCCTTAATCCACTGTGCACGAGGTTTCAAAAAGCACCATGTGCTCTGTCCAAATAAAGTTGATCTAATCTAGTTTGTAATTCCATAAAATTATTTTTCACTATGTATTTACCGCATGTTTGACAAAAAACACTGATTTATTTATTTCAAAAGATTGCTTTCATATATATATATATATATATATATATATATATATATATATATATATATATATATAGCTCACAATATGAAGTTTTTGCAAAATTGGATGCTAAGTTAAACTTGAGAAATTCCCATTTATTAATTTCTCCTATGATTGAGTCATTAGTTTCCACTTCATGAACTCGTCTAATCTTGGTATAATATTCCTCATATTGTAACAGTTTGGGATTGCACTTTCAGCAGCTGTTTTTGTGTGTGATCTGTCAACTACATGTTCCAGATTCAGTTCTATGAAACTATGGTCTGAAAGAGGAGTGTTTGATGTTACAGTTCTTGAAGTATGACTAAATATAAAATCACTCTCCAACCAATAGTCAGTCCTAGATTTACAGCTTTCATTTGACCTAAGTCATGAAAAAAATTGAGACCTTGGATTCATTGCTGTCCAAATATTCAGATTATTGCTTATCATAGTCAGTAATTATACAATTCATGGAGGCCAGCTACCAACCACTCATCATGTTTCCATCAAAATCTAAATTGTAAGATATTATCCTAGATCTCAATCAATTAAATATTCTCATCAAAAAACCTTATTATTAACACAGTGGAATTGGTTGAGAAGAAAATAACACAAAAATGATCAATGTAAATCAAAATTATTACAATATGGAGATCTAGATTTGGATTCATACTCATTATGAAAGTGGAAAATAACATGACAGGCTGATTCAATGTCAGTGAATATTCCTCAAGACAAGTCTAAATGAGGCTTAGTAGTGTGTGTGGCCTCCACGTGCCTGTATAACCTCCCGACAACGCCTGGGCATGCTCCTGATGAGACGGCGGATGTTCTCCTGAGGGATCTCTTCCCAGACCTGAATCAGAGCATCAGTTAGCTCCTGAACAGTCTGTGGTGTGACCGAAACATGACGTCCCAGATGTGCTCAGTTGGATTCAGGTCTGGGGAACGGGCAGGCCAGTCCATAACATCAATGCCCTCATCATGCAGGAACTGCTGACACACTTCAGCCACATCAGGCTGTTGATTGAACTGACATATTATGGTGAGATCATCCCAGTTTCATGCAAAAATATATAAGAATTGGTGAATAAATAAATAAGTAATGATTCTTTTCAACTGAAGTAAAAGAGAGAGATAAACGAGCATATACTCTGCACACTGATGCTCTGCACACTGAAATGTGTTTTTCCTTTTTATGAGTGATTGAAGTAAAAAGTGAGTACAATGAAGTATATGTAACTGGTGCTGTGATGATTGAATGCATTGTCATGCATGAGGAGGAACCCAGGGCCCACTGCACCAGCATATGGTCTCACAATGGGTCTGAGGATCTCATCCTGGTACCTTATGGCAGTCAGGGCACCTCTGGCTAGCACCTGGAGGACTGTGCAGACATCCAAAGAAATGCCTCCCCCACCTTGACTGACCCACCACCAAACCGGTCATGCTGGAGGATGTTGCAGGCAGCATAACGTTCTCCACAGTGTCTCCAGACTCTGTCACATCTGCCACATGTTCTCAGTGTGAACCTGCTTTCATCAGTGAAGAGCACAGGGTGCCAATGGCGAATCTGCCTATTTTGGTGTTCCAAAATTGGCAGATTCCTGGTTCTGTTTTCTTTTTTCCCAGCCTGTGGTCAACATCCACGGCATCCTCCATTTTCAAGTCCAGCTCAGGGACAATCTTCTTCAGGACTAGTGTCATGTTTTCTCTGATATTTTCATCCTTCTTCTCTTTTATACCCTTCATGTGGAGGCTCTACCTCATTCTGTACTGTTCTTGTTCTCTCATCGTTTCTTTCAGTTAGTCATTCTCTTTAAGTAGCTGTGTGTTTGCATTTTCCACCTTGAAATCCTCATCTTGCATTTTTTCATTTCATTTTCATTTCCTCAGTGTCACATTGCTCCACCTTCACCAAGCTTGCAGTCATGGTGCTGCTCTGTCTTCTTTGTTCTTTGAAGTATTCAAGCTGTGTATCCACTCTCTTCTCCAAACTTATGATAGCTTCCATTATGGCTCTATTGAAGTAACTCCTTTCTCAGCTGACTTCACTCTTTTCTTGGTCAGCAGCTTCATTGGAGTCGTCAGTGCCGAGCTTTCAGGGTTGTGTTTGTTTTGCATAGAAGCTTCCAAACCTAATCATGTTCAAATTCTTTCACATGTGATGTCGTTTTTGTCTTTGGGGCCGTAGGTTGCAGTTTCACAGGCTTCCTTAATTTATCATTCATTTGAGATTTTTGGGTGGAATAAAAAACGTTAAGTGAGAGACATTTGCGGTAATTTATGGAGCTCTCGCCACTTTCGAGGCGACACTCTGCTCAATGTAAACACAACCAGGCCTGATGTTGCAAATAGGCCTAAAAGGACTACTTTATTTGCTTGATTTAAGTTTTTTAAATTTCTTGGCCTGTGAGTAGTTTCGTCTCAAACATTTTGGTCCATATGACAAAAAATGTGGACACCCATGCTCTAAAAAAAAATAAGCTTTGGTTTTGGTAATTAAAAAGAACAACCAAGACAGAAATCACAAGAGTTAGAGATTCTCTTTAAATCTTTTACTTGCCAACAAGGAGAAGTCCGATAAACAATGTCAAAGACACAAAGTTTGTATGTCAGGGTACTTCTGACAAACAAAGGAAATGATCTTGCTTAAATACACAGTCTATGCCTTGTGCAAAGATGTAAGGTGGGTCTTTTGCAGCCCTGCAAAAAGTACCTGATACAATGGCTCTTTACAACACAGGAAACAATCATTTTTTGCAGTGTTGAAGAGTCAGAACAAAGTCACAGCTAGAAAAATCATCAAAAGGTTACAGTGAACTTTTCACAGACAGATGTGAAGTTGCTAGACTGTCTGGAAACTTTAAGGTTAAATGAGCATAAGGAGAAATAACCAATACATTTTTAAATGATAAACCAAAATATAAGTATATAAGTTAAGTAAAACAAAGGTAATCATGCAATGAGTAAATAATTGATTATAAAAATTATGATTATATATTAATTATGATATATATTTCTTCCAACAGTAAATAAAACATACTTGATCAATCAAGTTAGCTTAATTTGTGCTAAAATTGCAGTTAATTGAAGGAAAACTTTTTTAGACAACAAGTTTGCATATTTTTTAAGTAAAGAGAACTTATTAGAATGTAACTTTTTGTATTTAGTATTCTTAACTAGGCAGGGTTAATTTACAGTGTTCAGAACCCTTACTGAGTTCACTTTACATGTACTTGAACATTTTAAATTTTCATAACCTTTTAGCTAATTAAAACATACTTAGATTTATCAAGTTAACTTAAATTGTGCTCACTAAAATTGCACAAGCCGGTGTTAATCAGTTAATTTAATGAAAACTTTTTTTTGACAATGAGTTTGCATATTTTTTTAAGAAAGTAAGTTTGATTTCACAGTATAGATGTGAAAAGCTGGTGAAATATTTCCTTTGTCTATAGTAATAACATTTACTACAGACAACATGCATAACATGCAGATATCTTAAGATGAAAAAGGAAAATTACATTTATGAATGAACACTGTGACTCTTTATGGTTATGCTGCTGCCTTCCGGGGGCGGTGATACCAGTGTTGCTGATACCAATACTGATACCGGTACTTTTTTCTCGATATCTCATTATCATTAAATAATTTGGTGATTTGACTTAAGTTAGTTGATTATGATTATGAAAAATTACAGGACAAATATTTTAGGTAAGTAAAAGTGTTTTTTCAATAACTAATTACAATATAACACAATGTAGCAGAAAAGTATAAAATAAAATAATTCCCTTACTACCTTCTACTACACACTATTGTTTATTAGGATAATTAAGTGTGTAACTGTAATCTGCATGTAACCTAAATAGAATATTATTTTCTTTGCAATAGTTGTAACACCAAAGAGTTATTATATTCAGTTCTATTTATATTTCAGGTTTGATGTATATATCTTCACATTAGTGTATATTTTTGAGTGATTTTTTTCAGCAGCCTGAATAGATAAAATAGTTTAATCGGTTTGCTAAAATTGCATCTCTGATCACAGATCACCCTGTGAAAGCAGAGAGAGCTGAGAAAGAGAGAGAGAGAGAGAGAGAGAGAGAGAGAGAGAGAGAGAGAGAGAGAGAGCACTGTTTGCATAGTTGATGTTGAAATAAAGCTCCTCTTTTGGGGGAATGAAACAGATTGTATTTGAAAGAGAACAGATGTTTTGAGTGCAAACATTACAAAGGTATGACAACCTGCTCTCAAATTGAAAATGTAAGCTCTTGATATTTAGCATTTTAATTACCGCATATGCTCTGAGATGAAATCTGTGAGGAAATTTGAGTAATTTGCTGAACATATAGAAGAGAAACTTCAAACAAAAGTATCAATCTTATGCTAGTATGGATCCGATACGATACTCACCTTGGCATCGATAGTATCGATATTTAGATTGATATGCCCAGTCCTACTGGCTCCCCTGCTGTTGAGCAGCTATATTTACTCTGTAGGTCTTCTATTTGGGAAACTACTGTGTTCAGGAATCTTTTAGTCTAGTGGTAGGACTTTATGCTAAGGATCTGTTTTGACTAAAATTCTGAAGAAATGGCATACTCCAGGGTATGTGGGTTGATTACAAAGCTGACTAAGAAGGACCAGTGTGCAACTTTATGGATGTGCACTATTGTTTTCTAAGGGCTTTAGGGGGTGGTGGTAGCAGGTGCCTCTCTCAGCTAAGCTAACATATGTGTTTGGAGTGTATGGAAATTGTCGAGTACCAAGAGAAAACACATACATGCACATGGAAAGCATGTACAATCCACTGGAAAAAGTCTGTTCTTGCTGCAAGGCAGCAGAGCTAATAACTTCTCCACCCAGACCCAATGGTGTCTTGCTGATACTAAACTGAACCAAAGACAAAGACCTTATGTCTTGCAGGTGATTTTAAGCTCAGTGTGAGTCATTATCAAAAGGTGCGATAAGAGAAAAAATAGACATAGATGTAATTTTGCTGAATGTATAAACTGCGGCTTTCTTCTGCGACCTAAACAAAGTTAAAAGTATTTTATCAGTCTGACATCATAGACATTTCTAAAATGATTACTTCCAGTTATAGGTAGATGTATTTTGACTAAAAGTACCCAATAATGAACAGAAATTACCCCCACAACCCTCCTGTCTTTGCATACACTCCAGTTTCTGGTTGCAACGTGCAATCTCTGTTAAAAGCACAAAGTCATACTAAGAACCTCAAAAGCTCCAGATGAGGCCCTAATACACTCCAGGCTAAAAGTTTTGGCAATTACTGAAACAAGTTGGGAAAGAATGAAAACAGGAAGAAAGCACAACAGAGAATGATAAGTGAGTGTGGCTGTTCTGCCACTTATGAGATGTGTAGAAAATTAGATTTGCAGTTTCCCTCTGAATGCTGTTGCATAGCCAAGGGCCTAATAAATGACCTTGGAGTTAATGCATGTGTGACTCTCTCCCACTCCCTCACCCCCTCAGAGTATTGACTTTTTCCTCACTGTGTTTATTTGAATTTCTCATTATCTTGATATTTTCAGAGAAGCTCGTTTTGGTTTATTGAAATCGTTTGCTTCAGTGACTCATGGAGCCACTGCTGGATTCAGGAGAAATCCACTGCGAGAAGAACAAGCTGCTGTCGGGTGCCTGTGATTTATAGGACCTGTTTTGAAAAGGAGTTTTGTTGTTAATATAGCACAGCATAACCCAAACAAGGTTGTCACTGGAACAAATGTTGAATTTTGTCTTCACCAAAGAATTTAGAAAGAGCTGATCCTTCCAACATGACTTCTAAAACAATTTAAATAACTTACTCTAAGATATCAGAATTTTGTCCTCCACAGATTGGCTAAGTGGCCCCGTGTAACACACATTAATCAATTAATTAATTATAGATTCACCTGATTTTAACTTGCTACCTGCTTTAAGAATATCTATCCACCGAATCAGTTTCCTCCCTTTCATCCTCTCAACATAGAAAGGACCAAACATCTGTTAAGGTACATGAGAGGCAACAGTACATTTACACATGGTTGGAATGGGCTCCAAGCCACATGCTGAGAAGGTAACATCTTCAGGTGCCATATTAGAAAATTTAAAAAATGGTGCTCTTGGGGCCCTCTGGATGACTGCCTCAGGTCCTGGGGGATGGGTCTGTGGCTCCCTACACCTGCTATTAAACATTCGTATAGAGAAACCTTATATACACAAGCACGTTCACACACACACACACACACACACACACACACACACACACACACACACACACACACACACACACACACGTTTAGATTTGGGTGTTTTCAGATTCAGTCTATGTTGGGCTGCAGTTGCCACTAAATACATCTTTTATTAATGTACTTTTATTAGTGTACTTTTCAGTGATGAAATTGTTATTATTATATTGGTCTCATTGGATGACAGCGTGTGTGTGTGAGGTTGTTTATGTGAGCCGGATCCTGCCCCAACTGACCAAATTAGATGATTAGCTATGGGTGTGGGGTGCAATTGTGGCTGGAGATTATTGGAGATATGCAAAGAATGTGGGAGGAATGGTTACGTCGACATCCCCATTCAACACTAACTGCCAAACAACTAGTAGCTCAGTGTTCCAACATCCGCAAACGGCAAATGCTGTCACAACTTGAGATAGACGAGGTACAACACAAATGCTACGGCAAGGGGGAGCCAGGACGCCAGGTCAGAGGGGAGTTAGCTTCAACTCCCCACCCGGAGATTGGGTATGCAGCCCCAATAATGAACGAACCATCAAAGCTGAACGAGGCAGCAACTGACCTGAGAGGTAGGATCGTGGCCCGAATGAACACCAAGCAATCCCGATGCCAATTACAACGGCTGAGTGAAGTACCATCGGAAAGTCTCATTGAAGATGTGAATGCAGCATTGAGAACGATCCCTACCAACACCATAACGGAAACCAATGAGCTGGTGTACAACTCAGCATCAGTGATCCTTGAGATGCTCAGCTATAGGAGCAACCATGAGATTCAATACCCACCATGGAAAAGACGGTTAGAGGCTAAAATCAAGGTAACAAGGAGGGAAGTGAGCCAATTGTCAGAGCTCCAAAGAGGTGCAATCAAAAGACCAGTACCCAAGCGGTACAGCCAGATGCCCATACCTGAAGCGCTCGAAACTGCCAAACAAAGGCTCCAAGCCTTGGCCAGTCGCCTGAGAGGTACATGAGAGAAAATGAAGCCAAGAGGATTAACCGGCTCTTCTCCACCCAACTGGCTAAAGTGTACTCTCAATGGCAGGGTAATAACAACAGAGCAGACCCACCAAGGCTGGAGACCCAACAGTACTGGAAAGGCATATGGGAAAGGGAGGTGACCCACAACAGCAATGCACAGTGGCTAATCTCTCTACGAGATGACCACAGCAACCTCCCTGAGCAAGCCCCAGTAACTATCACAGTGGCAGATGTCCAAGAAAGAGTCTCAGGTATGAAAAACTGGACAGCACCAGGTCCTGACATGATCCATGCCTACTGGCTAAAGAAACTCACTGCCCTCCATGAGCGACTGGCAGCTCAAATGAACCAGCTGCTACAAAGTGGGACTCACCCTGAATGGTTAACTGAAGGGCGCTGAATCCTGATCCAGAAGGATCCCTCAAAGGGTTTGGTCCCATCCAACTATCGGCCAATAACCTGTCTCTCTACAACATGGAAGCTCATGTCAGGCATCATAGCAGCTAAGATAAGTGGGCACATGGATAAATACATGAGTACAGCACAGAAGGGCATCGGCATAAATACCAGAGGAGCCAAACACCAACTCCTGGTAGACCAAACAGTCGCCCGAGACTGCAAAACCCGACACACCAACCTGTGCACGGCTTGGATTGATTACAAGAAAGCCTATGACTCAATGCCACACACTTGGATCACTGAATGCTTAGAGATGTACAACATCAACAGGACTCTAAGAGCCTTCGTTGCAGCCTCGATGGGGATGTGGAAAACCACCCTTGAAGCCAACTGCAAGCCAATTGCACAAATGTCCATCAAATGTGGCATATACCAAGGAGACGCTCTGTCCCCACTGCTGTTCTGCATAGGTCTGAACCCCCTCAGCCAAGTCATCAACAAGACTGGCTACAGATACCGACTCAAGAACGGAGCCACCATCAGTCACCTCCTCTACATGGATGACATCAAGCTGTACGCTAAGAGCAAACGAGACATCACTGATCCACACCACCAGGATCTACAGCACTGACATTGGGATGTCATTCGGACTAGAGAAGTGTGGTCGGATGGTTACACAGAGAGGGAAGGTCATCCACACAGAAGGGGTCTCACTCCCAGAGGGAACAATAGCAGACATTGAGGACAGTTACAAGTACCTGGGAATACCACAAGCAAATGGCAGCCTCGATGAGGTCACAAGGAAAGGAGCCACAGCCAAATACCTCCAATGAGTAAGGCAAGTCCTGAGAAGCCAGCTCAATGGCAAGAACAAGATCCGTGCGATAAACAGCTATGCCTTGCCAGTAATCAGATACCCTGCAGGAATAATAAGCTGGCCAAAGGAAGAGATAAAGACCATGGATGTTAAAACTCGGAAACTACTAACCATGCATGGAGGGTTCCACCCTAAATCCAGCATCCTGAGACTATACACGAGTCGTAAGGACGGAGGCAGAGGACTAGCGAGTGTGAGAGCCACTGTCCAGGATGAAACATCCAAGATCCATAAATACATCAAGGTCAAAGCCTCAACCGACGATGTGCTCAGCGAATGTCTCAAACAATGGGGACCAGAGGATGAGGTGCTGGAGGAACCATCATGGGAGGATAAGCCCCTACATGGGATGTACCACCGACAAATAACTGAAGTGGCTGATATCAGGAAATCCTACCAATGGCTGGAAAAAGCTGGACTCAAGGACAGCACAGGGGCACTCATCCTGGCTGCACAGGAACAGGCCCTAAACACCAGAGCAATAGAGGCTCAGATCTACCACACCAGACAAGATCCAAGGTGTAGATTGTGCAAGGAGGCCCCTGAGACAGTCCAACACATAACAGCAGGGTGCAAGATGCTGGCAGGGAAAGCGTACATGGAACGTCATAACCAAGTGGCGGGCATAGTGTACAGAAACATCTGTGCAGGATATGGACTGGAAGCCCCGAGATCAAAGTGGGGCACACCCCCAAAGGTGGTGGAGAATGACCGAGCTAAGATCCTGTGGGACTTCCAGATCCAGACAGACAAAATGGTAATGGCGAACCAACCGGACATCGTGGTGGTGGATAAACAACAGAGGAAAGCCGTTGTGGTGGATGTAGCAATACCAAGCGATTGCAACATCAGGAAAAAGGAACACGAGAAACTGGAGAAATACCAGGGCCTCAGAGAGGAACTGGAGAAGGCCTGGAAGGTGAAGACCACAGTGGTGCCTGTGGTCATCGGGGCCCTCGGGGCAGTCACCCCCAAGCTGGAGCAGTGGCTAAAACAGATCCCAGGAACAACGTCAGACATCTCAGTCCAGAAATGCGCAGTTCTCGGCACAGCCAAGATACTACACAGAACCCTCAAGCTCCCAGGCCTCTGGTAGAGGACCCGAGCTCAGAGGTTGAGAAAGACCACCCGTGGAGGGTGAGAAGGGAATTTTTTTTTTTTTTTTTTTTTTTTTTCATATGTGTGTGTGTGTGTGTGTGTGTGTGTGTGTGTGTGTGTGTGTGTGTGTATGTATGTATGTATGTATGTATGTATATAAAATCTTTCATATTGTTGACACCTGATCTTTTTTATCTAAATTACTAATTTTGTTAATAACTATGTGAGGCAATTATTGTTATTCATAGCCAAACACAGTTTGTTGTTGCACAACAGCACTATTTATATAAACTTTACTTACTCACAGATAATAAATTCACTCTCCATCTTTTCCTATAGAGTTGGACTCCATAAACTTGATGAGATGACTTGCCTTTTTTGCATTTGAGAGAATATCTCAAATCACTTAGCAACATTAAGAAGAGCAGCAGCATAGGAATTTTGGCTCAAGCTTATGTTCAGAGTGATTGGGGGCAAAGTGATGGAATCCCAGCAGTTTCTCCTCTTCACTGACCTAGTTGTTATTCCTTTATCCCTACAGCCCACCTTTACCACTTTGTGTCTGACAGTCAGTACATCGAACTCTTCATCTGTCAGGCTGACATCTAAAACAGGATCCTTCACTATGCCGGGAATTTAAGGACATGCATTCTTTAGTGAGACTATGAATGAACTGAAGCGCTGAGTGCTTTCCTCATAAACTAGAGAAACATGTCCTCCACTGCAGTAGTGCAGGCCATGACAAACATTCGGTCAAAAGCATTTCATAAATGTGATTTGATTAAATGTAATTTGTCTGAGAAATGTCACTTCTTCCTTTTTTACAGAGGCAGCTTGTCATGGTTTTAGATAATTGTCTAACCCACTTGCAGAAACACTTTCAGGAGGCAAATGAAAGTTAAAGATTTATTTACACATAAGAAAGCCTATATGTGGCAAGATGAATGTTCAGTGATCCGGGATCTGGTGCAGGGAACGGAGCTCGTCTGAGGCGCTGAGAAGACAGATAGATAATGAAGGAGAGAACTGCAACATTGTGACTCAAAGATGCTTACTGGTGAGTTGGATGATTTCCGCCAAAGAGGGATTAAAGGGGTCTGGGAGGATGGTGAGTTTATGGTGGTTATTTGCGGGATCCAGATGGTGAGGAAGACAGGATAGCTCAAGTGGGCACGGTGGAGGGTGGACAGGGTTCGATCTTCTGGGGAGGCATGAGGAAGAGGAGCCAGGGAGCTGCCGGTCAAGGATATGATGCCAGAGATCTTGTGGAAATCTTGCACGTAGGTTTCTGAAGCCAGAGGTTTGAGCTGGAGGGGGATCCAACTTCTCATCGAGAGTCACCTGGGGTGGAGAGCACAGAAGTGAGTAATCTTCACACAGGGGAAACAACAGGCGACAAGGAAAACATGGCGGGCTTGACGTTACCACAAAGGTCAAGGTTAAAGCTGCTTATGAATATCTTAACACAAATGTTTTATTAAACAATTAAAATGTTATTTTTGACAGGTGTACACTTGATTGTCTACAAGACAACAGCAGCTGACTCCCAGTCGTCCTCTGTGTGGTCACTTCTGTTTCAGTCAAACCTTATTGTAAAAAATGTCTCAGTCAGTAGGATCCAGTTTAACCTCCAACCAGATATTTTGCAGATACAGGGAGACCTCCTTATTTTAAAATAAAGCTAACTCACACTGAATTGCATATTATCCATGTAAGTTATTGTTAAATGTGCTGAGCAGTGTTATAATTAAAGGTAAATGGTTGGTTAATTTGTGTCACATTGGTGAGCAACTTATCAGATGCATTTAACATCTGTTATATATACTTTTCTAGGAATTCTGGGAGCTCCCAATATTCTTTTGATGATTTTAGAATCTATAATATTTATTTTCATGTGGAAGGAAATGCTGGTTTTTGTTGTCTGAAAATAAAACATCATTATTAACTTATTGATGTACATTTTTCCCTTTGTTTTTGAAATCTGGAGAATATACAGGACCTGGTGTCTGGCCATGAATTCTCCTTCATCCCTCATCTCCAGGCTTCCGTTCCTGTTCTAGAGCTTTGTTGGATCCAGCAGCTTTTCTATTTCTGGTAATGGTCACTGTATTGAAAAATAGATTTATTTGTAAAGCTGCATAAAGATTCATTATATTTTTAACAGTGATTTCCAGTTGTTGTAAGACAGTTTAATCAACCTTCTCTTGGTGGTTTTCACTTCTAAACTGGAGCTGATCTACTTTCTGCCCCAATTGTTCTGGGTTTCGTTAATGTTTTAGCTTTAGATGAGTTTATAAATGAAGATCACATCACCTGTCTCGACATTTTCTATGTTTGTATTGCTAACATTCAGATATGCTTCCGTGCTTGTATTTTGCAGAGAGAAAATTAAAGGTTTTCACCAGTGGTCCCAGTCTACCAGGCGTCTACACATCCTTTGCCTGAAATCATCAACTATTATCAAGTCCTGTTGTTCAAGAAAAATATGAAAGCAAATATTCTAAATAAATCAAACATTTTAAATAAAGTCTTTGATTTTTTTATTTTTTTATTTTTTTATTTTTTTTATTTATTTTTTATTTTTTTATTTTTTTTTTTGTAATGTAGACACAGTCTGGAGTTCCAAATAAGCTAAAAGCATGCATTTATTTTTACTGGAAATTCCTTCAGTAAAATATTTTAATACAAGTTACATTTGTGTGTACTCTTGTTATTTAGCTTGACTGAATTTTTGTCAAAATAACTTGTTTAAGAGCCCAGTTGAACACCTTCTGTATACTGACACCGTTGTAAAAGAGATTAATGATCTCAATGGATTTCTTTCCATTTCAGGTAAAATAAAAACAGTTGTGCTGCCCCCTGCTTGTTAGATGTAACAAAAATATTTAAACCAAGTAAAACATTAGATTAGTTTTAACTGGCTACATCATCAACATGGTGCCAGGCTAAACCATTCTTTGCTACATGCTCCAGAATATTTCTCAGTAAGAAATGTGTTTTAAAGCAGTGTCAGGACAATAATAAACAGCAGTTTAAGATGAGTTTAGCAGATATTTAGTGACTATAGAGAACACAGATCCCCTATCAGTTTTCCAGTTTTCATAACAATTCTTACATTTTGTCATTGCTAAACTACTTAATTTCATAATTTCTGTGTAGGGTTTTTTTTTGGTTGTTGTTTTTTCTTCCTCACAACAATATTTTGTCAGGCAAAACTTTGAGTCAAGCTCATACATCTTCATTGCGTTCTGTGACTCAAGGTAGTTGAAGCTACCAGTAATTAGCTAAACTTGCTGGATTTTTTTGTTGTTTGTTTTGTTTTTTGCCACTGGCTCACTTCTGTTGCCAACCCACATGATGCTATGTGCATTGTGTGCAAAAAAGTCTCACACTAGGGAGGTTAAGGCTGTGGAGAGCCATATGCAGTGTGTGAAGCACGGAGTTGCTGGACCCCAGACATCTCACAGTTAAGCTCCCCAGAAAATGGTCAGTGCTGCTACTACTACCTCTGATCTAAGAGCACCATTTGGTGCGACACAAACTCTGAAGTTGGAGGTTTAGTGGATTTTAAAACATGGTGGTCAAGCACCAGTTTTGCATATTGAATATTTCAAGTAAGTTGTTACTCCTTGGCTGTGTGATGGTTCAAGGCCTACTTTTAACTGTTTACAAAGGGTAATACTTTGTACACAGCAGAAAGCTTAAGCCTTGAGCTTCATAATCAAAGCAGTAGCAGCTCCTAGTAGTATTTCAAAGGTTTTCTTGTTTCATTATTTTGTAGTTTTCACATGCTCTGTCAGTACAAAATACATGATGAGTAGGGCATGCTGTAATAATAAGCTGTGTCTCATAGATTTAACCTCCTCTACCCGGCCAATATCTGAAACCCAACCACAATCCTCTCTAAAACGTTTTGCCACATAGGCCAAAATAATCAAATCGGACACACAAAATTTTTTTTACAGTTAAAAATCCCTAAAATTGTAATTGTTTTTTACCTGCTCAATACTTAACATGCAATTTATTTATTTATTTATTTATTTATTTATTGTAAAACAAAATTGTCAAAACTTTAGGGAAATATCTATAAATCCCGATAGAGTTTAGTAGATTTGACATTGTAAATGTAAAGCAAATAGCTTCCAAATTTTGGGGGAGGTCAACTGATTTTTATTTGTTGGCCTAGAAAAAATCTTTAATTCACAGCAACAAGCTCAGGATTTGGGTCACTGTTTCTTTGAAAACATATTTATCCAAGTTTAACAAATCACCTAAATGCATATGTGACTGCACCCAGGTCAACTTTTAAGTGAAGGTTGCTGGGTTTCTGTGCTCCTATTAACTTTCAAATTGAAAAGAAAGCAAAAAGTATCATCATTAATTCATTTCAAAAATACTTTATTGATTCCAAAGGCAAGCTGAACGTTGATGTAACTCATTTAATTAGGGAGTTATTATAGATGGTGATGGCTTTGGGCAGGAAAGATCTCCTGTAGCGGTCTGTTTTACAGCCAGCCTGAAGAAGCCTCTGACTGAAGCGACTCTGTTTTCCAATGACAGGCTCATGAAGAGGATGGTCAGGGTTGTCCATAATTTGCTTTATTTTATGCAAAATCCTTCTTTGCATCATCAACTCCAGAAGTTCCACAGTCGTCCCCAGAACAGAACCAGCCTTCTTTTGCCTTTTGTTGTCCAACAAAGCCTCAATTTAGCTAACTTTTTAATTTTTTTTATTTAATTTTTTTTTTTTACAGATTTCAACTTCAAATGTGGAAAATTATTTAGGATGTTTTCACACCTGATTGTCTGGTAGGCTTGGTTTGATTGGGGATCAAAATTGTAACATTTGTTACCAGTTCACTTTCATACTGTACTTGTACTGTGTCAAATGAAACAAATCCTTTAAAAAACCTGTTTACCCCCTTGCCTGTGGTGGGGCTACACCAAGAACCACTGAAGGAAACGACACAAAAACCTCTGAAGAAGACACTGAGCGCAACTTCCTTCTTCATGAAATCTAAACAAAAATGGAATGACTTCAGATTTTAGCGCTTAGGATTTCTCTTTTGTCTTTGGCAAAAAACCACGAGCCATTTCTCTCACTAGCGCAAGATTCATGGATTTGCTTTGGTTGTATTTACCCAGAATACCCTGTGCTACAGTCTGCATCCTGCTTATGGTGCGGTCTTCGGTCTGCTTGGAACCGCACCAGAGTTCACTTCAACTGAACCAAGACCTAGGTTTTTAGGTGGACGAGAGTTCGCTTTTTTGGTTCGCATCAGAGTTTCTTCGTGCATTCACACCTCCCCAAAAGAATCGGACTTTCTAGGCAAACAAACTAGAATTTGATTAAAGTGGACTAAACAGGGCTGGTGTGAATTCACCCTTAATCACAATCTTGGAAATACTTAAAATATAAAATCTTTAAAAAATAGGATTTTTCTAAATTAAAGGGGTATACTTTCTTCATACCCCAACTGTATTTGCCCAACAAATAGTTTACTACTTTATGAACTCATCCAAGGCAGCTGATGCCAAAAGGTGATTGTAGTCATGTTTTTATACTGATGGAATATCCATGAATAGCCATTCATGGATATTCATGGAATATCCATGAATGGAAACAATGGTGGACACGGGATCCTCAGTTTGTTTGAAATGTATGATGGCTAAAGAAAATTGTAAACTCAAGCTTCCTCAAAGGAAAATTAGATTTACCATACAGTGTGAATACCAACATATGACTCAAGAAGCTTGACTTTTCCAACAGCTAGATTAATCAGCCATACAGTGTGTAGGAAAACAATAACTTTAATCAGTCTTGATCACAACAATTCATTTCAGTTTAATTCAATGCAGATATTTTTTGTAAGACATACTTTCTAAGGGAGAAAATTTGACAGCATAACATTAATGACAGCAATAACTCCATTCACATCCTGTCTTAGAATGAAAAATAGTCCAACGCAGTTAAAATGTCACTAGATTTATGGCATGAAAAATAGTAGAGTAGACACCAAGTAGTTCACTAGACAAATAATTATTGGGGAAATTGTGATCACTATGGAAAAAATTAGAGAGAACAAAGTTACAAAAATACCGGGCTTGCTCAACCGTATGACAAAATAGATAAATGAATAAACATAAAGAGAACTGAAGTTATTGTGAGTAATAATTACAAATATGCATAAATGTATAGAAGGAGAGTAGTAGGAGAAAGTATCAGAGTGAGGATCAGTTGTCAGATTGTGCTCCAGCAGCCTATGCTCATAATATCATTACTATCAGGGCCTGGCCCTAACCACTGTGGTGCCCCGGGCAAGATTTTGTTTGGCCCCCCCGCCCCTTTGATTTTTTTTTATTGTATTTAGAAAAACAATGTTCATCAAAACACAAATTTTCTGTAAACCAAAAATATTCAAAACATTCTGACCTAATCACCTAAGAAGATATGGCCAGTCAGCAGGGTCTGTTGGTGCACTCTTTATTTCAGAAGCATAGATGAACTCCTGCGAGGAAGAGGCAACAGGAGCAGTGCTTGATGCAGCAAGTGGACCACTCAGATCCTGTGAGGTGGAGAGGCAACAGGAGGAGCGATTGATGGTGTTGTAGAAGGCCCAGGGGTGGGATTTAAATATCTCAATAATTCATCTGAAGAAAAAGAGGAGTATGATTCCAGAAATAAAACAAAAAAAAAAAAACATGAGAAATGTGTTGGGTTCACTATACTGAACATATATAATACACAATTGATTTTCTGAGATCCATTTTAAATTGGACTGAAATTATCACAGTGAAATGCAGAATTCAATGAAGCAATTCCCAATGAAGGGAATATAGCATTCCCTTATACTTTACTAGTATAAGGGACTGCTATATTGATTATAAATTGACAATAATGTGTACTGTTTTGTAATGATCTAGCACAGTTGACTTGCTTTTGCTAGTTTAGATTTTCTTGATTGCTCTGACCTGCTTAAAGAAACTGTGATCCTCTCAGTTTGCATCTTCACTCTCAGCGGAGAAGAAGACACCTCTTCCAAATGTATGAACCATTTCTTGTTGGTCTGACACATGTTCCTCACCCTTTTGCAAAACAGTTAACACAGATGTCATCCAAGCAGTCCAAACTCCATTGTTTTAACCATGGTAACCAAACAGAAATCCATTTATTTATTGGGGCCTGCCATAGCAATGCATAGGAGAGCAATCCAATGCACTGCCTCCCATGCAATGCTTGGAGGCACCTATTACTCTCCACCTCCAAACTGCTTTCACCGTTAATGCGGCCCGAACCGTAGCTGCACCCCCACGATATATATATCAAATATTCCTCACTGGCTCGTTCTCGAGATGTGTGCTGTTACTCAACTTTTCGTTTCAAGTTACCATGGTGACGTAATTAGTGAAAAACTACCCCATACAAAGTCAATGGTGCGAGGCCCAGAAGACATCCTAAAAAACCCACTATTTTTGAGGATTTACTGTGTCGTCATGGTTTCGCCTACAAACACCATTCAACACTCAGTTTGTAGATACGGCCGTGCTATGTTCAGAAGTGAAGACGGTATGTTGACATGCACACTTTGGCAGGCCCCTTTTAAATTTCTTCATAAATTTTCTAGTATTTATTTATTATTCTCTGATAGATTTTTAGTTTACATTTACAGTATTTTCTGTACTATTTACAGTATTTCAGTTTTCATCCACAGTTTTAAAAAACTAATGGAATCAATAAAATTTTCATCAAAACATTTTTGATTCTGGATCCAATTTGTTTGGAAGAGGGAAAATCTGACACAGCCTAGAAAGATAACAACAATGAGGGTGTGTCAAAGGGTGAGTACAGCATTTTGTTGTCCATTATTTGCAAATTGTTTTGTTTGTTTGATGGCATTAACCATTACCATAAGTCCAGCTGTTTAGGCCTGTGTGTCATGAAAATATGGAGCTTGAGTTGACAGCTGAATGGAAGCAATCCAGAAAAACTGGCTGGGTTATTTATTGATTAGCTCCATGTTTGACTAGCTAGCCTAGCTGCTACACTACACTCTGCAAAATAACTAAGGCAACAGGTAATTTCCTCACATTAGTTCTACTGTACCTCTGTTTCTGTCTCGTGTTTCCTCTTTTGATATTTTTCTTCCTTGGGCACCAGACAACTTGGGACATTTTGACGTCATGTTTTCTGAAGTTACTTCAATAGAGCAGTCTTATGCTATGGAGCTAAGTTAATGCAGAAATGTTCATATTTAGAAATTTTATTACCTATTAGTCTTTGGGTTTTGTTTGATAATTACAGTTTTTTTTCTTGCCCCTTGTTATGACGCTCCCTAAACATCTGGTGCCCTTAGTATTTGCCTATACTGCCTAAGCCACGGCCAGCCCTGATTACTACAGAGATAACTCAGGATGCTGGTGCATCCTCACAGCTGCACCTACACACCGGATTAAAGCAGACTGGGAAATTTACATTTTACTGGAGTTGTGTCAGTAGACCAGTCAAAGGACAATTGGGAAGAGAAACAATAGTAGCTTAAAGTAACTTAAATATGAAGGCAACACTTTTTCACAGACAAGCCTGTTTTGAATTCTTGATCTTAATTTGGTGGTTGAAGAGCCCAGTGATGAGCCCCCCTTCTACCTCTGGCCCCGGTTGTCCCACTGTCAGCGCCTTCACTGTAATTATAAGCTTTAGCAATAACATGCTAAATAAGTAATGTTTTCTGCTTGGCGCTGGGCGGTCCTGCTGCCGGGGGGTTGTTAGTGCACCTGGCCACCGGGGTTCTAGGGTTGGCCTGCAATGGGGGACATGGCAGCTGTACCGGGTCGGGTGTTCAGTGCCCTGTGTCTCACCCTGTGTCTCTTTGGCCTGGAGGCCGTTGCTGCTATGCTCCACTGATGACCAGCCTCTGCAGCACAATGCCTGAGGCAGTATACTTCAGGCATTGTGCTGTTCTGAGGTGGCGTCTGGTATCTGTCTTCCTGGGGCTGCTGCAGTCTACTGCTCCTGGGCCATGAGTTTTGCAAGGTTTCTACCCTTCTCACCATTCTTTGTAACTCCAGATGACAACTCCAAATCTCTGATATAAAGGTCTGATATAAAGGTGGGACTTGGCTATTAAGAAGAATTTTAAAATCTATTCTGAATTTACAGCTCAACCCAACATTACTCATACACCTTGCAGATTAATTTGTAAGGTAATCTTTTCATTTTACCAACATATTTGTTCCATCTGGAAGTAATATTAGTGTTTCCAGTTGGCCCAGCCAGAGTCCCAACATGAATCCAATGGAGATTCTGTGGAGGGAACTAAAGATTAGGGTGATGGCAAAGTGGCCTTTAAACCTCAAAGACTTGAAGCTAATCTCCAAAGATAATTAGATAATTTGTCAAAAATATCTGAGAAAACAAGCAAAAAATCTTGGCAGCAAATATAACAAGGATTTGACTGCTTATAAATATGTTTCCATTGATTCTTGAAAAGTATATATATATATATATATATATATATATATATATATATATATATATATATATATATATATATATATATATAATTTTTGTCATACCATTTTTGATCAAGTGTAATAAAAGCAGATCGTTTTTTTCAAAACTGTTACCACTGTTTTATTTTCTTTCACAAGATGCTTTCCTGTTTCCCATAAGAAACAGACCTATTGGTTGAATGAAAACAGCTTTAGATCTTAATCTGCAAGGGATATGAATAATTATGGTCCTAACTGTAACAGCCAATGAAGTGGCTCATGTGGACACACACCGATGCACATTCAGGTAGAGTGAATGATCGACTCCAGTATGTTCTAATGATTTACAGCCCAATTGAGTATCCAAACTGTTCTCATGGAAAACCATAACTTGATAAACAAACCAATAAAATTAACATAATGACATAGTGGCAAAAATGGTCTGCATGACAGATGCATTAAAAAAAAAGCATCCATAACATCTGTAGCTCTGATCCGCTTTCTAAACTCAACCAGTCCTTGTCAAGATCACAACGGGGGCTGGGGGTGAAGAGAGCAGTTGGGGGTTAAAGGGCTATCCAACCATACACCAGGCGGGTGAGAGGAAGGATACACCCTGGACAGGTCACAAGTCCATCTCAGTATGTTCTTGCAGATAAGAGAGGTTTAGTGAGAGTAAAATATCTGGTTGTTATTGTTGTATATGTGGCAGATTGAACTTTGTCATAAAAATTATTTGACTCATCAACTCAAACATGAGCCATCATGACTTCATGGTGCTAAACTGCTGTATCACATGTTGAAGCTCTTACAGACTTTCTGAACTTTTCCACACACTTCTTACCTTTTCATACTTCTGCTAGTTAAATATCCTAACCTGAATAGAGCAGTCTTATGTAGGTATTGGCCTCACATTTTAGAACAACAAGGTTACAGATGATTTTATTGCTTTATGATAGCTGCTTTAAGACATAATATTTTTATCACTGTATGTAATAGTTTGTAGCCCAGTATATTGTCTACCTTTAATCACATTAGTGAAAGCAGTTTTTGTCAGAAGTAGTTTAGGAATGTCCTCTCTGTGATAACCTTGTAACATCAACACAAACATGGGAGATGTGGGGAAAACATAGGAGGAGAACAAAAGTCTTTGCCTGTGTCAGTTCTGAAGCTAACTGATCATGACATTGTTTTCATTTCCACTTATTTCCTCCACATTCCATTCAAACATGTCCTCTAACAACAAGAGCAACAAGTGCCCACAATGAGATTAGCTGGGGGTGAGCTCTTTGCAGGAAAACTGAAAACATTTTTTTTTGCTGAGTTTTCACAGAATTAAAAAATGTTTCTTTTGATTTATTTAATGACCTGCTGCACAGTTATCATCCTCAAAGTACAATTGAATGAAAATACTGTGAGACATTCACATGGATCTCTAGGGGGGCTAGTTTGATGGAGCCTGAGTCTCTTATGTCCTGTCTTTAGCCCCTTCTCCATTGCCAAGTCTCACTCTAGTCAGTTAATGTCTGGTTCAGTTCTGGCCAAGTTGGCTCTGTCTTCATTGGCAGTGTGTTCTTCATTATGTGGCTGTGAATATGGGCAGGAACATGGAGGGGAATGTGAGAATGCTGGCACTCAGGAACTGTGGTCAATCCTTCAATCATGTCATTTTGCATGTGTACCCTTGGGTAGCCAGTTTCTCCAAAATCTTTAGATATATTTGTTTTATTTGCCTGTTTCCCCATCCAGTTGATGCTGTATGTCTTTGGAGGTTTGGACCTCAAATTTTGACCATAGAATTATTTCACAGAACACCCTTTCCCCATGCCTTCCCCACTCAGTTCCTCCAGACTAGTGGCAGCAACAATTAGCAAACACCTGGTTGAACTGCTCATCTGTTGAGCTCATCAGAGAACAGCTTCTAAGTCCAACACTCCTAAGAATGGTTGTAATGCATCGTGGAGAAACGTGGTGATGTGCTGAAGGGGGAGTGTCCTCTCAGTGCGTAATCACTCACGCGTTTTTCTCACACACAGCAGGACTAGACTCAGGAACAGAAAAAGGAGACACAGCACGGAGCATAGGAGATGTGAAAAAAGTGAAACAGATGAGGCATCGTAGCATGACGGATTACTGGTGAGCATGAATGCAATAAAAAATGTGGGGAAGACTAAAAACCTAAGAGAAGCTAAAGAGGACATCATAAACCAAGAAAGGCTAACATTAACCACAAGTATAGGTGAGTAGAGTACCCAAAGATTTTACTCAAGAACGAATAGCGCTACTTCAACACACTTTTACTCAAGTAAAAGTAAGAAGTATCCATCCAAGAAATTACTCAAGTAAAAGTAAAATGGTATTTGGTAAAAAGGCTCCTTAACTACTGAGTAACTGACCAGAACATCTGATTGAATATTTTAAAATGATATCATCAGACAGACTAAAAGTATAAAGTTATGTCAAGGTTTGATATTTTAAAGAAAAAAAACAAAAAAAAACCCCAGCAACAAATAACATAATTACAAAATAACAAATTAAGGCAAAAGAAACACTTTTCCAATTATTATCTATATAAAACATATTAAACTAAAAGAGAAGGTAATGTACATTAGAACAAGGTAAAGTACTTCCAGTGACAATATATAGTGTTTATTGCATCTTTTGGACCTTCAAATGTCTCAACAGGCTCAGCAGATAGAAACTAACATCAGATCAACAGAGCTTGTGTTCAAACAAGAATTCTCACTTTAGCATAACCTGTAGCTGTGTGTCTGTGTCTGCTGTATTTTGGGTTAAACATGTTTGTTCTTCATTGAGTGAAGTTACTCACAGCATGTAGAGTATCCAGAAGTTTTACTCAAGTAAGAGTAGTGATACTTCATAATAACATTACTGAAGTAAGAGTAAAAAGTACAGTGTAGTAAAACTACTCCTAAATATAATTTTTTTTCCAAAAAGTTACTCAAGTAAATGTAACTGAGTAAAAGTACTTAGTTACTATGCACTCTGAGACACTTTGAATTTGAGTCATGTGAATCTGATTTAGAACTGGATTTGTTCTTTGTCATATTTGTATAAAAAATAAGTGAAACTACTGATCTGTCGATCGATGTATATAATGTATAGATGTATATAAAAATATTACACGTTTTTGTCCCTTATTTTTATGACATTAAGGTGAGTACTGGCACTTATATTTTTCCATTTAAAGCACTGGGTAAAATTACCCATGTTATTTCCTCGAAGAATTAAAAAAAAAAAAAAAAGTGAAATAAGATCTCTGAGTTTTGACATGTTACATGTGTGAACCTGTATGCTAAGGCAAGATCATTTTATATCTCTCATAAAAACATGGCGGATGACTGTTTGCCACAAAAAGAATAATGCATTAATCTTTTGAGAATGCACTACTATTACATTTTTGCTTAATACCAGCTTTCTAAACCAGATATAAAAATCTTTAAACCATCTATGCTTCTAAAGATGACAATGTTGTACCTTTTATTGAAAAACAAAACACTTTGTCAATTAAAAAACAAACATACAATGAAAAACAGACAACTAAATGCACGTCATATTGTTAAATTCACTTACCTTATTAGTTCGTGATTTGTATCAGTATTAACGATCTTGGGGTTGGCACAGAGTATGTTATTCTGACCACACAGTGGAGTTGGACATCCTGGACACTATGCCTGCAGTGTCCACCCTGTGCACTGAGAAGTGAACACGCTCCCACTGAACTCGATGTCCTTGTGACCTTAACAGACCTTTCATAATTCTATGCCCTGCATTTGGGTCTCCGGTATGGATCTCTGACACTAGAGAGTCTAGCTCAAGGTGCTTTAGTTTTGTCTTACACTTAAACCTCATTCTGTACTGTGATTCTAGATAACCCCCAACAGCTGTGCAATACATGTCACAGGTAAGCAGATAAGCCTAAAGTACTAAGGTATCTGTGTATTTCTCAGAAATAAGCATGTACGAAGGACCAATCACTTCTCTCTTGTGAGCAACAATAATTTCTGTTTCTTATTTTGGCTGCAGGTCATCTGGTGAACTTGAGGAAGTGCTTTTAAAATGTCCCGAGGAATTCAATTCAATCTGGTTTGAGACTGTGCTCAGAATAACCAACTCATGAGAACACATATTTGAAGTCTTTCAAGTAGATGGTTGAGCTGCAGTTCCAGAAAAACAAAATAAGGAGTTATATATATATATATATATATATATATATATATATATATATATATATATATATATATATATATATATATATATATATATGTCCCCTACTCATATATATATCTATATATATGAGTAGGGGACATATATATATATATATATATATATATATATATATATATATATATATATATATATATATGTCCCCTACTCATATATATAGATATATATATGAGTAGGGGACATGAGGCCAAGTAGCAGATCCCCACACACATCAGGAGGCAGGGAGTGGATGCTAAGAGTGACAACGACAGAAGGGCACAACAGTCAGCCTTAATTACTGTGATATGACTTGGCTAATCAGCAACACCTGCACAGACAAGGAGCGCAAGGGCAGGCGCACACACAAACACCTGAAGCCCAGCTTATAAGGTCTAGGGCCGTAACAGCTCCCACAGCAGCGGTGGAGGACCTAATTGAAGGCACGTGTTGCAATTAGCCATTGGAAGAGAACTGGAATAACAAACTGTCTTAGCAATCAAGCAAAATATCTGGGCGTGTAAGGAAAAACGGTGGAAGGAGAGGCAGGGAAGACATTCAAATGGTGGGGAATAAGAGAGCATTAGAAAGTGACGATTTACAATCTCCGAATGTTAGAAAGAGAGTGATGACAAGGGAAGAATTTAAAGTCATATTTAAGTTTAAGGAAGGTAATTATATCAAGAATGTTAGTCCAGTATCTCTGACCTCAACATTGAGAAATGCAATAGGTGAAACAGAGGTGGCTAAAGTATTGTAGGATGGGTGTCTGCTTGTAAAGTGTAGGAATCTTGAGCAAAAGAACAAGGCAATGAAGCTGCAAACTGTATGCAAAAAGTTGATAGAGAACAAAGTGGTTGATGAACAAAGAGGTATTAGGGGAGTGATTTCAAGTGTCAACGTCATGGGCATACTACCAATATATGTAAAGGCAAGGAGAGGTGTAGAAGATGTGGTGGGAGCATGTATATGGTCAGTGTGGTGCAAATGGTACAATAAAGTGCTGTAATTGTGGGGGGGATCATACTATGGAGGGTGTGTTGTGAGGAAAAAAGCGGTAAACATCCAACAGATAAGAACAGAGCAAAAATTTTGTACACTGAAGCTGTAAAAGTCTACAATAGTAATGAGAGGATAGTTTTACCCTGTCAGGGAAGGTCCTCTGTAGCAGGTGCAATGGGTTTCCCTGCTGGTCAAGTGTGTCAAGACAGTTCTGGAATTCCTGTTGATAAGTTAGTGCTGTTTCTTGCTTATGTCATCAACTTTTCAGACCAAATTAGGAGTAAAACTGAAAAGCTTAAACTAGTAGTTAAGGCAGCAGCTAAATTTTTAAATGGGAAAATAATCCATGCAGACCTTAGTCAGGAGAACACCTCAGAGCAAACCTCTCACAATCTCAAATAATGCCAGTGCTTCAATGGAATTCTAGAAGTTTATTAGCAAATGGTCAAGAGTTTGAAGGTTTTCTGGAAAATTTAGAATAAAGACCAGATATCATATGTGTTCAGGAGACGTGGCTTAAACCTCACTTAGACTTTAGGTTGTACAACATTACGAAAAGATAGATACATTGGAAATGGAGGAGGGTGTGCAACTTTTGTCAGGTAAGGAATGCATTATCGACAGGTAATGCTAGATACTGAACTTGAGGTGGTAGTTATTGAGGTGTGGAGGGGTAGGGAATGTATTAAGCTGCTAAACTTCTATAATCCAGGTAAGAAACTAGAAAAAGACAAATCAGTATCAGTGTTAGGTCAGCGGAAAGAGGGTATTATTTGGTATGGGATTTTAATGTGCATAGTACTTTATGAGATAAAAGAAATGATGTAAATGGGAGTATTTTAGAGGACGTACTAGATGAACAGGAGTATGTTAGAATGTCTTAATGACGGGACAGGTACAGGGTTAAATGTTGCACAGGGGTCAGAATGAGCACTTGATCTTACAATAGTATCTCAATGCAGTAGCAGGACAGATGGGATGGAGAGTTTCCAAAGAAAGTTCCTTTGGTAGTTATCATTATCCAATTTTTGTTGATGCAAGGATTGGTAGGAATAAAGAACAAGAAATGAGAGTGGCAAGATGGAATATTAAACAGACTGATTGGGTTAAGTTTGCCTTTTTAGTTGAAAGAAGGATTAATGAAGTAAAGAAAGATTCATGAACTTCCTACAGATTTTAGTAATGCTATTTTAGTAGCAGCAAATCAATCAGTTTCTAAATATAAGAGCAGTCAGAAGAGAAGTCGAGTTCCTCGGTGGACAGAAGATTATTGAAAGGCAGATAAATGTCGCAATCAAGTTTTCAGGGTTCTTAAGTTAACCCATAAGTTCCAAGATTTGATTCAGTATAAAAGAAAAAAGACAAAAGTGAGGAAAGTTGTGAAATGTGCTAAAAGGATTATTGGAGGAAATTTTGTGATTCTGTTGGTCGAACTACTCCATTGCAAAAGGTATGGAAAATGATTAATAAAATGAGTGGGAACAGGGCAGAATATGGGTTCCCAATCATGAAGGATGGACAACATGTTATAATAGAAAATGAGGATAAGGGTGAACTTTTGGCAAGAGCATTTGTTAAAGTGCATAGTACAGATAATCTTACGAATGAGGAAAAAAGACAATACAAAATAACAGAGAAGCTCTACAGAATGAAGAGGACTTCCAAAATAGTCTCAACAGAAGGTTCTCTATCTCAGAGTTAAATAATGCTCATTATAAGACAAAGCACTCAACTCCAGGAAAGAATCAGATTACATATAGTATGTTAAAGAATCTTACAGAAAAATGCAAAGAAATTCTTCTAAAACTTTACAACAGAATTTAGGAAGAGGGATTTATTCCCCCCTCTTGGAAAGAAACAGTTATTATTCCAATCTGTAACCAGGTTAAGGATTCAAGTCAAGCTACTAGTTATAGACCAATAGCTTTGGCTTTACATGTAGGGAAAGTTATGGAAAAAATTAATGAAAAATTAATGAAAGATTAACTTATGATATCGGAGTGGTTTTAGGAAAGGGAGAAGTATGCTTGATCCTTTCATATAGTTGGTAGATGAGATTAGGAAAGCATTTGTTGATAAAGAAAGTCTAATTGCTGTATTTATTTGATGAAGAAAAGACATGACATGATGTGAGACCAAGGGTTTATGATAAAGCTAAATAATCTTGGTTTAAAAGGAAACATTTTCAAATGGATGAAGAGATTTTTAACCCATAGAATAATTTGTGTTTGGGTAGGAGTTTAGTTGACATTTTGAGATTTGAGATTTTTTTTTTTCATAAAGGGGACAATACATATTCAGCAACATGAATACATCATGCAAATATGCCAGATTTAGCCAGAGAGACTAATTTCATCTGCAGGTTAATGGAATGGATGAAAAAAGTTAACATGCATAATAACATACATGACCTATAATTTATGACAGATTTCAGTGTAGAGCTAAAAGTAATGTAATTACAGTAAACATTTATAATAAAAATAAAAACTAGTCACATCAATAAGAAACGAGAAAATGTACAAACAGTTAATTTAAAAATTCAAAACATGAGTACAATTTTGATTGTCTAGTAACCATTGCATAAGTAATTTCTTGAAACAGTTCAGTGATGTAATATTTCTTAGTTCTAAGGGTAGTATATTCCTAAAATTTGAAGCCCGAACAGAAAATGACAACTGACTGAAAGAACTTTTCCTAAATGGTATTTACAGTCTCCCCTACTAATTGCTCTTGTAGTTTATATTTGACTGTAAATGTAATTGGACAAAATATTTTAATGGTAGTGGAGCAAGACCGTGAAAGACTTTATATGCAAGCATGGTGTCTGAATAAATAATCATGTTTTCACAACTCAAAAAGTGATACTTATGCCATATTTTACAATGATGATAGAAATTTGATTCATACCTACCCATCATCTTGTCCATCATCACGGGAAATGTAAGATCTCTTCCCAACAAAGTGGACGAACTAGCAGCTCTTGCGTGCCATCAAAGGAGCTACTGGGAGGCCGGACTCATCTGCCTAACTGAGACGTTGCTAACTCCAGACTCCCATATAAACATGGACCGCTTTCATTTACTCTGCGCCGACAGAGTGAAGGAAAGCGGTAAGAAGAGAGGAAGGGTCTGGTTGTGTTTGTGTCTGGACATTTAACCATCAAAGAGACAGTCTTTAGTAAGGACATTGAACTGCTAGCTGTTAGCATGAGGCCGCACTATCTTGCTCGGGAGTTTTCACGTTATTGTAATAACTGTGTATGTCCCGCCCTCTGCTAATGCTGCTGCAGCCTGCGATCTTCATGCTACCACCAGCAAATTTCAAACACAGCACCCACAGGCCCTCTTTCTGATCTCTGGAGACAGTTAATTTAAAAAGATCAACTGTGTGACATCATGGGCTACATAGTCAACCTGAGTCTGAAGCTGGGGAAAGAACCACAACTGTGGAAGACCTCCTGTGTGGTACCGGTACCAAAGACCAAACATCCAAAGGACCTCAGTACCTACAAGCCAGTAGCCCTGATGTTGCATCTGATGAAAACCCTTGAGAAGCTGGTCCTCAGACATCTACGCCTCCTGGTGACGTCTTCATTGGATCTACTGCAGTTCACCTATCAGCCTGACATCGGGGTGGATGACGCCATCATCTACTTCCTGCACTGAGCTCTGACCCACCTGGAGAAACCTGGAAGCTCTGTGAGGATCATGTTCTTTGATTTCTTCAGTGCTTTCAACACCATCCAGCCAGGACTTCTGAGGGACAAGCTGGAGCTGTCAGGAGTGGACCACCACATATCCCAGTGGATACTGAACTGGTCTGCAGTAAGGGAACTGTGCTGGCACTGTTCCTCTTTACCCTCTACACTGCAGACTTCTCCATCAACTCCCCACGCTGCCATCTGCAAAAGTTCTCTGATGACTCTGTAGTCTGAGTCATCCTCACCTGTGATAAGACCAACTATGACAGACAGTGGACTCAGGACTTTGTGGACTATGAACCACGTCTTAATCAATGTTACTAAAACCAAGGAGCTGGTGGTGGATTTTTGAAGCTAGAAAACCCCTTTACTGACACTGGTGAACATCCAAAGAGTGGATATTGAAATCATGGACTCTTTTTTTTTTTTTTTTTTTTTTTTAAGTACCTGGTGTTCACCTGAATAATAAACTGGACTGAACTCATAACACTGATGCTCTTTACAGGAAGGGTCAGAGCAGACTCTACCTGCTGAGGTCTTTTGGAGTGCAGGGGGTGTTTCTGAAGACCTTCTTTGACTCTGTGGTGGCATCAGCCATCTTCTATGGGACAGTATGTTGGAGTAGCAGCTTCTCTACAGCTGAGAGGAAGCGGTTGGATCAGCTCATCAGGAAGGCCAGCTCTGTGCTAGGATGCCCCCTCGACCCAGTGCAGGTGGTGGGAGACAGAAGAACTCTGGCTAAAATAACATCACTGATGGACAACGTCTCCCACCCCATGCATGAAGCTGTTGCTGAGCTGGAGAGCTCCTTCAGTGACAGACTGTTGCATCCTAGGTGCTCAAAGGAGCGTTATAGGAGATATGAGATCCTTCCTGTGATGATAAATGATGTCTTTCATCGTACTGATCAGAACTTTGGAGTTCCGCTGTTTGCAGATGATGGGGTTATATGGAAAAGGGGGAGGAATTTTGATTTTAATGGTAATAAAATACAAGAGGCAACATAGGAAGTAGAGTCATGGGCCTTAACAGGGGGGTTCAGGTTTTCAGTGGCAAAAACCAAAGCAGCTGTATTTACTAAAAAGATAAGACCAACTGAAATCAATCTTAAGATGTATGAGGAGCAGTTGGAAAAATGGAGTCTTTCGAATATTTGGGGATTTTGTTTGATAAAAAACTTACCTGAGTAAATCATTTAAAAAACGATTGGGATATCCACAAAAGTTACCAATATAATGAGATGTCTTAGAGGTAAAGAATGGGGTGCAGATAGATGTGCAATGAAGACCTTATATATAGCGTTGGTGAGGTCAGTTCTGGATTATAGAAGTCTGGTATATCAATCAGCACCAGTTCCCCTTCTTAAAAAATGGATATATTACAATATCAAACACTGTGATTATGTTGTGGTGCAGTTAAGTCTACACCAGTTGCTGTGTTACAAGTTGAGATGGGAGAGATGCCATTACAACTCAGTGGTGTATTGGGCCAACTTAAAAGAACATAAGGATATTCATCCTCCAAAGAAGGCCCTTCAGTTAAGTCAAGAGAAAGAGAAAGGTCAGTGTAGAAGGTTTGGATGGACTATTATAAAATTAATAAGTAATTTTAAAATTGACCAGTTGGATATAAGCCCTACGGTGGCATTTTCAACTCTTCCTGCTTGGGTTCTGGGTGAACCAATTATTGATACTTATCTGTTAAAATGCAAAAAAAAAAAAATCTTAGTAAACTTGAGGTTGAAACTTATTTTCAGTCTAAATATTTTGAGTATCAAAAAATGTATACCGATGCTTCAAAACTTGGTCATCAGGAAGGAGTTGCATTTATTAAACCTGAAATAGGTTGCACATCTAATCAAAGAATAAGTGATTATTATTATTATTATTATTATTATTATTATTATTATTATTATTATTATTATTATATAAATTATCTGTATGTACTGGAGAACTAGTGGCTATTTTATTAGCATTTCTGTGGATTGAAAGAATTAAGTCTCGGTTTGTTTTAATCGCTACAGACTCTAGTAGAGCAATCTGTAGTATAAAGCTTGCTCATTCTCAGTGAAGACATGAGTGTGTATTAGAAATCTTACAAATATTATATAAAATTAAAAGATCAGGAAAATTAGTGAAATTAATTTGGGTCCCAGCTCATATTGGAGTTTTAGGCAATGAACTTGCAGATAAGTTTGCTAAAGAAGCTATTAAAAAGGCAGAAATAAATCTATCAGTCTCATAGAGTAAAACAGATATTAAATACAGTGAAGGAAGAAATGAAAAAGATATGGCAGGAAGAACAAAAAAAAGAGTGGAAAATAAAACATTTTTATTCTATTCAAAAATGTGGGTAAGATGAAGAAGACATCAAGAAGGAGGAGGGAAGAGGATATTTTATCAAGACTTTGATTTGGGCATACATATTTGAATTCTAATTGAAAAAGAATAGGAAAGCATCCTACAGTTTTAGTTTTTCTCAAGCTTCAGCTTTGTAAGAGGGGATTTTTTGAAGAAACAGAAACCATCTGTGGAACAGTTGCATGGTTATTAGTCAAAAGAACCTAACTGTACCTGCATTAGTTGAAATGCTGTTAGTACACTTTGGTCCAGATTGTTTAAATATACTGTGGTTGACTGAACTTATGAGGGGATTCAAATTCAAAAATACTTTATTTATCCCAAGGGGAAATTAAATGTTGATGTAATTCATCTAATTAGGGAGTTATTATAGATGGTGATGGCTGTGGACAGGAAAGATCTCCTGTAGAGGTCCGTTTTACAACCAGTCTAAAGAAGCCTCTGACTGAGGAGACTCTGTTTTCCAATGACAGTCTCATGAAGAAGATGTCCAGGGTTGTCCATAATTTTCTTGATTTTATGCAAAATCCTTCTTTGCATCATCATCTCCAGAGGTTCCACAGTCGTCCCCAGAACAGAACCAGCCTTCTTTATCAGGTTATTGAGCCTTTTTAGGTCCCTGGCTCTGATGCTGCTGCCCCAACAGATGATGGCAGAGGAGATGACGCTCTCAGCAACAGACTTATAGAAGACATGCAACATCTTGCTGCAAACCTTGAAGGATCTTAGCTTCCTCAACAAGTCCAGTCTGCTCCGTCCCTTCTTGTAGATGCTTCACTGTTGAGTCTCCAGTCCAGTCTGTTGTCCAGATGAACACCGAGGTATTTATATTCCTCCACCACCTCCACTTCTTCTCCCATGATGGAAATAAGGTTTGACCTGACCCTGTTTCTCCTGAAATCTACAATCATCTCCTTAGTTTTGTTCACATTCAAGATGAGATGATTGTTTCCACACCATGACACAAAGTGGTCCACCAGCTCTCTGTACTCAGCTTCTTGACCATCTCTGATCCACCCGACAACTGCAGAGTCAGCTGAGTATTTCTGGAGATGACAGGAGTCTGACTTGTGCTAGAAGTCTGAAGTGTACAGAGTGAAAAGGAAAGGTGAGAGTACAGTCCCCTGTGGTGCTCCTGTGCTGCTGACCACCTGGTTAGACACACAGTCCTTCAGTCTCACAAACTATGGTCTGTCTGTCAGGTGGTCATGGATCCAGGCGATTGTTGAGGCCTCCACCTGAGTCTTCTGGAGTTTCAGACGAAGCAGATCAGGCTGAATTGTATTAAATGCACTGGAGAAATCAAAGAACATGATCCTCACAGTGCTGCCTGCTTTGTCCAGGTGACAGTGGGTTTGTTGAAGCAGGTGTATGGTGGCGTCTTCAACTCCAACTCCACGGCGATAAGCAAACTGCAAGAACAGTGTGTTCCAACAGCTTTTGGCCTCATCAACAGTTTTTTTTTATTGATTTATTTAAAAAAATCACTGATAGTCATGTACATTTGTTGTATATTTAATATACTACTGTTCATTTCTGTATATTTCATTTTCATTTTCTTTTCTGCACCCATCATCTTAATTGGGTTATTTGGTTTTCAGTGTGTTTGGATGTAAAATTATTTAATGTGTAAGAAGCTAGAGATCATTCCCTAAGTAACAATAAGCTTAGGCACACTTGCAAGAACTTATTTTGGGAAGTGAAGGCATATTTCCAACACAGGAATCTTTTCTGGGCCATTCATTTTTTCCCAGGACTGTATTACAGTCAAATATATTTGAAGTCTTTGACAACTCATGTTGTCTGCTAACTGCTTGGGGAACCGCTGAAAGGTCAAATGAAGAAACAAAGTGTATTTTTCATTCAAAATTCAGATTGAAACTATTTACAACTGTAAGGAAACAATATAAAAAAACTACTTCTACCTGCTAAATGGAGCTACAAAGCAAAGTCTAAAATTGGAATTCTTGTTTCTAAGGCTACTTCTGTTGCTATGTGATGTCATTGTGGACAAACTATTTGGCTGCTAGAATATCTGTCTCTGACACTGAATCCCAATCCATTCATTCCAATTCGAACCTGTCTACAGAGTGGAGAACCTTGAGCTCTTCACCACATGTCTTGCTGAGTGAATCAGTGATTATCAGTAACTTGCAGTTTGGAGTCAGCATTCAGGTTTTACCGCTAACTTCAGCCTGTGTTATGCCACTTTGCTACCACCTACTCCTGTACGCACACCCAGGCTTCCTTTCTCTGGTTAAAATGACTATTCTTGAATGAGCTATATCTCCTATTCAAGCCCTGTACACCTACATAGACTGGGATGGACTGAAAAGGCAAACTCTTTAAATTTTATTGGTTTCCAGTCTTTCGTCCGCAGAGCACCCATCCAAATCTTCCACCATCGTGGATCTTTTGGAAAACTGAAAAAGCAGGCAGTTGACCCTGCACCATTTGTGCATACAATAAAGGGTTTCTGCAGATTTCACCAACTCAAATATAAGTCTTTTAAAGACCTTTTTAAGATCATTATGAATGAAATTTAGGACCAGTGTCGCAACAGAATTTTTTTTTCCCTATTTGTCATTATAGCTGCATCTGTGGTTCTTTATTCTCTTTTGGCTCCAAGCTTTACTCCTTTTCTCCTCCTTCTCAATTGTATTTCCCTCCAGAGTAACAACTTTGTTCATTAGGTAAGTCTGGTGCTTGACCACCATATTTTAAAATTTACTAAACCTCTGATTTCAGAGTTTGTGTCGCACCAAATGGTGCTCTTAGATCAGAGGTAGTAGTAGCAGCACTGACTGTTTTCTGGGGAGCTTTAGCCACACTCGGGGAGGAAAACTGTGACATGTCTAGGGTCCAGCAACTCTGTGCTTCTCACACTGCATATGGCTTTCTACAACCTTAACCTCCCTAGTGTGAGACTTTTTGCACAGAATGCACATAGCATCATATGGGTTGGCAACAGAAGTGAGCCAGTGGTGAAAACGAACATCGTCCAGCCAACCAGTATAAAATTTGAAGTAAAATTCTATTAACTTGCACTTACTCAAATTTACTTACTTTACCTTACTTACCTAGCAAGGATATATTAGCAACTGCCTCGAGTCACAGAATGCAATGAAGATGTCTGCCAGTAACTCAAAGTTTTGCCTGACAGAGAAGTCCCATGAGAAAAAAAAACAAAACAAAAAAACAAAACAATAAAAGGGCGAACATACAAGATTAAATAGTCCTGGCATGACAAAATTTAAGACCTATGATTAACATATTTTAGACCAAGTTTCATTTTTTAAATGAATTTAAGACATTTTATGGCCTTAATTTAAGACACATTAACTGTTTAAGACTTTCTATGGATCCATGGACACAAATTAAATTCAAATTCAAAAATACTTTATTTATGCCAAAGGAAAATTAAATAATATCCAATATCCCATTTCAAATTCCAAAAATTATGTACAACTTTAAAAATAGAAGCTGCTCCTACCAGGTAAAGTGCTGTATAACAGAGCACTGAGGGTTGTGTTGTTTGGCCAAAATGACATCACACATTTCTCCACCTGCTTCAAGAGCTCTGGAGGGAAATTCAAATTCTGATTTTAATGCAGCTTGTAGAAAATATCATGTTTTGACCCAATTTAGAAAAATATTTTGAGATTTGATGGCTGTTCATGCTGCATTTAAGATATACTATGAAATTATACAGTAATTAGACAAACAAAAGCAGTCTTCATATGACCGGTCGATGTCTGCGTACAGCCATTTGTTGTGTAATAGCAAAAAATATTCTTCATTGTTTCTTGACAAAAACAATGAAGTAATACTTCAGGGCTTTATTCCCTTCTCATGTCCCATTTTGGCTGTTCAGGCATATCATATGGAGATGCTAGTTGTGTACATGTATTAGGGCAGTTTTACTCTATGAACAGAAAATCTGGAGATGGTATCCCAGTTGTGTGATTGACTTTATTAAATCAATAATAATAATAACAAAACATTTTATTTGAGGGCACCATTCAAAAACCCAAGGTCACCTTACAAAAACAAACAGTCAAAAAACAACAAATAATAAACAGAGTCAGCAACAATTATATAAAGCAAGTGAATAAACAAGATGCAACAACTGTTAATCCATGTTAAAGTGAATCTGCCAGTTTGAACAGGTGTGTTTTCAGCTGTGATTTAAAAGAAGGAAGAGAGTCTATGTTCCTAACGGCAGGAGGAAGGGAGTTCCAGAACCGAGGAGCACAGTGGCTGAAGGCTCTGTACCCCAGGGTGACAAGATAGGCAGAAGGAACAATAAGATGAGTGGCAGACGAGGATCTGAGGGAGCGGGAAGCAGTGGCGATGTGAAGCAGGTCACACAAATAAGGAGGGGCAGGTTATGGATGCACTTGAACGTGAGAGTTAAAATCTTGAAATTTCTTCTTGGTTCTATGGGCAACCAGTGGAGCTGCTGCAGAACTGGGCTAATGTGTTCTCTAGATGGGGTACGAGTTCTGACCCAAGCTGCAGAGTTCTGAAGGAGTTTGAGTTTATGGAGAGACTTATTCGGGAGATCAAAAAGAAGAGAGTTGCAATAATCAATCCGGGAGGTGACAAGGCAATGAACAAGGATGGCAGCAGCATGGGGAGTAAGGAAGGGACAGAGTTGGTCAATGTTGCGTAAGTGAAAGTATGCAGACCGGGTGATATAACTAATATGAGAATGAAATGAGAGTACTATCAAGTATGACACCCAGACTCTTTACCTGAAAGGAAGGATGAACATGGGAGCTGTCAATATTAATGGAGAAACTGTGAGGTTTGGTTAAGGTGGAGACTGTGCCAACGAGTAAAACTTCTGTTTTCTTACTGTTAAGCTTGAGAAAATTAGAGGAGAACCATAATCTAATTTCCATAAGACAGTCATGTCAATCAAATCAAAACTCCATCTAACATCAAAGTAATCAGGGCATATAAATGAAACAGGAAACTGTATTTGTATGACCTTTAGCCACTTGGATTACATGTATCTGTGAGTGGAAGTGGGGATTTGTGTGAGTATTTGGAGTAGGTGTGTTATTTGTCAGCTGCTTTGGCCCCCTTAGGCCACAGCACCCTCACTGTGATGCACAGGAACAACAGTTCATGAGCCAAAGAGGCACTGGGAGAGATCCAGTACTATGGCCATGTCCTTGGTACTGGGCATCAGTCTGCTGTGGCAGCTGGACTTCAGAACGACAAAGAGAAGAGGCGGGTAAGTTCCATGCCGATTCACTGAAATAGTCCCAGGAAGGCAAGGTCCATCATCCAAGATTCTACATTTGTTTGGCATTGCCTCTGGTAGAGGATGGGTGCCAAAGACGTTAATATGTATGACCTGCTCGCTAACAGGCACCACCACATTCTGCCATTGCCCACACTACTGCAATAGATTCCATGGTGAGAGATCCTCCAGAGTGTACCTTGGCAGCAGACCAGGCCGAGAGCTCAGTGGTCCATGGCCCACCCCCATCTCAGTGCCAGTGTCTTTTGGTGTCACAAATGGCCCTTTTCCACTAGCGCCTCTACACCACAGCTCAACTTGGCTCAACTCTATTCAACATGATTTGGGTGGTCTTCCATTACACTTCAGTAACAGTTCTAGTGGGTGGGTTCATCATATAGCTGGGTGGCCCCAGAATCCCAAAACTGATACCATACTCCTTACCAGCTGTTGATGGAATTCTCCATTAAGCTATTTGCCACCCAACATTGAAGACAGCAGAAGAAGAAAACCCCAGAAAGATATGCAACAAGTACGTTCTAAAAAAAGGGCTGGTTTTACGAATCCTTGTTCGTGGAAAAGGCTTGGAACTGTGGAGAGCCAAATCAAACCATGCTATAGAAGCGTTAGTGGAAAAGGCCCTTAAGGCAGTGGTGTCCAAAAATACCTTGTGTTCTATCTAACATTTTCTATTTAAAAAGACATAAATTGACATATCAGCATCAGCTTCATCTGCTTGAGGGCCAGATTTGTATCATTCTTGGACATAGTCCAAGGGCAGCAAATGGCCCCCAGGCCGCACTTTTGACACTTCTTCTCTAAGGTGTCTCAGGGAATGAACCTTACAACTGTAACAATTGTATCTATGAGCCACAGCTGGATAAAACAGGTGCTATTAAATGTCACTCTTCCCATCCTTCTCCTGATATACCAAGTGTTAGAATCAGCTTAAATTCTGCTGTACAATTGCAGAGAAATCTTTATTTAGTGCAACCACTGTCCTTTTGCAAAAACCTCCTCGGAGAAGGGACCCCTCTCCCTAACCTTCCTAAAGGTTTCATTACCAGATTATGCAAAGGGCAAGGCTACAAACATATCTTTTGTGTTCAATAGTTCAAGAAAGACGTGCCCTGCTTACCAAACATTACCTCTTAAAAGCTTGACTGCTTGTCCTTGTCTTGTTCTTTCATCTCATTCAGCCTGGATAAGTGTGGAGGCTGTTCTTTCTCAGTTTCTGCATGTTCTTTTTTTAATCTTTTGTTTTCCCATTTAAACACTTGTCCTTTCAACTTTATTTATCTGGACGCTGAGAGGATATTTTTCATCCCACACAAAGAGTACAAAAGACAAAAAGGGTTTTTATTCCTCCAACCTTCCTTTATACTGTTTATCACCAGCGGCAGTTGTTCTTTGATGGCTTCTCTGAGGAGATCTGTTAGTGACACATAACCAGATAGACACAAAGCAAGTTCAACACTAATTTTTAACAGAAAAATATCTTAGGATTTCTTTCCCAGTGATTTGCTTGTATACAATTTCAATTTTCAAAAAGCCTAATCCAATCATCCATCCACCCCCACAATCATTACCATTTCAGTCTAAAATAAACATGTAAGAGAACAGTTTCATGTTAATAGCAATCAGTGCTGATTTTACCTTTTTAATATTAAAACATGTGCACCAAAACTCTGAACAGGTTTTTGCACATCTCTGTGAAGTGGAACTTAGTTAAGCTTATTTGTACAGCACATTTCAGCAGCAAGACAGTTCAAACTGCTTCACATCATAAAAACATCAATCAAGTATACAGCAAAATCATCAAAACCATAAAAAACATCAAAATCATTGAGCAAAATCATCAAAATTATCTTGCAACTACACATGAAAATCATCAAAATCATCGGGAAAATATCAATGCATCAAAATCATAGGGATCATCAAGCAAATATCAAGCAAATATAGTTCAAAAATATTGATCAATGATCCACTTTATTTAACTGATTTACACCCAAACCTCCACCTTTTGGAGAACCAAGCTAATCTTATCTGGTTTTGTTTGCAGATTTGTGGTCCAGACTATTCATCAAAGGCAGCTCTAAACAGGTGGGTTTTCAGGCTTGATTTATAGGAATTTAGTGTTTTGGCTGTTTTGCAGTTTTCTGGACATTTGTTCAAAATTTATGGTGCACAAAAACTGAAAGCTGCTTCTCCATGTTTGGTTCTGGTTCTGGGGATGCAGAGCAGACCAGAACCAGAAGACCTGAGTGGTCTGGAAGGTTGCTATGACAACAGGTCTTTAATGTATTTTGGTGCTAAGCCGTTCAGTGATTTATAAACTAACAGAAGTATTTAAAGTCTATTCTCTGAGCTCCAGGGAGCCAGTGGAAGGACTTTAGAACTAAGGTGATGTGCTCTATCTTCCTGGTCTTAGTGAGAACACGAGCAGCAGCATTCTGGATCAGCTGCAGCTGTCTGATTGATGTTTTTAGGCAGACCTTTTAAGACACGGTTGCAGTAATCAATGCGACTAAAGATAAACGCATGGATGAGTTTCTCTTGACCTTGTTGAGACATTAGTCCTTTAATTCTGGAAATGTTATGTGTCTCTGAAGACACAACACATTGCACTGTAGATATTAAATAGGAGGGGTCCCACGATTGAACCTTGAAGTACTCCACATGTGACTTTTGTCCGCTCCGATGAGAAGTTGCCTATTGACAGAAAGAAATCCCTGTTCTTTAGGTAGGATTTGAACCAACTGAGTACTGTACCAGAGAGTCCGACCCAGCTCTCCAGTCGCTTCAATAATATATCCTGGTCAACAGTGTCAAATGCTGCGCTGAGGTCCAGCAGAACCAACACTGCGGTTCTTCCACAGTCTGTATTTGTGTGGATATCATTGAGCACTTTGACAAGGGCAGTCTCAGTGCTGTGGTGAGCACAGAAACCAGACTGAAAGATGTCAAAGTGGTTGGTCATTGTTAAGAAGCTGTTTAACTGTTGAATCACAGCTTTTTCAATAATTTTGCTGATGAATGGAAGGTTAGAGATTGGCCTGTAATTCTGCAATAGAGATTTATCCAGATTGTTTATTTTTAACAGTGGTTTGATAACTGCTGGATGAGTTTACTATTTGAATCAGGTCAGATGCAATGACAGGCAGAACTTTCTTGAGGAAGGTTGTAGGTAGGATATCAAGACAGCAGGAGGAGGAGCTTAATTGTTTTAAAATCTCTTCTAAGTTTTCATGGTTGAGTTGGTGAAATGTGGCCATTATGTCTACATTTGTTATGGTTGGGCATAGCATCGTTATTGGATTTGGTGTGGATGTGAAGATTAACCCTCTTTTTTAAAATTTTCTTTGTAAAAAAAGTTGGCAAATTTATTTCAGGCCCTGGTAGAGTGGAGTTCTGGTGGTAAAATCTCAGGAGGGTTTGTCACCCTGTCAACTGTGGCAAACAAACGTTGTTGATGTTTTTGTTTATGATTTTCGCAAAAAGTGTTTCCTTTGCATGTTTTAGGGTTAACTGATAGCTTCACAGCCTCTTTGTAGATTTCATAGTAAACGTAAAGTCGAGATTTACGCCATTTACGTTCAGCCCTTCAATGAAGGCTTCTTTCATTTCTTACAAGTGAAGCATTTACCCACGGAGATTTCTTCCTATCAGACACAATTTTCACTTTAACAGGCACAATGAAATCACTGGTGTCTGAAATTTTAGAGGAGAGGTTATCTACCAGTTCATCAGTTGGTTTACAGCATGGAAGTGAGGTGGAGGAGTAGATTTGATAAAAAGTTTCAGCTGTGTTGTCTGTAAGAGAACATTTTGTAATAATATCTGTTTTAGTAAGTGAGTCAACGGAGATTGTACTTTCAGAAACAACAGAGAAATGATCAGACAGAGCGACATCAATAACAGAGATTCAAAAATTTAAAAACAATCACAACAATCTTTATAAAGATGTTGGGGTGGGGGTGGGGTATAATGTAAAATCGACTTTTTGAGCTTTATATCGTGCCATAGTGTTATTCCCTCATCAATAACAAACCTGGAGTGTTGCTTTAATTATTTCATGCATGTTTGAGGAATCCTTGAATCTACTGTGGCAACCATTCCGAGTGCCTAAAATGCTTGGTCTCACAAAGTGTTGCCTATTTACCCAAAGCTCTTCCTCGGAGCTGTAGTCGCCAATTGAATTTCCACCTCAGAGAGCAACTATCGCCCACACAGCTCCTCCAGACTAGCAGAAGCAATTAGCAAAGCCCTGGTAGAACTGCATGTCTGTTGAGCTCATCATGCAGACTACAACGCTCCTAAGAATGGTTCAGAAAGTCATAATGGATAAACATTATTGTGAAGATGTGCTGAAAGGGGAGTGGAAACTTTTTAAGAGACAAAGGCCAATTTCAAGGTGTCAAACTGCAAAGTCAAATTTCTTTTAAATTATGTTTCATATATGCACCATTTTTGTAACAACTGAACTATGTAACAACTATGTTACCTTCAGTGGAAACACTGAAGGTAACATAGTTACTTGATTGTGCTATAAAATTATACTATGTGACTAGAAAATACATTGTACCCTCCTTTAAAGAAAAACACTTTATAATAAAAATGTCTTTCCTTATTTTTTTAATGTCTCCAGACTCTGAAAACAATTTACTTGTTCAACAGTCTGGAAAGAGCAATCTCCTCCAGTTTTATGCCTGGTCTTTGGCACTATGAGTAGATCTGGGTTTTAGGACCTGAGGGCTTCAGTTGCAGTGTGTGGCTTTAAGAATTCAGTAATACATGAAGGAGCTAGACCATATAGAATCCTGAAAGTTAAAGCCAGGATTTCAACATGAATTCCAAAAGTAAAACTTGAACAAAGAGATTTAAACAGGAAGGTTGTGCGCTCTTAAAGCAGATACTTCAAAATATGCATTAAAAAAAACATTGATGGAAACACTGCTATAGAGGCATTTCCTTCTGCTGGCTGTCTCTCTAAAGAACATTACAAACACATAACAGTAGTCAAACTAAACCTCATGTTGTCCTTCACATTTCTTTTTGAGATACTGCCTGCCTCGCCTTGAGTTTATGAACTGTACATCTAAGTCCAAATGGAAGGTTAAATGTATAGTAAAAACAAGTAAAAGTCTTTACCTTTTTTTTTTTTATAAAACATGATATCATAACAAAAGAACACTGTCATGATTCATGTTCTGCCCTGTCCATGCTGGGTTTAGCATTCATTCAACTCACCTGCCTCGCCTGATTGCTGAGCTGTGCCACCTGGGCCCCGCTCTACTTAAACTCCTTTCAGCCTCTGCCTCCTTGCCAGATTATCGACACCCACGAGCCAGTAGAGATCCAAAGTTCCATGCCTTACCTTCTAGTGTTTCTTCGACCCCTTTCTGTCCACGGATCTTCCCCTCCTGCCAAGCCCGTTATGGATTCCTTTGTTTCTGGATTTCTGGACCCTGACTCAAGCTCCGCCTCACGACCACCGAGTATTGCCTGTCCTTCAAGCTAAGTCTGCTCTCTCTACCTTCCCGTGTATTACCTCTGCCTGATTATCGTCTAAGCCCCTGGTGCTGCGTTGGATTCCCTTGTGGAGACCTTCTTTGTTTCATCCTGAGCAGCAACCAGTTCCCGATACTGAATAAACTTGTTTTTCTTTTACGCACTTCTGTGTGTGGTTGAATTTCCGGGTCTTCCCTGAGTGTCCTTACAAACATGTAGAAGTGAACTAAAGTGAGAAAAGGAAATAACATGCTTGGATTTCAGTCAGTCCACCCTCTGAGGCTAAACTCATCTGTCTAACTTATATGTGTATCATGTCTTTCAGCAGGAATTCTGTGATTTGTCATTTGAATTGTAAAAATGACTAGGATTATACAAAAATGACATTTACTGCATCAAAGCATTTGAGGTGGAAACAAAGACTTCAGACGTGACCTAAAGAACCCAACCAGGGACTTGAGCTCCTTCACTGACTGTTAGAATGCCTATGGACACGCCAAGGGTTAAGCTGCAACAATGACTGTGGGCTGTTCCTGACCAAATAAATCCGAATCAGTGGATGAAATAATGAAAGAAATATTAAGAAATAAGATGTCCCTGAAAAGTTCTCAGATATAGATTAAAACTACAGAATAGAGAAAAGAGCCAGATCCAGATTTATGCTTAAGTGAAGAGATGTCAGACTCAAATACAAAGAGGACCTAAATTAAAGACTTGAACAAAGTTCTGGGTCAGCTTGATATTTATTGAAGAAAATGTATGTTCTTTGGTTACAGCCATGTTTACTCTGTACATAAGACAAACAGGCCTGTCTTTTATGTTTGTGATCAGATCCCACTTGTCCAGAAAGCTTTTGTTTTGCACCTTTCATTTGGCCACTTTTGGAAAAGGTGGCTCAATGTGACTGGTATGGCCTTATCTCGCAGGCCAAGAATGCAGTAATTACACTACAGGCCCAATTTAGCCTGCAGGCCTGACTTTGACACTATGCTCTAGTGGTTAGTACCTTACAAACTTTAAACTGCCCTTAGGTGTGAAGACCACGTCTTTGTTGATCATGTGAGGCGCATGTAACCTGTTCATTATGGAAAAAACCTTTTGTCTATCGAGCTCTTGGATAGGCTTAAACCTTCCATCCCCTCTGACCCTTAACAGGGTTAGGTGGCTCCAGAAAACAAAGGGATTGATTGGTTGGTGATGGCCCAAGATACTGGTGGCCTAATAAAGTACGAGGGTATTTGCTATTCTTTATATGTCAGCGTTACATTGCTGTGGCCGTGCAGATAGTAGAAGGGTGGAACCTGTGATACAACACCCTTGTGTCAGTTAAACAAGTACAGGCCAACCCAGAGACCAGTCAGTAGGGCACCAGTCTTGATGTGTTGTAGAATTACTGAGCCCTCAATCAGCTGTTGTTCAGCAAACAGTGAGTTTCCACTTGCAGAAGGTTTGAGAATGGTTTATATGCCCTAAACTATTCCAACTTTTGCTACATTTCATCCACAAACATCTGTGTATTTTGCTACAATTCTGCGTGATAGAAACACAGTAGTGAAAAATTGTGACTCGAAAAGAATACAATACAGAATACAGAAAACTTTACTGGATTTTAGAAATCTTAAGACTGTGAATACTTTTACAATGCAATGAATTAGGAAATTCCCTCCTGTAGGCTCAATTCCAACTCTTAGTATGGATTTCGTTTGAATCTATGTGGTTTTGACTTCTTGAATTTAGATTTAAATTGTCTTAGTATCCAGTTAAGAGCAAGCCCGGTCATTCCCTTCCCACACAATTCCACTCAATTCTCATCTCTCTTCAGTGCTCCGTCTGGGATTTGACCCCCTGAGCTCAATGTCTCAGGATGGGTTTCATCCTGGCCAATCAGTGCAGAAACTCAACGTCATCGTTCACAACTCCTCCTTCTGTTCACTGTTTTAGAATTGTAATCTGCCTGTGGTTGTAGTTTGGCAATGGCACCGGAGGAAGTGAATGAAGCCATTCAGTCTCTACTGCCCACGTTACCAAAAATTGAGCAACTAAAGTCGGAGCATGAGGAATGTTTAAGACATTTTATTGCTGGCAAAGATGTCATGGTCCTACTCCCCACAGGGTTGCTTGCAGCACATGTGATTTCTGGTAAGCGTCATAGTGTACCAGAAATCACAGTTGAGCTGGCGCATTACATTACGAGACATTTTAAGTTAAAATCCTGGTACTTACAGAGGATGTCCTTTCCTTTTTTATCATTACTATATGTGCAGCATATTATAAGGTATTATTGTCGCTTAACTTTGCAGTAGTTTGTGACAGAGTAAAGGTAATAACAGGTATTGTTTTATGCACAGTAGCACAGCTAGTTGCTATGTATTTAGGATTTTCTTCAGTGTAAAAGTAAGATTATTAAGTAAAATGGTAATAACTTGAAAACAGGATATTGTCAGTATGGTTGTCATTGCTTGTGATTGTTTGACCATGAATGTACAGAAGAAGCAATATCCAGCACATCAAAGTTAATCTGAAAAAAAACCATCATTGTGACCTCTAACCACCACAGTGGAAGAGGAAACTACATCACATTTACTCCAAATGCATGATTCAGCGTGAAACTTTCCAGTGTTGCAGTGTTATTTCTAAGAAGTTGCTGGTACTGTCCTGGAAATGGTCTCAGCCTTTGTCACTGTTTGGGTATCCCAAATTCTCTGGTGTGTCCAAACACAGAGTTCGGCCTTGAATTCCCTCCAGTGCCCTGTTTGTTAGCCCACCATCCCAACACTGGTTTCCTGGAAGACTTCTGGTGCTTCTGGGGAAAAGAATGTACAAGACATGTATGTGTCTGCCCTACAGCTGTATGCACACTGAGCTGGCTTCCAATTATGTTACTCTAATCAAATGTAGGTGGGTTTCCCACAGTCCCTTGGAAACCTGCTCACTATATGAACATAATGGTGTTTAAACTTCTGTGTCAGTGTATGCTTCACATCAGCCACCCTTTTCTAATTAACATAAAATGTTATGCTATGCTATGTAAATGCTTTGTCCCCCAGTGATAGAATGAAAGGATTTCACAGGTTGCTAGAGATGTGGCTCATCCCTTCTCGTTACCTAGAGTTCTTGTCTCTCTTGTGTCTCTGACAAATAAAGTTTCAGTATATAACCTTAAAACAGCCACAGAGTCAAACCTAAAGTAAAATGTAACCTTAAACTCGTTTGTCTTTGTCATTATGAGAAAAGTTGAGCAGTGATGAGCCTTTTCTTTAATCAAAGACTTATAATCAAAGAGTTGTTGGTAGAGTAAATCATAGACTCTCCATCGCCCACTTTTTTCTTTCCATTTACAGATTCAAGATTATGGAGGTCATAAACACATATTACAAAAACAGCCTTCGTCTGTCCTTGCTTTCCTCCAAATGCTTCCATATGAGCTGTTTTAAATGTGGGACGCTGTTCGCTCCACAGAGCAGATCTGCCTTTGGATCTTCTAGGTTCAGAATTAAACTGATGAAAATACTCTGGTTTGCTTACATTCAATGGCGGCTTCATATGCCTTTTTTTTAAGAATCCAGTAATGAAGTTTGACTTTTAACATGTTAACCGAGGTCTGTGGATTCTTTTTGCAGTTTTTCTGAGCAATGTAAGATCTTACCTTTGAGTGAATGTACTGGGTCACTCTGGGGATGACTGGTTGCTGTCCTAAATGTTCTCTTCCTCTGAGTAGAGTGCTTTTAAATGACAGTACAGGAACTGGAAATGTCATTGTAACATTTTTTCAGATTAATAACCAACAATTATTGCTTTTTGTCACTACAGAAGTCTCTCCACCTCAGCATTGTCTTAACATACATTGTTGCATCTTTCATAACAGTCAACACACAAATACACAATTATAAGGCCCTGGGTGCTATTTGCCTACTAAATCCTGTTACAGTTGGATGAATGTCTTCAGTTTTTCCTATGAATGTATATAAAAAAAGAGAATCAGGTCAGTATTACCAATGGAGACATTGAGAAATCTTCTATAGTTTCACCATATTATAGCATTATAAGACAGAAAGTCATAAAACTGGTATAAAAATTATTTTATGCCACAAATGTCGGACCTCATGATATTGTGTCATATGTTTTAGATAAAGCCACATACTGAAGGGTATGCTAAGGTCTGTCAGTGTGTCCTAGAGCATCCATTATCTATCTTTTCTGCTTATACAAACACATATTGGCAAATATTTTCTTTTACTTCTAATTCTCTAGAATCTTACTAGTATGTAGTAGTACTCTATGGCTGGGACTGTAATGTGTTAATTTCAATAAATTAATTACATAGACCTTAATATCTTAAAAATTTTAGCACAATTAATTGCATTTTTAACATACAAAACTCCCAAGCTGGAATGTTTTTATTTATGCGTTTCAGTAAACATTTATTTATGTTTCACCGTAAACAACAGTGATAGATGGCAAATGGACTGGGGGTTAATTTTTGCTTCAAAAAATAATCTGATGGTACGTTGGAAAAGATTATTGTTGTGTTCAAGTTGTGCTAAAAGCAGTCGGCCTATCAGAGAAGCAATTCAAGCCTAAAATAGCATCTCAATGCTAAACATGTAGCAGCAGCGCTAACGTCAGCGTCCACCGTCCACGTTTCTAAAGAAGCTCCATGAATGATCAGGGGTTCCTGGAACTCTGGAGAGATGAACTTTGCTTGAAAAACCTGAAGAATAGATTAAAACTAGAAATATCTTTGTTGTTGAGCTCTTATGTCTATTTATTCAACAATTTAGCAGCAAAAAGAGTTTTTGAATTGAAAATCTTTATTTTGTTGATGCATGGTTTTCAATTAAAATGTGATTAATTTCAATTATTAATTACAGACCTTGCAATTAAATAGTATTTTGTAATTTTTTTTTAAGTTAAAGAAATTATAGTTGAGGTTAGATTTTGCAGGGAATTATTAGATGTGTGGAGAACAAATGACCAATGGATAATTCCTGTTATATTACTCAGAATTTACATTCACAGTTTTAAGGGTAGAAATATTTATCTTTGTCTATGTTGGTCAACCTGTTAAACAGAGAAAGAAAAGATGACATCGCTGTCTGAAAAAATGAAAGCAGTAAAGACTAAATGTGGTTAGGGGTTAGGCTTAGGTATGAAACTGCATTTGTTACTTAACCCTAACCCAAAAAATGGTTGGGGTTGATCAAATAAGCTATCCAAGTCTGATTTTCAGTGTCTTGACAGCTGCTACGGTCTTATTAAAGCAAGTTCTTTCTGATATTTAGGAATACCACAGTTTCTCGGCAAGTTATTCAAATTGGACCTGGGGATAAATATTGAGTTGAAAGCAAATGGATGAAACACATTAAAACAGAGGGAGATTATTGGAAAACTGAGGAGAAGGGAGAAGGCATGATGCAGATAAGCACTCCTTCCAAACAAGTTGTCATGTCATGATTACCTTTCTACAAATCAGAACACCACCTCCCCTCTGTGAGCCACAGCTGGTTTTAGAGAGGAGGCTTGACTCAGAAAGGGGGAGGGAATACAAGCAGTAAAAGCATGGGACAAGACAGACAGAGAAGTCAGAGAAACAGATGAACAGAGACAGAAAAGTTGGGTGATGCCAGAGAGTTGAGGCACCCAGTAGAGTGGAGTAGCACATTTGAGGAAGGACTATGAAAGACTACTTAAGACGTGGACTGTAACAGTGAGGAGTTTTTTCCTTCCTGGACTAGCTGCACCCTCAGAGAGACACATCCAACCCAATCTGAAAAGAAGAAAAAGAGATTCTGTGCACGAGGCAGTATTTAAGAGGATGAACAGATTTACTTGTACTAACAGAGATGGCAAAGTGGCTTCAAATGAACAAATGTTTTCCCAAAATGGAAAAGATCCTGGAGGGAAACTCCAGGAAGGGAGTGAAAAGAAAGTAGAACTGGGCAAGAAGGTGACCCTGCTCCGAGGAATCTCTATCATTGTTGGGACCATCATTGGAGCTGGAATCTTCATCTCACCAAAGGGAATCCTGAAGCACTCTGGCAGCGTGGGAATGTCTCTGATAGTTTGGATTGCCTGTGGTGTCTTGTCACTTTTTGGTGAGTTACATTGCTGATTCCTGGGTGGTTGGTTTCAGAGGAAAGGGTTCGAGACATGGTCATCCTTGCAGTACAGATAAAAAACTGGGGAACAACAGCAGAACATGTTATGGTAAAGGTTTGAAGAAGGATTGGATGAATTACAGTACCATCAGTTAAGAAAACAAACATTAACTATAATATTTCCCGTTTTTTGAACTGACACATCGAAATACATGATGGAACATGTCAAGAAACACACTGGTCTTATGGTTTCACCCGGAGGCTTGTAGACAAATGTTGCTTAGATCAGTTCTCAATGGGTCCATGTCTCAAAATCTGGTTTCACAAAGCTGTAATGTCAGTTGTAGTGTATCTGGTGTCTGTTTGACTTGCAGCGCTTTGATTTTTTTCAGTTTAAACTATTTGAATAGGAATTTTAATTCAAGTAGAACACTGACAAGCTGAACTGTTTTCAGATCCAAAGGTAACAGCCTTGTTAAAACCTGTTGCTGTGTTGTGACATGTTTATTCTTTGACCTGGAGCAGATTTCATCAAGGTCTTACTTTTATTATTAGTTGTACTTTCTTTCACAGGCTACACAGTAGAAAGGAACTGAGCCATAAAAGGGAGTCCTAAATACCGAAGGGAGGTTTTTACATTTAATTAATGCTATTTCGGATTACGGAACAGAAGCTGTACTCCAGGAACCCATTTATGAGCCAAAGAAGTCATTCTGTTTCCTTTAACTATAAGGTCTGACCCTTCGTATCTTTAACAGCATGTCAACATTTTCATGCTTAACTTTATCACATTGATGATAAAAGAAGCCACTGTTTGTTGTGTAGGGTTAGCCGAAGTCTAAGAGACAATGCATGTCAGTACAGTCCATATCTGCGCTTTCTTAGCTAAATCTGTGATTAAGCCCTTAGGACTGAAAGTTCCACAGAATTACTCTGAGTAAATAGCTTTCAGGTAATTATTACCTGTGTTTAATATAAGACAGAGATCTACTGATGAAATACAAAATTGTCCTGGTTAGTTTCTTGCTGGATATAAATGCAGGCAGAACTGGAAGCACCAGTTTAGTAATGAAAAGATAAAGCCTTACAGAGCAGTCATGGAGGGAACAACAAGGAAACAATTAAAAAAACAGGAGTGTAAATACTGAGGCAATGGTGAAAAATGGCAATTAAACCAGATGAACTATCAGAGGGGATATGCAACAGCTGTGGCTGGGAGAAAGCAGGGAAACTGAGGGAGGGGGATTAATTAACACAGAGGGAGATGAACTAATACTCAAAGTGAACTACAAGCCAAAGAGCACAGATCTAAAAGAACTTAGTCCAAATGCACAAAGAACAGAACATGGGAATAAACTAAGAAACAGAGAAATTAACTGAATATGGCAAGACATAAAGAATAAAAATGAGGAAGAGAAATTAATAAAACACAAACACAAATGAAAACAAAAACCTAAACACCCAAGAATCATGACAGAAAAAAAAAAACAAAACAAAAAAAAAACGCTGTCTACCCAAACTGGACCTATTTGGAAATAAAACGTCACCTGCAGAGTCAAGACATAAGTTACATAGAACCTGTCTGATAGCATGACGTAGGCTAAAAGAAGTTTTCTTTAAAAAAAAAAAACCCTTGCACCATGCCTTGATCTTAATAAATTCTTTAATACACATTCAATGCATCATTCTAAGGCATGAAGAGAGAGTACAGATTACTGGATTCCAGCTTATGATAGTTTGATTGAAATGAGCAAAGCAGGTTTGAAAATGACTGCTGAGTGCTATGGAGCATCTGCCGTCTGGGAAGTTTGATAGAAAATAATAGGCTTATATTTTTTGATGTGTGTTGATTACTAACCCTTCAAAAATAGCTCTCTAACCTTCTTCAGACTGATAAATATCAATGAGATTCTTTATTCAGATCAAGGCACGATGCATCTATTTTTTAGATCTTTTAGTTCACTTCATGTTGTCAGGCCATTGCCCTTCCCTATGTAATTCCGCTTGATTCGCATCTCCCTTCAGTGCTGTCTGGGGTTTCTCCCATTGAGCTGGTTTCTGTGGTTGAATGTCATCTGGGCCAGTCAGTAAACAGAAAACGGAGTTGTGAATGATGATCTTGATTTTTTGAGCTGTTTTAGAAGTGTCGTCAGCCTGTAGTTTGGCAACGGCAGCAGAGGAGGTGAATGAAGCCATTCAGTCTGTGTTGGCCACGCCTACAAATATTGGATTAGCATCAGCAGCCATCTCGTTCAGCTTGGCACTTGTCTCTTCACAGTGGAGGATGGTTGTTTACAGCGCAGACAATTTCCGGTAAGCTTCATACCGTCAAACTGGAGCATTACATTACAAACATTAGCGGTTGAGTAAAATCAGATCCAGTCGCTTCAGACTTCAGCAGAGTCCATGCCTCCCAGAAGCAATCGTTTCTCAATAGCCGAGGGTTCAGATCCTCTGGATGAACCACAGCGTACAACAAGGGGCTGGTTTTTACCAAGCTAGTCTGAAAGTAATCAGGCCTGGTTCTGACTGGTAAAATAGAATATATAGTTAATCACAAGGAATTCATGTTTTAATATGTTTGGTGATTATATTTTCACATTAGGCCAAGTAACTATGGTTAACTTTTTTTTCCCTTTTGAAATAACATTATAATTTTATACCTGCTTTTTGTTCTTAGTTGTTCTTTGTGTGGGGGCAAATACTTCTTCAGAGATCTGGATGTGGAAGAGAAACAAATGACCCATGCAGTCATGTGCCAAAAGTGAAAGCTTCGAGTCCCTGTTTGGGTCCCTCTACAATATTAGCACCAAGTTCCCTTTCAACCTTTACCAGCAGGTGTTCCTTTACTACAGAGGATTAAATACAGTCATGCTCCACAGAGCAACCATCTATATTATTGACAGTCTACCTGATGCTTTGACTCATTTGATAATTATTTAGCAATTGTAAACTCCATTAACATTAAGTCATGTCAGGGTTAAAGTTCTTCTAGCTCTCCAGTGCTTAAGCAACTGTCTGCACATTGGTGTACAGTAACATAGCTGTATTATATTGTGTTGTTGAATCCTCATGGTATAATGAAAACTCCAAGCAAATTATCCTTAAATACTCAGCTTTAACCCCTTCTTTACTCTCTCTATTCCTGTTGCTCCAAATTGTAATTAAGATTCAACCCAGCAGAAATCCTATTATAATCTGGTAATATCCTGTAGTAATTACCAGGCATAGAGAGCATATTTCTATAAATATAACGCTTTCTGTGCCTGTCTTCTCGATATACAACCAGAACTAATATGTTACCTTTGTCACTGCAGGAGCTCTGTCCTATGCTGAGCTGGGGACTTGTATTAAGAAGTCTGGTGGACATTACACGTATATTATGGAAGCATTTGGACCTCAGGTGGCTTTTATCAGACTCTGGACCGATCTCATTGCAATAAGGTGATGTATCTGTAATCTGTTAATTAAACAAACACTGATCAATGGTTTTACATTAACTGACAAACATCCTCACACTCAGTTTGAGAATGTCTGGTGAACATGTTTACCAAGTGGGAAGAGTGGATATGTTGCAGTTGGAAGGTTTGGGTTCGATTCCAACCACCACCTGCAGGTGCCAGTTTGCCATTGGGCAAGGGACTTGAACCCAAGGTACTGTGTATCAGTATGAATAGAAAATGCTTTAAACAGTAAGTTCAGTCCATTTACCATTAAAGTCTGATGGGGCAGAGAGATAATTAATTCAATTCAAGTAGTTCAAAAAGTTTCTAAGGAAACCTAGCAGAGTATCGAGTCATTGACTTGCAGCGTTCACTCCCCCTGGACGAGCACGTGGCGACCGTAGAAGTCAAACACACTGAATGCAATCAGCTGAAATCTGAGTACATATCCAAGGCCGAGTCCCAGTTTATCCCCATCATTACCAGTATTTTATTGACACATTTACCATTAAAAGTTCTTCTCTGATGTGCCTGGGTGTGATCTATTTTGCATCCTGGTTGATGGTCAAAAACAAACAAAAAAATTAACAATTATATGTTTCTATCTGATGTGTTGCCATGTATTACACTGAGCAACAACGTCAGATTTACAAATCAAGATTGACATGTTTACATAAAAGTAATCTGTGACAGTTGATAATATGTGAGCTTCCTAACCTGTTTCCCCTTTTTAGTAATTTTTTAACATTTATTTTAATAAAGCATCCCACAATATGAACTTTAAAAGCTGCCCAAGGGCTGGAAGGTAGGTGCAGAGGTAACACTGGGAAATATGATCCAGCCCAATGATCCATGCAAATATTTGTCTTAAAAACCTTATTTAATTTAATTTGCATTATTTAATTTGCCATCTTCTACACTCTGAAATTGATAAATGCACCTGTGATCAATTTAAAAACAGAACTTACTGCTCAGAACAAGGATAAAAATGTCATTCTCTTCGCTTGGAAGGTGACTGTTGTAATGTAATTATGTTCAGCCTTTCATAGGCATTTTAATTTAACCTTGACATTTTAAAGTCATTTTTAAAAGTTATTTTAATAAATTTGTATATGTTTACATTTTTTATTTAATGATACCAAATGTGACATTTTCTTTCTGGGTTCATCTTTTGGTTTCTTTTAATGGGCCTTGGTCCTTGAAACTGCACACATCTTCAAAAGTGTGATTTTAAATCAAAAATACAAGTTTTAATTAACTAGCTTAGGACAAATAACAATCAGAGACCATGAAAAAGAATTCATACCCCTGTAACATCACTTTCACATTTTTGACCTGAAATTTTGTTTTTGTTGTACACTGAAGACATTTGGGTTTAAGATCAACAGATGAGCATGAGACAAGAGTTCAGAATGTCAGCTTTTATTTCCTGGTATTTACGTGTAGATGTGTTAAACAACTCAGGACATACCACCCTTTGTTTGAACCCTCCCATGCTGTGGTGAAATACAAACGGTGATATACCCTAAGTTGTTTAACACACTCCATGTAAATACCAGGAAAAAACAGCTGACAATTTGAACTCTTGCCTCATGCTCATCTTTTGATGTTAAACCAGATGTCTTCAGTGTACAACAAAAACAAGGGAATTTGGCTTGTTGTTCCAATAATTTCTGAGGGGACTCAACATGGGACCAATTTCACAACAAATATCATCTTAAGGGAAAGGGTGAAAAGAGATCAATTCAGTCCAGACGTACAGACATAGTAAGAGTCAGTTGCATACATTTTAATTATTCCTAGTTTAAAAAACAAGTTTATTCAATTCATTATTCAAATTAGTTTAAAAAGTCTAAGGAAGCCCAGCAGATTACATCGAGTGATTGACTTGCATCATTCACTCATCCTGGATGAACATGTAGCGACCACAGAGAGTTGATTACATTGAACTATTGACTTTAAAGCAATCTCTCATACTGAATATGCATGTAGCGACAGTGGAACTGAAAACTCCCCTTTAACAGGACGAAACCTCCAGCACAACCAGAACCTGACTTAGTGTGAATGGCTATTTCCCACGACTGACTAGGGGTTTGAGAAGACAGAGCAGAAACACAAAAAGGAAAGCACTGATGTAGGAGTACTTTCTATCTTTCTAAAAAAGTAAAGGTTAATGGCAGTAGTAGCTCATTTAGTGGCTTCATCTAGGACAGGTACACAGCTAAACAGATAAACTCTGAGACAATTTTCAGGTCTATGAAAGAGAGTACATACAGCTAGTCACAACAAAGGCATATCCAATGCCTTTGTCTTGGAGAGCCTTTAAATGGTTTTCACTCTGAGTCAGTCAGCTACACAATCATGAGGAAGACTGCTGACTGGACAGATGTCCACAAGACAGTCATTGACACCCTTCACAAGGAAGGGAAGACACAATTGCTGGTCATTGCTTAAGAAGCTGAAGAAGCTCGTTGATCACAAAGTCCTGTTTCAAAGCATATTAACAGAAAATGGAGTGGAAGGAAGGAGTATGATAGGGAAAAGGTGCACCAACAACAGAGAGAACAACAGCCTTGAGAGGATTGTCAAGCGAAATTCATTCCAGAAGACTCATCACACACAGACGAATACTAGACATTCCCTGTGTCAAGTCAGTCCTGACCCAGAGACAACATCAGAGGCCTCTTACCTGGGCTGAGGAGAAAAGGTACTGGACTGTTGCTCAGTGGTCCCCAGTCCTGTTTTCAGATGAAAGTAAATTTGGAAAGCAAGGTCCCAGGGTCTGGAGGAAGAGTGGAGAAGACCAGAACCCACGTTGCTGGAAGTCCAGTGTGGAGTTTCCACAGTCAGTGATGGTTTGGGTGCCATGTCATCTACTGGTTCTGGTCCACTGGGTTTTCTGAAGTCCACAGTCGACGCAGTCGTCTACCAGGACGTCCTAGAGCACTTCATGCTTCCCTCTGCTGACAAGCTGCATGGAGATGCCGATTTTATTTCCCAGCAGGACTTGGTACCGGCCCACACTGCCAAAGGCACCAGAGGCTGCTTCAATGACCATGGTGGTCCTGTTCTTGACTGGCCAGCAAACTCCGCTGACCTTTAACCTCATAGAGGATCTAGAGGCTGTTTTCAAGAGGAAGATGAGAGACACCAGACCCAACAAGGCAGATGACCTGAAGGCAGCTACCAAAGCAATCTGGGCTTCCGTTACACCTACGCAGAACCACAGGCTGATCTCCTCTATGCCACGGCGCACTGATGCAGTAATTCAGACAGGAGGAGCCCAACAACGTATGTAATGCAAAGGAATGGACATACTTTTCAGAAGCCTGATGTTTGTGCTTAAATCACAAATGCTTTTTTTCTGGAGGGTACCTGTAAACCATGATAAATAAAATAGCAAAAAATAAAAGTTTGAAATATTTTACTCTATGAGTAATAAATCTCTATAAAATTACTGTTTCACTTTCTGAGATCATTGGCAAGAAATATTATACTTATACACGATATTCTAAATTTTTAAGATGTACCATTATAGGAGAACATTGTTGTTGGCAGCAGTAGCTCAGCCAATGCCCCCCCCCCAACATCCCCCTTTCCCCCACCACCCCTCCAGGAAGTTGTCACAGCTAAACAGAATGCCAGACCAGATGTAGCTTCTATGAAGAAAAAAACCCTGAAAAAACAGCAAATAATGCAAAATTGGAGAGTAGTAGAAGAATGTAGCAGAGTGAGGACAGTGAAAACATAATATTGATAGGGTTGACTTATTTGATCCCTTCTGATACATTGATGTTCTGTGATTGTTCCATTTATTATGACTGAAAGATTCATGGTAACTGTCAGCTCAAGATTTGACCATAATAAATCACAAATATTCTGAGAGAGAAGCAGCAGGCGCCTACCAGCATAAAATCTACTATGCCACTGTGAATCTTGAATCTAAAACCCAGAGCTTTTCAGTTTACAATTTCTCAGTGTCACTCAAGCAAGGAAAAAGACATTCTATCATTCTGGGGCCTTTTTTTGACCTACTCAACAAAGCAGAGATCCTTTTCAATGATGGCAGGATACGGTATGTTGGGGATGCAGTCACTGGCCACATTTATTATTAAATCCAAAGCGGTGATCAAATAATGCATATCTTGAACCCAGCAGATAATGCGAGGAACACTGAGGCCCTTTTGGGAAACTAAGATAAGATCAGAGAAGAAAGAAAAGCCCTATATGTGTACACTGCCAGGCCAAAGCTGTACAAACAGTCTAGTGGTTATCCTGGCCTGACCAGTTTAATGCTGGCCCCTGGCAAATGGGATTGCATAAAAGCCATGGGAAAAGAACTGGGACAGAGGCAGAGAGTAAAAACAAGAATGGGAAGAACAAAAGGAGATTTTCCCAGCTACAACATCTCACTGGCTGCTGTGGGAAATGAACAGGGATGTATTGCTGAGCCATAAGATCAGTCTGTGGAAGCAGCCAAACTCAGGACTCTGTGCTATGGTGGCACATGCTTCACTCGGTGACCACAGGTTGTGGAAACAGTTTGAGAAAGCTTGGTCTTACACACATTGGCTCCATCAAACCCCACATAAGACTGAGCTTAATTCAGTAGAGGTTATGGCTATTAAAATGGTCTTAATAATGTTGCGTTTACATTTCTTTTCATGTTTTATTGATTACAGTGCAACTAACACTTTAAAGGTATCCATGCCTCCTGAAAGTTTTCCAAGTCTCTTCACATTACAACCACAAACTGTAATGTGCTCTACAACACAAAGTAGTGCATAGTTGTTCAGTGAAAGGAAACTGATAATTTTACAAAGTATGACGTCCATTTGTAATCGGTCATCTGTGTCAATAGTTGGTAGGATCACCTTTTACTGTAAATGGCTCAACACACGAGAGGCAACATCGCTCTGCCTCCATTCATTTCCTATGGAACTTGTGAGATGAGGTGACAATTGTTTGTCCTCTTCCAGCCAAGCGACTAGGGAAACGTAGACGTGCACGTGGGCTAGCGATGCGACACAACAAAGTTGAAAAATGTTTACCTTTTGTCACTGTTGCTATAGCCATTGCTATTGTATCCTGTGTGTTGGATTTACCCTGAATGGTGGAAAGCCTTTGCCTTTCGCTGTCGTTCATCACTCCCTGTGTTGAGCCTGTAATTACTGCTGGAAGTTTTTGGGGCTATCTTTCAACCAGTTTTGCATGTATACGACTGAATTTTTTGTCAATTCTTTGCAGTTCAGCTCAAGCTCAGTCTGACTAGATGGAGAACATCATTGTTAAGTCTTGCCACCATTATCTATTAAATGTAGGTCTGGAGTTTGACTGAATTGGGCTGCACGGTGGCACAGTTGGCAGCACTGTTGCCTTTATGATTCCCGGCCTGGGGTCTTTTACATGTTCTTCCCAATCATGCATGGGTTCTCTCTGGCTTCCTCCCATAGTCCGAAAACATGGTTTTCAAGTTAATTGGTCTCTCTAAATTGTCTTTAGGTGTGAGTGGCTGCTTGCATGGTTGTTTGTCCTATGTATTTCCAACTGTGTGCTTAGGGTTGTTGCCTTGCTGGAAGGTGAACTTCCATCCTAATCCCAAGTATTTTAAAGCCTATAACAGGTTTTCTTCCAGTATTGTCCTGTATTTAGCTCCATATTAATCTTCTCATCACCTCTGATCAGCTTCATTGAGTTTAGGGCGATGAGTAGTTAAACCTGGCTGCTGTCTTCCTTGGTCTTCATGATGTTGTTTTTTCACAAATGTTCCCTAAACTATTGAGGCCTACTCAGAACAGTTGGATTTACACTGAGATTAAATTAGAAACATTTAGACTTTGTTTTATGAATTAGATTGTGCTGATTTTATTTAGCAGTATGCTCAGCACATTGATATTTGATGGCAGTTGTTTTGTAGTTTTACCCTGGGGTTACAAGAGTGAAGAGAACTGAATACCAAAAAAAAAAAAAAAAAAAAAAAAACCCACCATGAAATTCTTATGTTTATTTTTTAAATGTTTCAAAAATAATGCATCATTTTACTTCACTTTACAACTGTTCACAACTTTGTGTTTGTCACATAACATCCTAGCAAAAAAATAAAGAAAGACATTTTTGGTTGTAACATTTGGAAAATTTTTTGGGGTGTGGATACTTTTACAAGGGTACACTGGATCAAGTCAAGTTTATTTGGATAGCACATTCAACAACAAGGCAGTTCAAAGTGCTTTACATTATGATGTTTTTATGTTTTCATGAACACATCAAACAGTCACCACTTGTGAAACCAGTAACAAACATTACATTTTATCAATTGCCATCATTAAAAACATCAATACACATCAAATGCTACATATTTTTTTATTATCTTAAAATGTCAAATTGTCATGGAGATCACTGGTTTGCCATCAATAAAATCTGTACAAGATCAATGTTTCTGCCCTTGACACATATGACTGTTTTCCTTCCGACTGTATTTTAACCCACATCTCATTCTAGTCAATATTTCTGCAACAAATCTATATGTTTGAATCAGTGGAATGTTCAAATATTTAATACTGAATTGAATATTAAACTATGAAGCTAAAATGATGTGTTACATAACAGAATGTGGGCTGCAACAAAACTGCAAAGTGAATTGAGTTAACTTCACTGTCGGTGAAAGTGTTAGATCTGGATAACAACCCAAATACATGGTGTGCTTATCAACATCTGAACACAGATAGCGGTTTATCAGCTGTAAATATTACCTAGGATACTTAATTCACTGTTACAGCCTAACCTGATATGAATGTGTTGTGTCCTGCAGGCCTGCAGCATTGGCAGTCATTTCTCTGGCCTTTGGGCAGTACATCCTGGAGCCGCTCTTCATGCCTTGCAGTATCCCCCCCATGGCTGTGAAACTGGCCACAGCCATTGGCATAAGTAAATATGACAGCTATTGCTTTATTATCTAACAACACTTACACTGCCTCAGAATCAGATTATAGTAATTCTTTGGCCTGTTGTGGCTTCCTCTGTAGACAGTGTGTAGAGGTACAAAGGGGGCCATAATTGATCCCACTGATCAATACATAAAATTTAACTTTCAAGGCTACATGGAGCTTTCATAAAAAAAACAACTAGACCTAAATATTTCCATCCAAGTTTAGACTGGATGTTGCCCAAGCAGTTAAACCCTTAGTGTCTTATCTATAAACCCCACACAGGCCAGTGCAAATCTGTGAGAAGCTCAAAGTCAATAAATCATTCCTAAAGGCCAGAAAGCAAAGCAAAATTAAAATGCAGCTTGACATATTTCTCCTGACTTCATTTACTCATTCCTATTCCTTATAAATGTAGAAAAACGTGTACTGTACACACAGAGCCAGATTAGTTAGCTAGTTTGGTCTTTGGAAACTTTATTTTTAGAGAAAATTTACCCAAATTTATTAATGTTTAGACACATTTTCAAACAAAGCAAAAAGTAAACGTGCATAGTGCCTAGTGGTAAACTATATCAGCACATCAGCTGCATCTGGTGAGGAAGCTGGAAATAATTTCATTGTGGATAACTGCAATGTGATTAAAGTATTTTTCTTCTTCTACTATTACACAATGGGGTGCTGTTTGTAAACTTGCACAGTAAAAAACAGCAATGTTTTGATTTATTTAGCCTGTCATGGAGAAAAAAAAGTGTTTTTACCATGTTATTTATAAATGTTATAGTTCCAAAATAAATATCTAATTCACAAGCCAAATATTGTGTTAAAACCTAAAGATTTAGTTTGCAAGCTAAATATTTGGTTTTAGTCAACTCAAGTCCCATCACATTTATTTGTATACCACATTTCAACCTGGAAACACTCACAAAAACAGAGCAGCAATTCAAAAAATTTGACACAAATGAATAAACGTTTTTGGCGCTCGGACCCTGGCAGAAGACATATAGCCATGGATGAACTTTTAGGTTTAGGATAGACACGTCCCCCCCCCAGGTGGGTTTTTAGCCTTGATTTAAAGGAACTCAGTGTGTCGGCTGTTTTGCAGTTTTCTGGAAGTTTGTTCCAAATTTGTGGTGCATAAAAACTGAAAGCTGCTTCTCCATGTTTGGTTCTGGTTCTGGAGATGCAGAGCAGACCAGAACCAGAAGACCTGAGCGGTCTGGAAGGCTGACACAGTGACAACAAGTCATTAATGTATTTTGGTGCTAAGCTGTTCAGTGATTTATAAACAGAGCGACATCAATAACAGAGACCTTGGGGATATTTACTCCCTTGCTGATAATCAAATCCAGAGTGTGTCCTCGATTATGTGTCGGCTGTTTAATATGTTGAGTCAAACCAAAGTTTTGAAGTACATCATTCAGCTTTTCTGCCTCTCTGTCTATTGGGTTGTCAATATGGATGTTAAAGTATTCCATAATTATTAAACAATTATAATCAATGCATATCATAGATAACAGCTCACTAAAATCAGTGAAAACATTTTCCACTTATTTTGGGGTTTTGCATAGAGTTAGTGTCAGAGTTCGTTTGTGGCCTTTTACCTCAATTCCCAAATATTCAACTTAAACTAAATTTTTAGTTTACAAACTAAATGTTTACCTCCAAAGTAGATATATATTTTGAAAGTAAATATTTATTTTCCTAACTAAATATTTATTTTCCAAACTAAACATTTAATTTCCAAACTACATTTAATTTTCAAATTAAATATATACTTTCCAAACAAAATATTTAGCTTGGACCTAAACATTTAGCTTGCGAACTAAATATTTAGGTTGCTTGCTAAATATTTGGCTTGTATGCAAGTAAGTTTGCTACTTTCAAATTTTTTACACAGAAAATATATTGATTTATTTTCATTTAGATAATTTTCTCATTAAAATTATCTAAATTTCAATGAGGAAAAATTTTAATTTTTCTTATTAAAAATTTTAATGAGAAAATGAAAAATAAACTTCCTGAATGAACAGGAAGTTTAAGACTTCCTGTTCATTCAGTCATAAGAGAACTTCCTGTTCAAACTTCCCCTTTAAACTGATTCAACCTTTATTTAACCAGGTAAGCTATTAAGAACAAGTTCTTATTTACAATACCAACCTGACAGAAACTTACAACTCAAACTTTTTTGGCAATTAAAAATATAAAGGAAAGCAAAAAACAAAGTTTAAAACATAATATTTTATGTATCCAGATGTCATAAAACTCTTTACTGGGTTCTAAAATTATTTCTAAACTGAAGTTCACAAAACCCCACAGATTCCACTGTTATTATCTGTAATGAAACAAAGAAGATGCAGAAAATTGAAGTAATATGTGTGAAGAAATAACCTTTGTCCTGGATGTCTGCAGAACCACATTTAACAGCTGTTAACAGTTGTCATGTTTTCTGTTGGACTTTGTCAGTCTCATACTGTTGTGGATGAAGTTGGGCCCAGTTTGCTTCGGTATAGCTTTCATTCTTCAGTTTATGCAGAGATTTGGTTTTCCACAACTTTCTCAGCGTCTCCAGATGTTAGTCCACAAAACACATCATCATCATCACGGACCTAATCAACATTGACAGAGGTGTTCAGTTTTCACTGCAGCCTCATAGAGGGTGATAACGTGCTGGTTTGTGAAATGTCTACTCAGAATAAAGAAAAAATGAAATGAAAAGAAATAATTAAGTGCCTTGTCATTATTTGGACATCTTGTTTGTATCCTTGTGGTTTATGAAGATGAATGATCCAAATGCAGATGATACACACTAAATTTCTTAAAAAACAAGCCTCTTTGTTGTTTTTCATCTTCTGGTTGTCTCACATCTTTTTCTTTTACCTGTTGTTTGTTTGGGACCACATCTTGAATGGGATTTTTATGATTGCTGGGCTTTCACTGAAATCTGGGCTGAACCCAAAGACTCCTGTTAGCTAAGGATGACAAACATTATGTTCCACAGGCTTTAAAATTCAGCAGACATTAGAGCAGACTGATAGGTATAAATTTGCTTTTCAGGTCAAACCACAGCATTTAAGGCAGATTGAGATCTGGGCTTTGAGGGCCATTTTAAAATCCTGCTTGTTTTCCTTTTGTAGGACCATTTAGCAGTCCCTCGAGGAATTAGTGATGTTGCGATTGCAACTATTAATGCAAATTTGCTCATTGTTCACCAATTTTGCAGCAGGTCACACTGAGGGGAGACCTGTGCTGAGCTGAGCTGCTAGGTCGGTGTCTTGTTCAGAAACTAGCCGCAGCCAAAAGGCAAAAAAAATTTGCAGAGTTTTCTTCCAAACAAACCTGGTAAGTTGAGTAATGCTGTTGCAAGCAGATAATGTTAGCTAAATGATGATTAGTTAATCCACATCAGTATATTATATTAAGCATGTTACCAAGAATACCAATGTTCTTGTTACCTATATTACATCCACATAGATAATGCCAGGAATAAACCCAATCCTCTTTAATTTCTGTACAAAAGTTGTGCTCACTGTTGATTTCCACATAAAAGAAATCTTTATTGTCACAACAGAAGAAGCAAAAAGTCAGGGAGGAGACATTAGACCAGAGGTGATTATAACTTGATGAGAAAAAGAGAAGGAAAGGGAAAATTATATGCAACAATTTCAACTTTTTTGGAAGACCATGTTATGGCAAAAATGAAGCTTAAAAAATGTGCAACTTTGACTGCAACCTTTTGAAAAAGGTGCAACAAAATCCTTAATTTTAGGTCACAACAGTCACAAAAAACATCACAGCATCCTGGAGGAACTGATTTGGTAGCTTTTTCTTTCAGACAAGTGCCCTCACATTTCATTCTACAATACTCTGATATATAGAGGAGATCATCCATCTCACTGGCCGCCAGGATCTATGGCTGCAAAACAAGTCCAAAGCATCACACATCCACCACCAAGCATGACACCCGGCACTGGGTGTTTGTCCGTTTTTAGACATGATGTGATGTGTTTAGTTTTCCAGACATGGCTCTGTGCGTTACGGCCAGACATCTCTACTTTGGTCACATTTTTTTTTGAAAGACATTGTGGTTCATTCAGATGCAACATTGCAGAAAGGTAATACTTCAAACTTTCATCGAACTGACCCCACTTATAATAAATCACTGAAGCAGCAAGGATGTACTTAGTTTTAACACACTGCCTTTCTGTTTTAATGTTGATAATAAATTAATGACAAAGTTGAGGTTTGACAGAAACATTTAGAATAACTGATAAAGTCCTGACATGTTAAACCGAAGAAGTAAAAGAGGATTAAACCCATTTTTTTTCCCCATGACTGTGCTACCAGAAAGCTTTTTAAGTACTTTAAGGTGTGAAAAACCCAACTTTTTCCACATTTTAACCTAATTTCAAAATTAAACATCTTAATTTAGTAATTATTTTTCCAGTGGGAAAAATGCCTAGATAAGAAACAAACAAATAAAACAATATGGAATTCGGCCTTAATATAAAATTTGTCAACAAAAGGCATAGCGCGTTTGTAATGATCAAATGTTTCAGGCAGTCTTATGTTGTTGTCAATGAACTCCGCAATGACTGTGCTGTGTGAGTAGGAAAAGAAAAGGGGCCACTGACAGCTCTGTTTCTCTGTGCAGCTTCTGTTATTTATCTGAACAGTATGAGTGTTACCTGGACAGCCAGGATTCAGATCCTCCTCACCATCAGCAAGTTAGCTGCCATCGCCACCATCATAGTACCTGGGATGTACCAGCTCTTTAAAGGTAAGACTCTTATGCTATCTTTGTCATAATGAGCTCTAAAAATTTCAACAACCAGCGAGGCTCCCTCATTCCAGAACACTTGAGGCACTCCATCCGTGTCCACTAAGTGTTGTTCAAAAACACATCAGGGCCTCACACTGAGCGCTCAGCCTCAGCAATTATCAAAGCTTCCTTTGTGTCACACTCAAGCATGCACTGTAAATACAAGCTTGGAGACTCGCAGGCTGTGATACACAGCTGTACGCAGCAAGCATCAAGTCATACATTTCACAATGTCCTGGATGCAGGTGTTTTGAGGAGGAGCTGCTGCTCTCTCTCAGCTATTGACCTCCATTTGAAATCTAGTTATTATTTGCTTTACATGAGTAATACAATCATTTACAGGATGTGGTACAAAGTTGCTTTGTTTTCACAGTTTAAAGGAAAAAGGAAGAACTTTGACGTGAATACTCTTAGCTCACTCTGAACCAAATGACCTCAGTACATCAATCTGGGGGATTGTGTTTCTGACTAGGAGAAATGAATCATGGGGGCCCCTGAAGGGGCCATTCTGGCCGGTCATGCTCAGTATTCATAGTTTTCCTAATTTTTTCAACCCCAAACCAGAATATATTTTAAGTGGACTTTTTATGAACTAGTGCAGAATTATTAAGTGGATTGAAAATAGTGACTATTAACATAAGAACCTGAAAAATGTGGCACAAATTTGTATTTAGTTACCATGATAACCCCAAACTGTGGTTTTTGCTAACTTTTAAAAAGTTTAGCTTACTTAGCTTCCTCCAAATAAATGTTTTCCAGACAAATTCTAAAGCTCTAATTTACTTGGCTGTCTTGTAGAATAACGTTTGACATCTGAAAACACTGACAACAATTCTTCAAGTAGTTATTCTTTTATATTCATTCTCTTATTTTGAAAGGGGTTAAGATGAAGACTATTCATGCAGCAGTTCCAGTTCCTCCTTTAAAAAAAAAAAAAAAAAAAACTTTATTGAGCAACTGGCAAGTATACAACAAATAAACTAATGAGATAGCCTATACAGAAAAATACAACGCTTACATTATCAAACAACCAATGCTGTTAATTAAACAAATACATGCAAAAATTCACAAATATTAATTGTTTTGAGAGCCTTTTTATTAGCACTCCTGACATTCTCCATCCGTGATTTGGTGCAGCAACTGACCTTAATTCTTTGCCCAGAATGCAATGCTGTACTACAGCCTGTAGTTCCACAGTAAACAGTTTGAAATTTACAGATGTGCAAATTCTGGAATTAAAATGACTAACAAATAAAAAATGTATACAAATAAATAACATAACTGCAAAATAACAAATTCAAGCAGAAGAAGCGCTTCTTCAAGTCAATTTTTTTCAATATGAGACCTATGAAACTAATACTTACAGTAGGCAATGCATCTATTTTTTGTTAGAACAAGGGAAAGTACTTCCAGTGAAAATATATATTGTTTATCATATATTCACTGGACCTCTAAATGGCACAACAGGCTCAACATATAGGACATACCATTAGAAAATCAAAGCTTGTCTATAAATTTGAGATCTCACTTTAAGAGAAACTGTGGCTGTGTGTCTGAGACTCATGCGTTTTTGGTTAAAACTGGTTTGTTCTTCATTCAGTGAAGTTACTCACAGTGGGTAGAGTATCCAGAAATTTTAGTCAAATAAGAGTGGCGATAATTCATAATAACATTACTGAAGTAAGAGTAAAAAGTACGGTGTAGTAAAAATAGTCTTAAAAGTACATTTTTCAAAAAAGTTAAGTAAATGTAACTTGTTACTACCCACCTCTTTACACAGCACTCCTGTATTTAGGATTATGACTGATGATGTCTGGCTTCCAATCCTGACATTTTGTTTTCTGTTGGTGAGAAAGCCCATAATCCATGCCCTGTGTATGTGCTGGGCAATCCAAGCTTTGGTGAGTTTCCTAACCAGTTTCAGAGGGACAACTGTGCTTAAGGTGCAACTAAAGTTCACGAAGAGCATCCTTATATCTGTGTCACTGTAGCTACGCAACAGAATCACACCAGAAAAAAAATCAACACAGACACTGGTCCCGCAGTGAATGGAAAGCAAGCTGCAGGCGTTACCACTCTTATCATTACAGTAGAGATGGAAATGAAGAAGAGAGATTGTCATAAGTGTTATTGGTTGGGGAAAACAGGACAATCAGTGTGTTGCAGCAGCAATCATTGCATGATTTTCACAGAATATTTCTGGCACTGCTCGCAACCAAAGAGCTGCGGGATACCTTGAGATAGGAAAGGGTCCTATGGCCATAATGTATATAAATGATAACCGCAGATAAATAACATTCTTCCATAACATGTAAAATCAGATCTACAGCAGGACTCTAGTCTTTCTTTAAGATAACGACATAAGAAGCTAATACCTGCCTGAGCATGGCTAAAGATCATGCAAAATTGTATAGACTCTATAAACAAAACCATCTAATTTCTTTCTCCATTAACTAGGATTTCCTGGCCTTCCAATTAATTAGAGAGTAGCAGCCCTCCTTGGAGTTTTAGCCATTTATCACAGCATGCTATCCAACTGTGAACAAGTTATTAATCAAAATAAATTAATTAATGTAAGCTGATTAACTGCTCCTTTAAACACAAGAGTGTATCTGTTCAACCTGCGGCACTGCAGAAACTAGAGAATCACTTTTTAGCCTGAAACAAACACAGTTTAATAAAACAATTTTTAGTTCAGTATTTCTGAATGTTTTCATTCAAGTAATAAAAGCTGTAAATGTTGTTTTTGGTCTAATGTCAGTCAGTGTGGACAACATTTATTAAATGAAGCTGCTCTGAAACCTCACCACATAGCTAACAGAAGCTAGTGAAAATAAGCTAACAGGGTTAGCATGCCTAGAACAACTAAAGCTAACAGATTTTACGTTCCCTTTGTTCTCTCCTACTTATCAGTACACAGGCTTTATGGTACTGAGCAATGCAGTTAAACAATGTACATGAGTTATGTTGTGGGCTGTATTTTCTCATTAACAGCTAAACGTTGATGACACCTGAGAGATATTTTTGGACCTTTGTTAGCAGAAAAAGACACATCCACATTTTTTCTCACTGTCTGAAGTTAAATCAGACTAAACGTCTCTTGTTTCAGGTTAGTTAGAATTACCACAATTATTTCTATTTGCTAAGTGCCAGAAAATGTAGTGAGAACATTTTTAGAGATTATTTTGTAACTTTCTTCAAATTCAGAAGTTTGCACACATTTGGTCAGGATCATTTCCTTCTACAAACCCTCTGATAGGTTAACTGACACATTTGAGTGAACTGGAGGCTCACCTGTGGATGTATTTTAAGGCCAGACCTGGAACTCACTGCTTTCTGGTTTGACACCATGGGAAAGTCAGCAGAAATCAGCCCAGATATCAGGAAGAGAATCATGGAGCTGCTCCAGTCTGGTTCATCCTGGAGACAGTTTCTAGATGCTTGAAGGAGCCTCATTCATCTGTTCAAACAATTATACACAAGTATAGACATGATGGCAATGTCCAACCATCACGCTGCTCAGGAAGGAGACGGGTTCTGTGTCCCAGCGATGAACGGGGTTTGGTCCAAAATGTGCAGAGTGACCACAGAACAACACCCCCGCTGCAAAAACACAAAATCGTCCCAAGTATTTCTGGTCTAGCTTCTCGTGCAAATATCTTAAATACACTTGAAATAAGACAAAACTAACTTACAAGTTTTCAACACGATATAGCTCGTTTTAGGTCAGTAATTCCTTAATATTGATGAAAAAGTTCTAGTTATAAGCAAAATAATCTGCCAGTGAGACAAGACATTTTAACTTATAATATGGGAAAAATGTCTTGTTCCACTGGCAGATTATTTCACTTATGACTAGTAGTTTTTAATCAATATTAAGGAACTGCTGACTTAAAATAAGCTCCTATATTGTGCTGAAAAGTTACTTGTAAGTTAATTTTGTCTTATTGCAAGTGTATTCCAGGTATTAACAGTAGAAACTAGACCAAAAATACTTGGGAAGATTTTGTGTTTTTGTAGTGTCGACAAATGTTACTTTTCTGTGTCCTGATACACGGAACCAGCAGATGATAATCCAAAGAGCAGTCAATGGAGATAAAGCAAGGTTTCTAATTTAATTAATATCTCACAAGATATGCTCCACCATTACCATCCATGTTTACTTCCACAAACACTGAGCATGCTCGCTACATGTGACGTTATTGTGTCCTCTGCTGCACAAGTGAGACACTTTCAGGTTGTTTGCAGTTCATACAGGAGATCACATACAAGTCGCATATATTTGGAAATGTGAACAACCATGCAAAAAAAATCGGATTTCACAAAAAATTGGAATTAAGACCTGGAGTGTGAACTGCAGGTCTATGATTCTTTTTATTTGGTGTATGTAAATATCTTATTTCAGCTGTATGCACAGATCAAGCCATAGCTGCACCAATCCCTCTTTACTTTGAAACAATGAAGGTGTTTCAGAACACTCAAAGTACGTAATGCATATCCTTACTGTATGTGTGTGTATTTGTGTGTGTACAGGTGAGACTAAAAACTTTGAGAATGCCTTTGAGTTGAGCAACATGCAGCTGTCTGGAATGCCCCTGGCTTTCTACTCTGGGATGTATGCATATGCTGGATGGTAGGTATGGTCCACACAAACACAGGGAAACTAAATCAAATAAAAACAGAGGATCAGTGTTTTACTGATAGCAGATGACAAACTGTACATAACATTTTGAAAAGTTAACGTAAGCTGTTTTCATATTAGTCCATAGACAGAAACAGTTGATAAATGAATGTATTGAGGAAACTTTTTGTTAAAATTTTGCATAGCGGTAAAAATTACGAATAAGATTGGAGCAACTAAATAATAGTCTTGAAACTTTACTTCCACTGAACCCAGATGGCCACAGATGATAAAAATGGGGTTAAATTTGTGCAGACGCAATTGCTTAGTATACATCCACAGTGGCAGCCTGACATTTTAGCTCCCACTGATAAAGATGTGTAAAAAGCCTTAAAATGAATTCAACCTTTATGGCAACAAGATAATCTCACAAGGAACAAATTTAGAAAACCTTTATTTCAACAGTGAAGAAACATTCTTTCATTCTCTCTCTCTGTCTCTCTGTGGAAGTATTATATACATATACTGTAGATATCGAGCATTTTCACACCTATCGTTCATTTGCTTTGGTCCAAATCCGTTGATAAGTTTAAGTTGTAACTTTTTCTGGTGGTTCAGTTTCTTTTCACATAGAGGAAAAACTCCAATAGAAAACCGTTGACTACAAACTTCACAACAACGTTCAGTCTGTTTATTGGTCAGATATGTCTGGGCTGAGAGAACCAAATGTAACTAGAGAAAACAAATGCTGTGTTCTGAGCTAGTAGAAAATGCAGAATTTAATCATCTCCTCCAAATGGTCTCAGCATGGCTGTTTTGGTCTGTGCCATGTGTTCACATTTACAGAAACAAACCACACCGAGGAGGGAAATGAACCAGTGTTAGTTTGAAATGAACTAAACACCTGAGGTGTTATAATACCCAGATAGATTTTATTTTATTACTAAATTCCTGGTGCCACACTTGTTGGCAATGTGGCTGTAACATTGTACAACCCCCTTCTGGCATTACAAGTGCCTTTACTCTTCTTTCTTAACAAGGTTTGATCATACAGGAAGAGGGACGTTTCCCAATTCATCTTTAAAAGTTGTTGGAAACTGGGCATCAAAAACTGGAGTTTGATTTACAGAGATAGTTTAGACATGGCTGTGCTTTAACACAGCTGAGTCAAATCTATTGCTCATTCGCAGGGCTCTGTACAATTAGTGTACAGGCTTAGGAGGCAATTCAGCCATCTGATTCAGCTGGGTTGGACCAGAGTCACATCTAAAAGCACATTTTCCACTAAGCCCAGTGTTGTTGCTGAAAAGCTCAAAGTTCGTCTCATCATATCAACACACACAGTTTCAGGTAAAGTCCCAGCAGGTAAACTCCACATGCTGACTTTTGTAATGGTAGGGCAGAAAAGGCTTGTTTTTCATAGAGGATTGGTTTGTAGATTGAATCTAATGATTGCTGTGAAGACTTGGTGACCACAGATGCCCCTCTTTACTGCTGCTCCCTAACAATGACCTTTTTTTCAAAGCTATCTTACCATCCTGCTTATGATGATAACATGGATATGGATCATCATCCAGTCTACTGACTAGTGGCAAAAACAACCGTCTCTGTCATATTATCTTTGTACACCAGGGAAACAAAGTCATGGATTCCTCATTTGACGATTCTAGAAGCTCTAATCAACCTAAAAACATATAAAGTAAAAAAGAAATTCAGTTTAACTTTTACCATCAGTGGATCCTGTTAAAAACAAATATTTCTTGACATGAGATTGTTTCTCCATTTTTTTCTGAATTTGCCAGTGTGAGATTATGCGGCAATAATAAATGGTGAATTTATTTGAAGATTTTACACATCTTTAGCAGTTCTGCCAACACAGTTGACATCTAATAGCCTTATTAACAGCCAAGATTGGCAAGAATAATGAAATGGTGTTCAGGGTCAGGGGATCGATCCTGTAATAAGTGCTGGAGCAGTGATGTGTGGGCAGTTCTGGAAAAGAATTATGATTTATGCTGAACAGTTTCCATTTGGTTTTTATAAATTAGCTTTTAACACTGCTTAAAAATTTACATGATTTCCAGAAGGCATCTTGTTGTACTTGAACAGTTTGTACAGTTCTATGTTCTAATGAGACGTTAGATTAAACTACATGTTGATTTGTGCTACCAGGACAAAACAAATGTCTTCATATTTTCTGTTTACTTTCCGATGTTCAGACTGTGAATCAAAGATTTAGTTTGTGATCTTCTGTATTTTTGTATCTCCAATTATTTACACACTTTAGTTTGTGCTTGTTACCATTTTTCAGTAGTTTGTGTGAGATGATGTCATGTCGTTAAAAGGACTAACACTTGAGTTCAATATGGTCTAAATATCTTAACTTTAGGTTTAATTCAGGTCTGTGTACAGGGATGTAATACAAAGCCAAACCAGAATGGTGGTCATTTGTAGTGATAAATAAATCTAATTAAGTCATGTTGGTTGATAAACACAATCTAAATGGCATAACTCCTGATTAAATTCTTCAAAAATGATCAACATAAAGTTACCATAGCACTTTGGCTGGGCGCTAAAAAATAACGATATCTATTGTGATAAACACATGATCAAAATCAATAGAAAATACGTCCAATAAAATTTTGATAATTTCCCTGAACTCCGACCCAGAATCGTACAGCATTCTGAGGGATGTAGGCAGAGGAAAGAGTTTAGTCACTCAACCTCTCAAAGCCCAGCCAAGAAAGGTTGGTGTCATCAATTAATTCACTTAGTCTTTGGTTACCTAACAACAACTTGTATTGTAACATGCGAAGTAGCAGTTTCATGTTGCCCCAAACATACTTGGGTGTACTTCACTCCTTGGTAGAGGTGGGCCGATCGATCCAAAATATTGATAATATTGATACCAAGTCGGTATCAATATCGGATCGATACTAGCATTGTAGGATCGATACTTTAGTTTCAGATTCCCTTTTGAAATTTTATTTTATTTTTATAGTGTAGTTTCTCAACTCTACCATAAAAAAAGATTTTGCTTTGATCTCCTCTCAAATTATATATTTTTTGTTCATTTAGAAAACAATGCATACAAATTTATTTCGTTTTTCCATTTCTGTTTGTCATGTAAATATGTTATTAAAGTGTTTTGTAGACACCTATAAACTTTATCTAAATTTTGTCCTGGGTTGTAACAAAATAATTCAAAAGAAAAACCATTAAAACGGCTCAAGATTAGAATCTGATGATATATCATATTTAAATAACAAATATTGGTATTGGTATTGGTATCAGTATAGGCGATATTGGCCCTGTATTTACTTGGTATCGGATCAATACCTAAATATGCGGTATCGCACACCTCTACTCCTTGGAGGTCTGCGCATACTCGAGGAGGATTCAATGCAGATGTCTGTCAGACATGTCCGCACAAAGGTAAATTTCCAAGACTACAGACGTATACTCGGTGACGCGCTGATCGCACGAGAAACTGCTCAGCAGGAAAAAGTGTTTATATTAAACTATTTTGTATGCAACACTGAGCTGATAATTTTGAGAGGCAGCACAACAAGTCACAGTAAGAACGCACAGCATGAATGCCGCTCTCAGTTGTGCCGTGACTGCCCTGGTGGAAAAAAAAAAGGGGCCTGGGTGCCCAACTAGCTCATCAAACTTGCTAGTATTCATTAGGATTAGGGGAAATTAAGGGATTTGTCATGAGAAATGTAGGCAAGCCATATGCTTGACTATCAAATCTCAACCTTCCACAGATAGTGCCCAGTCGACAGAATACGAAAACGCCTGAGGATGCAGGAGCAGTTTCATATTTTGCCATCATGTCCCATAACTGCTTAAAAATAAAAAATCGGGGTTGAGTGAGAGGAGAAAATGAGTACAACAATTCAAGAGGAAGTGGATAAAAGAGGAAAGGTCACGTCACCAGTTTGGCAGTATTTTGGATATTTAAAACAAAAAACAGTTATTGATAGACTGATATGAAGTGATTATATTGTTATACGTTTTTCAGCCATATCACCCTCACCGACATTACATTGATGTAATACAAACAGTGTAACTGGTTATATATCAGAATTGCCACTAGCTCAGATTATAACAAGACATAAGTTTAGTTACCATAACTATGCAGATGATACACAGCTCTACATTACGATGTCACCAGGTGACTATGAACCCATCCAAGCACTGAACAGATGCTTAGATGCTTAGAACAAAGCATAAAGAGTCAGCACGCAGCTTCAATTATTACAGCTAGAAACTAGTGATCAGGCCCGAAATCTGGGTGTAGTGATGGACTCAGACCTGAACCTTCAGAGATACATAAAGGCAGTTACAAAGTCGGCCTTCCATCACCTGAAGAACATTTCCAGGATTAAAGGACTGATGTCTCAACAAGATCTAGAGAAACTCATCCATGCCTTTATCTTTAGTCGCATTGATGATTGCAATAGTATCTTAACAGGTCTGCCTAAAAAATCAATCAGACAGCTGCAGCTGATCCAGAACGCTGCTGCTTGTGTTCTCACTAAGACCAGGAAGATAGAGCACATCACCCCAGTTCTAAAGTCCTTCCACTGGCTCCCTGGAGCTCAAAGAGTAGACTTTAAAATACTTTTGTTAGTTTATAAATCACTGAACCGCTTAGCACCAAAATACATTAAAGACTTGTTGTCATTGTATCAACCTTCCAGACCACTCAGGTCTTCTGGTTCTGGTCTGCTCTGCATCCCCAGAACCAGAACCAAACATGGAGGAGCATCTTTCAGTTTTTTATGCACCACAAATCTTGAACAAATTTCCGGAAAACTGCAAAACAGCTGAAACACTGAGTTCCTTTAAATCAAGGCTAAAAACCCATCTGTTTAGAGCTGCCTTTGATCTGTAGTAAGTGGAACACTGATCAGTGTTTTTTAATTAAATTTGCTTGATGATCCTTATGATTTTGATGCATTGATATTTATTCGATGATTTTGATGTATATTTGCTTGATGTTTTTGATGATTCTGCTGTATACTTGATTGATGTTTTTATGATGTGAAGCACTTTGAACTGCCTTACTGCTGAAATGTGCTATACAAATAAACTTGACTTGTGTGAGGACATATCCAGTGATTATTTCACAACATTACAGCAAGAAGTACTCGGATCTTGCATCTGTTGTTGCTGATATTCAGCTTTAAAACTGTTTCTTTTCTTTGTTTTTACAGGTTTTATCTCAACTTTGTGACAGAGGAGGTTGACAATCCAGAAAAGTAAGTTCCATATGCTGGGTGGTCTGTGATGACACTCAGGTTAATGTAATGAACTAGAAACTATTGCAGTCAAGACCATCTAAATTGAGACCAAGACTTTTAGGGGCTGAAACCAAGTCGAGACCAAGACTGAGGGAGGGTGAGATGGAGTCGAGACCAAGACCAGTACCATACATTACATGACACGATAAAATGTGAAACATGAACAAAAATGCTTCTCAAATTGATCTGAAAGATCCACATTCCCATAAAACACCAAGATATTAAACACAGCTGAAATAAACTTAGACGTCTTGGAGCATAGCTTTAGTGTCGGAAGCTGTATGCAGTTGACACTGGCTAAGGTCAGTGTGACTTAATTCTAGCTACACAGCTTTATGTGGCCTGTCTCGTCATTGTTTATCACAGGCAAAAATTAAACTTAGGAACAAGTTATCACCACATGCCCTGTCCCCTCAATCTCTCAAAGTTAACACTGCATTTGCTTACTTCCCTTAATATGTTAACTACATTCGGTGATGTTAGCTTGTGCACCAAGCTAAGTGGCAAACAACTGGCAAGAAATGGAAACTAATGTCCTAAAACATACTGTGTATACTGTACACAGGTAGATAGTGTAATATGTATAGTTAATATTGACTAAATCTCTTCATGTGAGGGCTGGGTAAAGAATTTTGGTACAGAGGCAGATTGCTAACATTAGCTAGCTTTGATAGCATCACTTACACATACTGACCTTTCTTTGAGCTTCCTTTCTAAGTGGCAATAAATGTTTGACGTAGTCCCTACCATCTCTGAAAGTGAAGCACTGCAGAATTTACAAGTTGCTGGTTGCTTTCTTCTGGATATTGTGTTTACAAATATATTCTTTATGTTTTATGTAGCCGAATAGTGAATATTTTGCAGACATCTTCCACTCCCAAACTACCACTGCTCACTTTCTTGGAGTGTGAGTGAAAGGGGGTGGGAATGGTCGACAAAAATACATAATAACAATGAGTCGTGTTATTACTTGGATTTAAATCAATACGTTTTACATCCAATGAAAGCAAAAATGTTAACAAATAAATTGAATATTTAAAACCTTGAATATTGAGTATTCTAGCAATTTAGTGATATTTCCACAGTTGTGGTCTTGACTGATCTTGAAATAAAATCCCGAGTCCTCAATGTCTGAGACCAAGACAAGACCAAGTACAAATGTGATCGAATCTGAGATGAGTCCATAAAAAAATGGTCTCGAGACCAAGTCCAGTCTTGAGTACTATAACGCTACTAGAGACCCAAAGGAAAAGGTTTAGATAAACTGACATAAAGTGATATGTAGAGATAGTTAGAAGGATTAATAATATTTGGAGAACTAGTGTATAACATTCTCTGCATTGCTACTCCAGGTTTTGGTGTGGATTTGAATTTTAGCAGCCCATAGTTTTTGTTTCTGCAGCTGAATTTTGTTGGATTTTTCTGCAGCAGCTGCCACAACAGGCCGTGCTGAGGAAAGAAGCTCAGATATTTTATTGATCTGTGATCAATAAAAGACAGACGGAGAAAAGCCACTGACCACTGGAGGCCTCATTGGGACCAGAGAAAAAGAATGTCATGTGAATGACACTCAGTGTAATCTCATCTATCTCTACCAAAAAGCATAAAATAGTCAGAGAACCACAAAATGGCACAAAACATTTCCCTGCAGCAGTTGATCACTGAAGTTACAAAGCACTGACAGATACAACAACATACTGAACATATTAGCTTCCACTTCATTAGCTGGCAAAAAAAATAAAGACTTATCATTGAATAAACACTCAACAACAACAGAGCAGCATGAAAGAACAAGGAAACAATAATCACTGAGAGAACTTGAAAACAGACTGTTAACCACTGAAGAGATTGCTCAGTGTGTTTTCCATTCTTGGTGAAGCCGTGCCACAGTAAATTCTAAGAACATTTATCAAACTTAACTTATCAGTGAAGTCTGGTAGACACAGTGAAATAGTGCCACAGAACTACCTACATGTTCTACATACTGTACATATTGTGTACTATTGCTCTCATTCTGCCCTCTGTTATCTTTAAAACAAAATTGAAAAAATAAAATGGTGTCGATAGCAAAGTTGACATAAACACATATGGTGTTCAGCTTATTCACTGTGGTCTAAAATGGGAACTCCAAGTTCATTTTCAAGCTTTAATAATTTTTATATAACCCTTTTACACCTCTCAACTTAAAACAACTTCGGTAGGTGGTCGAAAAACTACCAGCAAATTCAAGTCAAACTAAATTAGGTTACTAAAAAATCTTACGATCAATCGATTATCTATTCCAGCTCATCCTTACAAGCTAATAGGGGCCTGGTGCCTAATGCCAGAGTCATTTGGGGGAGAGCACCTTGGACAGGTCACCATCCCATTACAGGGCTGCACAGAGACACAGAGGACTAACAAATATGCACTAACTCACTCACTCCTAAGGGAGTATTTTTGGACTGTTGGAGGAACCAATAGAGAGAACACCCAGAGAGAACCCATACATGCACAAACAACTAAACTCTATTCAGAAAGACCCTGGATGGAATTCAAGTCCTGGACCTTCTTCCTGCAAAGCAAGTAGCAATCTACCACATGTGCTGATACTGCTGCGAGTAAGATTCAGATGATTTCTGGTCAACTCATCGCTTCATCAAGTCATATCCTTACTTCATTCCCACCATCAACTTTATTGTTTCTTCCTACTTTCCTTTTGTACTGTTAGGGTTTTTAAAAACTTTGCATATTCGTTTTAATTACGGAGATGTAAGTCGGCTGATTCCTCTCTGGACTTTTATTTTAAAGAATTGAGGCAGGGGGTACATACAAATAATAATCATAATAAATAACCTTTATTTAAAAAGGGGGACAATGTACAGCTAAAACATAAATGTTACCATTTGATGCGCTGCACCAGATTATAGCATAAACTACAATCTGTTACTCAAACAAGGACTAGATCCTGGCTGGAAAAGGCGATGTTTTAACAGTCAGGTCTTAGTTACCTTAAAATGACGTCAAACGAGATAGACATAGTGCGTCAGTTCAATGGTTACTTCCTGCCCTAAATAAATACATCGCTGATACATACGATAATGCCATATTATGACATAATTGGTGGGTAATCTGAATAGATACTCCATTGACACACTTCTTTATCAATGTAGATTTTCTGGGCGCTGTTCAGAACAATATGCACTGATGGATCTATCTTCTCTCTGTGCCTGCTGGTGTGTGGAGGCAGAAACTGATAAGCTGGCCAGTTATCTGTTGAAGTCCTGTCCGCTCTGACCCAGCTGGTCGTATTTATTCTGAACCACTGAGTCACCGCTGATTTTCCACATATTCCTGTCCTCTTAAACTGGCACTTAGAAAAGTATTCAACAAGGATTCTGAATAATTTAACATTTTTCTTCCTCAACAGTACCAATAAATAAACCATTCCATACCCATTTATCGAATCGTTGTAAAGATTCTCATGGAAGTTACACATTTTGATTAATTATAGAAGTAATACCACATCTCATTACAGAATCCATGAATGGATTATAGAAGGTTCTTTTAGAGCACTGGTTGTCAGTGTGAATGAGAAAAGACCAAAGCAGAGAAAAAATGTTGGAATGTGGAAGGATTCAAATAAAATGCACAAGTAAAACTGGGCGCTGAACACTGACTGGTTACTCTCACCAAACACACGTCATGTATCACACCATTGTGAGTTATTCCTCACTTAAAAAACTCCTGCTTAACTAAAACTGTATCACGTGACTCCTCCTGAGTAGATTTTGGGTATTTTTTCCAGCTGCTGTAGATTACACTGTAAAATCTTATTAGTTCTCCTTACTTGAAAAAAACATGCAAACTCACAGGCTCAAAAAATTCAAGCTTTTATTTAAAACAACTCATTAGGTAGTAGTAACTTGTGCAATTTTAGTCAGCACGACTTAAGTTAACTTAAGAAATCAAAGTATGTTTTAATTACTTAAATGGCACCCAAAACATCACTTTTTTGCGATATGTAAATAAAACTCAAAGCTTCCTGAACACTTGCATTATTTAATTTCAATCTCCTTATGAAAAATTACTTAACTGAAATAGTTTTTCAAAGTATGCACATTCTTAATGAACTGACTGCACAGATGAAGATTTGAGGGCTACTTTTTCACAACAAACATCTTAAAACTAATTTTTAAAATGTGACAAATTAAATACAAAAAGATGAAAACTTTATGCATTAACCATTTCCAGCTGCTGGTGGTGCACTGCATTGTGGGATACCTTGCTGGCTGATCCCTACTACCACCCAACACCCTTTCACATTGCTTCAAATTAGCTAAATTAATTTTTAAAACATTTTTAACTCAAAACACCCTTAACTTATTGAAATTAAGTGCTGCTTATAACTATGTGAAAAAATAAGTTAAATCCACTTAATTTATTTGATTAAAGCCAACATTGTAACTTGACAATCCACCCAAAGTTCACTAAACTTACTTTAAAGCTGTAGTATGTAACTTTTACAAAAATGTGGGTTTTTTTTTTTTTTTTTTACATTTTTTTTTGTTAAAACTGTCACCATGTTGTGACAGCATGTTATGAGACAGATAATCTGTGAAAAGATTGATCTCCTCCACCTCCTCCCTGAGCTACTCTTGCCATCTGAAGAAACGCACAGCTCCTGATCAAACCCAACCAATCAGAGGCAGGTGCCTTAGCGCTGTCACTCAACATCATTTCCTCGCTGCTAAATGTGCTAATGGAAGAGAAACAACTAACCATCCAGGAAAACTGTTTATCTGCCGTCATCAGCGATCATGCTAACTAGCCTAACCTCTGCGAGCTGCAGTGCAGCAGAGAGCAAGGGGGGAGGGAGAGGAGAGGGATAAACAGTACCACAGGCGCGGTGACTGACAGCACAGCGCTAAGACCCGCCTCCTGCCTCCGATTGGTTGTTTGTAGATAGCACTGGGAGCACTGGGAGACAGCAGAGGAGCTCATTTTTTTTCACAGATTATCTGTCTCATACCATACTGTCACAACATAATGACAGTTTCAACAAATATCTAGACATTTTTTATTTTTATTATTTTTTTTATTTTTTATGAAAGTTACATACTGCAGCTTTAATTTAGTGCTAGCAACACCTTGACCTTGGATATCAAATGATATCCACCCATCTTTTTCAATTAGAATAGAATAGAATAGAAATAGTCTTTATTGTCCCACAGAGGGGCAATTGTGTGGTAGTGCAAGACCAGTTTTTATTCTGCTGATAACATCATTTGCAGTAATGTAATGAGAGCATAGACACCTTGCTGCCTCTGACAGGTCAGCTTTTAAAATTCAATGCACTGTGGATTGATCATATTTACCCACCACATCATAAATGCAACCACATTTGGCAATTGACTGGTGCTAATTTTCCCCACCAAATATTAATTACAATTTAATCACTGTTGCAATGTGACACACAATTATCTAATTATATATATATATATATATATATATATATATATATATATATATATATATATATATATATATATATATATATATATAATCACATACAATTAAGTGGTTGTATTGCCCTCTATGTTTTGTCCTCCAATATTTCAAGCCATAATCAGATCAGGTGGATATATAGCTCTGAGCATATATATAGCTCTTGATCACGATCCCATGAATTTGATGCATGTTTTATAGTTCCAGATTCATAAGTCAGGGCTAGTTCAGAAGTTTTTTGGAAAGCCTAAAGGCCAGTTTTCAAGAAACTTCAGAGAAACACACAACTGTCTGGTTTCCTGAAAACAACATGTAGAGAAATAAGGGATGACTAGACCTTTGGAGAGCATGCTAAACAGTACCCTAAATTGTTGTCTACAATATTATTTGTCATGTGACTAGAAATCCTTTAAACTTTGTTTATTCTATGAAATAAACAGATAATTACTAAAGAAAGAGAGAGGGAAGAGGAGGAAGCCACACCTGTCTGAGAGTGATGCTCATTATAATCATCTCTCTGCTTTCAGGACTGTACCATTAGCCATTTGTATCTCCATGGCCATTGTGACCTCCTGCTATGTGTTGATCAATGTCGCGTACTACACTGTGTTGTCAGCAGAGGAACTCCTGGCCTCAGAAGCTGTTGCTGTGGTAAGTCCATCCATCCATCCATCCATCTGTTAAATCAGCATATCTGCTTTGGAGGAAAACACTGCACAACAGAGAAGTGTAAAATCAGACATATGACACAAATGATAGTATTTTATGAAATAAGTTTTGGCTTTATAAAACATAACCTAAAATGATGAAACTATGAGATTTAGTTAATGTCACATATTTTTCAGCCATTTTGATTTAGGAGAGGGAAAAAATATGGGATCATTCAATCATATGATAAAAAAAGGAATCATGAACAGCAAGTACTTTGTTGCAACTCCTCTGTCTTTCCTGAAAAACAGAATGTTTGAAACCTTAAATAAATGACACTTCAACTTTGTTGTAGAAATGTAAATTGCAAGATGATTCCATAATTAATAATATTAGATCAAAAATGTATTTTAGAGTATGTTTAACAAAGCCAGAATGTTCAACTCTTCAATAAAACATTGTTATGAAAGTAATTTGCAGTTATTGAAAGTAAATAAAAAGACCTGAAAGTAGTTTTCTAGTTGCTGTTTCTCAAAGAACAAGACAATCCAGGAGGCGACTCTGAGATTCAAGGCTTTGTGATAGAGGTTTTCAGCATGATCTCTATATAGAGCTTTTTCATTTAAAATTAAATAAATAAACAAATACTGTTATTAATACATTTTTAATAATATTCCATGACATAAATAAATGTCCCCTTGAAAGAAAACAAAATTAATATTTTAAAAAATAAATTTTTACCTGATTTGTTTATTTTTTTATATAATGTATTTATTTCAAGATTCATTTGTGTATTTATTTCAGGATTTATTTATGTATTTCAAGATTTATTTAATTTATTTATTTCATGATTGATTTATTTCATTGTTTATTCATTTCATAACGGTGTTTTATTTTGTGACACTTTTTGTAAAGCTACTCTGTGTTTCATGGACCTTTATTTTTTAACTCTGGTTTTATTTCAGGCTCTTTTATTTCATGTTCTTATATTCAAATGAGGGGGCGGCGTTTCTCTCTGGAGTGGTGCAGCGAGCTGAGAGACCTCGAACTTCAACATATATGCATGAGGATGGAACATGCGAGCTGTAAGGGCTTGAACTGATGAAAGAGGTGGAATATCTGGAGCACTAAGGGAACTTGTCTCTGTTTTATTGAAAGCTTTTCACAACCCGCTCGAATCAACGCAACCCAGTCTCACCAATGACTACCCCGGAAGAGCCATGCGTTTCAAAACAAGAGCACATGAGTAAAGCTTAACTCCCCCGCTTACAAGGGAAAGCCAGGCGTGTCGTGTCGACGTAGGGAACACAAATTCTGTCAGGGATAACTGCCTTGGCACAAAACCAGGATGTCAGTTCAACCCCTCATAGCCCTCATAGCAGCCTCACAAGTTCCACCCTCATGCAGGTGCACTGAAGATCGCTGTCACTCAGCTCGCTGCACTCCGACCAGAGCTGCTCCACAGAGGAACTCCCACCACCCCCATTTGAATTTAAGAACATGAAATAAAAGAGGCTGAAATAAAAATGGCTCTAAAAAATGAAAATCCATGAAATATATACAGTAGTTTTACAAAATAAGAGGCACAAAATAAAACACCATTATGAAATGAATAAACAATGAAATAAATAAATCTTGAAATAAATAAATCTTGAAATGAATAAAAAATAAACAAATGAAGTAGACATTTCTTTTTTAAATATTTATTTTGTTTTTTTACATGGGGACATTTATTTATTTCATGGAATATTTATTAATAATGAATTAATAACAGTATAAATGTATTTATTTAGTTTTTTGAATGAAATGGCTCTCCATAGAAATCAAAGGATATTTATCTGCAATAATTAAATTATTGACCAAAAAAATAATGTTGGCTTAACCAAGGAATCAGAGCCTCTGAAGAGCTCAGACTTCCATCACAGGGCTGATGGTTGCCCTGTTGGTAAGTCAGTCTTTGTGGGAATATGAAAGGTCTCTGTAGAACGACTAATTAAACACAGAAGGTGTTTACTTATCAGATTAGGATCAAAATCGGTCAGAACAATATTTTCCTGCTGGAGATCAAAGGACAGACATCACTTCAAATCAACTGCACATGTATGCTAAAAGTGAAATGTTGATTAATAATCATCATATGCATCCAGCTAGACCTTTGGAGTCAGCTCATCAATTCAGCATGGGTAGAGCAGTATCCTTGCACTGATCTTTTCTGGGGAAAGATTCTGTAAAAGGATTAGATGGAGGGAAGATTTTGGGGGTTAAACCCTCAAATAATAAAACTGAATAAAACCTGGTTGAGATTTCCCAGAAAGTCAGGGAGTGCTATTATATTTGAAAGAGTTTGTCTTTGAGACATGATTATGATACTTCTGTTGACAATGGACACAAGTACTGGCAAAAAAGTTGGTTTGATCATTTGCTTAGTTAACTTTATTTGTAAAGCGCATTTCAGCAGCAAGGCAGTTCAAAGTGCTTCACATCATAAAAACATCAATGAAGTATACAGCAATATCACTGAGCAAATATCAATGCATCAAGATCATGAGGATTATTAAACAAATATCATCAAGCAAATATAATTCAAAAATATTGATCAGTGTTCCACTTACTACTAATCAAAGGCAGCTCTAAACAGGTGGGTTTTTAGCCCTGATTGAAAGGAACTCAGAGTTTTGGCTGTTTTGCAGTTTTCTGGGAGTTTGTTCCAGATTTGTGGAGCGTAAAAACTGAAAGCTGCTTCTCCATGTTTGGTTCTGGTGATCCAGAGCAGACCAGAACCAGAAGACCTGAGTGGTCTGGAAGGTTGCTATGACAACAGGTCTTTAATGTATTTTGGTGCTAAGCCATTCAGTGATTTATAAACTAACAGAAGTATTTTAAAGTCTATTCTCTGAGCTCCAGGAAGCCGGTGGAAGGACTTTAGAACTAGGCTAATGTGCTCTATCTTTCTGGTCTTTGTGAGAACATGAGCAGCAGCATTCTGGATCAGCTGCAGCTGTCTGACTTTTTAGGCAGACCTGTAAAGATACTGTTGCAGTAATCAATGCAACTAAAGATAAATGCATGGATGAGTTTCTCTAGATCTTGTTGAGACATAAGTCCTTTAATCCTGGAAATGTTCTTCAGGCTATAGAAGACTGACTTTGTAACTGTCTTTATGTGTCTCTGAAGGTTCAAGTCTGAGTCCATCACCACCCAGATTTCAGGCCTGATCATTAGTTTCTAGCTGTAATAACTGAAGCTGCGCGCTGACTCTAGATCACTCCTCTTTAGGTCCAAAGAAAATAACTTCAGTTTTATTTCTGTTCAGCTGGAGAAAGTTTTGTCACATCCACGCACTGATTTGTTCTAAGCATCTGTTCAGTGCTTGGATGGGTTCAGAGTCACCTGGTGACATTGTAATGTAGAGCTGTGTATCATCTGTGTAGTTGTGGTAACTAATCTTATTACTTGTTATAAGCTGAGCTAATGGGAGCATGTAGATATTAAATAGGAGGGGTCTGACGATTGAACCTTGGGGTACTCCACATGTGACTTTTGTCCGCTCCGATGAGAAGTTGCCTATTGACACAAAGAAATCCCTGTTCTTTAGGTAGGATTCGAACCAACTGAGTACTGTACCAGAGAGTCCGACCCAGCTCTCCAGTCGCTTCAATAATATATCCTGGTCAACAGTGTCAAATGCTGCGTTGAGGTCCAACAGAACCAACACTGCGGTTCTTCCACAGTCTATATTTGTGTGGATATCATTGAGCACTTTGACAAGGGCAGTCTCAGTGCTGTGGTGAGCACAGAAACCAGACTGAAAGATGTCAAAGCGGTTTGTCATTGTGAAGAAGCTGTTTAACTGTTGAATCACAGCTTTTCCAATAATTTTGCTGATGAATGGAAGGTTAGAGATTGGCCTGTAATTCTGCAATAGTGAAAGTTTTAACAACAAAATTCATAGAAAACCTAAAAAATATCTAAACTTCAGAGACTTGATATATCAAACCTATATTATAAAAAGGATCAATATAATACTAGCCCTGTGTTTATTTGACATGAGAGCAATACCAGAAAATACCATATTATACTTTTATTTCAGAGGTCATTGTTATTCATAATAGCAAGCTGGTTGCTGCTAAAAAGTGAATTTTTGGCTTAATAACACAAAAGGCAACTCAGTATAACACACTTCCATGTCACTCAGGGTGCAACACAGGATACAGATACAAAAATCTGCTGCTAAGCACCCTGGGAAATAGTTCCCACTGCCGCCTTTTTTTTTTTTCGTTCAATGTTTAAGAGTTGGCACTTAAAAACCCTAATTTACTCAAGTCTTGAAGATATGACAAAATTATTAAAACGTTAACACAATTCACTCCTGTAAGGTTATTTCTAACAAACTCACACATTTAAGTGCAAAATCTAAAACTTGCAAGATTTCTTTGACTTAAAGAAGTCAGTAGACACAACTAAATGCAGCTCTAATCTTTTACAGTGTAAATTAAGAATGTAAGAAATAAACTAAAGAATAATAAAACAATAGAATATGATATACGTGTGGGCAGAAAGCTACCTTTTGTTCTCCAGCAGCAGAAAGTTTGGTGTGCACCTTGAAAGTGTACACCTATATGCTGCAGTTCCTGCACTTAACATCTCATTATTAGTGAAGCATTTCTGGCGACTTTGCTCCCCCTCTAATGCAATTGCTTCAGCCCAACCCTGTTAATGCTAATCACATCTCAGACATTTCCCAATAACAGCCACCGTTCCTTATTAGACTGTAGACTGCTATCAGTGCAGCCCTTAGCTGAGGAAGACTCAATCACTAAGAGATCCCTGCTCTTTTGTAATGCAGTTAGCTTTATTACCCTGTGCACAATGAGTGTTAAGCGCGTCTTAAGAAAGGTGTTAGAAGCATTTCGGTGTTCTTAGAAGGATGATATGATAAAAGGATTACACTCTGTTCTTCCTGCATTAGACGGTGGGCAGAAGTTTACATTGAAAACTTAATTTAAGATTTAACTCATGTCTCAGACTTATATAAAAGAAGCTTGCAGCATTGTCTAATGAGCAATTTTAGATGACCTTAATAGGAGGTATGCTGATATTATGTGATGTGAAAAGCAATGAAGAGAGAGAGGACATGGATTACTTAAAGGTCTTTTAATTTAGCATCTTTCTCAATTAAGCATTAAGTATCCATTAGGATTAAAGTTGCATATTTACATCTAATGATCAGAGAAAATTGTAGAGGAATCAAAATATTATACTGGACTGAACGACATTAGAAAAGAGCATATTTTGTCCTTGGATCTATTTTTTGTAGTCCTCTGCTTATATAAACCACATATTTCAACATTTTCAGAAGTCACTGGAAGTTGCCAATTGACATTGTCAGCTAATTTGCATATTTGTTTATATGTAAATGTATGGAATTTTAATAAATGGTGTGGAAGGAAGAGTGATTGAGTAAATAAACAACATACCCCAAATCTGTGTTCAAATAAAAACAAACTTTTTCATTTAAAAAATATATATTTATTCGTTTTAAGTTTTTAGTTTGGCCTGGTTTGGGTTTTAATCCTATGTGTGTCTTCACAATTACAAATATTATCATATTTCATATGTTTCGATGTAATCTACAATAACAGTCTATAATAACAATCAGAATTGCAGTGATTCATTTTAGTCAGCTGTGACAGCTGTAACACTAGAAGGGGGTACATGGCAGCACCTGCTGTTCGTGTTGCAGAGTTTGAGCCACGAGGCTCCAATGACCTCTGAAAAAGTTATTGGATTCGTCTCCAGTAACTTTTTAAAAATGAGTCTCTTGAAGTTTCTGTAAACTTGCTAAATAGAACAAACATCTCTAAGCTGGGAAAAATGGGACTGAGCAAATGTTTGAAGAAATGAGCGTCATATGACAGCTTTATTTGGGTTTGGATTCCTCAGTAATGTGTTCAAACTGTTTAACAGTTTGTTTTTTTCATTTAAAAGTATTATTATTAAAACTATTATTTTAGTTTAAAATGACAACTCTACATGTATTTAGATAATTCAGATTTTTCCCCTTTACTAGCTATATTCTACCATGCCAGCAATGTCTGTAGGTAGTATAAATTTAACAGCTTCATGAATAATAATTAGCTTTGTCTCCCACTTCTGCATGACCCATTTATGACAATTACTGCCAGCAGTCCTTTCAGTCCTCTAAATTCAGTCTAATTAACCACAGTTAATAATATAAGACTAAAAAAAGTAACAGTCTACGGTCATGACCATAAATTCACACAAATCTAATGTATTTCTTAAAAAGTCTTTGAAACTCATGGAATATATTTAAATTGGTCTATAGTTTATCATGTTATGAATAAATCTAAAATGACTGGAGTCTCAAAGCAGAATATATGTGTACCTGGAGAAGTCTGGCTTAGCTTGAAAAACCTTTAGATTATAGCTGATTTTTCTATCCTGGGCACAACACAGGAGGATTCTATCTTGTAGTTTCACTCTTAAACACTGCCTTTTTATATTGTCCAGCACAATAAGAAATGTGTTTTTTATTCAAGAACAAGTGTTGTAATGAAGTAACCAACCACTTAACCTAATGTCTGCACACCTTCCCATGTAATGTAATTCTACATTTTGATCACTTCAACTCTGAAGCAGCAGATATTCTACTATCTTACTGATCTTTGATCCCTTTTTTCCTCATTTAACTTTCTTTAGACATTTGCAGAGAGGCTATTAGGAAACTTCTCGATTGTCGTTCCGGTGTTTGTGGCCTTGTCCTGCTTTGGTTCCATGAATGGCGGTCTCTTTGCTTTGTCAAGGTAAAGATTCTCCCTGTTTGTTTCAACCTGGTTCTGAACTGAGTTCAAACAGCAATATAAAACACTCTGCACATATGTGACTGTGCACAATAAAACCAGCAACAAGTCTCCCTGTGAGGGTTTTGAGTTATTTACAGATTCAGAAAGTGTGGGTACTAAGTTTTCAAATGTCAAATAATAAAAAAAAAAAAATAATAATAATAAAAAAAAAAAAGTTAGAGAGAAAACAGGCCTCAGTTTCAAAAGAACCCTCCCATACCCAATGGGCTGCTTGAGGGTGTTAACAAAGGCTGTTCATTTACATTGCTTTCCACCCCCCAGCATTGACTGTCTACAGGTATGACTGGGAAGGTGTGCAGACAAGTGAGCTTCTATCTGGCTTTTTTAGTTAGAAATATATATATTTAGAAGTTTTCAGCTTTTGTCACAGTTGCCATAAAGGCCATGAGCTTCTGTCCTGTGAGCCTTTGTCATGGAGTCATCTGAACCCTGAACTTTAGTGAAATTAAACCATGCCTAAATACAACGTTAATGTTTTCTTTCATCCTGAAGAAAGCCAGACGTAAATAATTTTATTTTAGGCATTACAGCTACTCAATGCAGTTGGTCAGCGCGGTGTGCACCAGTGCTCGTGCAAGACCCACCAGAAATTGATGGGGGGTTTTTTTGTCCGCTGTTTCTCCTCTATTGACTTGTTCCTGGTTTTGCCATGGCACATTACATTTACTTAAGCATGCAGCTAGAGTTGAATGTTTAGCCAACATTGTCTTAAAAAAAAAACAAACAAAAAAAACTGGTTGCTGCTCAGGATGAAGTCGTCAAGAACTCAACACTGTGGAGCAGTGGAACTACAGGTCTCACAACAGGGAGGTGCAGGAAACCAATAGAACAGACTCCGGAGGAAACAATGAAGGTCTCCACAAGGGAATCCAAATGCAGCACCAGAGGCTTAGACGATAACCAGGCAGAGGTAATACACAGGAAGGCAGAGAGCGCAGACTTAGCTTGAGGGGCAGGCAATACTCGGTGGTCGTGAAGCGGAGCTTGAGTCAGGATCCAGAAATCCAGAATCAAAGGAATCCGTAGCGGGCTTGGCAGGAGAGGAAGATCCATGGACAGAAAGGGGTCGAAGAAACACTAGAAGGCAAGGCATGGACCGCTGGATCTCTACTGGCTCGTGGGTGTCGATAATCTGGCAAGGAGGCAGAGGCTGAGAGGAGTTTAAGCAGAGCGGGGCCCAGGTGGCACAGCTCAGCAATCAGGCGAGGCAGGTGAGTTGAATGAATGCTAAACACAGCATGGACAGGGCAGAACGTGAATCATGACAATAACTAGTAAGCTGAATCACGCTCATTGTCGCTTTTGTCAAGTTTTGGGGTCAGGTGTAAAAGTACAGAGATGGAATTATGGGTAAATCTGATTCACCACCCAACCTCTGGGTCAGCAAACTAGATGTGTAACATGGGGGCTGTCGATACAGTCTACCACTCTAAGTAGCAACTGTTCATACCTACATGATTCCACAATCCCAGCTTTTGTTTTTTTTTTGTTTTTTTTTTTGAAGGGCAGCAATGCCCCTTGTTGTCTGATCCAACAGAGGGCTTACTGTATCTCAGATTATCAAAAAGTTACTTCAGCAATAATCTGGGGTTTTGCCATTCATGCTGACACTACTGTGATGCAAACATTTGTAGCAATCCTAGACCTATTTTTAAGCCACTTCAGCCTTCCACAAGACAACCACTGAAAAGTCTGTCTGTCAATGCCTACTAGTTCCTGCTCCAGTTAGGCACCAGCACCCACCCTGTGCCAGCAGTCATTAGCTGAGAGGGGGAGTACACATCTTGCCATTTCATCAGTCAAGAAAGATTATAAATGAGACAACAAACCATTCCCACAGACTCTCAGACCTTATGGTAATTAACAAACTTCAGTTATCCTAATAAGTATGTATTTGGACTGTGGGAAAAAAAACTGGAGTAGTTGGAGAAAACCCATGCATACATAAGGAGGTCACAGAATGTCCATATAAGAACTTTATGGCTGGTATTTGACATTAGCATAACTGATGCAGCACCATTGCCCATCAGTCCTGTTGCATTCTTGGTTCTGTTATTTCCTTGGCTGCTCAGAATCCTCATACTGCCTCTGGGCTTGCACAAATCACTGTGGACTACTAAGAAAGTCCATCAGACAAAGCTGTAAAGTTTTTCTTGTGATAGGGGTTAACACTGCTAACCAGCCATGCTTCTGCTTAGAAACATTAATTCATGAAGACAGTGGCCTTGTTCAGCAAAATTATGTTTTTTCCTATACTGCATAAAGGAGTTCAAGATTTATTAGAGAGACACATCAAAAAGTAAAAGTTTGTTTAAACTTGGCCTCAACAATTACAGTTTTTCTCTGTCGCTTTGGTGCATTTCTCAGAACAGAAATGAAATTCTCAAAACTACTTGTTCAGTCTTCAGATCATTGTGTCACTTGTGCACATGAAAATAGCTATTTCCGATTCCTTTGAGCAAGTTGCAAATGCTTCTGTACATCATGCAAGTGATTATGTGCAATTCTCTACTTTTTCCTACATTTGCAATTGCTTTTGTCATGTTGATCAAAATGAATTTTATGGGTCTCTATTGAATAGTCTTATGCTTAAATGTTGTGGAGGTTAAGTTCATCAAATAAGTCTTTACATGCAAAATGCTTGAACAGGTTGTCATAATATGTCAAGCATATTTCTATACATTTCCATTAGATGTTTTTCTAAATCTGTCCTGAATTGATACATTGCTCCCAGTTGAATCCTGAGTTTCTCCAGTGAAGGAAAATGTATAAAGCATTAGATCAACTGATGATCAACCAGTTTTTGGAAATAGCTCAAAGATGCCATGAACAATCTCTGGCAAGAATATCGTGTACATAGCTGGAGCACAACACAATATTACATTTCTGACAATGAAAGGACAAGGATTTAGACGGGGTCAACAGCCAGGGAGAAGATGAGGAGTGAGGCTGTGGCAGAGGAAGAGGCAGGAGAGGCTGAGGACATCTGCCAGTTTCCATCACTCCATCATCAATGGTTTGTGGCCCTCAACAGGATGTTGATGGAGTTCCCCTCACCCTACTCCTCATTGCTAAAAGATTCTTTCCAGGCTGCATCTCCAGAGAGGACATTTATTGTGATGTGGATGAGAGTTTGTGGCCCTACAGACATGAACATGAAGAGATGTAGGAAGACTGCACTGTAATTCCTAGAGCACTGCATGTACAGTTTTCCTTAAGGAGATTGTCTTATGTTTCCATTTCTACTTTTTTTTCTTTGTTCTCTCCAGTGCTGTGTTTTCCTTTCTGGATCATAATGACATTGTCTGTCAAAGTAAAGTAAAAGTGAATCTTGTCCAGTCTATTGCCATTGATCTTCCATTATTATACTTTACAATACTTGTCATCAAAACTTTAGCCATAGTTTACAACAGAGCATCCCTCCAGAGTTCACTGTTAAATTGATAACATGACTCAGCAGTTTGATTTATCTGTACACACTGAATCAATGACTTGTCATTCTGAGGCACTGACATGTTCATTGACACAGTTATTTAATTTTGAAATATGAACTAAGGATTTTGAGAAAGAGACTGGATTTTGCAGGTAATCCATGGTGTTTTGTTGTTTGTATGAATTTTGAGAAATGCCCTTACTGTTTTGCAAATGTCGAAAAGGATTTGAGAACTGCACCAAAGTGACTGAGAAAAAAGGTAACAGAATCAAACCAAATCAATACATTTTAGATGTTCTAGACAAGGCTAGAAAGGTGGGCCAGTTGGTATCACTGTTGCCTTGCAGCAAGAAGATCTTTTGTTTGAATCCTGGGGCCTGGGGTTTTTGTACATGGAGTTTGCATCTTCTCCCTGTGCATGCATGATTTCTCTCCACGTGCTCCGGTTTCTTCCCACAGTCTAAAAGTATGACTGTTTGGTTAATTGGTGTCTTTGTATTTCCTTTGGGTACAAATGTGTGCATGTGTGTACATAGTTTTTTGCCCTGTGGATCTCTTTGTTGCCCTGTGATGGACTTGCAACCTGTCCGGGATGTACCCCTCTCTCCTAATGACCGCTTGAGATAGGCACCAGTCACCCCGCAACCCTGAGGATTAGCGGGTATGGACAATGGATGGATGGATGGATGGCTGGATGTTCTAAGTTCCATTCATTGATGATTCAATGATAGATCCACTACAGAGGTTGGCAACTTTGGCTATCAAGTGCTGGGCCTGTAAGTTTTAGAACCATCCCTGACTTGGCACTTGATTGAAATAACCGAACTATGTCCTGCTTGTTATCATGTTGTGCAGTACCCTGTTAATGCTGCACTCATTTAACTCAGGTGTGTTCCTTGGGGGAAGCAATTACAACATGTAGGAAACTGGCCATCGAGGGCTGGAGTTTCACTGTTACTCTACTGTCAAATTGTTCCCATTTCCCCATGTTCACGTGAGTTGGTGTTTGTGTTATCCAGAATGTTCTATGTAGCTTCACGTGAAGGACAACTACCCGAGGTTCTGTCCATGATCCACGTCAACAGACACACTCCATTGGCTGCTGTCCTCATACTGGTCAGTGTCCATTCACTTTTCTTTTTATTTAACAGACAATACTGAGATTAACTCCTGTGTATCATCTCATGTTTCTATAAATAAGTTGTGTATATCTGTACTTGCAGTATCCTATGACCATACTCCAGCTGTTTGTGGGGGACATTTACAGCCTTCTGAACTTCATGAGCTTTCTGCGGTGGTTCTTTATTGGTGTGGTGGTTCTGGGTTTAATCTACCTCCGATATACCAAGCCTGATCTCCCCCGACCCTTTAAGGTCAGTGTCTCAGTATCTTTAACCAACTATACAGTAGCTGTACAAAAACTTGCTTGAATATAGTCTAAAAATCTTACAATAAAATACTTGTCACTCGTGCCATATATTGTTCAAACAGACATTTTGATGACTGCTTAGACTTTAAATTGTCAAATCTTGCAGCCAAAAACCTCCCTCAATTGGAATCAGTCTATATGCCTTTAAATGTTCTGTTTTTATAGAGGAGGTTACTCCTCTGATGGTGATAAGTAAATTGAATAATTTGGAGGTTTTCAAACTTTAGGCCCTTTTTTAAGTCAATTAAAGGCGGTCAGTGCCAATAATGAATCTAGTTCCCCTCCTGTGGTCATTTTGTGGATTTTCTAAGAAATTTTGTTCTTTTGAACTGCACTTGGTCCTACATGAAGTAACTGTAATAATATTGATAGAACCACTTTAACTAATATTAATTTAAACTCCTAAACCACACATTAATGTAAACATACATTATATAACATCAGGCTTATCTTGTCTCGTCCACAGGTACCGCTCTTCATCCCCGTGGTGTTCTGTTTGACATGTTTCTTCATGGTGTTCCTATCACTGTACTCGGACCCTTTTAACACAGGAATCGGATTTGCTATGTCCCTCACTGGTATCCCTGCCTACTACATTTTTATTTACTTCAGCAGACCCAAGTGGCTTCAAAAAGCTTTAGGTAACTCAGCACAAGCATCAACTTCATACAATGACTTTTTTTGTAAAATTGCTAAAAAACTTAATTTATAAACACATTTTTGAAATTTGACATTTATAGCTTTTGCATAAGGCTCTCACTAACTACATAACTTCTAAGTTGTTGATCCAGAAGATGCTTTTTATTTTCTCTCTCCTCTTTGTGTTATAATTATTCCTATAGCTACCATTGGCATATTGAAATGTGAGCACCTATTTTTAATAAATTACATCAATGATAATGCAGAGTTTTTGCATCAGATCTTTATCCCTCTTGATTGTAAAATTTACCAACTGAATCTTATAATTTTGTTAATATTCAAACTAATAGAAACAAGGTTTGAAGAGAGGGGAGAAGCAAAGGAGACACAAAGGCCTCTTCCTATATATATATATATATATATATATATATATATATATATATATATATATATATATATATATATATATATATATCTCAAAGGCTAGGACTTACATGTGTCAATATAGATTTTGACACATTAAAAATTTTAATTCAACTGATCACATTTTTTACATACAAAGGTTCTGGTCGAACACATGTTTCTGGTACGCCCGTGCAAACAGCAATAGATGACAAAGCTGATCTGATGGGACTCTGGAAAAGACTATTGTTGTCTGAATGTTGTGTGAGAAGGATTTGGCCTGGAAGTAGATCTTTACCCTTGTGGAATGGCTGAGGAATCATGGGAGTTTGACTGCCTGGCTTACATGTGATTTTTGGATCTGGGGAAGACTTCTAATCGTGTTCCCTGAGGCAGTTTGTAGTGAGTGCTGAGGGAGTATATGGGAACAGGGATGCTCTCATGGGCCATCTGGTCCTCATATAACCAAAGCAAGAGCTGCATGGCCTAAGAGATGTTAATACTAGATCTGAATGGTCTCTTTAAACTGCAAGGACACCATTGATAAGGTCTCAGCTGTTAAACTTCAATTTTTCATGCTTTGTCATTTGCTACCAAGATTTCTGTACATCAGTTGCTGAAAGAATTCATTAACGTCAAATGAGAAGAACCTTTAAGTTAAGTGTGGGTTGCTATGATGAGCTTTGCATAATGTTATAGAGGCATGTGTGTATACAGTATTGGTTTTGTCTAAAAATGTGCACTGAAAGTTACTGTTTGATTCTGGAGTGGAATGAGTTATTTGTAACATGTTTCATTTTTGTACCAACAGATTCCTTGAACAGAACATTGCAGATCATCCTAGAGGTGGTACCTGCTGACCAGTAACAGCGCACGGTTTCTTTTTTTCACTGAGGAATAATGAAAGACAAGCCTTATGTCAGAAGTAGCTTAGTTCAAATCTTTTTATAGATGTTTATTTTTAAAGTTATCCTTTGATTTAGAGTAAAAAAGTTGTCAGTATAGGGTTAGGTTAAGGTAAGGTTACCTTTCAGCGGCCATCACATGTACTGAAACACAATACTTGCTATTGGCTTTAATTAAGGGACCTAATAGAATGATTTATCTCAGATTATCTCAGAAATTAGCAATATAAACTTGAAGTCTGTGTAACCATGTGGTCATATTTTTGTTTATTAGTTTTACTGATAATTTATCAGAAAATGAATGTCTTAACATGCAGGTTTGGTCCAAGCAATTAGTAATCAGAACTCCCAATAAAAGTGTGAGAACAAGAAGAATGTTTTCTGTCATTTCTGTAAACTTTATTAATAGGTTTGGAACTCAAAATATCTAATTTCTAGTATGTAATTGTGTCATTGTGGTATTTTGTTAATATTTGTTTAAAAACATCTTTACTATTACTTCAATTTTTTTGCACTTAGCGTGTTTTCTGGACTATAAGTTGCACTTTTTTTCATAGTTTGACTGGTCCTGCGTCTCTTCAGGACGCATTTTTTGACTGTTGTGTTAAATGTTAATTCCTACTGACTGACATGAGTCAAGGAAGCTGTGAAGAACACTAATCATGGACTGAAAGCACGATGACCAGAGCTGGAGGGACAAGTCTACAGATGGGTGCTTGAAGAATGTGCTGCCAGGAAGAGGCTTGTGTACGGTTCAGTCACGTCTCCACGCTCTGGTAGTTGCAAAGGGGATGAATATAAATGACTGCAGGCGGGCCTTCTTGGTGTTACTGCTTCTTCCAACGTTACCGCCCCTCTATCAGAGCGCAGACGTCGGCGCATCAGAAACCACCAGCAGACTTCCAAGCCGAGGTCGACAGCAGGGGGGGGGGGGCGGCTCGATCCTAAATATCAATAATATCAACACCAAGTCGGAATCAGTATCGGATGTGGTAAGACTGACACTTTAGTTTCTAAGTACCTCTTGAAATTTTCTTTTATTTTGGTATTGTAATTTCTCAACTCTATCTCAAAAAGGATTTTGTTTTGATTTGTTCTCAAATGATATTTTTTTGCACTTTGTTTATGCAGGAAAAGATGCACATAAATATTTTGTTTTTCTTTTGTTTCTATGTATCATGGTAATATGTTATTCAAGTATTTTGCAGACACCAATAAACTTTGTCCAAATTCTGTCCTAGGTTTGTACAAAAAAATTTTAAAGGAAAAATCACATAACACCTAAAGACCAGAAGTTTGATGATATGTCAACCTTGAATTAAAAAGTATCTGTATCAGTATCAGCAATACTTGTGCTGTATTTACTTGGTATCGGATTGATACCAAAATAAGCAGTATCACACACCTCTAGTTGATGGCTTCCATGAATTCATTGAAAAGCAGGTGACTGAACACGTGCCACCAGAACATATCATCAACATGGACGAGGCCTCCCCTCATGTTTGACAATTTAAAAATAAATGTGGCTTATATGTTTTTTTTTTGTCCTCTTCATTTTGCATTTTTTGACTTCTGCGACTAATAGTCTGAAGCAGCTTAAGGTCCGGAAAATGTTAAAGAAAGTATTTATTTGGAAACCATGTTACAGGGACTGTCTCCCTTCACCGTGTTCACACAACACTGACTTAGTTTCAAAGTGTTCAGGCTCAGCTTGTGTACGAAGGGTGCTACGTCTCTGTCTGTTCTCCATCTCTGTTAGCATGCAGATGGTCCAGCTCCACCATTAGGACCTTTGCCATTTGACTCAATCATTATCATGACTTTCCATCACCACCGTGACCTTATGTTCCCTTTCTCCCATCACATTTCACATTTGCCAGTCAGATTACATCTGCAGCACCATCCTCTTCCTGAATCTGGAATGAAGCGATTTGGCCTGATGTGCCCTGCTGTATGTATGTTCTCACTCCAGAGAACTCTGTGTGTGTATTTGTGTGTGTGTAGTTTGTTGATGTGTCTGCTCTCAGTTCCCCCCTGGGTGGGATTTGCAGGTAATCAATCTGTGTAACTGCTGCCCCATGGCACATTGAATTCTCTCTCTGCTCTGTGTCCTGTAAATGGAGGGCTTTTACTGTTGATGACAGGCTGGAGACAAAATTCCTGGGAGCTTTTACTTTAGTTCTGAGCCACAGAAAATTTGGCCTAAACCCAACTAGCATCAGGCTTTGGGTGAGAAGTAAGCAGTTAGCTGGACATGCTGCAAGTGTATGGAGATTCACCACAGAACTGATGCTTCATGGACTGCCATTGCTGGACTTTGAAATGGAAAAGTAACATTTGCTAAAAGTCAGTCGAATCAGTTTCAATAATGAAGGGCAAACCTAGCTCAGGAATATTTTCAAACCTCTTCACATTCAGATATTTGGAACTGTCCAACTCAGCAGCTGACATTTCAGCTCATTTAAGAATCAGACACCAACCTTTTTTACTGGATTAGTCTGCCTGAATGTGTTGTTAAATGACACTTTTCTCATCTTAACAATCACTCAGAGTGCTTCCAATCTTCAAGTCACATTTACCAGTTCACACACATCCATACCTCACTGCACAGTATTGCTAGGCAACTTGGGGTTCAATGTGTTGGCCAAGGACACTTTGACATGACGTGGGAGACACTGGAAGCAAACTCACAACAGTTGCCAGGGGTATACTGTTCTCCACTGGGTCAGAAAAGCTAATAAATAAGCAGTAAATATTTTAATTATTAAAAGATTAAATAATTAAAACGTGTTTCTTGTTCAAACCAAATTCTAGCATATGTGGCATCATAAGCTTGCAGCTATGCTATTAGATGAACACCATGTAAAAAGGCTATCTCTACTTAATAACCTGAAGGAATAACTTGCCTTAAAATTGTGTACACAGGTCCTAAAGGAGGTATTCCCCACTTTCACTAAAACCCTAAAAGACTTTCATCAAAGGACTGAATAATTTCATCATTAAATACAAAATATTACCAGATATTCTTTCAAGCACTGAATTAAATTAAAGCAGTTTTAGCTCTTGTAGGACAACATAAACATTAGTACTACGTTAGTGTGATTTTTATACTACAGTAAAAACTGAAAGTCATCTGCAGACTAAAACCTTTATAGACAAACATAACATCCTGTTGAGGGAATACGCTAAGTCAGTAAAAGTCATTCATGTTGTAAAAATGTTGTAAACAACTAAAGCTGAGCATTAACAGTTACCTTGTAGAACTACCACAATTGGAGAAACGACTTCTTCTCTAGAAAGCAATTCACCCTGTATAAAGACCAGGTCAAGATGTGATAAATACACAAGAGAGTGAATTACCTTTTACTGTTTCAGCTCCACTGTGTGGGAAGAACTCTGTGCTCCTGATGGAGAGGACATCGAAAGCATTACAAATTGCATCATGGACTATATCAACTTCTGTGTCGACAACACTGTACCCATCATGACGGTACGGTCTCCAATAACAAGCTCTGGATCAACCCTGAAATAAAGGCTGTCCTGAAGGAGAAAAAGAGAGCATTTAAATTAGGAAACATGGAGGAGCTGAGAGCTGTGCAGAAGGAACTCAGAAGGAAAATTAGGGATGGAAAAAACATCTACAGGAAGAAGATGGAGGATCATCTGCAACAGAGCAACATCAGTGGGGTTTGGAGAAGTCTGAAGTCAATTTCAGACCCTCAGGTTGTAGGAGACTTAGAGTGGGTGAACAACTTGAACCAGTTCTTTAACAGGTTTGACCAGGCTCCCATCCCTCCCTCAGCCCATCTCCCCCTGCGGTTACCGCCATCATCTGTAATGACTGCCAGCTTTTCTTCTCAGGACTTCACACCTCTCAGCTCTCAGCCATCATCCACCCTCTTCACTTCAGAGGACTCCATCCCCCCCTCCCCCATCTTGTCTCTTTCAGCACTTCAGGTGTGGAACGAGCTGGAAAAGATCAAGGTGTGAAAGGCTGCTGGTCCAGATGGCATCTTCTCCAGGCTCCTGAGGTGCTGTGCAGATCAACTGTGTGGCATCATGGAATATATTTTCAATCTGAGCCTGAAGCTGGGGAAAGTACCACAACTGTGGAAGATGTCCAGTGTGGTACCGGTACCAACTCAAGTCAAGTTTATTTGTATTGCACATTTCAGCAGCAAGGCAGTTCAAAGTGTTTCACATCATAAAAACATCAATCAAATATACAGCAAATCATCAAAAACATCAAACTCATCAAGCAAGTATGCAACCAAATCATCAAACTCATCAAGCAAATACACATGAAAATCATCAAGCATATATCAATTCATCAAAATCATAAGAATCATCAAGCAAATATCATCAAGCAAATATAGTTCAAAGTTCCACTTACTACTAACCAAAGGCAGCTCTAAACAGGTGGGTTTTTAACCTTGATTTAAAGGAACTCAGTGTGTCAGCTGTTTTGCAGTTTTCTGGGAGTTTGTTCCAGATTTGAGGTGCATAAAAACTGAAGGCTGCTTCTCCATGTGTGGTTCTGGTTTTGAGGATGCAGAGCAGACCAGAACCAGAAGACCTGAGTGGTCTGGAAAGTTGATACAATAACAACAGGTCTGGCACCAGTCCACAAAGTCCTGAGTCTACTATCTGTACTCTGAGATGTTCTCACCTGTGATGAGGCCAACTATGGCAGTCATCAGAGAACGTTTGCGTCAAGAACCACAGTGTTGGTTCTGTTGGACCTCAGTGCAGCATTTGACACTGTTGACCAGGATATATTATTGGAGCGACTGGAGAGCTGGGTTGGACCCTCTGGTACAGTACTTAAGTGGTTCGAATCCTACCTAAAGAACAGGGATTTCTTTGTGTCAATAGGCAACTTCTCAACTGAGCGGACAGAAGTCACATGTGGAGTACCCCAAGGTTCAATCCTGGGACCCCTCCTATTTAATATCTACATGCTCCCACTAGCTCAGATTATAACAAGTAATAAGATTAGTTACCACAACTCCGCAGATGATACACAGCTCTATGCACAGCTCTATATCACTGTGCATTTTCTGTCCCTAGTGGGACAGACAATGTGATAATGTGACAGAATGCGGCAGCCCAAGATGACACCGTGTCCTTGTTTGTTGTTGAGATGTCCTCTGCTGAACCTGCTGAAGAGCGCTGATCTCCATTCGCCAATATTTCAGCTGTTGTGTGTGACCACAGCTAGGGCCCGTATTCTGAAAGAATTCCAAGACTTAAAGTAGTTTCTAGTGACATCATTTTTGGAAAAATATTAATATTTGTGGAATTCTAAGATTTTTCTAAGAATTTCAACTCGGTAACATAAAAGTTATTCACAAAGCATCTTAGGCCTTGTTATGGATTTATTTTTTTGTGGCTTTTTCTAATCATCTCTTTGCTGCTCTAATTAAACATATCTGCCCTACTTAGTTGCTTATCTGCTGTGCCGCTCACTGCTACAGCTTACACAACATAACCTAAGCGCAACACGTAGTCAAGGATACAAGAGGATGACACCCTTTAGGAGGGTTAAAGGTGAGGTGTAGATAAAGCAGGGCTCACGCTCCATTCTTTGCTCCTCTCGGTTCATCCATAAGATGGGCTGGGGGGGTGGGGCTCGGTACCGAAGGTTAATGTTACTCTGTACACTGATCAATCTTGATTTTATATACTTAATCATTTCTCATTATTTCACAAGGTAAATACTTTGCTGGTTTTAGTGGTTGGGTCTCGGAACTGGAGAGAAACAAAGTTGGTGGTGCAGGAAGGGGAAACAGGGTGAACCCCCATCAAACAGCCTTAAGAGAGCTGCTAATCTGACAAAATGTTCGGAGTAGTGAGGAGGACCTTTTGTGAACCTAAGAATGTCTGAAGCAGAGAAGATGGAGAAAAGATGGACAGAAAGGAGAAAAATTTTATGTAAAAATGGACAGAGATGTGCAAGCAGCAGGTTCTGCTCTTCCAAGTTGGTTTTCATTTACTTCCCCATTTCATGTTTAACCTTCCTCCAGATAAAACAAGTCAATACAAGCAAACAATTACAGTGAATTGCTGACAACTGAGGGTTCACATTATTATCAAACAAATTATGCAGTAAAAAGACCAGCATGGCAAAAAGCTGTGAAAAATCACCATAAAGATGAAGATGTAAATAAGGTGATCAAACATGTTGATGCTGTTTCGCAATAGTTTCAACATCATAACTTACTTTTCTTAATCCAGGCTACATTAAATGATTAGTTATTTGCTATCAACTCATCACTGAGGGTGTATTTGTTTTTTTGTATCATTTTGTTTCATGCATCGACTAATCACAGTCCCCAGAAGACAGGGTCACACCTAACAGGGTCAATCACTAATATAGAAACTTCTGTCGATTCTTTGCTCAGAGTCACTGTCAGCAGTTGACTGAATCACTTTTAAGCTAGGACTCTTTGTCCTTGGCAGGAAAACATAGTTTGGGCTGGATGTGACCTGACAGAACAATGAAAAAATTTATATTTATATTTTTTATATATATATATATAAATATATATCATATATATATATATATATATATATATATATATATATATATATATATATATATATATATATATATATATATATATATATATATATATATATGAGTGGCTGTATGTTGTATGTTTGTATCATATCAGAGTATTCTATTACTGTTATTCTGTTCTATTCTATTGCTCAACCCCACTGAGAATATTTAAATATGCTGAACCATGCATCAATTCAATTTAAATATATTTTTTAAAAAAAACACCCTGTCCTTCTACATGTCGCTATGATAACTGTATGAATAAAGTTTGCAGCAAAAAAAAAGTATGAAAATCAGTTTAGTATTCAGCTAGATCTGATTGATTAAACGCACAGATACTTCAGTGTGCCTGCCAAACAGAAATACTGAGTCGAGCAGGCGACTGCTTCAAGTTGGTGGCCCTACGTCTCGCTAGCACCAATCGGGAATGGAGGTCCATGAGGCGTCTATTCTTTATTATGTCAGTAGCTGTGTTTCCATTAACTTTCAAGTTGCACAAATTAAAATTACAAAAATAAATTTGCTTAATGGAAACAAACCATTTTCGAAAAAATTCTCCTTTTTCGAGAAAAGGTTTTCGCGCTAGGATGAGTTGGTTTTTTTGACCGTATCAAAAGTAGTTTCCTTCGTGAAACTACAACTGAAACACTTTTTTCACATCACATGAGTCACATGATAAACAATTGCATGTTGCCACTGGCGCAAACCACGAAGAAGAAGACAACAGGAAGTAGTTGGAGGATCATGGCACGGCATGTCTTTAATGGTTTATCTTGTGAACAAGCTTATTCACTTGTGATTTTAAGTTCAATTCCTGTTTAATGGAAACACTGCAATTGCGAAATTGTGTTTTTTTGACATTACTAGAAAATCGTTTAAGATTAGCGCACCTTTGAAATAGAAATGCAACTTATGATTTTGATGCATTGACATTTGCTCTATGGTTTTGATGATTTTGATGTATACTTGATGCTTCTACGATGTAAAGCACTTAAAACTGCTTTGCTGCTGAAACGTTCTATACAAATAAACTTGACTTCTTTGTTCTGTTTTTTATATATATCTTATATTCTTTGTGTGAGCCTGTTTTCTGTTATTGTCTGTCACTGCCACTTTGCTGCTGTTGCACAGAAATGTCCCTATCGTGGGACAAAAAAGGATATTTCTATTCTATTCTATTCTCTATTCTTCCAGCAAACCCCCAATGCAGCTGTGTGTAGGGTCAACCTGGGGGCCTGGCAGTGTTTGGGGGTTGTGGGCCGGTTTGGTTAAAGTTCTGTATTAATGCTTTTTCAGCTGCCTTGTGATGGATGAGCTCTGGCAGGGACCAGAAGGTGCTGCCCTGGTTGTCTTGCTGCCCGATTCTTTGGATGTATGGTTTGAATGGATGGGGTTCTGGTGTACTGCTGCATGGTTGTGATTTGAAGGTTGCTGGGGGCTGTGCATGGGTTGTTGCTACAGGTGTTACCCTAGGTGCTGCTCTGCAGCCCAGTTGAATGGCATTGTCAGTTTTCTGGGCATGTGGCAGTCTGGCAGAAGGGTGGTCATTGGGGTTGGGGACAGGCTGTCTGGTGATGTGCAGCAGCACTTGGACTACTTGTGGGTGTCTGTAGGCTATGAGTTGTGCAGGGATTGTCAATTTGCTTGATACATTGTAGTCTGTATTGGTGCTGTTGGAGCTGCATTCTTTGAATGGAGTTGTCCTTCGCCTTTTCAAGGATTTTGGAAAGATGGTGGTTTTCTAGCTGCCAGGTGGAGGATCCTGTGTTCAGCTGTGATTCCACTGTGTGAATGCCATTAGCTTAGGTGCAGTGGTGGTCAACTTGTGTTTGTCAAACCCCATCAAACTTGGGAATTGCTGTCCGAGGCAAGTATTAGGCTTCTTTGTCTGATTAATCTACACTCATTGTTTTTAACATTTGGCCACCTTCCCCAAACACTATCAATCCACTTCCAAGGCCACTTCCGTACTATTATTTGTATATATGTGTAAAAAAACATTCAGTTGTGGGAACTACCTAACACTTTTGTCAGGTAATTTTCTGTAGTTGTAGCAATTGGTACAATTTGTATTAAACAAGACATTTTCCCCTCAGAATAAAAAAAAAAACACAACAGTACAATGTAAAAAAAAAAAAAAAATCACATCTTAATGAGGAAACTGATTAAGAGCACATGAGCACCCACAGTGATATCTGGGTTTTGAATTAATTCTTATTCATAGAGGTATTCTGTTTATATATGATGAAAACTGTTGCTTTTGTTTGCTTACACTGAAAACAAAGAAGGAACCTCTGGAAGTACATTACCTCGATGTTTGCTGTGTGTCTGATTAAGTGTCGGTTGGTGCAGTAAAATCAAGAAGATAATTAAGAGCTCAGATTGCAGAAAATTTTTTTAGCATTGTGCTGGAAGCTAAACACGTACACACACATGCAAACACAATCAAAAGGGAAAATGCCAGCAGTTGGCTCAGTACCAACAGGTAAGGTCCCCCCAACCCACCCTTTTAAATAGAAACACACACACACACACACACACACACACACACACACACACACACACACACACACACACACACACTTTTCTGCTCTGACCAGCCTGGGGCTCACACTGGGCTGGTTGGTGGGCATTATTTTACCATAAACAATAATATATTTACATATAGCTCTGTGTGTGTTATACCTGCTTGTGTGAATATATGCTTTAGTGATGTGATGAATGCACGGAGTGAAATGAATAGAAGCAGTCCAACAGGACATAGAAAGGAGGAACAAGCATGATGCACAGCCAGTACACATCCTGGGTAACATGGTCTGCTTTGGAACACACACGGACACAGCCCATTTCACTCCAAGGGTGTATTCACACCAGGAAAGTACTTTAATCCGCCTGGTTGGTCTGGACCAAAAATGAACTTTATTTTCTTCATTTGGTGCGGTTTGCTTTAACAATGCGCTTTTTTCCAAGCGGACTTTAGTTAGTAAACAAAGCCATGCGCGTGATGAACACTGCTCCCATTGGACAGAAATGACGGGTGTGGGACCCAGAAAAAGCAAACTTTGGAAGTCCTGCGTGCTGCATTTCTGTTGTGCACATTTATACTGTTATCACAACTCCAGTACCATTTTGAATGTCAAGATCAGCTCATTCAACGCAGGTTTCGTGATGTGATGTTTCTAATTTTGAAACAGCGTCAACAAATGCTGCTGCAAACTGAATGAGATGAGATGATCTGCACCCCCTGACCCACAACATGCTGCCAGCAGCATCGCTAAGCACAAAACGGTGGATCAGGTATGATTTCAGCCCAATGAGTACATGCAGTAGCAGCACTGGCAACACTTAAGGGCTCATTTTTACCATAATGCCCAGCAACGGTGGCTCATGAAGTCCAAAAAGATGTATATTTTCACTAGTTGGTTTGGATTGAGGGCGGTCTGTGTTCACACCAGAAGCGAACTGTACCAGATTTCATTTGGAGGCGGACCGAGACCACCTTAAAAAGTGGGTCTTGGTCCAGTTATTTGATCTGCACCAGGCTTCGCTTGAGTGTATTCACACCTGCACACAAGGTCTGGACCAACGGGAGAAACGAACTCTGGTCTATTTAAAGCAGACCAAGAGTGTCAGGTGTGAATACACCCTAATATGCAAACGTTCCAACACTGACGATGAAGTAATCAGTTTAGCTGATTTCAAATCTAAGGTTTGAGTTGTTTCATGAGTGATTTGCATGTAACATTCATAACCTCCTGTCAGCTTTGTGAGTATATGAATATTAGACAGTGAAAGCCCACACCTCTACAACCAGCTGAGATGTCATGGACCAAGAGCTGATCCTTCCAGTGTTTGAAACAGAAAGGTAGTCCTGCTGTGACCCAGAGGCTTTCCCGAGATCCAGGGGCTGAGATGGTGGAAGCGGTTGTTGTTAATATTTCTTTTATTAAGATTTTAGTAAATTTCTTTAACCTAGATCTCCATCAGGTTTAATACTTATTATTACTTTAATCAACTTTAATCAATTTGGAGCTTATTTCTACATCAATTCCCTGATGCTGATGTTATTTTTTTTTTTACCATCTTTGCGTGATTTTCTTCATGTTGTTATCAACCTTTATTCCCCCATTTTATGATCTTCCATTCTATTTATAATCTGACCATAAACATTTTAGAAACTACTTTCATAACATATTCAAGCACTATTGTCCACATTTTAAATAAATCCACATAAATATTTAAAAATCACGTGTTGTGGTTTTTCTTAAATATGATTTCAGAATTCTTTGGCAAAGCTGAGCACCTGTCTTGAGCCTCATTTGAAAATTATTGAGCTAATCACCAGTATTCCCAAATGAACAATTTCTTCTTCTGCTCAAATAATCAGGCATTAGGTAATTAAATTCTAATCTTGTCTTGAGCACTACAGCCTATACTCTCTGGTTTGACTGTCTTACCTGTACCCCATCAAGGTGGATCCAAAAACTTTGGCTGAGCAATCAACAAGCATATCATACCACTTGTTATTCATTAAAGAACACTCACCATTCATACATGCTCCACAATAATCAGAGTGTGGAGCTCATACATACTTGACATTGACTCCCTGAAACAGGTCAGCCCGCCTCATCTGGTGCAGCAAGAAGGTCCTTGGTTTGAATCTTGGCCTGTGGTCTTTCTGCATGGAGTTTGCATGTCCTCCATGTGCATGCATTGGTTTTATCTGGGTACTCTGGCTTCCTTTCACAGTCCAAAAGCATGACTGTTAGGTTAATTGGTCTTAATAAGTTGCCCTTAGATATGAGTGCATGAGCCTGGTTGTTTGTCCTGTGTGTCTCAGTGGGCGCAAAGAGTTGGAAATCTCATGGAGCAAAGCGAATTAACCTGGGCTCTCGGTGTAAGGTGGATTTTCTGTATTTCTAGATGGAGTGCCTCTTAAACTAATTGAATTACTTGACAATATCTTATCTAAACCAGTACAGCATGAATACAGACATATCGTGTCCCAATATTCAGCTAAGTCTTAAAAGTTTTTGATTCAGGTACAAAGAAAATTGACAGACATGTCGAAAAAAATACTATATCCGAATAATGGCATCATTATGCAACAAACTGCCTTTCTTGCATACAAAAAGTCTTTAAAATACATATCTGAATGGTATATAATTTTTGTCATGTGGTTTAATTTCTGAAGAGCATCATAATATTGACAACCTCAAGAGGGGGTCCGAACTCTGGACTCCTCTTGTATTGTAGACTCACAAACTGAGCAGATGTTGCGCTAACACATCTGGTTTGTGTCATATCATCAGTTCATCAGTGCATTGCTTCTCTCTCTCTCTCGTGGGAAAACACATGTGAGCTCACAAAAATGAAACTGCAGCTCTGTTTCAGTTCTCCATCCATCTATCTCCTCTGTCTTTTATCTCTTTCCTTTTCATACACTTCACAGATCACACGCACACCCAGAATGGATTTAGTAATCTATACCAGGTGTGTAAGGCAGCAGGACGTACAACAGAATACTGAGCAGAAGTATTAAGTCACTGAGCATCTCTCTCATGTCATCCGCTATTTAGCAATCAATGCTCAAAACTTGTCGTTTAGAAATTTGCTTCAATTTTAATCAAGATAGGAATACCTCTTTGTGTTTAGTATGTAATTTAGTTTATGTCAAGCTTATGTCAGCTCTACCCAAGCTGACAACAATCTATTTATGATGCAAAAAGAGGATAGCAGATCACTTAAATATGCCTAATTTGCACCATGTGGTGGAAAAGCTTTGATGGGGATCATTTTAATATACAGCTTTATTTTGGTTTTCCCATTGTTATCTCCAGTCATTAAACTCAAATTAAATCCTTTCCAAATTGCATAATATCTTCCTCAGTACAGAATGGTTTGCATATTTGTTCATGACTCTGAAAAACATTTAACATGAATTTTTTGAATCTGTTCCAACATTTACCTGCTTCTAAAACCTGGCGCATACGTTCCTGTGTGCATATGCACTTAAATGCCTTTTTAGTGTTGGAGTTCAAAAGTTTTAGACAAGAGGTTTGAGACTATTCTTTCTGTTTCTGGACCTTCTGCGGAGACTCCCTGTGCTCACGCAGCTTTGGGTACTTTTTTGGGCTTTTTCTGGACTCTTAATGAGTCTGGAAGACATAGTCTGTTTCCAGCTTATGTAGTCAAGTTCATTTATTTGTATAGCACAGTTCAACAGCAAGCCAGTTCAATGTTGAAGGGTAGCAGCCAAGCATATGAGAGTTAATGAGGAAAAAGCCTGTCATTATTGTCAAAACAGCTTGGCTGTGTGGGAGTCATACACTCAATCATATATGTATTTTTAAATAATGTATTCTATTTTTCAGTCTGTATATTTTGCCTGTTGTTGACAGTGAAAGGCAGAATATATGGAATGAAAAAAGAAGCATCTGATTTTCAGCTTGATATGGTTATAAACCATGTGTGGTTACTGTGTGTGCTAACTGAACTGGAGTTACCAGAAAATACTATACAAATGAAACAAGTAAATATTTATATATATTTGAACTTGGTATTTTAGGCATCTCATTATTTCTGCACAGATTTGTAAATTAAGGAACAGATTAAAGATGTCACTTGTCAGAATTGCTTGTATTGAGTAGGTCTGGAAAGGAAGACTTTGCTGTTATAATTAAGATGAGATTTACTGACTTGAAACTCACTGATCAGCACACTGAAGAGACAATCTATCGTTGTTTTCATGTGTCTGTGTTCAGATTTCATCCAGGATAAACACATTGTATTAAATGAAATGCATTCTTAGCTGTGTCTACAGCTATTGAGAGGCTGTTGAGTCAGTGGCTGAAAAAGCCCCCCAGATCACTGTGGGTTTATTAATTTATGCTGACAGTTTGGATGAGGTTGTAATATCTCCTCTCCTCATCACTCTTCTCATTTCCCTTCTCCTAACCTCCATCCTGCATCCCAGCCTCCTTCCCTGCTCCAGCCATTCTTCTTTCTCATCATCCATTCTATTATTTTCTCCTGCAGTTGACTTAGGATGGACCTCAATCCCCGGGCATGGCTGACCTTTCACTATGCTATCTGAAAACAACGACCAGAGCAAGACTGCAGCTCAGACAGTATTTCACATTTTCATGAGGAGATCTGTTCATGTGCAGTTCCCTGTGCAGACACATGGAGATGCTGCTGAGCTTCCTAAATGCTGGGTGTGTTTTTTCCTCCTCCGACGGTCTGAAGCGCAGGCTAGTTAGAAACAATAAGAGAAAGTGCCCCAAACACTCCAACAATGCTTGGATAAACACACAAAGAAGACATTATTGAGTTACAGTAAATGATTTGAAGAGAAAAGGGAGAATCTGAAGACAGCTTTTATTGCACAGATCAATGAGGAGGTAGAAATAATGAAAAACATCTCAGAATGAGAGGTTACCTTGCAGAAAAGCAGTGAGTCGTAGCACTTTAGAAACATGTTGCCCTGCTGGCAGGAAGCTTTATTCCATCAGACAATACCCCAGTAATTTATAGATTCAGCAGAGCGGGCTTTTAACCTGTCAGAAGTTGCTGCTGCTTTCATTCTTCTGGCACATGAGAAGCAGAAGGATTCTTCTTATATCAAGCACATGACATAGGAAGGATAACAATGTAAGACATTTTCATTTTCTCATCTCCTGATTACACATTGTCACAAAGACTGTGAAGCCTCCTTCCCACTTGACTAAACCCCATTAATGGCCATTAACATCTGGCTCCTGCCATCAGTTGTTATGTGTCTCACCATCATTCAGCTGCAGGTCAAATAACTGCAGCGCATAAAATCAGACGTGGGGTTTTTTGGAAGATTTTATGGCGCTAGTGGCCTTTATTGGACAGTCAATTAATGGGAAATAGGGTGTAGAGAGAAGGAAAGAAAATGAACCCAAGACAGCCTCATAGAGGACCACAGCCCCTAGAATTAGAGAAAGTTATCAATTCATTATGTCCATAAGAAACCTAGTGTCAAATCATAATAAATTCTGTCCAAGAATGTAGCTAAAACCAGCTAGACATGATGCCTCCAACTACAGGTGGTGTCCTGCTCAGAGATCAAAGTGACTTGTAGAGCAGGGGTGTCCAACTCATTTTTAGTTTGGACCATATCAAGATCATGAATGTCCTTAAAGGGACGGTTCTGGCAGAATGTATTGATGATACTAGCCATTAACAAACTGTTAAAATATGAATAAGTAGCTGTCTCTGCATTAGATAAGTACTTTTAAAAGTTAAATAATATTGAGCAACTTTTCACATTGATGCAGTTTGGCAGTATACATTGATAAATAAAATAATATTTAAGCACACAACCATTATCTTGAAGGTTCTATTTATGTAGAGGGCCACATAAAAAGCTATGGCGGGCTGGATTTGGCCCTTGAGTTTGACACGTGTTGTAGAGGGTGGCTGTCATGGAAGCTGCCCGTATTTTCAGATAGTGATTGGGGAAATGTTCCACGTTTAGACAGCAGCGCCCAGACACCTTGAATCCGCTGTAGTTGTCATCCCAGGCCACTACGTAGCGCTGTCATTTTAGCATGTCACCAAAACGTGCATGCACTTTTGACCCTCAGCTTCCAAACCCGCCTTTGGCTCGGTGGAACCGAGCGCTCATGTAACACGTGTACGTTCCGTATCAGAGGTTGTTAAGCTGAACAGGTTAGGTAGCACAAAGTACAAAGCTATCCACCATTGTTTTTGTTTTTATTTTTATCTGCCGTGCATGCGTAGAACAAACCCTGCAGCCATGCATGTTGCACATGTGTCCTTTCACACCTGTGGAGTACTTCACACCTCCTTGGGGGGTGTTCCCAAAAAGTTTCTCTCTGAGACCTGGTTTCAAAAAGTGCTGCTGTCAGAGACTCCGATCACTGGAGACGTGTAAATGAGCGATGGGATCGCAACAAAAATGTTACGGTTTCACCGGAAACTGGCTCCGTGTCAACGGGGCCTCAGTCTCTCAGGCTGCTCAGTGTGTCAGTATTTCTTAGGGGAGCAGGCATTAAAGTGACATCCACGTCTGTCCCTATGTTAAAGAACGCAGTAAGCACGAGCTTAAAGAGCATGGTTGGTGACTGAAGTTTGCAGGTGTCATGTTTTTAAGACACCTGAAAGGTTCAGTAATAGAAGCCTCAACAAGAACAGGCTATGAACTCTGTCAATGCTGCGAGAAATAGTGTTGTACCTCCTCCACTGTGAATCAGACAAGTGTTTACTTTGTTCCTCTTTCCTCACAACTAAAGCCTGTCTTACAACTAAATGAATAAATGGTCTTGCTCCTCCATACCTTTTAGATTTACTTCAGGTTTATCTTCCTTCATGGGCCCTGAGATCAGTTTTCCAGCTGCTTTTAGTTGTCCCAAAAACTAGGTGAAAATTGAGAGGAGATTGAGCTTTTTCTGTTATGGCTGCCAAATTTTGGAATTTGTTGCCTTTAAACCTTAGACAAGCATCTTCACTTCCTGTTTTTAAATCCCTTTTAAAAACACATCTTTTTTTCAATAGCGTTTGACCCTGCAGCAAACTGTGACTAATGGGGCATGTGTGTGTTTGTGTGCGTGTGTAGTGGACCTTGAAGACAGAGGGTCGTCCCAGTAACCAGTAACGAGCAGGGAGTGTACTGACTCCCCCCAGTTAACAGGGGTTTGGCCACAGGGCTAGTCTTGTCCTAAATGGAAATGACAAGAGTGTGTGTGTCTGTATGTTGTTTTCTTCTTTAAAACAGGGACTCGGTGCATTCTGAAGAGCTTTGGATGCTGTTTGTGTCTGCATGTAAATGTGTTGCAGAGGAGGCTGAGTGGCCTGAGGCTACTGCTGTCAGAAAAGGTGACTGATGGATGTGCATTCACACACACACACACACACACACACACACACACACACACACACACACACACACACACACACACAGAGTGCTCATAGAGTCTGTGTGACTCAGGTTTAGTGAGTAATACTCTTATGGGAGTAAGGTAGAGAGGATAGCTGATGAGACACTAACTAATTCAATCTGACCATATCTATCTATATATATATCGATCGATCGATCGATATATATATAGATAGATATATCTATATATATAGATATATACACATGCGTGTGTGTGTGTGTGTGTGTGTGTGTGTGTGTGTGTGTGTGTGTGTGTGTGTGTGCGCGCGCAAAAGTATCAGTAAAACCTCAGAGAGGCAGGTTTGCTTGGCTGACAGTGAGGACTCCTACTGGCGCTCCTGTTTAACTGTGACAGAAATTCATGTCCCCTTACAGACTAATGTCTTCTTTGCCCCAATTTTACTGCCACAGAGGAAGCCTTAAATTTATTCCTATGTAGTTTTAAAAATAAAGGTTTACTACTAGTCACCCAAAATTCAGTTTCCCCTGGAACCACATGAGGGGGAGTTATTTCAACCTGCTATGAAAGAAGTTTTAAGGACGAAGTGGACATTTAAAATGGCTGCTTATTGCACCAGTAGAAGAGTTGACCAGGAGAAAAAATGTAAGACTGTGTTTGCCAATGATTTTTATCTTGCCACATATATCCGTCATGGTATATTGTCTTGACTTTGCTGTTGCAACAATCTAACTGAAACTACAGCTGAAACTGAGTTTGATCTGTTGTTTCTATGGGATAAAAATGAGCCACTCAGCTATCTTAGGCAGTGTTTCTGTAAACTACTGGCGTGCCTCAGAGTTGTGTCTATTTAATAGAAGGTATTGTATCGACCTCTAACATTTGCAAATTTGACACTGTATTTTAAACATCATAGCTATGCCTGACAGTAATGATTCTGAGGATGGTGATGCGATTATGAGAGCTTTGATAAACAGGACTGGAGGAAATAAGAGGGCTACTGTACTTCTGATTTCAGTGTCTTGTTTGAGTAAAGCTTTACAGTAACTTCCAACTGTTTGAGCTGTAATCTGATGTAGGTATGCATTGCTAATAATAAAAGTGGTTGAGGTCACACTTGTATCTTTATTGTGAGTATTGCTGCAATGATCTGTTTAATTTAACAAACAAAAACAACATCAGTGTGATTTTTTGCAAAATGCAAAACATTTTCTACCAAGAGGTTTGGACAGTTACTCTGCTCAGAAAAATATCAAACTACCTCAGATTAGGTCACCCCCCTTCCACCCTGATGAGAAATTATATTTTCAATTTACAATAACTTAAGAAAGAAGAGAAAAAAAAACATCAGTCAGAATTATTTATGTGTTTTATGTATTTATGTTTATGTCAGTCTTTGAAATTCATGTTGAGATCATTCACTTCCTGCTTCCTACCTGAGTTTTTATTTTGATGTGATACCCCAAGATCATCACCGGTCCCCATTTAGCCCTCTTTAAAAACTTTCTGGATATACCCTGCTCAGCAGTTTTAAGGAGACTTTTAATATAAACATTAATATTCATCAAACATTGATACCTTTAACTATTTTGAATATGATGCACTAAATAAAAAAAAAATCACTTAAGGGTTCAACACAGCGGGTCTGACGCACATTAATAGACATCGTTATTAATTCAAAAACTCTTGTTTGTTCTGCTTCGCCCCCACCTCTGTGCCACATTCCGGTCAGCTTGGATGTGGCACATTCAAAGTATGTTATGATGTGAAGTCATACACACTTATACAGAGACCTGTTGAGTTAAGCTGTACCATGGAAACAGATTTAAATCCTAAATGATTTATCTTCTGTTTGTCACCAGGGCTGGGCGTATCAATTTAAATATCGATACTATCAATACCAAGCTGAGTATTGGTATCAGATCGATACTAGCATGTTGAGATCAATACTTTTGTTTGCAGTTTCTTTTCTATATGTCCTGCAAATTACTCAAATTTCCTCACAGATTTCATGTCAGAGCATATGCAGTAATTAAAAGGCCAAATATCAAGAGCTTACATTTTCAGTTTTAGAGCAGGATGTCATACCTTTATAATGGTTTGCATTCAAGACATCTGCTCTCTTTCAAATACAATCTGTCTCCCATAAGCGAAGCTTTGTTATTATCTATTCAGGCAGCTGAAATTTTTTTTACTATATATGTCATAAAATTAGAATATTATGAAAAAGTTGATTTATTTCTGTAATTCCATTCAAAAAGTGAAACTTGTATATTATATTCATTCATTACACACAGACTGATATATTTCAAATGTTTATTTCTTTTAATGTTGATCACTGGCAACTAATGAAAACCCCAAATTCAGTCTCTCAGAAAATTAGAATATTACTTAAGACCAATACAAAAAAGGATTTTTGCTTTATCTCCATAAAGTTGGTCAGCAGCAGGAAGCAGGAAGTGCTCTAAAACTTCCTGGGAGACGGCTGAGTTGACCTTGGACCTCAGAAAACACAGTGGACCAACACCAGCAGATGACATGGCACTCCAAACCATCACTGACTGTGGAAACTTTACACTGGACCTCAAGCAACGTGGATTCTGTGCCTCTCCTCTCTTCCTCCAGACTCTGGGACCTTATTCTTAGGAAATGCAAAGTTTACTTTCATCAGAAAACATAACTTTGGACCACTCAGCAGCAATCCTGTCCTTTTTGTCTTTAGCCCAGGCGAGACGCTTCTGACGCCGTCTCTTGTTCCAGGGAGGCTTGACTCAAGCAATGCGACAGCTGGAACCCATGGCTTGCACACGTCTCTGCGTGGTGGTTCTTGTAGCGCTGACTCCAGTCCACTCTTTGTGAATCTCCACCACATTTTTGAATGGGGTTTGTTTCACAATCCTCTCCAGGGTGCGGTTAGCCCTACTGCTTGGACGCATTTTTCTACCACACCTTTCCTTCCCTTCGCCTCTCTGTTAATGTGCTTGGACACAGAGCTCTGTGAACAGCCAGCCTCTTTAGCAATGACCTTTTGTGTTTTGCCCTCCTTGTGCAAGGTGTCAGTGGTTAGCTTTTTTACAGCTGTCCAGTCAGCAGTCTTCCCCATGATTGCACAGCCTACAGAACTGGACTGAGACCATTTAAAGGCCTTTGCAGGTGTTTTGAGTTAATTAGCTGATTCGAGTGTGGCACCAAGTATCTTCAATATTGAACCTTTTCACAATATTCTAATTTTCTGAGAAACTGAATTTGGGGTTTTCATTAGTTGCCAGTGATAATAATCAACATTAAAAGAAATAAACATTTGAAATATATCAGTCTGTGTGTAATGAATGAATATAATATACAAGTTTCACTTTTTGAATGGAATTACAGACATAAATCAGCTTTTTCATTATATATATCTATATATATATATAGATATATTGATATATTACTAATATTATTACTCTATTGGGTCTTACATTTACATCTTGATTGAAAGACATGACTGTGACTTTGTATGAACTGAAGATGATTCTCTCGTTGGGCAGTGGGGTGGCCAGTATTTTTTCAGGGTGGGATTGGTATATTTTAAGCACTTAACATATCTGGATAGGCTGCATGAGGTCTGTTTAGCATCTTTAAACAAGCTGAGCAGAACATTATCACTGTTTCAACTGAGCTTTTAATCACCATTTGTTGTTTTGATTATTTAATTTGTTAAGTTTTCCAGTGTTGGTGTTTTGAATTTTTGATGCTTATCTTGAAAGAGACTGTAACTTAAGGAGTCATTCCAGATAAAGCTTGTTTCAGTACACGGGTTCAATTACTTCCATAGTACATAAATGAATCTCAGTTATGGCTTCAGTGTGCAGCCACATCCTCACTGGTGACATTTTAACTGGTCTTTATTGCAGTGACTGCAGCCCAGTTGTCAAGACGGTAAAATGTACATTCGTGGAAGCCACAGCTTTCTGGAACGTCTTCATTCAGTAAGTTTTTGTTTTACTTGTGTTAGATGAGAACATATGAGCTTACTAGCATTTTAATAGCACTGGATGTATCTAATGCTGCTCAGGACCTTGTAAAGCTGCCTGCTGCCAGGCAAGACTGAGCTTTTTTGTACAAAGGCCTTCTGACTGGGCTCTCCATTGGCTACATCAATCCCATAAAGGGACTTCAGTGTTGCCATAGTGTTTTTCCCCTCATGCAGACGAGAGAGGATGGAAGGGACAGAGAACATGAGTGAGAGGTAACAGACAAACTAGCTGAACGATGGTGAGCAAGAGAACAAAATACATTGTTGCATTAGCAGCCCCAAACTGTTCCATAAAGTCTGACATGAATGATTCATTTAACATCTCGATTTTAGCACAACGCAAAAAAGAGAGTAGAGATGTGACAAAGGTCAAAATAATGTAAGAGAAATCTCTGTTAGACATCACCACAGGCAGGAAGATTTCCCATAAAGATGATGTTTTGTTTTATCACTGTGACTAATTAGTAGAAGAATAGTACAAAATCACCCAGCTCTTGATTGGTTTCAAGCATTACAATCATCCTAGAATTTATTCATCCTGATTATTAAAATAATCTTTTCTTTAATCCCACTGCTGTGCAAAACTCCTTTTTAATCACTGCAGAGCAAACCAGACAGGAGCTGGTGGTGCCTATCTCCAGCGGTTACTGGATGACAGGCGGGGTACGCCCTGGACATGTCGCAAGTCCTTCACAGGACATTGAAGTATACAAAACCAAAAATAGAAGCAGAAATGATGTAATTCAAAATATAAATGCAGTTTATTACCATAATTTCTGGACTATAAGTGCCAGTTTTTTTTCCACACACTTTGAATACTAATATATAAGGCTAATATAAGGGTTTTTACCAACTGGTTTTGAAAGGCTGGACTGCTGCGTGAGGAAGAGGAGAACACAAGCTCAAGAGTGAGTTTGCTTCAAAATGAAAGTGTCAGTGAGAGCGATAACGAAAGAGAGACTGAGGACGTGTGTGTGAAGCTGTTCAATTCCAACACTGAAGAAGACGACGACTTTAGTGGTTTTACTGCGCAGGAGAAAGATGAAGATGGCGATCAATGACTTTTCTTTTTTTTTGTTTTTAAGCCGCAGTGTTACATGCACTGTTTGGAATATACATTTGTGTATGATACTGGTACGTATTTCAGTAAAAGCAAAAAAGTCTTTCTGTGTAAATAACTCATATTACAAAGTGAGCAACTGCTTCTTACAGGCATGCATGGTCTATATATGTCCACTTTTTTTTCCTTTTTAAAGTTAGTGGGTGTGGCTTATATTCAGGTGTGCTCACTAGTCCGGAAATTATGGTATATAAATGCATAAACACTTATATATTATTAAATATACACAACTCGAAACCAAAAATAGAGCAGTTGAAAAAATTAAATGTCACTTTCCTAAGTCAGGCTTTCACATTTTGAATAGCCTGAGTGAAGTTGCCCCACCTGGCGTTTCTCTGTTCACTGCTGGATTCTCTGCTCTGTTTTGCACAGTTCAGATCACTTTCTTGGTCATGCAAAGGCTGTTTTAAGGTTTTGCTTTTTTTGAGTAAATATATCAACTCGATGCCACACTTCAGTGGTTGTCTATGCTTTGGCTCTCCAACACCCACCATGACAGTCTATTGCTCACATACATACATAACTAACCATAAATCTGAATAAAAGAGGTTTCCCAGGGAGCAGGGGGCTGGTTTAAAGCTGTAAGGATCTTAAAATGCATAAAGAGACTTGCTAAATGCCAAATGATCAATGCTGGAACTAAATGTCACAGCAGAGAATTTGGGACTGCCATCCAAATGTTCACCTACTGTTGTTAAAGGCAACTGGGATGTTTATTTTATGTTTATTCCACATGCAGAAAGCTCATATTAATGAATCATAATGCTGAATAGATTCTGATTTCTCTTTATGAGCTTGATCTTTAAACACGATCTTTAAAGGTCTCGATACATGTAAGATTCCGAATGAATAATCCTGGCATGTGTGAATGATTTTTTACTGGTGTAGTCTGAATTTCAGCTGTTACAAATCTCTTGATTTCCCATGCATAACTTACCAATGTGTGGATTCAAGGTTTACTTAGCTACCAGTTTGCAAACGTCATTATTCACATTAAGGTATGTGCAATATTTTACATACTTATCCTTGCATTGTGTACAAAATTATAAATTTGTTGTACTGCATAAACACATGTAATTTCTGTTCTGTGTTGTTTTTCTAGCCATGGGTTTGTAGCGCTTCAGAAAAAATAAGAGTCAAATATTTATTGGAAACTTGTGTTGTGATGAGAGTTTGATCACTTCTAAGTACAGCAAGCAGGAAAGATTTTGGAAGAAATGTAATTTTCTTGCTTCTTCTTCCTGTTTCAGATGATCTTCTTTGGTGTTTGTCTCAGAGCTTCTGCGGTACCAGAGCTCTGAACGTCGTCAGCGACTCCTTATATGGACTCTCTGAACTGCGGTAACAACATCAAATACAGAAAAACTAGAATGTTACAGATTTCTTCTGTCACAAGTTTTTAAAATACTGAACTGCTGTTAGGATAATGTATTTTATATTACTACATATAATGTAAACAAATGTTTGTCACTGCATGAATATAAATGCTGATACTCTTTAAAAAGAGATTGTAGATCTCAACAAGGTGTCAGTTTGGTTAAAGGCTATGATGTCATCCATCTATTTCATCATTTTTAATACTAATGTGTTACAGATCCCACAGAAACACTCTCATCTTGTATTCTGTTTAACATAAGATAGTATGACAGTAATATGATTTTTGAAGGTGACGTCCAGTCACAAAATTGAGTTGTATGACGACATTGTGAAAACACATTTGCTTTCTTCTGGTTCTGTATGAATACATAAAGCAGTTTTTGATCATTTCATTTATTTACAGACAAAGTTATCCAAACTAATTGGAATTTGAATAATCACCACTATGTTTGTGTTTTTCCTGAAAGTTTGTTTTATGCAAAATGTATGAAAAAGTTCCATTTTTTTCCCCATTTTTTCCCCCATAATTCTGGGGAAAAATCAAGATTGTTTTGGAAATTTGAGACAGATATTTATGTTCTTTTATGGTCAGCAGTGGTTTTGACCTGAGAACTCTTCCATGAAGGCCATGTTTGCCAAGTCTCTCCTACCTATTGTTATATGAAGAACACTGACCTGAAGTCAGCCAAGTCAGGCCTGGACTGCTTTAGATGCTATTCTGGGTCCTTGAACTCTTGGGGGCAATGTTGGGAGGACAGCCACTCCTGGGGAAGGTTTCATGCTTTCTCTACTTGTGGTCCACGACAGTTCCAAAACCTTGAAATCCCTTTTGTAACCATTAACACTAATAAAGTTTAATGACTGTATTTTAATGATTTTTGTTGTTGGTTTAGGTCAGGGCTTGTTTTTTTTTAGATCTTTTAGCATATTTCCAGCCTGGTAAAATCCAGCCCCTTGTTCTGCATTTTGCGCCATACAGAGGGTCTGGGCCCTCGACTACAGAGAAACGACTGCCTGCTGGAGGCATGGACTCTGTTTTAAACAGTTGGATCTGATTTTACCCAATTGCTAATGTTTGGCCATGATGTATGTAGTGTGCCAGCTATACTGTGAAGGAAGCTACGCAAAGAAGCTTATGGAAATTACGTGTGCTGTAAACAACCTTCTCCTACTGGGAAGAGAGAAGTACCGAGGTCGTTCACTTCCTCTGCTGCCATTGCCAAACCGGAGGCAGACTACAGTTCTAAAACAGCGCAGAAAATCAACGTCATCGTTCACAACCTCCCCTTCTTTTCCCTGGTTGGCCCGGTTGAAATTCTACCCGAGAACTCTAAGTCAATAGGAGAACGCCTAGACTGTGCTGTGAAGTGAGATTCGAATCAAGCAGAATTACGCAGGAAGGCGATGGCCAGGCTAGCACATCTCTGGCTGTTTGATAGGTGGTTATGAAGTGAGTTTTTGATTCTGGGGATTAGCATTTGTATTTTTATATGGAGTCAGGTTGGTTTTGATGAAAGGAATCATTTTTAAGCTGCATTTTGTGTTTACTCAGGTTATTCATGACATTAAAATATGATCTGAAATATATTAAAGTGTGGAAATAAAGGAAGACCTGAATAAAAGTGTGAGAGGACCTTTTAGTCCTTTATGATTGTCTTTACTCAATACACAAAACTGACAGATATAATGTTCAGTTGCTGTTATTGACATTATATTCAGAAGTTGCTAAGTAATGTTCTGTTCTATCCAAGGGAAAGCTTTGGCCCTGCCTTCCAGCTTAGTTTGAGAAATACATTCTAAAGACAGAAAGATATGGAAAAACTTTCTGTTTAAGTAGCAGAAGACATCAATGTCACCTACTGCAACACATAAAGGATTCAGAAATAACTCAAGAAATTATCTGATATCTTTCTTATACCATAAATTTATGTCACCATGACAACGGCAGGTGGAAATATGAGCCAATTGTTCAAGCTGGCAGGAGGGAATATGCCCTGCCTTTCATTCGGAATATTGCGTGGGGAATTTGTGTTGTGATCAATCAATGATGTGAGGATGTTTTTTTCAGCTGATATCACTTTCACTTTGTGGCCTGCTGCTTGCTGAACAGGTGTTTTGCTTCGCAACAATGTGTCACACAGACCAATCTTGTTTTGTTTGGCTGATTGGATTCCATTTGAGACAAAATGTACTGCCGGCGAAACATCAGGCGTGTTATAAAGTTTTGGCGTGATCCACTGATGTCAATATGCACCCGATGACTTCCGTCGTTTTTCTCTCCTGAACACCGCTGAGCAAAGCAAGCTCTCATCTTAGTTTAATTCCTTCTGAAATAAAAGCACACGCAGAGAATGGGATGAGGTTGAAGTGTCTGAGCAACATTGTTTCTGATCCTGGGTTTGTGATTGTTTTACACCTTATTTAACTAGAAAATCAGACAAAAACAGAAGAAGCTCCCAGAGTTATGTTTTTTTTGTATTGTTTTGTTGAGAAATCCACAAAGGTGCTGATGGGATTCTTTGCTGTTTTTTTCTCCCTTTGTTCATTTATTAAAGGTCCTCAGGCTTAGTCTTATTTTTGGGGACTCTCCACCCACTGTTCATTAGATCTGCCATCAAAAAACAGCATTATTCTGCCATTTGTGAATAATGAGCACCTCTGTAATGGTCTCAATGTACATTACACCCATCTCTTATTCTGAATAATGACTTACAGAACATTTTATGTGCATTACAGTTGAGATCACACAGAAGTCTGGCACACATCGTGTCAGTCTTACAGTGCAGCTCAAACCTCATACAAACTGTTGTTTGAACAACGGTTCCCACAAGGCAGTATAGGAGCTGATGAGCCTGAACCGGGAAAAGAAAACACATCATTGTAGCTTTGATTACCCCAGGCTAAAAGAAGGCGTCCTGCTGTCCTTAGCCGACAACAGCACCATTCCATCTGCATTGAAAACAAAAGCATGAAAGCCAGAGGGTTATTGATGATATTTTCAGGAGTACTTTCAAAATTTTCTTTACTCACATTCCCTTTGTATTCTTTCACAGCAGCACAATCAAAATGATGGATGTTGGCTTGCAAGATTTTAGAGTCTGTCATCTTGAAAAGAATTAAGATTTTTTTAGGACAAGTCAGTTACAAACACCAATGAACCGCTCAAGAACTGTTGCAGAACATTGTTAGAGCAAAAGACCGTAGACTTTCTATTCTTAGTGAAATAAACTGAAGCATTTACTTCAACTTTTTATCTGTGAATAGATTCTGGGGGTTGAGGATGGGTGCAGTCATACGGGCAATACAGCCATGAAAACTGGTTACACACAAGATGTGTTCAACTGTCTGTTTCCCTAAGTCTAAGTCCAGTCTCGTGTCTTTGAGGGGCAATCCAAGTCATGACTCAAATGTTTCACCCCAATGCAAAGTGAAGGCTTACGTTTCTAACAACTGAAATAAAAATGTTCCCATTAAATCCATGACATCTGGATCAGCTCTTACTCTGCATCGCTGTAGGTTTGGATTCCAAACCTGTACTGTGTGTCCTTAGGCTTAAATGATCATATTAATGCTTGATAAGTGCTTTTAGATTAGTGCTTTTTTGTCAGCTGTTTATTACTGTTTTCATATTGTTCACTCCTTCATTATGTATTTCACTAAATATGACTTGGAGGGTTTTCATCTCACTCTGAATGGGAGTTTTATTAATATTGGGGAATTGTTTTCTTAATTCACATCTGAAACATTTTTCTTGATTCTAAATAGTAAACATGTTCAAATTTAATGTATAAATTACAACATAATGACTGAGACAAAGTATAGTAAGCAAATGATGTTAAATGTCTGAATGAACAGAGCGGGAATTGCTTTTATTTTTGCATTTTTAGTCAAAAATGTCCTGTAATGTTGCAGGTAGTTTAGCAGAAACAGAATGTCAGAGCTAAGTTACACAAGAACTTTGTACTGACTACTATTCATTTTTCATTCATTTCTATAGCCTAACCCTGACCCTAACCCTAAACAAGGGAGTCCACCATATAAGGACCGGGCTTTGGTCCCCATAGAGCCCACTGGTCTTCAGAAGGTTAATAGATATGGCAGAAATGGTCCTAAGAAGAATAGCTAAACAAGTACACACACACAAAGTCCCATTCCACAAAACATAAGGTAAGCATGTCATGCATATGTTTAGTAATTTTGCATGTCTTGTCTTTTTAGAAAGCATTTTATTAAACAAGAACTCTATATTCTATATATTAATTAGTTACTTAAAAGCATTGTTTTCATTAGTAATATTAACACACTCCAGAATGCATTTGAAGCATTATCATAGCTACAGCTCTCAGTCTACAAGCTTTCCTGTTGGCCTGTGCTGGAAAATCTTACAAACAAAAACTGGACTCTCTTCAGAACCAACAGGTGGTAGACTCTCTGACATAAAGCAATACAATTTTCTATAGATTTATAGACACTTCGATCAGCTACGTTTTAAAGGCGTTATTCACTTAAGCAATGAAACTGATTTTATGCTCTGTTCTGCTCCGTGTATTGAACTGACTGGAATCGACAGCAACTCAGCTGCAAAGTGGTATAGTCCTGGAATGAGGTCAGCTGATGCTGAGGTATATGGTGCTCACAGGTCAGCAATTTTCTGCAGAGTCCATAGCTTCAGACCTCCGATATGCATAAGGATGTGCACAGATAGACACTTGGTGGTGCTCGATCACCCGCTTTTTGTCCACTGGATGAGAAAATGCCCAACTAAATTTTTTTTTTTTTAATGCTACTTTTGTTTGTTTTTATACAATGTATCCTGTGTAGCCCAAGATAGGATTTCTGGACTTAAAAGCCAGTGCCCCACATTTTTGTAATTTTGCTCAACAAGACTCCCCCACAACCATGTGACGCCCCACCTTTCTCAATGTGAGTGCACTGCGCTCAAAGCCGATAGTGTCTTGGTTTTAGAGATTTGTCTAACCTACATGCAGAAACACTCTCAGGAGGCAGATGAAAAGTTAAACGTTTATTTACAAATAATGTGAATATTGCTAAGAGGGAGTTCAGTGATCCGGGATCTGGTTCTGGAACCGGGCTTCACCTGGGGTTCTGGGAAGACAGGTGAATGGTGAGTATGATGAACTAGAGAAATATAATATTGATTGCAGAGGTGGTTGCTTGAGAGGATGAAGGTAACCGCCAGGGAGGGATTAAAGGGGTCTGGGAGGATGGTGAGTTTACACAGGAACGAAGATGGAGATGAATCCAAATGGCTTGATGGAATGAGGAACTTGAATGGGCACGGTAGCAGGTGGACAGTTTGATCTTCAAGGATGGTGAGAGCAAGAGGAGCCAAGGAACTGCAAGTCCAGAGATTACACCAGGAGGTTTGCTGAGGACTTGCAGATGGCTTACAGATGCCAGAGGACTGAGCAGGAATGGAATTCCAGCTCTCCGGGAGAACCTTGAAGCAGAGACACAAAGCATAAGTAACGTTCACAGAGAGCAGACCAAAGTTCTAAGGACGCCCACAGCAGACTTGACATTAACACTCCAGCATCAAAGGATTGATAGCAAGCTCCTCTTGTACACCTTGTTTGATGAGGCAGATTGGATGCAGGTGTGATCCCACCTGCCAAACCACCCAGCCACCATGCTCCATGGCGCCATCTGGAGGACAAATGAAGGAACTGCAAAAGGGAAGGATGTTAAAAACTCCCAGACCCCAACAGATAGGTGGATAAATATGTTTTCTGATTATATGATATAGTTGTTTTTATAGGGTCTGGTAATTTTTCAAAGCAATTTTACAGTGTGATCCAATCTTCATTAAATTTCTTAATTCCTGTTTATTATAGCTGCTATCAACTTTGACTACAACATTAAAGGTCATAAGGATGTGCAAAAGATGGTGATATTAGTTTTGATGTATTTGTTATGCAGCAGAAAAGAAAATATCTACAAAGTTTGTACTTCGTCCTGCTACGAACAAACGACCTGTCACCTTACCAGTTCATAACCACACAATTTTAACTCCTTAAGACACAAACACCTGAGAAGGAGACAGAGAGAGGGACTGAGACAGATCGGGGTCAAGGGACCAAAACATGAATACATTAGCTTTCCTTCTTCGTGACCTATCAGCTGCGTCAGCTTTTGAATGAACACTGAGTGTTCATTCAAAAGTGTTTTGTTGTGTATCTGTGTGTGTACATTCTATCTCACAATGACTGTGTCTACTGGGACCCAGCTGTAATTGCATGCAACAGACCTGCCATGAAATCCTTGTCAGCAAATGAAGCCATGTCCAGTGAGGGCTACTAGCTGCATGTTTACACAAACACAACAGCAGGCATAGTGAGAGAGGTGCCTTATTTTGTGCGGCATGATGGCAGACCCAGCAGTCAACTAGGCAACCTCCATCTTTATTATCAGCTGCATCACAGAGGAGGAGGTAGCAAGGAGGGGAACATGATGGAAAATAACATTCACAGACACATGCAGGCACACAGTATTGGTAAACAGATTCAACTTTGATATTACAGGATGCACTTGCACACACACAGGGACACCTACACAAACATGTAGTCTTTTTGGTGTAATATCAGGGTATCTGCAATCAGCCTCAGGAAATAAGTTATTAAGACCTTTACAAGTGCCCACAAAGGGTTCCATTGTGGAACGTGTGGTACACTTGACATTACATTTAACTAAGTCAAATATGATAGAGGGTGTACTTTCTTTTTTCATCCCTTGATGTGATAATACTTCTATGAAGTCCTGTTCAGACATGCTTCCTTATCGAATAAACTGGGAGAATGAGTGAGTGTTACTTTTCTGTTTCATTTTAGATAGTGGTGGGACTCCATTAAAATTTCTAATCGAGTTAACTGAAGGGTCTGCAATTAATATCATTTTAACTGAAAACTACACATTGACAAAATCAGCAACATTTTCAATTCAAAAACCCTTTTTGCTGCTAAATTATTGAATAAACAGACATGTGAGCTCAACAACAAAGACATTTATAGTTTTAATCTGTTCTTCAGGTTCTTCAAGCAAAGTTAATTTTTCCAGAGTTTCAGGAACCCCTGATCATTCATGGAGCTTCTTCAGAAATGTGGACTGTGGACGCTGACATGAGTGTTGGGGACGTCTGTGCTGCTGCTACATGTTTAGCATTGAGATCCTATTTTAGGCTAGCATAGCTTCTCTGATAGGCCGACTGCTTTTAGCACAACTTGAACACAACTGGAGTTTTTTTCAAGAGCCCATCAGATTGTTTTTGTGAAGCAACTCCCAGCAGGCCAAGAGAAGCATCTTCATCATCCCTTGCTGTTGTTTGTGGATGTTGCTTGTGCGTCAAATTTATGAGCGCGCCCTTGTGCGCTCATAAAGGTGTGTCCTTTGTATGTATAAAAGAAATCTGGAATGGTAACACTTTACAATACAGTACACAAAATTTGACTACTAGGAATTTAATAGGGTAATTACAAGAGAACTATTAGGGAATGCCTTTGGAACTAATCATGTACTAATGGGTAGTTAACCATTTTTTACTGGGGAACACACAGCCCAGCCTTATTAGGGAGCTATTAACTTGTTACCTGGGTAAGAAAAAGGAAATAATCAGGAACTAATGGGTAGTTAATAGGAAACCAAATAGGAACAAATCAGGAGCTAATAGTTAGTTAACCAGAACTTACTTAGGAACACACAGCCAAGCTTTATTAACCAGTACTTACTGGGGAACATACAGCCATGCCATTATTAGTGGACTACTGGTTTGTTACTACAGAAAGAGAGGAGAAATTCTCCATGGGTTCTGAATAAACCCTGCACCTGTGAGGTCACACCATTGTCACAAACCTGCTTCCTCGTGATTACTGGTTTTATTGGATTCTCGCTTTTGTAAACCTATTGATGAAAGACATTTGCAGTTTTTTTTATATATTCTTGTACTGCTGTCATCTTAAATATGTCTCACCATCACTTACTGACCAAATCATTGCCTGATTATTATTTTATACTGATGTAGTATTATAACTTACTGAGGATCCAATCATTACTTAGTCAAGTAAACTTTATTTGTATAGTACATTTCAGCAGCAAGGTAGTTCAAAGTGCTTTACATCGTAAAAACATCAATCAAGTATACATCAAAATCATTGAGCAAATATCAATGCATCAAAATCATAAAGATAATCCAAAAAAAACTCAACAAAATTAATTCAAAAATATTGATCAATGTTTCACTTACTACTGATCAACAGCAGCTCTAAACAGTTGGGTTTTAGCCTTGATTTAAAGGAACTCAGTGTTTTGGCTGTTTTGCAGTTTTCTGGAAGTTTGTTCCAGATTGGTGCATGTTTGGTTCTGGTTCTGGTGATGCAGACCAGAACCAAAAGACCTGAGTGGGTCTTCTGTGGGTGTAAATCAGTTAAATAAAGTAAGTGATTCATTGATCAATGGTTTTGCTGATGATTTTGATGATTTTCATGTGTATTTGCTGGATAATTTTGATGATTTTGCTCAATGATTTTGATGTTTTGATGATTTTGCTGTATACGTGAATAATAATATAATATAAGCATATAAAACACTTTGAACTGTCATGCTGCTGAAATTTGCTATACAAATAAACTTGACTTGACTTGACTTGTGGTCTGGAAGGTTGATACAACGACAACAGGTCTTTAATGTATTTCGGTGCTAAGCCGTTCAGTGATTAATAAACTAACAGAAGTATTTTAAAGTCTATTCTCTGAGCTACAGGGAGCCAGTGGAAGGAGTTTAGAACTGGGGTGATGTGATCTATTTTCCTGGTCTTAGAGAGAACACGAGCAGCAGCGTTCTGGATCAGCAGCAGCTGTCTGATTGACTTTTTAGGCAGACCTGTGAAGACACTGTTGCAGTAATTAATGTGACTAAAGATAAACACATGGATGAGTTTCTCTAGATCTTGTTGAGACATTAGTGCTTTAATCCTGGAAATGTTCTTCAGGTGACAGAAGGCTGACTTTGTAACTGTTTTTATGTGTCTCTGAAGGTTCAGGTCTGAGTCAATCACTACACCCAGATTTCGGGCCTGATCACTAGTTTCTAGCTGTAATAACTGAAGCTGCGCGCTGACTCTAGATCATTCCTCTTTAGGCCCAAAGATAATAACTTCAGTTTTGTTTCTGTTCAGATGGAGAAACTCCACATACTCCACATGTGACTTCTGTCCGCTCTGAGGAGAAGTTGCCTATTGACACAAAGAAATCCCTGTTCTTTAGGTGGGATTCGAACCAACTGAGTACTGTACCAGAGAACCCAACCCAGCTCTCCAGTGGCTTCAATAATATATCCTGGTCAACAGTGTCAAATGCTGCGCTGAGGTCCAACAACACAAATACAGACTGTGGTTCTTCCACGGTCTGTATTTTTGTTGTATATCATTGAACACTTTGACGAGGACAGTCTCAGTGCTGTGGTGAGCACGGAAACTGGACTGAACAGCATCAAAGTGGTTTCTCATTGTTAAAAAGCTGTTTAACTGTTGAATCACAGCTTTTCCAATAATTTTGCTGATGAATGGAAGGTTAGAGATTGGCCTGTAATTCTGCAATAGTGATTTATCCAGATTGTTTATTTTTTAACAGCGGTTTGATAACTGCTGTTTTTATAGCTTGGGGGAAAACACCTGATAAGAGGGATGAGTTTACTATTTGAATCAGGTCAGATGCAATGACAGGCAGAACTTTTTTAAGGAAGGTTGTAGGTAGGATATCAAATTAGCAGAAGGAGGAGCTTAATTGTTTTAAAATTTCTTCTGAGATTTCATGGTTGAATTAGTGAAATTCAGCCATTTTCTCTGCATTTGTTATGTTTGGGCATAGCATCGTTATTGGATTTGTTGTGGAAGTGCAGATTAACCTTCAAATTTGTCGATTTTCTTTGTAAAAAAGTTGGCAAATTCATTGCAGGCCCTGGTAGAGTGGAGTTCTGGTGGTAAAATCACAGGAGGGTTTGTCAACCTGTCAACTGTAGCAAACAGGGCACGAGCGTTGTTTATGTTTTTGTTTATGATTTCCGCAAAAATATTTTCCCTTTCAGTATCACTTTATTATTGTCCCCTAAGGGAAATTTTAAAATTTAAATGCATACACAGAAACAATCATACAATGAAAATTGGCAAAACAGTAAAAAGTCAAAGTACAAATATCAATAAAACAGGCTGAACAACAAAAATCAAGCCCGATTACATTTAAATATATCTGGATAAAAAAAAGAGTTTTTCCGTGTATTTGTTCTTGATTTGGGCTGCCTGAATCTCCTCCCAGATCATAGGAGCTCAAATTCACCATGGAGTGGGTTATATGTTCTGCCTTTTGCAGGACTCTCTTTAAAAATGTTTCTTTTAAATTGGGCAATCTAACTCCTATAATTTTGCCAGCTACTTTTACAATTTGCTTGATCCTGTTCTTGTCCCCAACTGGTAGACTGCCAAACCAGGTCATAAATGCAAAAGTGAGTACAGATTCAATAAGAGAGTTATAGAAAATGATCATTAACTTTTTATACGCTCCAAACTTATTTAATTTGGACAGGAAGTGAAATCTTTGATGAGCTTTTTTGTTAACCCTATCCATATTTTCTCTAAATGTCAGCTTCTTGTCAATGACAACTCCCAGTATTTATAGGACAGAACACTCTCCACAGGTTCATCTACAATGAGAACTGAAGGTGTTGGACTGGACTTCTTTCTAAAATCTATACACGTCTTCAGTTTTAGAGGCATTTAATTTCAAATAGGAATTATCACACCAGCTAATAAAATCCTCCACTATCTGACCAGGTGAGTCATCTTCTCCCTGTAACAGGCTGACAATAACTGTGTCATCTGCAAATTTCAGGATGTGTCTATCTATGTACTGACTCCTGCAATCACTGGTGTACAGGATGTACCGCAAGGGAAAAAGAACACAGCCCTGAGGAGAACCAGTGGAAGAAAACGCCTCAGACATGGAACCATTTACCCTGATACACTGGGATCTAACAACAAGAAAATCTAAAACTCCAACAACACTAGGACACAAGTTAGAATCAGCCAATAATTTATGAGCTAAAATGTGAGGCTGAATTGTATTAAAAGCAGAGGAAAAATCTACAAAAAGTAAATGAAGGTAAGTGCTGATGCCATCAATGTGCTTAAAAATTAAGTCAAGTGTTAAGATGGCATCGTCAACCACATCTGTAAGCAAATTGTAAAGTATCTAGTTTATCCTTGATGGATTCGACCATCTTCTTCTGGATTAGTTTTTCAAAAGCTTTCATAACTAGAGATGTGAGAGCCACAGGTCTAAAATCACGTGTGTCCTTAGGGGATTTACTCTTTGGTACAGAAACAATTGAGAATATTTTCCACAATGCCGGAACTCTTTGCTACTCTAATGACTGCATAAAACCACCAGAGAGTTGGTCTGCACAATGCCTAAGGAAAACTTAGAAAAAAACAAATCCGAAAACCAGAATGAAAGATGTCCAAACATTGTGAAACTGCTTGCACCAATTGGCTGGACAATTATGCAATCACTTATTTTATGTTAAATGTTTACTTTGACCTTAAAGGGTTTTCTTGGAATTTTTTGCTAAAAAAAGCAACATTTTTTTAAAAATCATAATTGAATTGTAAAAGCAATACAAAGGATAAAACATCCAATGGGGTAAATACTTTTTGTAAACACTGTACATATATACAGTGACTTACAAAAGTATTCGTACCCCTTGAACTTTTCCATATTTTCTCACATTACAACCATAAACATAAATATATTTCACTGGAATTTTATGTGAAAAACCAACACAAAGTGGTCTACCATTGTGAAGTACAAAGACAGTTATACATGATTCAAAACATCTTTTTACAAATAAAAAACTGAAAGAGTGCTGTGGAAAAGTATTCAGCCCCCTTTTCTCTGAGTGCAACCAGTTGCCTTCAGAAGTTGCCTGATGGTTGCTAATGACTAAGCAGAGTCCACCTGTGTGGAATCTAACCACAGCACAAATCCAGCTGCTCTGTGGTGCCTCAGAGGCTGGTTAAGAGAAGACTGGGGAGCAAACTGCATCATGAAGTCCAAGGAACACAGCAGAAGGTCAGGGAGAAAGTTGTGGAGAAGTTTAAAGCAGGCTGAGGCTAGAAGAAGATTTCCCAAGCTTTGAACATCTCACGGAGCGCTGTTCAACCCATCATCCGGAAATGGGAAGAGTACGGCGCAACTGTGAACCTACCAAGACGAGGCCGAAACTTACACCTAAACTTCCAGGCCGAACAAGGAGAGCACTGATCAGAGATGCAGCCAAGAGGCCCATGGTGACTGGACCAAACGCAGAGACCCACAGCTCAGGTGGGGAATCTGTCCACAGGACAACTATTAGTCGTGCAAGGCACAAATGTGCTCCTTATGGAAGAGTGGCGAGAAGAAAGCCACTGTTAAAAGGAAACCAGAAGAAGTCCTGTTTGCAGTTTGCCAGAAGCCATGATGAGGTCACAGCAAACGTGGAACAAAGTGTTTTGGTCAGACAAGACCAAACTTGAACTTTTTGGCCAAAATCCCATGTGTGGCTGAGAACTAACACTGTACATCCCTCTGAACACACCATCCCCACTGTCAAATATGGTGGTGGCAGCATCATGCTGTGGCAGTGCTTCTCTTCAGCAGGGACAGGAAATATGATCAGAGCTGATGGGAAGATGGATGGAGCCAAATCCAGGGCAATCTGGGAAGGAAACCTGTTGGAGTCTGCAGAAGACTTGAGACTGGAGCGGAGGTTCGCCTTCCAGCAGGACAACGGCCCTAAACATAAAGCCAGGGCTGCAATGGAATGGTTTAAAACCAAACATGTGTTAGAATGGCCCAGTCAAAGTCCAGACCTAAACACAACTGACAATCTGTTTCAAGATCTGAAAACTGCTGTTCACTAACGCTCTCCATCTGATCTGACTGAGCCTGAACTGAATGGGCAAAACTTCCAGTTACTAGATGAGCAAAGCTGGTTCTGCCCTTTAATTTGTTGTTACAGAGGTGTTTCATGGAAATTTAGTTCAGTTTATTCAGTGAAGTCTTTTATTTTGAGGGTCAGCTTGGGCATATAACAGGAAGTCAGCCATCTTTAGTTTTTTCAGTCATGTGAGGAAGTTCAACCTCTAATCTGTTTATGCCATGCACATCACTGTCTGTAAGTTTTAATTTAATATTCAGGAGTAGAGCTGTATTTAATATATATATATATATATATATATATATATATATATATATATATATATATATATATATATATATATATATATATAGTGGTTGTTACATGCTCAATATTTGGGAATGCTTGCTAGAAAGTAAATGACTTAATGGACTTAGCTGGGTTTTCTGAGGTAAAAAACATTTTAACCAATCAGAATAAATAACTCAACTTGAGTATTTAAATTTTCATATATTTACATTCTGCATGTCCATAATATATTTGTCAAGTTTAGAGGTACGCCTATAAATCAGCCTCTATTTCCTCAATTTTAGTAGAGATCGGCAATCCGCCAATAATTCCACGTGAAACTGATCTTACCCATCGATCTTATCTACCTCCACCAAGGCCTGATAATCATCCACTCCCCTTTTGCTCTGCTAGGAGAGAGGACTGACTGACAGACCCCCCCCACCAGGTCTCATCTGGACATTCACATGCATTGACTCTATCTCCTGTTCCTTACACCTGGTGTGTATGTTTTATTGACTAAGATGCTTAAGGTCATAGGAAGTGGTGGGGACACATATGATGATAGGTGAGAGAAAGAGATTTTTGTATTTGCTTTTGTGAATACTGTTGTATTTTCAATGGTTCCAATTCCTTTCCTTTCACCCCAAGCCAACTAGACCCACTACTTTTTGACTTGATGCCATAATCAAAAGAAGAATAGATGTAGTCAGTAATCAATGCAGCTGGCAGAGCTTCCTTCCTTCTCTAGTATCCAGATATTTTCCCAAACATTGTATTTTTTTACAGAAAAGAAAAGAGGAGTCGAATTCTCCTGCGGCTTGCTTTAACATGTGGGGAAGGGTAGTGCTACTCTTACGAAACAGCTGGAGAAAACTCAGGACTCCCCAGCATTTGCTTTGGGATTTTTAAAAAAAAAATCCCTTATAATGGCAACAAAGTGTGATAGAAAACATTCTGGATTTAAAAATTGTGACATTTTAAAACCCTTGTATTTTGATACCAGAAATTGGCACTCTGGAACTATAGGAGGTGCTCTGATGAAAGGTGGAGTATAATAAAACAGAGTTTTTCAAGTACTCACCACCTGTTCGGGTTAAATATATTTTTCCCTGAAGGGCAGAGAGCTATCAGTTAAAGTGAAATATATTTGCATGCCTTTTCCTTGTGTACTTTAGATTCCTTATTGCACATTAATTTCACATCATTAGATTATCTGACTGATCTAATATACTTTGACTAATATCCCTTGCAAACACAGAGCAACAGAGAAAATGGAAAGAGAGGTGGCCCCTCAGTCTCTCACTCTACTGCTCCAGGTGACTCTCTAAATTCTAAATTCTGATGAGATCTGTGTGTTTGTGTGTGTGTGAGGAAGCTGGAGGAAAGGTCATGTCCTCCTTAAGGCCTGCAGAGTAATCAGACTGTTTCCAACAGATAAGAAACCAATGGCAATACAGAGGCAGAAATTGCCAACCGGCATGGACTGAATCCCTCAGAGCTTATCCATGATTGGCGGTTTTAACTGCACAGGTCTTTGCTGAACTTTAGTTTGATAGTTTTTTTTAGGAATTGTTTGCTGTATTCAAACAACATATATAGTTTTTTTTTTTTTAATCTAATTTATGGCATTTATCTGAAGAATTTATCAGACTTCATGGTTGCTTAAAGTTTTTTTTAGTGTGTGTGTGTGTGTAGAGCATGGAGCAGAACTTTGCTGTGAGAGTAATTTTACCATCACAACTCCACATCAGCATTCTGTTCTGCATGGCATTTTCATGAGTAGCAACAATAATTACAATCTGTTTAAGTGTTAAGTGTGTCCCAGTAAAGTCTTAAGACACTAAATGCCTAAACCCTCTAACTGCCTCAAAGAAAAGTCTGTGGAATAAAAAATATTTTTATTATCGTTTCTAAATTAGAACAAAACTGTCTCTGCTTTAAACAAGAATGTCCAAATAGTCTTATTGAACACAGTCTAAATCAATCCAGTTAGAGTCCAAATGAATACATTCCCCTCCCCTTCTCTCCTCCCCCCAGATGATACACTGGCTAATTTAAGTCGCGCCAGCATGTCTGGCTACTAAAAAGCGGAGCTGTTCTGTCCGAGGGAGCTCAAAAACACCTGGAAGTTTCCACCTTACTTCCAAAGGATGAGAGAACCAGAGAAGAGAGGCTGAAGTCCATTTACGGGGAAGTACGACGCAGTTATAACCTCAATTTGAGGCGATGTTCAGCACATTTTACTGAAGAGTTTCCCAAACATGATGGTAGCCAGTCAGAGTGAAGTCAACCAGGTAGAGCCACACATCATTACCGTCCCCAGCCCTTTTACCAAGGAGGGAACTCTGACCTGCCAAAACAACCCCCTACAAAAAGGTGACATTTTTTAAAATATCCACGGTATTTAAAATTCTTTGGAGAATTGACATAAGTAGCAATATCAACTACATGAAATAGTTTATGAAGTGATGTCATCACCCCTTTAAATAGCTAAAATGAAAAGGTGACATAATAAAAATTCACTTAACCTAAAGCCAGAGATGTGTTTTATGTTTACATTCTTGTGCCACTTTATTAGGTACACCAGTTCCTTATCGTGACAACACAAATAGCGAATCAGCCAATTGCTGGGGGCAACTTAAAGCATTTAAGAACTTTGATGTGGTAAAGATGACTTGTTCAGTTTTAAATTGATCATCAGAATGGTTGCTGATGCCAGACTGGCTAGACTGAGTATTTCAGAAATTGTCAATCTATTGGGATTTTAACCCACAACCATCTCCCAGGTTTACAAAGATCAGGATGAAAAAGTGAAAATATCCAGAGATCAGCAGTAGTTTGGATGAAAATGCCTTACTGATGCCAGAGGTCAGAGTAGAAAGGGAAGACTGACTGACTGACTTAAGATGATAGAAAGGCAACAGTAGATCCAATAACAACTCAGTACAGCCAGGGGATACTATGGTTGAATGTAGAAGATGTCAGACCTTGATGCAGATGGGCTAAAAAAACAGAAGACCAGACTGGGGACCTCGACTGTCAGCTGAGCAAAGGAAACCAAGCTGCAACACTCAGCTGGCCAGGTCAGAACTTGGCATAAACAACAACAGCTTAGCTCCATCCTGTCTTGTATCAACAGTTCAGATCACTACTAGAGGTGTCATGGTATATTGTCTTGACACACTTAAGGTTCCTACTGTACACATCATCTGACGGCCACCTCTGGGGAGATAAGGCAGTATGGCACAAAGCTCCAGCTGGTTTCTTCAAAATGGTAGATGAGATGCAACACTCCGATGGCTTCCTCTCACCAGATCTCAATCCAATAACTTTTGGGATTTGGTAGAACATGATTTGCATCATGGAATAAATCTGCAGCAGCTACATGATGCTATCATATCAATATAGACCAAAATCTCTGAGGCATGTTCCTGACATCTTGTTGAATCTGCATCACGAAGATTTAAGGACGTTGTAAAGACAAAAAGCTTCCAAACCATGACCTGTGAGTGTTTATAGTAATTTTTTGTGATGATATTTCACAAAATGTGCTTAATTTTTTCACACTTCAACCGACAAAGAAATTATTTTTTAAGACTTTATTTAAAATTTCGCAGAATTAAACATTTGAAACAAACAAAAACAAAACAGAAAAAAAGAACACAAACAAAAACAAACGAGACAAACTGCCACCCTGCTGATGTATTAACACAAGAGGATCTAAATGTGCACGTCAGTCCAAAGTGGATAATCAAGCATGAGACAGAGTCATAAGAGGCAGCTGGGACTAACAGTAGCACATGCATTGTGGTCCAGACAATACAATGTAAAACAACACAGCACCAATAAAGGATGAAAGTCAAATAATGGCAATTATGATGATAATAATAAAAACAAAACATCCAAATGATCAGGTTATCATTTTCTGCCCAATACTCTATATATATCTATTGAAGACTCCACACCTCAAGGAACTTGTGATGAGTGTCTGACAAAGAATATCGAATCGCTTCAAGATAAATACAGGAGGCCATATCATAAAGGCATTTTTTGAAACAATGAGGGGTAGTGGATTTCCATTCCCTCCGAATAACTCGTGCTACAACAACCAAACCTAACATGAGAGCCTGCTGGAGAGGTGTGGGAAGGGTAAAAGAAAAGTTAGAGCAGCCCAATAATATCAGATGGTTATCATGTGTCAGATGTCTGCCATAAAGTCCACAAAATGAAGTTTAGTGCCTTCAGCTGATCCAAAACACAGCAGCAAAAGTTGTGTAGTTCTGCTGCTACAGGTTTAGGCTGCTGGAGGACAAACTGACCACTTTTCCTCACTTTCTTCTTCTACTACTCTCCAATTTGCATTATTTGCTGTTATTAATAAAACTTTTTGTTTTCTCTCGGTTATTTTTTTCTCCATAGAAGCTACACCTGGTCTGCCGTTCTATTTGGCTGTGATGCCTTCCTGGAGGAGGGCTTCAGCTGAGATAATGCTGCCATCAACTAATCGTTCTCCTTCTCCTGCTATGAACTTTTTACCTTTAGGAACATCAGAAATAATATTACATCAGTTTATCTGTTTCTTCTTGTGTATTCTGCTCTGTCTTCTCAAACCCCAAGTCGGTTGTGACAGATGGCCGCTTGTACTGAGCCAGGTTCTGGTTCTTTTGCAGTATGCAACTTTTATGGAAAATATATTTTTTATATATTTGTTAAAATTATCATGTCATGACAGTATGAGACAGATAATCTGTGGAAAAAAATCAAGCTCCCCTGTCTTCTCCCAGTGCTCCCAGTACTAACTGCAGAAATCCACCAGTCAGTCAAAAGCAACCAATCAGAGCCAGGAGGAGGGTCTTAGCGCTGTCAATCATCCTCATGTACTCACCACTCACACACCCCCTCGCTCTCTGTTCCGCTGCAGCTGGTTCACCACAACATAGCCTGCTGCTAGTGCTAAGGCTAGTTAGCATGGCCACCGATGACGGCGGATAAACAGTTTTCCTGGAACAGTGAGTTGTTTCTCCACCATTAGCACATTTAGCAGCGCCTACATGAGGGTGATTGACGGCGCTAAGCCCCTCCTCCTGGCTCTGATTGGTTGTTTTAGGTTGGGAGTGGTAGGCAGCAATAGTAGCTCAGGGAGGAAGAGGAGATCAATCTTTTCACAGATTATCTGTCTCATAACACACTATTGTGACATGGTGACAGTTTTAACAAATTTTAAAATATATATATTTTTGTAAAAGTTACATACTGCAGCTTTAAAGGAGATTTTTTTTCCCCCTCCATTGTCGCTACATCTATGCTCAGTACGAGGGACTGCTGAAAAGTCAATGAGTCAACGCAAGTGATTGTCTGCTGTCACTTTGTGCTCGTCCAGGAGGAGTGAACACTGCAGGTCAATGATTTGGTGCAATCTCCTGGTTTTCCTTAGATAGAACACTTTAGAAACTAATTTGAATAATAAACTGAACTTTATGCACTGTTTGATAACTAGGATCAGTTGGAATGTATGTATGATTGAACTGAAATGATTTTTTGTAAAGTGCCTCGAGATGACATTTGTTGTAAATTGGCGCTATAGAAATAAACTGAATTAAAAACTGAATTGACTATAAATAACATCATTCTCATTTTCTTAACTATTTGCACTTTTAATAAATCTCCCTGACTACATCTAAGCATGTTTGAAATGAATTAGTCTCAGCATTATAGGTTTTTTTTTTTCTTTACATGGTTCTTTCCTATAATGAGAAGCCAATCATACATTTTATTGTATTAGCTGAGGCTATAACACAACCAGCCCGTCTAAACCGCGATAGCAACCAATCTAATTAGACTGTTTCACAGCCTCACGGTTTCAGCCTTGACTATATTCAGGCAGACTGTTTATTAATTAAGATCATATATTGTTTGTTTAATTTCTATGAATCTTTAAGATACTAAATAAATGCAGGAATCCTTTTGGGAAGTAGAACATGATACTATCTGACTAAGTCAATAAATAAAAATATTTTCATGATTTAGGCGGATAGCGTCAGTGCCCTTTTACATATTGAGCTGTGACCCAGTCCTTGTAAATGTTAAATAAAAAGTGTGAAAAATACTCTTATCAGTAGCGCTCAGTGCCTCTCTTGAGGTTCCAGCTGTTCCACTCCAGTAAAACTACAGCTGTGTGGAGCCACTCTATTTAATCTATGGCAAAGTCAGTGTAGTCAGTCATCAAATTTATGCAAAGCCACATGAGAAGGCTGCATTAACCAACTGTCCAGTGTCTGCCAGTGAATTAAACACTGCACCCACACATTAACTCTGCACACTGAGGCAATCATTTTTACACTCATCGAACTCAGTCTCCCTTTTGTTTAGAAAATAACATCAATCTTTGTGTTTGTGTTGGTTTAAAAAAGTCAAACTCAATGAGTTTGTAAAACTATTTATCTGCAAAGAAAAAGACATTGAAAATAACTGCTGTTATTGTCTAAACAGATGTTACTGACGATCAATGTGCAGATGTTATATATGCAAGAGTCAGTGTTGGTTTATTTATAGAATAAATGGATACATTTTAAACTAGCCACACTGGATCAAGCTGATGTCTAAAATTTCAGCAAACCAGAGAAACAAAACATGTTTCACTCAAACAAAACATAATAGATAAAAATGAAGTGTTTTGCACTATGATACTGCAATTGAATGAAAAGCAGTAGGCTTTGAAAAAAGACTAATCAGTCTGAGCAGTTTTTGTTTTTTTTTTTCAGTTGGTCATACACAGCTAACCAATTATCCAAATTAGGTTATTGTCAGGACCTGAGTGGTTTTGGGTTTTTCTGGGTTCTTAGTTATGATCATTTGTTTTCTGTTCTCCTTAGTTCTTATTTTCATTAGATCAGCCTTGTTTCTGTTCAGTCTACTTTGTTTGGTTAGATTATGTTTCCTATTAATTCCTTGTGTCTAGTTATTCTTTGTTGCAGTTAAATTATTTTTCCTACTTCCCCTGTTTATTTAGGCCTACTCTCCCTCGGCCCTTTGTGCCATTCTCTCTCTTTCTATCCTCAGTCTGCCTTCTCCATTCTCCTCTCACACCTGCAACCCGTTAGCTAATCGGCACATGAAGTCAATACTTTAACTAAGGTTAACTAATGTTCGGGAGCAGGACCACGCCTCAACCACTCCTCTAATCATTCTGCGTCTATATAAACTTGATTCACCTGCCATTTCACCTGTCACACTCTTTTCGCCTCCCCCCTTGCCCTCCGGGGCTCCTCCGCCTACCTTCACATCCCCTGTCATCCTGTTGTCCCCCCCTTTTTTCGCCCTCCTTACTTGTCCCCTCATCTTCATCCATCCCTTCCTCCCTCCCTCATCCCCTCATTGGTCCCTCATCCCTCCCTTGTCCCTTTTTCCCTTCCTCCTCCCTACCTTCAATTTGCCTTCTAACTCCTCTCCGTTTTCAGGTTCCATCTGGGGGGTCTTAAGCAGGCTCAGGAAAGGACATTTCCTTTCCTGAAGATTGTGCCCCACTCTGAGTCTTCACCTCCATCGTCCTCCATCCACATTTCTCCCTAGATGATTCATCCTTCATCCTATTGGTCTTCCCTTCCACCCCTTCCTTCAAAAAAATCCTTAAATTCGTATGTATGGCGTGGTCCTTGCTAGTGAACAGTCTATTGTTTCAGCATTCAGTCTCCCAGTATTTATACACCTCTCCTCCTCTCACTCCTTGCTGGTTTCTCCCGTTAAACTCCATTATATTCCGTTGCTTCCTGTTACCCAGTCACTGGTTCTCTGGCTCCGTTTGTGTTTACCCCAGTTACTGTAAGATGTTTTTGGACTGTAAATTAAAGATACATTATCTCATCATATGCACTTTGGTCCACCATTCATCTTCAAGCCATGACAGTTATGACATCATTTAGCTATTTCGAGAGACCTTTAGGACAGCCAGTAGGTATTTTACTTGCTGAGGATTTAGAAACAATGCAAGGAAACATGTAAACTCCACACAGAGAAGCCAATTAAACCAAACTAAAACCTAATCATTTCCATTGACCTAACAGGAACAGATAACATGTCAGTGGCCAAAGGACAGTTTTTCCTCCAAACAGTATAGTGCAGTTACAAACAAGCCTTTCTAACAGGTACATGTGCAAAAAAGTTTTTTTGTCTTAAAAACAACGCAAAATAGTCCTGTGAAAAGTTCAGAAAACATAGTGACCCCACTGTGTTTCTATTTGGTTTATTTGCCCACAAAAACTGTATTTGAACATATTTGGGTGTACAGAATTTTAAAATGTGTAGTTCTATGGAAAGAGGGGAAAATACAGATCATACATTAATTTTTCTTTTTTTGACTTCCTTTCTTTATCAGCTGAAACCTTAAGCACCAACATCTTTTCTTCTCCCTTTAGACTTTGACAGAAGTTTGAGAAGAAACAGCCCTTCTGTGGGCTACCAACCTCCTTCATCATACGCTCTGTAAAACTGCAACTCACATTTTCCCAGCTTTACTACATCCAGTATGAGATGAGGGAGAAAAAAAGATTCAAAACAGAATGAGAAGCAGCCCGCATGATAGTCTTCAGAACTCGATGTAGAGTCCAAAATATAAAACTACCAAATGTTTTCCATATTTACAAACTTGAGTTCTAGCTATATGAAAGTACTCTTCAAGAAAATCTCATTTCTGCAGCCCCCTGATTGGGTCTAGGGCATTTACAATATGTTGTGGTACACAACTGTACAATGCACAATAAAGAGTTTCATTAATATCTTGTGGCAGTAGTATATGATCAACTTGAACAGGCACATTTACTCTTTCTGGTTGATTAGAGACCATGAAATCTAAAATCTAGATGTATATGGAAGGTATCTTTCAAGAGAGTACTTGTCTACTTGTACATCTGTACTGGTTACAATAAGAAATAGTCCAAGAGTGCTGAAGCTTGAGTGAAAGCCACAGACAGACCAGAAGTGCTACATAATTACAGTGTGACAGTGAGCTAATCTAGCCAATAAATAACTTTCTCCCACCTTTAATAAACATCTTGTCACACTGTGTGTTCCTGTCTCTTTTTCCTCTAAGCTAATATTTAGCCATTGATTTGTGACTGCTGCATCTTTATCATTTAGCAACACACTGTGCTCCATATACTCACCAATCAATCTCATTCCAGTGATGAAGAATGCATAAATTTTGTTTATAATGAGGTCTCTGTAGTAAAAAAAGTTTATCAGCAAAAAAAAAACAAAAAACAAAAAACAAAACAAAAAAATAAATGTCAAGATTTGAGATAAATACATGGAATGAAAAAAAACTACATGAACCCTATCCACTGCAAAAACACAAAATATTAAGTATTTTTGGCCTAGTTTATATGGGATGTGAAATAATCTGCCAGTGGAACAAGACATTTTAACTTATAATTTGGGGGAAAAAAAGGTAGATGATAAGTAGTCAAATTAAGTTTATTTGTATATCACATTTCAGCAGCAAGGCAGCTCAAAGTGCTTCACATAATAAAAACATCAATCAAGTATACAGCAGAATCATCAAAACATCAAAATTATTGAGCAAAATCATCAGCAAAAACATTGATCAATGATTCACTATCTTTATTTAACTGATTTACACTCAAACTTCCCCCTTTTGGAAAACCAAGCTTATCTTATCCAGATTTATTTGCAGATTTATGGTCTAAACTACTAATCAAAGGCAACTCTAAACAGGTGGATTTTCAGCCTTGAGTTAAAGGAACTCAGTGTTTCGGCTGTTTTGCAGTTTTCTGGAAGTTTGTTCAAGATTAGTGGAGCATAAACATTGAATGCTGCTTCTCCATGTTTGATTCTGGTTCTGGGGATGCAGACCAGAACCAGAAGACCTGAGTGGTCTGGAAGGTTGATACAATGACAACAGGTCTTTAATGCATTTTGGTGCTAAGCCGTTCAGTAATTTATAAACTAACAGAAGTATTTTAAAGTCTATTCTCTGAGCTACAGGGAGCCAGTGGAAGTACTTTAGAACTGGGGTGATATGCTCTATCTTCCTGGTCTTAGTGAGAACATGAGCAGCAGTGTTTTGGATCAGCTGCAGCTTTCTGATTGACTTTTTAGGCAGACCTGTGAAGACACTGTTGCAGTAATCGATGCGACTAAAGATAAACACATGGATGAGTTTCTCTAGATCTTGTTGAGACATTTGTCCTTTAATCCTGGAAATGTTCTTTAGGGTTATAGAAGGCCAACTTTGTAACTGTTTTTATGTGTCTCTGAAGGTTCAGGTCTGAGTCAATCACCACCAAGATTTCGACCCTGATCACTAGTTTCTAGCTGTAATAACTGAAACTGTGCACTGACTCTAGATCGTTACTCGTTGGGTCCAAAGATAATAACTTCAGTTTTGTTTTAGCACCTCCACGCACTGATTTGTTCTAAGGATCTGTTCAGTGCTGGGATGGGTTCAGAGTCACCTGGTGACATCGTAATATTTTTTACTCTGAGCTAGTGGGAGCATGTAGATATTAAATAGGAGGGGTCCCAGGATTGAACCCTGGGGTACTCCACATGTGACTTTTGTCCTCTCTGAGAAGTTGCCAATTGACACAAAGAAATCCCTGTTCTTTTGGTAGGTTTTGAACCAACTAAGTACTGTACCAGATAGTCCAACCCAGCTCTCCATTCACTTTAATAATATCTCATGGTCAACAGTGTCAAATGCTGCGCTGAGGTCCAACAGAACCAAAACTGTGGTTCTTCCACAGTCTATATTTATGCAGATGTTATTAAACATTTTGACGAGGGCAGTCTTAGTGCTGTGGTGAGCATGGAAACCATATTGAAAGACATCAAAACGGTTTGTCCGTGTTAAGAAGCTGTTTAACTGTTGAATCACAGCTTTTTTAAGAATTTTGCTGATAAATGGAAGGTTAGAGATTGGCCTATAATTCTGCAATAGTGATTGATCCAAATTGTTCTTTTTTAACAGTGGTTTGATAACTGCTGTTTTTAAAGCCTGGGGAAAAACACCTGATAAGAGGGATGAGTTTATTATTTGAATCAGGTCAGATGCAATGACAGGCAGAACTTTTTTAAGGAAGGTTGTAGGTAGGATATCAAATTAGCAGTAGGAGGAGCTTAATTGTTTCAAAATTTCTTCTAAGTTTTCATGGTCGAGTTGGTGAAATTCAGCCATTTTTTCCACATTTGTTATGTTTGGGCATAGCAATGGTACTGGATTATGTGTGGTTGTGCAGATCAACCCTCTAATTTTTTGAATTTTCTCTGTAAAAAAGTTGGCAAATTCATTGCAGGCCCTTGTGGAGGGGAATTCAGGTGTTCAGTCACAGATGAGTTTGTCAATCTGTCAACTGTGGCAAACAAGGCACGAGTGTTGTTGATGTTTTTGTTTATGATTTCCGTGAAAAATGTTTCCCTTGCATGTTTTAGTAATGAGTGACAGCTTTGCAGCCTTTCATTTCATAGGTAACGTGAAGTCGAGTTTTATGCCATGTACGGTCCGCCCTTAGACAAAGGCTTCTTTCGTTTCTTACAAGTGGAGCATTTATCCATGGAGATTTCTTTCTACCAGACACAATCTTCACTTTAACAGGAGCAATGAAATCAATTATGTCTGAAATCTTAAAATGGAAATGATCCACTTAGTCATCTACTGGGTGAAATGATAGAACTGGGGTCGAGGAGTAGATTTGATTAAAAGTTTCAGCTGTGTTGTCTGTAAAAGAACAGTTTGTAGTAATACCTGTTTTACTAAGCGATTCAACAGAGATTGTACTTTCAAAAACAACAGAAAAGTGATCAGAGCGACATTAATTACAGAGACCTTGGAGATATTTACACCCTTGCTGATAATCAAATCCAGAGTGTGTCCTCTAATATGTGTTGACTGTTTAACATGTTGAGACAAACCAAAGTTTTGAAGTACATCATTCAGCTTTTTTGCCTCTCTGTGTATTAGGTTGTCAACATGGATGTTAAAGATTCCCATAGTTATTAAATAATCATAAACAATGGCTATCATAGATAACAGCTTGCTAAAATCATTGAAAAAATTTGCCACATATTTTGGGGTTTTGTACAGAGTTAGTGTCAGAGTTCGTTTGTGGCCTTTTACCTCAAATCCCAAATATTTAAAAGAGTCAAAATTGCCCAGGGAAAGTTTTTTACAGTTTAGTGACTCATGAAATATTGCTGCAACCCCTCTTATTCTTTCTATTTTCACTTAAAAATTGTAATTAGGAGGCCCTGTTTCAATGAGTACAGGTGTTCATTGTTGTCATCCAATCGTGTTTCTGGAAGAAACATAACATCAACATTATTCTCAGTAATAAAAATCCTTAACTAAAAGTGCTTTTGCTGATAGTAATCTTATATTTAGCAGAGATCATTAGGTCCAATGTGAATGATTAGATTCTCAATGCTCGGCTGATCAGTGGTTAGTGGGAGTATTTTCTTTGTTACATCTGACACAGTGTCATTTGGGAAGCGGATTACCTTTGTTCTCTTTGTGCTACAAAGATGATAAATTCCATTTACTGCAGCTTCCCCGACAATAAGAACTTTTGGCATTAATTTTGGTTTCTGGGTCACTTTAGGAGGTGGTTGTATTGGTCTTGTCTCATACCTCTTGTTGATATTTGGAAGAGAGGTGTAGAACAGCAAACCTGTTTTTCAGTGGAAATCCAGGGGGGTTTAGTGGGTTTCCAGCTGGAGACATGATGGGATGTGTTACAGCTTGAGCTGGCTGATTAGTCCTTAGTACCGGAGTCAAGGAAGGTGGAATCATGTCAGCTTCCGCTGCTTCTCGTCTTTTCATTTGTGTTGGTGTTGACGAGGGGATGTTTTGGCTTGATGCTGGCCACGCTGTATCATCTAGTTAAGAGGCCTGTCCCATTAGACATCTAGTCAGAGTCAAAGGATGAGTCTTATTTTTCGACTTAGCTCCAAGACAGTTACAGGTGTGTGAACTGCTTGCTGAAGTACTCAGATGTTGTTTGTAAGAGTAACACAAATAATCTGCGTATTGTCCACTTAAAAAGTTACAATGTAGTATTTATTAGATTTCTTTGTGTTTAGCTACCATAAAAAATATGCAGGTTTTTTTTCCATTTATACAACAAATGATTTCTTTGAGTCCGTCTGTTAAAACACTTGCTAAGACTGCATGAGAATTATTTAAATATTAATTACAAATACTTATGCAAGAACAATGTCTTTGATTCCATCTGTCTGAAAGACTTCTTTCTACTAATACCTTTCCAATTGATCATCTTCCCAATGTCATCATGGAACATGTAGGCCAGGATGTTCCATGTTACCCACTTTGTGTTATGGCCACAACAGTTTTAACATTGCTGCCACAATGTTAAAAAAAATATAATTGCTGACTCAACGTGACTCTACTAGTGTCCTTGGTGCATTGACTCAGTTAAGTTGTATCAACTTTAAATATCAAGTTCAAAACACTTAACACTGTTGCTACAAATTCAATTAAGTTGACTTAACTTTCTGTAGCAATTATATTAAACAAAAAATTATGAGTTAAGAGAAATTTTAAAGTTTCCTCAATTTATTTAAGTTTTTACATAATCACATCAAGCTGACTTAACAAAATTTTACATTTCTATAATAGTGACACATGGACTCATTTAAAAAAGTTAAAACAAATGTTCAGCTCAAAATAAATTCCAACTTTTTCACTAATTTCTGAGTTAAGTCAGCTTTATAATGTTTATTTTTTAGACAGATTTTTTTTTAAACTTTAAAATCTTCATTTTTGTATTAAAAATTATATTAGTGAGTCTAAATGAGAAATACAAAGTTTTATGAACATTATTTTATTCAAGTCAGGAAAAGTTATATCAAATTATAATTTTAAAAATTTCCACTAAAGAACAGAAACAAACATTTATTTCTAACTTTTGAAAATTCATGCCTTCAAATATATTTTACTTTTTCTGAAGGAAAATAATTAGAAAAATCCATAACAATAAATATAATTGTATTAACTCGTATGACTACTGAAAAGACAAAAAGTCCTAGATTTTGTAAGACAGAAAACCTGTTTTAAACAATTTTTAATGTTCCTTTTAAAATGGTTTAAACAAATCTGAAAATATTTAAGCAAGTAACAATAAATACAAAAAAGTAACAATAGCTTATTGACATTTAAAGTTGTGCATTTTAGCAACAATAAAGCTTGAATAATCTCGAGCACTTGGATTTATGTATGACTAACTGGTTTAACTATGCCATGCTCTTTTCACATCATCCACCAGAATTCAATTTGCCAGGCATTTAAGAACAGATCATTCAATAATGTCTTGTGGGAAACCTCAGGACTCAAAAATTACAATATTACTCCTAAATTCTTCAAAAAGGAAAAATCTGAAATTCTGAAAAAAGATTGGAAAATGAAGGTGTTTAGAATCGGACCAATACCGAAAGCTGAATGTGGAGATGAGAATTACGGCATACTGCTTATTATTAACAGATGGCTTATTAAACAATGCTCTTCCAAATCTGTGAACTTCATTGACAATCACAAGATTTTCTGGAAGCACTATCATCTCTTCAGACCAGATGGAGTTGGCCTAAATAAAAATAGAAAAAAAACTTTTCACTGCCAATATCTTCAATGCTGTTAACAACAAAATGCCCTCTCTCCAAGGACAATTAAACAATGACATCCCTGTCCCAGAAAAGATTGGAGAAGCACAAAACCAGCAGGCACACATTTCAAAATAAACCAATAAGCAGGCATCTCCCAGAATACCAGCTGGAAATGAAACTGAGAGGGCAGGGGAGGGGAGAGGAGGAAGTCCACCCACCCTCTCTCTATATCAACACCTACTAAGAGCCAAAAATGCTTATCAGAGGACCTGTCTTCTCAGGGCCAGGACAGTACCGGAACACAGTCAGTTCCAATTTGCAAGAAAAGACAATGGATTGTATCAAAAGTGTAGTTTAGGTCCTTGTTGAGGTTCATCACATACCTCATTTCCATCAGTGTCATAAAAGCACTGAGTAGATCACACAGGTGACGAATCACACTGCCCATATCATAGGAGAAGGATGGAAATGGTTCACTCGTCTTCTAAAATGGGAAGGATTCCAACCAGCATTCCCTTGATGAGCTCCTCTTCACCGTCTGTTGGCCTCATGAGAAAACAAGCAAAAGACTACTTTAGAGAAGCTCAGCTAAAATTGTGACCATAAACAGACAGATACCAATATTTTTTTTGATGAATCCACAAATTATACAGTCAAGGTATGTTAATAATGCAGCCTGAATATGACACAAGTGATACCATAACCTGGGGAAATTTCACATTAATTCAAAGATGACTTAATAGTGGTTATAAAGATTTAAAATACTGTACTTTTAAAATTCATATGTCAGATAATCTTAGTTAAATACACAATCTAGAAATAAGATTGTTTTAACTGTTTCTAAAAAGAGCCTTCAGGGAGCAAGACAGAAAGTTATTGAGGAGTATACAGAAGCAGCTCAAAGTCAAGATTAGAGACAGCAAGGAGGAGTATAGGAAGAAGCTGGAGAGTAAACTGCAGAGGAACAATATCAGAGATGTGTGGTCAGGGATGAAGAAGATCACAGGCTTCAAGCAGGAGGATCAGATAGATGGAAGTCTGGACAGAGCAAATGAGCTGAACACATTCTTCAACAGGTTCAGTTCAGGAACAAGCTCACCATCCTCCCCTCCTGCCCCCAGCCAAACAGACATCCCACCCTCCTTTGACCCACAGCTTTCCTGTCACACCTCAGAAGTTTTATCCTCTTCCTCAGTCATGGACTCTTCTGCTTCCACTAGTTTGTCTTCAACCAATTCAGGAGATACTGCTGCTCCCTCTCCCTCCCCCTCCCACTTTTCTATTTCTGGAAGTCAGGTGAAAAGGCAGCTGGAGAGACTGAACTCCGGTTCAGGCTACAGGTCCAGATGGTGTCAGCCCCAGAGTCCTGAAGGCCTGTGCAGAGCAGCTCTGTGGGATTCTGCAACACCTCTTCAACCTTAGCTTGACCCAAGAGAAGGGTCCACTGTTGTGGAAGACATCCGGTCTGGTTCCGGTACCAAAGAAAACTCACCCATCAGTCATCAACGACTACAGACCCATTGCCCTGACATCCCACATCATGAAGGTCCTGGAGAGACTCCTGTTGGTCCACCTGAGTAAGTAAACCAGCAGATATCAGTACCCCCTGCAGTTTGCTTATCGCCGTGGAGTTGGAGTTGAAGACGCCACCATATACCTGCTTCAATAAACCCACTGTCACCTGGACAAAGCAGGCAGCACTGTGAGGATCATGTTCTTTGATTTCTCCAGTGCATTTAACACAATTCAGCCTGATTTGCTTCGTCTGAAACGCCAGGAGACACAGGTGGAGGCCTCAGTTAGTGTGTCTAACCAGGTGGTCAGCAGCACAGGAGCACCACAGGGGACTGTACTGGAATGATAAGCATTCCTTTTCACTCTGTACCCTTCAGACTTCCAGCACAAGTCAGACTCCTGTCATCTACAGAAATACTCAAGATGACTCTGCAGTGGTTGGATGTATCAGAGATGGTCAAGAAGCTGAGTACTGTCGTGGATTTTCTTAATCAAAGAGGGAGAGAAGACAACCCATTAAATAAGAAAAAGACCGGACTTTGTCTTTATAAGTTTATTCAAAGGCATGCAGTGGTTGAAGTCTCTGTCACTGAACAAGTCAGAGAAGCAGAGCCCCAAACAGAATCACAGACAGATATTTATACTAGTATGTGGGTGTCATCTTATCTTTAGAAAAGAAGGAGCAAAAGCCCTCACTTCGGTCATGCAGCACTACTCCCAGAGACATTATTGACAAGATCTCCTCACGATAAGACTGGAATGTGTTCCCCCTAAATAACTAAAACACAGGGGTCACAGAGTGAGTGGGGTAATGAAAAAATCAGAGCACTTTGTTAAGACCCAAGAATGGGCATACCAGAAATTTTTCCATTACAGTACAAAGAGCTGGTGGACCACTTTGTGGCAAGGTGTGGACACAATTATCTTATCTTGAATGTGAACAAAACAAAGGAGATGACTGAAGATTTCAGGAGAAACAGGGTCAGATTAAACCCTATTTCTTGAGGAAGTTAAGGTCCTTCAATGTTTACAGCAAGATGTTGCATGTCTTCTATAAGTCTGTTGTTGAGAGTATCAACTCCTCTGCCATCATCTGTTGGGGCAGCAGCATCAGAACCAGGGACCTAAAAACGCTCAACAACCTAATCAAGAAGGCTGGTTCTGTTCTGGGGACGACTGTGGAACCTCTGGAGATGATGATGCAAAGAAAGATTTTGCATAAAATCAAGAAAATTATGGACACCCTGGACATCCTCTTCACATACACTTACACTCAGTACTTTATTTTTAAATTTTATTTAGAAAAAAGTATTCACCAAAACATAATTGTAAACCAAAAAAAATATTCAAGATATTCTGACCTAATCACCTAAGAAGATATGACCAGTCAGCAGAGTCTGTTGGTGCACTCTTTATTTCCGATGCATGAATGCGCTCCTGCAAGGAAGCGGCAACAGGAGTAGTGCTTGATGCAGCAAGTGGACCACTCAGATCCTGTGAGGTGGAGAGGCAACAGGAGGAGCGCTTGATGGTGTTGTAGAAGGCCCAGGGGTGGGATTTAAATATGTCAATAATGTAAGAAGAGAAAAAGAAGCGCATGATTCCAGAAATAAAAGTAAAAACATAAGAAATGTGTTGTGTTTACTATATTGTAGAAGTAAAATCCAAAATGAATTTCCTGAGATGCAATTTCAACCAGACTGAAGTAAGCAATACACTTCAATAGTATATGAGAATGCAATATTGATGCTAAGTTGACAATGATGTGTACTGTTTTGTAATGAGCTAGCACAGCTGACTTGTTTTTGTAAGTTTAAATTTTTTCTTGATTGCTCTGACCTTCTTAAAAAACTGGGATCCTCTTAGTTTTCATCATCACTATCTCAGGAGAGCAGAAGACACCTCTTCCAAATGTATGAACCATTTCTTGTTGGTCTGACACATCTTCCTTTTGCAAAATAGTTGTCATTCAAGCAGTCCAAACTCCATTGTTTTAACCATGGTAACCAAACAAAATCATATTTTTATTTAATACATTTCTTATTTTCCAGTATTCCAGTTTTCAGCCACAGTTTTAAAAATGAAATGAAATCAATAAAACTTTCACCAAAACATTTTTCATTTTGGATCCAGTTTTTTGAAACAGCCTAGAAAGGTAACGATGACAAGCAAGGGTGCCAAGCGCTGTATTTTATTGTCCATTATTTGCAAGTTGTCCTGTTTGATGGCAACAACTTTGACCATAAGTGCTGCTGGTTAGGCCTGTGTGTCATGAAAATGTGGAGTTTGAGTTGACAGCTGAATGGAAGCAATCCAGAAAAACTGGCTGGGTTGTATATTGATTAGCTCCATGTTAGCTAGCTAGCTAGCCTAGCTCCTACACTTAACTCTGCTAAATAACTAAGGCAACAGGTAATTTCATCACATTATTTTTTTTTTTTACTGTACCTCTACCTCTGTCATGTTTTTCCTCTTCTTTTCTTTTTTTTCTTGCTTAGGCACCAGACAACTTGGGAAGTTTTGACATCATGCTTTCTGAAGTTACTTGCGTTACTGTCAGTGAGCAGCAACAGCACAGTAAGGGGAGGGGAAAGGGCGCATGGCACATGACGCATAACCCTAACCCCTAACCCTAACAAAACAACTAGTATAGAAGGAGGGGGAAGCTAAGCAAAGTATTTTTAGCCAACGTATATGTAATATTTTTTGTTATGCAGCTAAATTAGTTCAGAAATGTTCTTAATTATGTTATTACCTATTAGGTTTTTTTTTCATAGTTTAAGTTTTTTTTTCCTCTTGCCCCTTGTTATGGTGCCCTCTAGACTCCTGGTGCCCTTAGCATTTGCCTATACTGCATAAGCCAAAGGCAGGCCCTGCGTAAGAGGTAATTCAATTATTTGATTCAGCTGTGTGAAAAGTGATCATTGTGAGGGTCTTGATGTACACAAGTGGGAGGAGAGTGGAGCACGCAGCACGAGGAGCACCAAGTGTTTGAAGTAAGAGGTTTTTTTAGAGTTAAGCGTGTGCTAGAACGTGTATTTAGCGAGCTTGTGAGAGATTTTAAACCACGAATAACCGTTTGTGATCACTGCAGAGTTTTGCAGAAATATGTGCGCAGCATGCTGGAAAAATTATAATGTCACTCATTATTTTTAAGCAGAGCTACAGAAAAGTGAGAATGTTTTACAATCCCACTAGGAAAAGTGTGGTTATTAAAACACTCATAACCGCCACTGTTGCAATGCCCAATAAAATATATATTTTAAAGGATTTTAATTGTCTTTGTTGTCCAGATAATATTTAAAATACATTAAAATAGTACTTTTAATAGAACTTTTTTCCTGCTGTCACTCATGTCCTTACCTTTACAATATTTATTCTATCGATCCCTCTCTCCAAGTCTTCTGGCAGGCAGTGAAGGAAGCCGACTGCAGAAAGAGGAAAGCGTGACAGCGGGAAAACGGGCAGTGGGCGAGTGGGATGAAGAGGGGTTACCATGATGTAAAATTAAAAATTACGGAAGACTAATATTTTAATGATTTACAGATTTTAAATATAGTTTGTAAATACTTATTAGATGTCTAGGCAAAAAATACCAACTTTTTTTTTTTTTTTGGGGGGGGGGACCTAACCAGCTAGCAAGTTCCCCTAAAATTAAACATAAATATAGCATGATCTATGGAATTATAAGACATTAGACAATGGTTCAAAACACTAACCTGGTTAGTTTTCTGAAAGAAATCTTAAAAAGTATTGAATTAAAATACTTACTCCAGGAGAGATAAGAGATCTGGCGCATTGTGATGCATGCGTGTTTTGTGAATGACACCTGTAACTCATTTTCTTAAGTGTACAGAATGGATTATTTCTAGTTTCTCTCTCTGCTTTTTAATTCCAAGTTCCTGTAACATATTTTATTAAGTTAAGTTTGGTAATGTGTTCAGCTAATTTGATTACATTAGTCCAGCTGACTAAAACCCAATATTAATTTTTACAGTGCAGGGAGGAAATCTAAAATGAAACAAAGACAAAAGTGACAGTGAAAATATAATCTCAATCTGTTATACAGAAATGTTAAAATATACATTAAACCATAAGGGCATGGCATTAATAAAATTTATCTCTCTAAACACCTAAGAGAGATTTGATCCTACAGCATAGGAGCACTGGACAGCCTTGTATAATTTATTGCTTTTATAAATGGGATCATAGTCAATAATTATGACTTTTTACAAAACAAAAACATATTATGTATATACAGAATCTATACAGCATCCAGGGTCTGAGTGGAAAGAAAGTGCCGGATCCTGTCGGAGTCTCCCCTCTCCCCTCTCCTCCCCTCCCCTAACAACCCGTACCAATCAAATTAGCCCCATCTTCACCCACATCTCTCGAACTGTGTGAGGTTCCCACCTGCTTAAAACGTTCCACCGTCATCCTGGTCCCCAGGAAACACATCATCACAGGATTAAATGACGACAGGCTCATTGTTCTGACCTCTGTGGTCAGGAAATTCTTTGAGCCCCTGCTGGAGAAGCATCTGAAGGACATCGCAGGCCCTCTGTGGGACCCCCTGCAGTTTTCTTACCAGGCCAACAGGTGATGCAGTCAACCTGGATCTACACTTTATCCATCGCCACCTCGACCATCCAGGGACATACGGCAGGATCCTTCTGATCCAGGATGGTGATGAGTCTGCACACAGACAGGAGGTGGATCTGCTGGTCCACTGGTGCAGTCGGAAAACAGCAACAGTCTTTCTATTCATCGAAAAGAAATTTTTCAGAAACACAAAAGATAAATTGCACCCAGTGAGGAGTGGAAAAGAAGCACCATCTGTATTTTGTTCCCCAACACATAAATTCAGATGGATAATTTGAATCAGAGTAAATCATCCAATTTCTCAGAGTACATGAATAAAAAGTACACAAACTAGAGAAGAAATGGTATAATAATTTAGCATCATGATATGGTGACCAAAATTATCATGGTTATTAGTTTAATCACTGTATAGTTTAAAAAGTTCTGAATATATCAAAAATTAATGATGCACATCTGTGGTTATTGTTTTAGTTAATATTGTTATTTTACTGTCTGAATTATTTTATATTATCTCTCACACATTTATCTCTAAAATGTACCGGTATTTGGAGTTTTTTTTTATGGAATGTCACAAACCTTTCAATCAACAACAGTTTAAACTAACATGATGTCTGTTTAAAACTAGACTATTTAAATTAATGTCACATTTTTACAGGACTGTGCATTAACCTTAAAGGACTTTATTGCTGTGGTGTGTTAGTCAACTTAAACTGGAAGTGTAGGTGTTTTGAAATATTAAATTCCTTGTGTATTTCCGAACTGTGTCATGAAATCTGCAACATCTAGTTGTCTGGTTAACATGGTGGCAGTGGTATAACAACTCCATGTTTCTAATGATCTCAGCCTATTAGCTCCTCTAAAATAAATGGCACCATAAGAACTCCATGTTATATTGCTGAATTATTTACAGCAGTGATGACATACATATTCAGGTCTAAATGTATTAAACTACTAAACATGTCTGTTATAGCAGTTATAGGAAAATGTTAAAGAAAAGAAATAAACATTTTCTATTTCAGTTAAAGTGAGAAATTCTGCAGCAACACCATGTCTTCCATGTCTCATTTAACCTGTTTGGTTGTATATGTGGGACCTGCAACATCTGTAGTGTTTTGTTCTGGGAGTTGAAACCCTTCCTCAAAAACTTATCCAAACCGACATATCAAATGCCAAATTCACAGCCTCCTTGCTATATGTCCTTGTTTGGTATATCACTGAGTCAGTATCTCGGTTACTCTTATCATGCAACTTGATATCACCCATGTAATAGAGGTGACTAATTGTGACCCAATATTTAATTCTGCATCTGTAGCAATGCTTTGACTGAGAGAGTTCAGACCTATAAAGAATAGGGGAGAAAGCATTAACTTAGTAAATTCCATACTGAAAGGTGACATATGCAGGTGGCTTTGAGTTGCCTTCCAGATTTATCTTCTACATTCCCAATGAGCTTGCTATGACAGCTCTAAGTGTCCTGTTGATGTTTTATTGTTCCAAGCAGCCCAGAATCCATGTGTGGTTCATGGTCTTTCTTTTAGTAGATCCTGGGGAGCAGGGGTTTGCATGTCTGGTCTTGCACTTTTAAGTGACTTCTCTATCAACCAGTAGATGGTGCTGAGCTCCTCTGTTGTGCTGCCAATTCTTCTGTGCCTTGCTTATGCAATGATTCCTGTGCCTCTTAATTTAGTGGCTTTAAAGCCTTAAAAGAACTTCCATGTGACAACTTTCTGAGGGTCCTCTTTGATCAAAACTGTCAAACCTTGGGTCAACCATCCTGGATGGGTCCTATCCATAGATGCTGATTTGCTACTGGTTCATCTGTATTGCCAGAGCTGTCAGTTTCTTTGGCCAGTAGTTGTAGATCAAGTCCAAGGCCTGGTGCTGTCCATTCTTCATTTCAGACTATCTTGGAAGACGGCAATATGTTCCAGGTCTTTCTCTGGGAGATTGCTGTGGTTGGTATTCGGTTCTCCAGCCATGGTGGATTGGTGTTATTTACTGCCTTCTCCTCCATATGCTCCAGCAGTATTTCTCAGTATTGTTCAGTATTGTCTCAGCTCTGAGAGGATGTACTCTCAGTACCGATCAGTGGCTATATTTCCATTTAACTGTCATGCAAATTTTAAAGAAACTTTTAAAATGTCGCAAAAAAAGAGAATGTGAATTAGCTGGTTTCCATCTTCTGGTTTGGAGTGAGTCAACCAGGCTATGAAAAACGTAATTTCGTCAGATGTTGACATTATGCATTACTGTAATAAACAGGAAATAAAGGTAGCAATCAAGCATGGGCCACACATCTTAGAAAAATGGAGAGAGGTTTTCAGGAATGTGTTGTTATCGGGCAAGTTGTCATTGTTCTGTCATGTCAACTAGTGGCAATGTTACATGCTGTCCAGAAACATAGAGAAAGAAATCCAATTCATTTGATTCTAACAGTGGAAACAGTTGATCATTCATGTGAGATAAATGTTTGCTACATCAGAACTTATTTGGCAAATGTGTATCCATCTCCCCTTTAGCGCATCAACTCTTTATCAGAAAAGCCAAAAATCACCTCGAGTGTTAAAACGTTTTTGTGAAATTGAGGATGTTATTTTGAATTTTGCTGTGTCCAATCAGCTTTTTCTAAGCAATACTTCAAAATATGCATAAAAAACATTGATGAAAATGTCTATATGTGTGTGTTTTGGAATGAGGAAATCAGGCTTATAATGCAAAACTGCATCAACAAAGGGCCAACATGTCCAAAAAATGCTGCATAAATACTTTTCATTGACCAAACTTTTTCTGCATAATCATCAGTATTCAATGGAACATCAGTTTTAAAAGATGGGATATTTTGTGAGGTTCATCCTCACACAGTCCCTGGAGGTATAAATCTCAAATCCCCATCCCTCCTACCACCCAACAACCCACCACCCCTTGCTCTGTTGTGTCCCTGTGGATTAAAAAGCACCTTCAGGGTGATGGGAAGGTGGGTATCTGTTTAGGTGGATGTTGTTTGGGATACTTTGGGACAATTATTGTTCTGCCCTATTTTCCAAGAGTTGAAAAAGATGCTGACTGAGAAAACTTCCGCATTTCACCACATTTTTTACCCCTTCATCTCTAAATCTCAATACTGTTCCCACTCCCACTCCTTTCTGAATTCCTTTTCATTTCCTCAGCACCCTTGATAAATGAGCAGTGTCTCTGTCAAGCCGAATAAAATGGCAAGCTGGTTACAGAGTTTGACAGATTTTAGTCATCACCACTGCTGTGATCCCAGATTTTTTTCTCTTTAAGATGTTTAAAGATAAACACATGACCACATGATGGACAGTGTGCAGGTGAAGGGAAAAAGGCAAGATGTTGGACGAGTAGAAGGGAACAATGAAGTGAAGAAAGAAATGCTAGATTAACTGAGTTATAGAATTTGTGTAGAGGTTTTATGTTAAAGATCCCAAGATCCTAAGATACAAAGATTCCTTTGTCCCATTGACAAAGGAATTTTCTATTCAGATCCATCATGTGGTTATTTGTGTGTGATGGTTTATTTTTGAAAATTCTGGAATAACCCAATAGGTATTTACAGGTATTATTTATTGACATAAAATAAAAATTATTAAAAATTATTTCCAATTCTAGAAATCTCAAAATTCAATTATTTACAATTATGGTCCTCAAACTGTGGTTGAAGCACCACTAAACGTACATGGTATTCGGAGAATATTTGGTATCAGCTGTTTACAAGCAAATATGAAGCAAGTCATCTGTAACTTAGAGCTAGTAAGCTAAAGAAACTCAAAAGATCAGCAGTTTACACAGTATCCATATACTCAAAAGGGAACTGCAGTGCAGAATTTTAGGATAGCGGACCATAATGATCAGATAGGGTACTAGCTATGGGTTAGGTATATTTTGTCACTTCCTGCTGTATACAATACAGTTGTTTGCGATTGCCGATTCTCTCGACTTGATCTAATTTCTCTTAACTGTGACACCTTTCAGTTTGTTTCTCACCTAGGCATAAAACATTTGTTTTCTGTTGCTGCACTGTGTGCTGAGGTTTAACTTTAAATGCAATAAGATTCTTATTCACCCTGGCAGTAATGACACCTGTTTTGCCAGTTGGTGGTCACTGAAATTAATATTACTTTGAATATTTGTAAAACAATATTGGACTGTGTAATTTTTTTCTGTTTCTCTCCCTGATTTGACCACTGACAACAGGCGATTGGATAATCAGGAGAGGGGACACACATAATCAAAAGCTAACATACCTTGGCCTGCTGTCAGCCAGGAGCTTCAAATCACTTTAAAACCAGCACATTCACCATTTTCTATCATTTTCCCTAATTTTCTACTTTTTACTTTCTTTGATTGTAATACTTACAAAATTAAAGCCCCGATTTCAAAATACCACACCATGCACTTCAAACTTTGCAAATGAATAAACAAGCATTAAACCAAAACGTATTGGATCATAGTATTGTCAGTTACACATTGTATTTTCCAAAATGTAAAAAGTGAAGAATTATAACAAGTTTTGGAATTGTGCCACTCATGCTGGCAGCATGTTGGAGTAACTTTGCTACCTTAGTTCTGGTTAGTTCTTTTTGTAGACTTTTGTAGTTTCTTGTAGTTTTTTTTTTTTTGATTGAGGCATTGCAGGTTGGACAATTATTCCTGGTTTTGGATGCAATGCACCATGAAGGATTTATTTAGTAGTGTCCCAATTGGTATTCGGCCTGATACCAGCGTCAAGTACTTGTACTCCTACTCATAAACGCAAGCCGATACTCCAAACCGATACCATGTACCTGCTGGATTTTCTTCCTGGGCTTCTCTGCGGTGCAACTCAATGGCTAAACCACACTTTATACGAGGTGGTGGTGGTAATACACCAATAAGTTATTTGGTAATCCTCAATAAATAAATAAATAAATAAATAAATAAATAAAAATAAACTGATGAAGATGGGAGAAGTTAGATGGCTGGAGGGGCAAAAATGTCCGTCGGAGCAGATGGCGCGCTAGACTTTTTCAGTTGTCTGTCATTTTGATTAACTGTGTCAAAAAAAGCCTGCCATTATCTATTTTTACGAAGTTTTTAAAGGTAACATTTCACCAACTGCAGTGATCAGAAGTCAGCAAGACTGTCTGAACGTTACCTGATCCCACAAATGCTCCCCTCAGCCGGAGAATAATCCCACAGCAGTGTCAGCGGCACTAGATGCGCTCCAAATTCTCTTGTCCAAAACTCTTCAACACGCCGCCATCAGCTCTCAGATAGCGTCCAGATCAGAGGTGATACTCCGATGGAAAGTTTCCTGATATTGATTGATTTAGTGACCTCCGTGATGTTCTCTGTGCGTAAAGGTGAAAATGTCATAAAAATATTAAAAATAAATATTCGGTTAACGTGACCCCTGGTTTGGATATATTTCAAACACCTTGAAATATATCCAAAGCAGGGGTCACATGGTGATAAATAAGCAGACGGCCTGTGTACCTGCTGTCAAGAAGAGGAGGGGCACATATTTTAATTAAGCTTTTACTGCTTTTGGTTTTAGACCACCATTAGGGTAAGCAGTGTAACTTCTCCCGTTTTAAGCTTTTGTCGTCTGGGACGTGTGATTAATGAGAGCGGAGCAGGATGAAGCTACACGTGCATTTATTGCAGCGCTGCGCTTGTTACAGTCTAACGAACATCTGCACCTTACTTTCCTCAACAGGTTAAGCTGCCTCTGCTCTTTAGACTAGAAGTAGATTTAAAACTTTATCACGCAGTCTTATTTGGCTTTCTCTGTGTATGTATTGCCTATTAAATGCGCCACAGAAGCCGCGGCACGACTGGACCAAATGACAAATAATTTTGCGCTGACCCGAATTTTGGTTCTGGCTCTGGATCTAAACTGTGAAAAATGAGTTTTAACGAGTAATTTGAAAACTAAATCTGTATGTCATGCTCCATTTATCATTTGTTAAGTCAGAGGGACTGCAGGCTTAAAAAGAAGAGCCATCCTGATCTAAAATAATTGTTTTCAAAAGTTATTGCATGAAGTGTAAGTAGGACTTATGACTTAGTATTGGTACTCTAGCAGCAAGTACCTAAAATTGAAGTATTCATACTTGGTATCTGGACACCCCTTATTTTTTTCCTCCTTTTTTTAGTTTTGGGCAGTTGTTAGATATACAGTTAGGTATAACTGTGGTAAAGGTATTGTTTTTATAACTGGGAGCATTTGATTAGCATTCCCAAAGCTCAAAAACCTGAACCGCAACCCCAAATTCCAGAGGAGTTGAGAAGGAGGCTTCTGTCATAGTTTTAGCAATTTGTCTCACCATGAGCAGAATCACTCTCAGGAGACTCATAAAAAGTTTAAAGGTTTTATTCACAAACAAGGAATAAAATAGATTATGGCTATGGTAAGTGAAAAATAATCCAGCAAGGATTGGTTCTGGAACTGGGCAGCAAGAGTTCTAGAGAAAAAAAAAACAAAACACACACAACACAGGAGATGTAAACATGATGAAGTGGGTGATTGAGGTAATGTTTCCAGAGATGCTTACTTGAATGGTAGAGGAGTTCCACCTCTACTGTTTCAGTAGAGGTGGAGGTTGGTGAGTTCTCAGGTGAATCCAGATAGTTGGTGAGTGTGTAATCAGAAGGCACGGTGGAGGGCGGACAGGGTTTGATCATGCAATGGAGGAATGAGGAAGAGAAACTAGGACTGCCAGTGAGTCTTGTTACCAGAGGTTCTACTGAAAATTTGCAGATGACTTCCAGCTGTCAAGTGAAAGAGCTGGATCCAAACTCTCATCAAGGTAACCTTGGGAGCAGAACACAGAAGGTAAGAACTTTAAGATAAGCCCAAGGACCAGTTGCAAGACCACAGATGACTTGATATTACCACATGGACTAACACTCAAGCATCAAAGAACTGGCAGCAGGCTCCTCTTATACTCCCCACTGATGAGGCTTATTGGCTGCAGGTATGATCCCCACCTGCTGAACAGCCCAGTCACCGTTCTCAACGACACCATCTGGTGGATAGATGATGAAACTGCAAAGAAGCATGAGAATACTCCCAGACCCCAACAGCTTCATGATTACAGAGCAGGACCAAACAGCAGAGATAGAAGGAGGTAGTTCGAGCCATCTCTTCGATGGATCATAATGGGCAGGGATCCCAGAGTCCAACCTCTCTCTGCCTGGATTTCTAACTATAGTGCCAGACAGAGATTTAAAGAGGAGCAGCAAAAACAAATGAGAGTCATTGCAAGCCAAGATACTAGTGGATATCCTTCCTGCTCACAACATCACCATCCACAACAACTCTTTGAAGATACTTGAGTGATATGAGTTACAACAACATTTAATTTCCATTCGTTCTATCCATCCATTATCTAGCACGCCTATCCTTGCAGGGTCGCGAAGGGGGCTGATGCCTATGTCCAGCAGTCATCAGGCGAGAGGTGTCGTACACACCCTTGACCAGTCCATTACAGGGCAACAGAGAGACAGACAGGACAGACAATTATGCATGCACACACTCACACCTAAGGAAAATGTAGAGAGACCAATTAACCTAACAGTCACGTTTTTGGACTGTGGGAGGAAGCCGCAGTACCCGGAGAGAACCCACTCATCCACAGGGAGAACATGGAAACTCCTTGCAGAAATTTCCCTTTGGAATAAAGAAAATATTTTTGAATTTAATTTAACTGAGTAAAATGACAGTCAGTTGCCCTCATTCTGGTGAGCAATCATATCAGACTTAAACAGAATGAGCTTTGTAATGAGTTCAAGAGATCTGGGACTATATACAGTGGATTAATTTTGGTTCCAGCAACAGGAAGAGGAGGAAAGACAGGAAGGAAGGAAATTGTGATGTAATGGGGACCTTTAAAACCTCACGACTAGGACAAAACTTTCTCTTCGGCAGCATCGCTGCATCAGGAGAGGATCTCCTCTTGCAACTGAAGACAACCCACCTCCCCTTTCTCCTGCAGGTAGAGAGAGAAGGCTCAATCCTTAAACTCCAGGAGCTTTGGATCCAAAAAGATATTTAAGATATATGTTTTGTGCATCTAGTACTTATAGCTCCCGACTGAAGGAATAAACCATAATCCTGGTCTTGTTCAGAATTCTGCATTAGGAACTTTATAATCACATGTTCCCAAGATTTCCGTCAACAACCTGACGGTAGATGGCTCCTGCACTCAGAAAAATTAAATGTCATTGTTGTTGGCTATAAAACATGGTATTATGTTTTAATAACTCAAACACCATGAGTTATTTGTATCAACTTAAGTTAGCTGTATTGTTTGAAAGTAAATTTGTGTGATGTCAGGTTTACTTGACTGTGTTAGGTTAGGTGACCCCAACTCAACTCAGTAAAGTAAAAATTAAATGAAACAGAAAGTGTTTAATTAACAGAGTAGTTTGTCCCTTTCTGGACATAGTATATCTTCCTTAATCTTGTTCACAATTATGTGATTGTCGTTATCGTCGCACATGGATATACGCACCTCTAAAAAATCCACAACCATTCTTTAAAAAAAGGTAAGTAGATATATTTTCATTGTCACTACTTCATATAGCAATTAGTGTTAAATATTTTGCATGCAATAAATTGTGGTGGAGGTTGAGGTAAATTACGAGGGGAGCTTACTTTTATTGTTTTGATAACTCTGTTCAAAGGCGTTTACATTTGTTTTTAATAAAGCCGGTGAAGCAATGTATGTACTTGTGTAATTTTCTAAATTTGGTACGGTTCCGATAGCAGTATCGGAAATACCACCAATACGAGTTGGCACCGCCAGCTTCATTAGTGCCATTAGCTAATATTAGCACCATTAGCACCATTAGCTCCGTTAGCTAATGTTAGTGCCCCTAAAGTGAAGCATCTGATGGATATGTTGCATATGACTATCTTCAATGTTTTGACGCTATTCTCACTTTCTTTTTCCAATAGATATAAATATGGGCTTGTAAAAACTGTGGGACAACTACATCCACAAGAGTCTAATAAAAAACCATCAGGTGATAAGAGAAAATGGAGAAAACCTTTGCTCAATGGCAGTGTAAGCATGCCTTTCATTGCAAAATTCAAATGCAGATGCCTGGCTCTTTTTTTATGGAACATGAAGTAAGTCTTGAATTTACAGGTTATATTTCGATTGTTTTTGATTTCATCTGTTAAATAGGCCTATGTGGTATAGCTTAAAACTGACTCACTATTATGCCACATATTTATCCGATTTATCTATTTATAGCAACATGAGACTTTTAAGCTGTGTTGACCTTATTCTGTACTTTTTCTTTGTTTTGTTGAAACACGTACCTAGGTAAATGCTGAGTTCATGTGCATTACCACCATCCCACTTATCCCAAAGTTTATTGTGCAGCTGGACCACTACTCTGACAGGTTGGCCAGAGTGCTCCATAAGAAAGGAGAAGAAGTAGGACACAAAATCATAAACATTATGGCTGGTTTGTGTATAATTACTTGCATGCTAAAGTTTCTGGAATTTGTCCATGTTTCAGATGTCAATGACCTGTTTATGCAGCATTTTGTTCTGTTGTGTTTTGCAGAACGACTCCATCTCAACAAGGAGATCTTGCAGCCTCAAAGCACTAGCTTTGTATCTCAGTGAAGTCCCTGAAAAGCTAGTGAAGGAGTATAGAGTGTCAATTGTTTTAAAAGGGATATTTTCATTCAAAATTGTGTTAAATAACCTCTCATCAAGGTGTCAATTTTTGTATTTCTTTTGCCACCATTCAATGCCTGTGTGATGGAGAGTTGTTGAGTTTTTCCACCACATTCACTTGCATTGTGCCTACTAATCACAGAATATATGATTTGCAAACTTTGATGAACCTATCCACTACCAATCATTTGTTAGAGGATTTTTTTTCCCCTTTGTAGTCTTTACATTTTCTCCCAATGAGTTTTTTTTATTTATTTATTTTTTTAATGAACTTAGTTTACAGTGGAGTCAGTTATCAAGAAGTCTATAAAAATGGTGCAAGATTCATGTGAATTCTATGCTTTCAGTGGGAGAGGTTTTATTAAATTATGTTGTCTCTTTTTGTCTGTTTTTAGAGTGGGAACCCTGATGAAACTCAGGCAGAGTTAGATCAGATGGTCATCAGCATCTATGTGATTAAACACCCAGGTGTAGACATTGATCAGTCTCCAGAAGATGTTGACATGATCAATGAAGATGAGCAGGTACTTAATGAACTCAAAGATGCCACCACTTGTGCTTTACTGTTTGGGATCTTCTACGATCTGAACTTGAGATATCCAGCTGACCTCAGGCACATTTCAGGTACAGATCCTGATGAAACTTTATACACACAGACTTTCGAACAAAATCTATGTACTCAACAACAAACTGCTGGAATAATGCATGATACCATGTTGTGACCTGGTCGCTATTCAGTGTGTACTGTTACCATTTTACATGAAAGGTTACAAGTTTAAAATTGAACTCTGAAACTGTGGTATGAAACTTCTAATTTGAGACCATATGGTTGGATCACAGATATGATTGTTTTGAGTTTTCCTCTTGGGGTTTTTCTCATTAGGTATCACATTGTTAAAGCAGTTTCAGTTGCTTTACACTTCCTCATTGTTGCCATTTAGCCCTAATGGGTAAAAGATTCTGGCAACCTCATGGTGTTCTGATGGCACCATGAGACACGTTATTATACTGGGGATGTAGTACTGCTATTTGAACTAGTTACTGCTTGTGTCTAAGAGGAATAGCCATTGCCAGGCCTGGAGCTAAGAGCCTTGAAAAGTTTATTGAAAGATTTTTAAAAAACATGCTGTGGCACTTAGCTTTTTAATTTTAATGTGATGTATACATGTGAAGCATTTTTATGCTTTTGAGTATTTTTGTAAAATAAGCTGATTTCATAATTGGTACTTAATAAAGTGCTGTTTTGAGAAGCTGTGATTTTGTTTCTTCCTCTGTTAACAACTCTTTTTCTATTTTACCATGATTTTAATTTGACAAACTAAACCTAATGAGGACTAAGTTAACCACATCAACTTACTTTTACTCAATAATCCTGTATTGGCTTTATGTGTATCTAGTGAATTTATTGAACTTAACTATATCACAAGTTTAACGTAGACCTCATATATAAAAAGAAAGTAACCACATTAAGTTTAAGTCACTCAAGTTTCTGTTGTAGAATATACTTAAAACTATTGAGTAAATCATACAAAAACTTGTTAATTAACAGCTACTTAAAAAAGTTATGTGGGACCACTTGACATAACATTTTTAAGCAAATCCAGTATATCTTTTTTTTTGAGTGTGTGAGAAAGAAGTGGAAACAGCCTGTTCAGCTGTGCTCCAGGGCTGAGAGAGGCAGCTTTATCAGTGCTGGCTGCTTGCCAGCCAAATACCCCTGATCTGATGACCGGTAGAGAGTTGAGTAACACAGCTTTACCATTGCTGGACGGCTGTGTCAGCCTGATGCGAAGCTGAGAACACCAAGTAGCAAGTCTGCTTGCTGTACAACACACTGCAACTGTTAGCCGAGCAGCTAACGGTTCCTGACTAGAGCTGAGCTAGCCGAAGGCCCAAGTTCATCTCCCCCATCGGAGCTCTGTTCACAGTAGGTTGTGCCTGGGAAGAATTAATAGCCTAGGATGATCAATTTAAATGTTTTTATCATGTATTTTTCTGGTGTTGCTGCATTATGACGCTTAAAACTGTTCAAGTAGAGCAGGCCCCAGATAAACGCTTTAGCCGAGGCTAAGAGTGATTCAGCTATTCAAACTTCATTCCAGTTTGATCAATGATAGTCTGAAACTCCCCTGTTCTTGGGTACAAACTGGCCATGAGCCTATGGTATAAACATTTGTAACCATGCAACTTGTGCTCACTCTGTTTTACCAGAGTCTTCCTTCAAGCTAAGGTACAGATAGCTCTAGATACTAAAGATATTTTAGGGCTCATAGCTTGCCTGTTCAGCCGTAGGACACTAATAACAGTTAATGGTATTTACGGTGTTTTGGACACAAATAAGATTGTTTGTGTTAAGTGGAGTGCTACGCAGAGGTATTGGCATTGCAGAGAGACGAAAATAAATGAGTCACTGAGTCTCTTCAGCCTCTTTCTGGCATATTTATTGAAGAACTCTAACAGAGCTGAATGCATACAGTCTCACTCAGAGCGCCATTACTTAAAACATGAACCAAACAAAAACGTAAGACATGACGTCACGTATGTGCACACTAGAAGCAGCACACAGAAACGGCAGCAGGTGGCAGCATTGGAACACGTCCTGAGTACCAGCGTCAGCAACAGTAAAGTTTAACAGTTTGAACTGAAAAACATTAAATTCTTTTTGTTCATTTAACCCACCTTTCTTGGTGTTCTAAATAATAAATTATCGATCACTGTGGTAATTGTTAAATAGATTAAGAATCAATTCTTCAAAAAGTTAATTAATTTCTAATTCAGTCAAAAATTTATAAGACATTACTTCCTTGAAATAATGTTTTTAATTCATTTAGAGCTAATTGGCCTCAAAAACAAAACCTTTCAATACAATCCTTGTTTTTTAACACATAACTTACAATACATATCCATACTGGACCGTGACATCTTGGCATCATTTTATTGGTTTTGTTTTTTATTTATTTTTATATTTTTTTATACTGTTTTTACTTCTAGTAGTTTAGTTTCATCACTGTTTTATCTTTTTCTCAATAGCGTAGGGAGTGTTACTAACTTAGGGAGTTTTTTGTTTGTAAGGTTGAATTCATTTTGTTAATAAATTCTTGTATATTTGAGACAAGTTGTCTGTGTTTATTCCATACATATGTGTAGTGTATTGCAGTTCAGATAACGCCAGTGCTGGACTTATGCTTTCATCCGTTACAATAAAACCTAAACCTTATCAGGGAGGTATTTATAAACAATAACTGAGACTGAACTAGGTGGCTATTATTTTCTCAATAATCAAGTGGAGCCCCAAATTAGTAGTTTTGATCTAAATTACTAATTTTATTATTAATTTCCTGAAGCAATTATTTATAGTTGTTCATAGCCAAACCTAGAGTCCTACTAGAACAACAAATGGATAGAATTTGTTAACAGAAATGGAACACAATGCCTCCTGAGATGTATGCAAGGGTTCCACCAACAGGTACTACAAATTCATTTATGTTTTGTCCCCACTGCCCCACCCCCCACCCCAAGAATATTCACTAAATGTTCACACTGGTACTTTAGGACCAGACAAACTTTCTTTAACACAATGCTGAGCCCAAGCTGCGATAGCATCCATGCAAGACAAATCATGTTCAAATATGACAGCGATAAGGGCTATTTTACATTATATAGTAATGTTTTCAAGTAATACAAATAAACTGAAGAATTTGAATAAAATATTTAAATACAGAAATAAATTTCCTGTTTTCGCACAGAAACACAGAACCAAAATTCAGTGATTTAATGTAACTGCAACACAACAACGAAGTGGGACCCTCAGCTCCCATTTACAGTGAGATAAGCCTAATCCGGGTCCATGTAATCAGTTTCTTCTGGTGTCTAGCAGCAGCAACAGCCGCTTGCTTACCACAGCCTGTCAGAGCCATGATGGGCTTGAAGTTTATGTCTGTGGGAGATTGAGGCGGCTGTGGTTTGATCGTGGTGTTGCTGATAGGTGAGGGATGGTAGGAAAAGGGCACAGGGACCCCAGGAGAGAAGCCAAATACGAAAAGGTGGGAGGAAGATGAAAAACATCACAAGATAGAAACCAAAGCTCAGAAAGAAAGGTAATGGAGACCTTTGAACAGAGATACTATGGGCCTTTGAAAGGTTTTGGGTCTCTTAGGAGTCCACAGTGACACCAACATCATGCACACAAACACAGCAGCACAACAGCAAACAAACAGGCTTTCAGACATACATGAAAGAACAAAGGGCTAACAGCTAACAGAAAAACTGAAGGAGGTATCAATGGATGAAAGAAGAACTCAGCCTGTGTAGTAAAACGATTCAACTCAAAATCTCATTTACATTACTGTGTTGGTACACAATACAAAAACCAGGAGAGGTCAATAAAAACAGATAAACTGAGCATGATGCAGGATTCTTTAGACACATCAGCATATTGTGATTTATCCTTAGTCATCCCTGCCATCTGCAAAACTTCTCTGATGACTCTCCCATAGTTAGCCTCATCACAGGTGAGGACAACTCAGAGTACAAACAGTGGACTCAGGACTTTGTGGACTGGTGCCAGCAGAACCACCTCCTGATCAATGTTGCTAAAACCAAGGAGCTGGTGGGAGATTTCTGCTGGCAGTGACCCACCTCACTGACACTGGTGAACATCCAGGGAGTGGACATTGAGATCGTGGACTCTCATAAGTACCTGGCTGTTCACCTGAACGATAAACTGGACTGGACTCATAACACTGATGCTCTTTACAGGAAGGGTCAGAGCAGACTCTACCTGCTGAGGAGGCTGAGGTCTTTTGGAGTGCAGGGGGCGCTCCTGAAGACCTTCTTTGACTCTGTGGTGGCATCAGCCATCTTCTATGGGACAGTATGTTGGAGCAGCAGCTTCTCTACAGCTGAGAGGAAGCGGTTGGATCAGCTCATCAGGAAGTCCAGCTCTGCGCTAGGATGCTCCCTCGACCCAGTGCAGGTGGTGGGAGACAGAAGAACTCTGGCTAAAATAACATCACTGGTGGACAACGTCTCCCACCCCATGCATGAAGCTGTTGCTGAGCTGGAGAGCTCCTTCAGTGATGGACTGTTCCATCCTAGGTGCACTAAGGAGCGTTAAAGGAGATGCTTCCTCCCAGCAGCTGTTGGACTTTATAACCATTATTGCTCCCAACAAAATTAATAAGTGTTTATATTCATGCTAGTATCTGTACAACTCTACCATTTTTCTATTGTCACTAACTTATATATAGTTTGTATTTTTAATTCTCAGAGACATGCACATCTTGTACATTCTTAATTAACCAACTCAGTTGCACATTCCTCTAGACTGGAGTATTTTTACAACGACAAGGTATTCATGTTGAAATTTTGCCTTACTGTACAGTATTTTTTATTCTTTATTCTGTCTTTTATAAATATTTTTATATTCTTTGTGTAAGCCTTTTTTTCTGTTATTGCCTGCCACTGCCACTTTCCCCATCATGGGACAATAAAGGATATTTCTATTATATTTTTAAACACATTAAAAAACCTTTCTAAAAATGGGGATTTTGGACAGGGATAAAATGGAGCACCTGTAGAAACCAACATTTTCTCCTCTGCCCAAAGATACTGTTTTAAGTCAGGTTGGTCACATGATGCAGTTACACTGAGCAGACATTTGTCATTGGGTTCCCACTCCCTTCAAGTCAATTTAGCTTGTTTTCTTACTTTTATCAAAACTGACAAGCCGTAGGCCTATTTTATAGCAACCCAACATCATGCCCAACTCCAAGACAGCTAAATCTGCAGCTAATAAACCAGATGAAGAGCAAACCTCAAGGAAGAATATGCTTACTAGCTAAGAAGCTAATCAAGGAACTCAGCTGCATGAGTCACTGGCTAGCGGCCCTGACACTCTAGCTGCAGACATCTCCCAAACTGTCTTTGAGAAGGTTTCAGCTCTGATGGATAGGAAGTTTGAGGAGTTTGCTGCCACTGTAAACAACATCTCTGCAAAAGTAGAATCTAACACAGAGTGCACCACAGAAGCAGAGCACCGTATCTCAGTAGTGGAGGATGACATGTCGGCTGTGGGACCCAGACTGGTTGAGCTGGAGTCAAAAGTGCACATTCTGATGGAAAACTATACCAACTTACAGGGACAGAGCTGTAGGGATAGTATCTTAATTTACAACCTCAAAGAAGACACGGAAGGCCGACAACGAGTCTCTTTTTTTGAGTGATGACTCCCAGCTTTTCTCAACTTGGAGTCCAAGCAGAGTGTCGTTAAGATCAACCAGGTTCATTGGAGTCTCTGCCCACCAAGACCTGACCGGTGGCGCACTGTGGTCATTAAGCTACATCACTCCAGCGATATGTCCAGGATTCTTGCAGCTGCCAGAAAACAGGCTCCTCTCAAACATGAAGGTCAAATGATCTTCATCAGACAGGATATGACTGCCGCAGTCAAGGAGATGTGCAGTGTGTTTAACGGAGAATGCGAGCATCTTATTTACAAGGAGGTGAGATTCTCCGTGCAATACCTGGCTATTCTGTCTTTTACACATGGAGGGAAAGCCTGCTCGTTCCGATCACCCAAGGATGCACTTGCCTTCCTGGACGAACTGAACTGAGACCATCCTATGGACTGGATGGATAAATACATTGGACTTCGCCTGGAGGTCAGTGCTCTACTTTTCTTTCTCTTCAATGTAGAAACATGCTGCAAAGGTATGTGGTTAATTGTTGGATAGAAGCTTCATGATTTTGAACATTGTTTACTTTATGCCTCATATTGATGTATGGGATATGATGAAAAAATTTCACAGGGAAGAGGGGTAAGCACCTTAAGATGAGGAGGACTTGGGTAGGCCAGGCGTTTTACTCGTCACATAACTCCAAGAGTAGAGGAGTTGCCATGCTAATCAATCGCAACTTTCCCTTTACATTGGAGAAAACCATGAGTGATAATAATGACCAGTATGTTCTTATCTCAGGTTATCTTTATGGGGAACACATTTTAATAGGCTGCATATATGGGCCCTAATATATACAAGGCTACTTTCTTCCCAAATCTTTTGTCAGATGTTGCATCAGTACACACACCATGTATGATACTGGGGGGATTTTTATTGTATACATGACCCGTGTGTTGACCAGTCTCCTCCTAGATCCACTGCAACCTCTAGAAACAGTTTGAGATTGCAGGAGTTTTGCCAAGACTTAGAACTGTTTAACACCTGGAAAGTCACTCACCCCAGAGAGAGCGATAACACTTTTTTCTCTCAACCCCATCAAACATTCTCTAGGATTGATTTCTTCTCATCTTTGAGAATGGTATTGGATCGAATTAGAGGATGTTTAATTAGCACATGTACAATCTCCGATCACTCTCCTGTAACGGTTATGTATTACCCCCCCTTATGCTGACCCTGCATTTCGCCACTGGAGGATGAGCCCCTCTTTACTGAGCTATCCATCTTTTATTGACTACATTACAGATCAGTGGAATATCTTTATGGATACTAATAAGACACCAGATGTCAACCCCTCGTTGCTCTGGGAGACGGCTAAAGCTTTTATTAGGGGAAGTATCACATTCCACAGCTCAGAAAAAAGATGCCATTAAAGAACAATTACACTTAGAGCAGTAAACCAGACAGCATTGCAATTTAAAAATACACCCAGAGCTCTTTTTAAAAAGCTTGATGTAGCTTGTTCAGCCTTGAATCAGTTACTAACAAAACAAATGGAATCAACCATTTTCTTTGCCAAACACAGTTTATACAAATCAGGGAATAAACCAGGCCGGCTACTTGCAAGGCTAACAAAAGGCAGAATGGAATCGAACCCAATATCATCATTGCGAGACAATAACCGAGACATACATTACAAAATGACAGACATTAATACACTGTAAAAAAAGAATAATTGAGATTATTAAAAAGAAACAAAGCGAGCTTATGCAGTAAGAATTTGGAGTTTTCTCAATGGTTTGCCATCTGATTTTCCTAAGTATAATTTCATTGTTGTACCAATTACATTTACGTTGTTTGTTTAATTTTTTCAACTCTTAATTCTTAATTTTGCCAATTTAAATTTGATTACTGACTGAATGGAGCCATTCACAAAACTACAGAAAGCTAATGAACCACATATCAAATTTTAACCATGGTCAATTAATTTAACCGCCAAGATAATTACAGAATGTAATTAATTCATACTTCGTTATGTATTTTTGTTACTTTATTGAACTGTTATCAAAAATAACTTTCACCTTTCATAAAGATACAAAATCTTCCTTTTCTATTTAACAGCATGGAACAGTGGAATACGTTTTTTGCAGTGGTGGATTTCAGTGTTGCATCATGTAACAAAAAAACCCCCCAAAAAAACAAGTAAGCATACCCCATGACTAATAGCTTGTAGAACCACCTTTAGCAGAAATAACACAATGTAACTTCAACTTAATTGATTTTTTTTTTCTGGCAAGACTTTGAAAAATCCATGCATATACAAATTAAAGGCTTGAAGCAGTCTTGTAAAATCAAGTAGTTTAAAATTCCTCTCCTAAAATTGTGTTAAAAATGATTAGCTTTGTTGTAAAACATGGTTCTACAAGCTTTTGAATCATGAGATTAACTTACAGTTTTACACACATGGTTTCCTCATTTTCTCTGTTTATTTTTCTGAATGAAGGAATGACGAGATGGAGCCTATTGTGTGTTGCTTTACATCTGAGATTACATTTGCATAATTATATGACCCGGCATAAATGAGTTATGTTGTCTTACTGTGTAAAATCATGTAACTGAAAGTGGTGCAGATTGTTTTCACAGGGGAGCGTGTACATGGTATCTGCACAACAAGAAATAGAAAACAACACAAAAGGGTAAACTCTTACTTAGTCTTTCAAGAACAAAGCAGGCCATCTCTTCTATATTTCCATCACCATGGGTTGCTCCTCCACCACCTCCCTTCTCCTCAGTGAGGAAGTTAAATCTATCTTCTCTCTGATGAGAGAATTGTCCACAAGTGCCTTCTTGGTTGCTTCCACTAAAAGAAGTCTTTCAAGTGAGGCCTCATTGTGCCACTCTGGGTGTTCAGGAACATGGTTAACCTCTCCACGCTTAGCTCTTTTTAGGGTGTAGTTAGTTGTGTCTCCTTCTGCTTTTCATTTCTTGTTAACAGAGACTTCACTGCAACCTGCCTCTCACAACTTTGCTCTGTAATTATTGAACTTGTTCCTAATGCTGACCAGCCACCCTTCATAACCTTTTCCTTTACAAGGTTCTTTGAGGCAAGGGTATTTGAGTATCAAAGCACAAGCAATGGATTCAAGTTCATCATGATCTTGATAAGCCGTTAAGTTAAAAGCTATCTGGGCAAGTTTGTCCAGAATTTCCATCTTTATATCTCTTGACACATCCATACCAATTTTGGTCTTTTCATATGACTCATTCCCTTTCCTTAGTTTCAGTTCTACATTAAGAGACAAAGAGGGGATTGGAAATGAATTTGACCACTCTGATGCACTGCAATACCTTGAGACAGAGGGAGAAAGGTTGCATGTGGGACCTTCTGAAGAGTTTAGGCTTGAAGTGTCAAGAGAAGATAGGGACCCAAGGGACTGGCTGTCATTTTCTTCTGGCTGAGATGTTTTCTTCCACTTGATGTGTAGGACTGTACGGTTATGAGGTAATTCTGATATCTCAGACAAATTGCCGAGTGCATTTTGTAAATTAGGGTCATCAAGCTGTAACAAAAAATCCCCTTTGAAGCTTCAGTTTTTCTTTTATGGCATCAATGAGGGCGCCCACTGAGTCTGGAACTTCAGAGAAATGACATGCCGTGCTTCATCTTTTGAAATCACAACATGAAGCAGAAGTTCCTGCCAAACACAGAAATTCATAACACTCTTTAGATTAACAACATGATTATTATATCAAGTGCACCAGCTATATAGCTATATTTAAAGAATACTTACCATTTTTTTTGCCTTTAATATGTGCCCTCAGCATCACCCACAGCTTTCTTCCAACAGAATAAGCTGTCAAAGGACAGTAATGATTTAACTCCTCAACATCAAGAACAGTAAATTCACCATAGTTTGCGTCTTCAAGCTCAAATGACCTATAATGTTAAAAGTACCAGGCCGTGAGCTTTTTTGACAGGAGTGATACTTTACCAGAGTAGACCACAATGCTCAATATCTTGAAAAACTCTGGCTGCGACAATCATGCTTTGAGCATATTCTGTTCCAAACAGTTGCACCTTACAACCAACAGAAACTGTATCAGAATGTGGGAATTTTGGCCGAATAGCATTTCTCTGATGGACATCCAGAGATGACACCTGAATAGCTTTGACTTTGTCAATGTACATATCTGATTTGAAGAGACTCTGTCCATCGAAATGGTAGGCCATCAACTGCTGATGCTTTGTAGCTAAAGAGAGGAGTACATTCTTCATATTATGCACATCACGGGCAACCTTACTGACTTACTGACTTCTGATCACTTTGAGAAATGTTTCCTGATTTCAATACTTGTCACTGCAGGGAAAAAGTTAAATAGATTCATCTGCTTGATGTGTGATGACACAACATGGATTCTCTGTTCAGCTTGTTGAATATTAATTAAACCAAATGAAGATTAAATGCAATTGAATATGTCATTATTATATACTTAAAAATTGACGGAAATATAGATTATGATGGGATTTTTTTGACCCTGTTAGTCAAAATGATGAACAATGAAAAAGTCTAGTACCATTAGTAAAATGAATGCTTCTGTGCATTTATCTTTAAATGTTTTCGTAGTCCACTTTACGCATTTTTAACAAAGCAATCTTCTTTTACTTATGTGCACCATCAAGTTATTGTACCGCCAGCTTGCTGCGTGTGAGCTTCCAAGCTTGTAACTTAGCAACCTGCTTTAAAGGACCCCCAGGATGTCGCTGACCCACACAGCTGCCGTCATGCCTTGGAGTGAGTCAGTAGAGAACCAGTCCTGGTCTTGGGCCATTTGCTGTATGTCTTCCCCATCTATCTATCTATCTATCTATCTATCTATCTATCTATCTATCTATCTATCTATCTATCTATCACACATATATATATATATATATATATATATATATATATATATATATATATATATATATATATATATATATATATATATATATATATACAGTATGAATTCTTGTCACTAGTGTGTATGAAAGGTAAAGCTTTTCACCTGTTTATATGAACAGTTCTCACTACTTTGTTTGAAAGCTTTTCAGTAGGTTGTATAAGAGGTAAATGTTTTCACTAGTTTATGAGAGAGTTTTTCACTAGTGTTTGTGCAAGGTTTTCAGTATAGTATGTGGAAGAGTTTGATTTCATATGTGTATATGGAAGTTAATTCTGATTTATGTCCCTGGTGGCACCTCCTACTTATCTGTTTTCTCTTTCAGAAAACAATGAAAGTGCCCTGCAGATATTTCATATGCTTCGGCAAACCGGCCGACACTCAGTTACATCTATATGTGACAAAACAGAGGAAATTTACTATTTACGTTCGAGTGAGATTTTCCCATCATTTTATTTTTATTTTATTTACTTATTTATTTTGTGAGTGTGTGTTTGTGACCTTATTGTATGAGGATGAATGTGGTTCAGCTTCATTGTTTAAGATTAAAAAATAAAAGATTAAAATCATGAAAAAACACTGGGTTCGATGCTTCTTGGATTAAATAACACTGAATGGAGTCAGATTTAGTGTATTTAGGTGGACATTGGTTCCACCACCGTAAACACACTGATCAATTTGCAGGTCTAACCTAAAAATCAGCAGTGTTTCTTCAGCTGCCTAAGATCTGCTCATTGAAAACATCATCAGCAATCATTACTATTCAAATTGAATATTTATTTTAAATCAAATTATTTGTTTCATCTCTCTTTTTCTTTCCAGATAAGAACATTAAAAATACTTTCAACTGCTCAATTTATTTGGCATTAAAAAAACTGAGCAAGTATTACCCATTAGTTGCTCAGAGATGATGAGTTCATTGTCAGGTAATTCACAAGAAATGTCATCTTGAGTCACTTACCAAAAAAAAATCCTTAAAAAGTAGCAGGTGAACGTCTGTTTTTTATTGTATTGCCTCCAACTATCTTTTTCTTCTATTTTTGTCAGCATCCACTTTAACATAGTCATCTGCTGTGAAAATCATTCCATAGTGCCGTCAACACTGAACCAGAAACTAACTGGCAAGAATACTTTTTGAATTAAATCAGAATTTAATCAGATGATAATATAATTTATTAATTTTTAATTCTGATTTTTTTATTTGAATTTTCAACCCACTTTCTGTTCTGAATCTACATCCACAGTCACCTGTTAAATTAAGCTTTAACATGCCCCATCTTTATCTCTATTTTGAAAAACTGTTTCTACTGCATGTGCCTGAGGAAACAGGGGACCCCAGGTAAGGTAATTCTAATGTAGAATTGTGTGTTTTAGTCATCCTTACTGAACGAACCAGTGAAGAACATATGCAGCACTCCGTCTGACCATCTGTCAGACATCCCCGATGCCCCACACTCCCAAACAGCAGGGAGAGGAAGTGTTCCCAGGCCATCGGAGATTCAACAGATTGTGTTCTTGTCTGAGAGTTCATGTGGGGTCACACTAATTGCTAACTGTAGCTTTTACTCTAATGGGAAAACAGTTCAACCTGAGAAACTGACCTTTGAGGGTCTCACGCATACCCACCACAGCACTGCTACATTTTGGTTGAACGACATTCAGTGTTAATGATTTTCCACAGCTGTCTATCGTCTGTAACCTCGTTTAACTATTTGATATTCTGGCAATAATGACCAAATCCTCTTTAAGTATTTTATTCAATTTCACAATGTAAGTCAGCATTTAAATACAGTGAATTCTCTACATTCTTTATCATGTAGAACAGGGATGTCAAACTCATTTTCATTTTGGGCCACATCATGAGTCATGAATGTCCTCCAAGGGCCGATTGTGGCAGAAATTATTGATAAAACTCCCCGTTAAACTGTACGCTTTCTCTGCAGTCAATGAGTACCTTTAAAATTTTCATATTTAGTATTAAAGTAATTTATACAAACAAAAACAAATTTAATTTGACTGATAAATATTTAACGCACAGCTATTATCTTGAAGTTCTATTTATGTGGTGCTCTGGAATCTGGAGAGCCACAAAAAATAGCTATGGTGGGCCAGATTTGGCCTGTGGACCTTGAGTTTGACAGATATGATGTAGAATATGTGAGGACAAAGTTTGCCCAGGCTGCTCATGGTAGTCAGGTTAAGGAATCTACTGATTCTTCTCTGCCATAATATGAGAATGGGATGAAGATGAACCCATGATGTTTGTTTCAACTCAAATTTATCAATGTTCTTCCATAACGGCATCATTTTTGTTTGTCTCTTGGGTTCTGATAACAGTTCTGGTATATAAAACCACTGTTGTCATGGAAAAATCTTGGTTTGAATGCTGTAAATGGAAATGGATTTATATCAGTTTGTAATGTTGATGATGCTGGCAAATACCTGAGAGCACAAATGTGAAGTGCCAGTGCCAGATAAGGACTTGACAAGAATAGGAATTTTTGGTTTGACATATCAAGAGTCGTCATTTAGAAACAAACTTCCAGTACTAAGAATTGTAAAACAGACTCATAAGGCTGCATGCTGGCCAAGTCCAAACGCTTTCACACTCTTCCCAATTTCTGGATTGATCTGTAGTTAGCCTTTGCCTATGGTCGTGAGATATGGATCATGACCAAAAAAACAAGACCAGAATCAATCTTAAAGATAAAGTGAGGAGTTTTCTAGTCAGAATAAAGCCACCCCCTGGAGAAAGTAAAGGTATTTAAGGCATCTAAATAAACCCATGAGTGCTCATCCAAGAGTCTGTTTGCTGTTATTGCCTGTCACTGTCACTTTGCCTCTGTTGCACAGAGATTTCTCCATCGTGGGACAATAAAGGATATTCCTATTCCATTCCATTTCTATTCTAATAAAGAGAGAGAGAATAAAGTTGAAGGGTTTTTTTCTGTTACAGCCCTAGAATTTGAAGAAGTTGGGCAGCCTTTCTTCATATCGACTTGAGCATAGCAACACACACTTATGATTGACTATTTGGAGCCTTTGTCATGTCTCCCTCCTGTTGAAAGCCTATTGGAGTAGCTCTGGGACACCAGACCAATCACAGCAGCTGATTAGACACCTGCACCATCAAAAGGTTCTTTCTGAGAAAGATTCACTCACTGGATAACTTCAGACTGAAGCTTACCCCTTGTTGCTGATTAGATTCTGTGTTAAGTGAAGCTTATTGAGATCTTGTGATTTGAGCTTAAATATGTTGGTTTTGCTAGACCTAAAGCTTAACTAGCCTGTGAGGTGAAGTTAGATATTTTTTCTGTTTGACCCCTTTAAGGAGTACAAGCTGGTGGTGGTTCTCCTCTGTGTATTTTTGGTTTGGTTTGGCTAACTTCAGATAGGTCTTACACGATTCTGTTTTCAGGAGTTAGACTACTCCCCCTCCACATTTACTAAAAAAAGTTTGGTTTTTTGATTGATTTGCTTTGAGTTGCACCTCCTGTCTTAATTTGATAAGATTTCTTATAATTAAACTTTTTAACTGCTAAGTTACTACTTTTTGAGAGTGGTAACCTCCCCTGAACCCCAAGCTGAGTTGGGTTGTAACAAATAAGATTCTGGAAAGAAGTTGTTAAAATTAGATTTTTCTATTGACCCTTTGCAGCTACATCACTTAATCATGTTGAGGCCCCATGATGGATGTCGGAGGTGAGAGATGGGAGTATTGCAGGGAGTCCAAGTTGTTTTTGCCAGTATAGCCATGGCTTCTACTTGTTCAAATTGAGCTAATTTTGGCTGTGGAAGTAGCACACCTAGTTGTGGCTCATAGCGGTATTTAGAAAAGTTGAAAATAGCTAGCTTAGAAACCGACCCATACCTTCTCCCTCCTGACATGTTTGTTGATTTGATCAAATCAAAGATGTTGCCTGAATTCACAGCACATGATTTATACCTCTTTGTCATAAACAGTGTTTCCCCTTACATCGGAGCAGACTTAAAAGCATACAAAAGTCTAGATGCTTACCAGTTTTTTTCGTATGTGGTTGGCTACATGATGGTGGGGCTTTTTCTCCGTGGTTACTAGTGACGAGACACGTACCTTCTCCATAATGTAATTTTTGATTGCATCTTACTAAGCTAACTTACTTAAGTTAAATTAAGTTTATATGTATAGCACATTTCAGCAGAAAGGCAGTTCAAAGTTCTTCACATCATTAAAACATCAATCAAGTATACCTCAAAATCATCAAAAACATCAAAATCATTTAGCAAAATCATGAAACGCATCAAGAAAATACACATGAAAATCATCAAAATCATCAGGAAAATATCAATGCATCAAAATCATAAGGATCATCAAGCAAATACCATCAAGCAAATATAGTTTAAAAAATTTGATCAATGATTCACTTATTTATTTAACTGATTTATACTCAAACTTTCCTAATTAAGGCACATTCAACACAATCATCTCCACCTTTTTCTCTCATTATTTTATATATTGAGGAGTCTGGAGGAGGAAGCACCCCTGAGGCCTTTAATGTTCTGGAGCCCATTTTACCTTACAGAAGCACGTCTGCCTACTGGCTTTCTCATTTAAGATGGCGAAATCATTAAAACCACCTGCAGAACCCTCACTTTGTTGATAATTTCTTAACCTCTTTGTACTCCTTACAGGGTGGCTGGCCCTCAGCTGATGTCCTCCCTCCACCAACTCTGTAATTTAATTAATTATTAGGAGATGTTGGTTAATGTGTACTAAAATATTTTATTTAGAGCAGCTTCTCACCCGGATTTGTTTGCAGATTTATGGTCCAGACTACTAATCAAAGGCAGCTCTAAACAGGTGGATTTTCAGCCTTGATTTAAATGAATTTGGTGTTTTGGCTGCAGTTTTGCAGTTTTCTGGAAGTTTGTTCCAGATTAGTGGTGCATAAGAACTGAAAGCTGCTTCTCCATGTTTGGTTCTGGTTCTGGTGTTGCAGAACACACCAGAACCAGAAGACCTGAGTGGTCTGGAAGGTTGAGACAACGACAACAGGTCTTTAATGTATTTTGGTGCTAAGCCATTCAGTGATTTATAAACTAACAGAAGTATTTTAAAGTCTATTCTCTGAGCTCCAGGGAGCCAGTGGAAGTACTTTAGAACTGGGGTGATGTGCTCTATCTTCCTGGTCTTAGTGAGAACACGAGCAGCAGTGTTCTGGATCAGCTACAGCTGCCTGATTGATTTTTTTAGGCAGACCTGTTAAGATACTGTTGCAGTAATCAATGCGACTAAAGATAAACACATGGATGAGTTTCTCTAGATCTTTTTGAGACATTAGTCCATTGATCCTGGAAATGTTCTTCAGGTGATAGAAGACCGATTTTGTAACTGTTTTTATGTGTCTCTGAAGGTTCAGGTCCGAGTCCATCACTACACCCAGATTTCGGGCCTGATCACTTGTTTCTTGTTGTAATAACTGAAGCTGCGTGCTGACTCTAGATCATTCCTCTTTAGGCCCAAAGAAAATAACTTCAGTTTTATTTCTGTTCAGCTGGAGAAAGTTTTGGCACATCCCCGCACTGATTTTTTCTAAGCATCTGTTCATTGCTTGGATGGGTTCGGAGTCACCTGGTGACATTGTGATTTAGAGCTGAGTATCATCTGCGTAGTTGTGATAACTGATTTTATTACTTGTTATAATCTGAGCTAGTGGGAGCATGTAGATATTAAATAGGAGGGGTCCCAAGATTGAACCTTCGGGTACTCCACATGTGACTTCTGTCCGCTCTGATGAGAAGTTGCCTCTGTTTGTAATTGAAAATACTGATTGATTGTTATGTACCATTGGCTGCTTTAAAACAGAGATTAAAATTAAGTTAATCTCAATCCTTGTTTTGAGGTACTGTGATCAGGTCTCAGCCAAGATAAAGACACCAGATAACAAATTGATGCCGTGACCCAGATCTTGGAAAAATTCGAGGCCTAGATCGACTGAGGACTCCAGATCGAGGTGAAGCCACAGTCGTGCATTTCAGTTTGTGTACACATCTGAACAGGTAGGCAGAATACCTTTTCTAAAGATTCTGCAGACGTCTATTTAAATGTCTCCCTGCAAAAGTCGACTGTGGTCCCATGGCGGATCCTCATTTTTAATCGACAATCTCACAGAGAGACCCCAACTAGTCCTTAGAACTTTTAAAAGAGGTTTAAACAGAATAAATAAGTGAAGTGAAAGTGAAGAGATGAAAATAAAGAGAAAGAGAAAAAGAGTGAAAAATAGGGCACAAAACTAGTTTGTGGCGCCTAAAACAGGAATTAAAATTTTATGAGACAAATTATGTGAGACAAATTACAAATGCTTAGGGAGTTGGTTGATAGCTCAGGGTTGATTGATTGATTGATTAATTAACTGATGAATTAATTGGTTGATTGATTGGTTTGTTAATTGGTTAATTAATCGATGACTTGTGCTAAACTCCAGAGGACTCTGATCAGGTTGTACAAAAAAATAGCCCTCTTTGATGGTTTGGGTCCTTGACAAAGTCAAAATGCTCATGCTTGTACTTGAGCACATGGCAGTCTTCACAGCTAAATTGAAAGACTTAGCAAAAAATTCAGAAAGGGGGGAGGATGGCATACCGGAGGAGGAGGAAGAACTCTGCCCCTCCCAGTTGAAGTCAGAACACCAAGAAAGGCCCCAGTTACACACACCCTCTCTGGAGGAGGAATCTGAACCCAGAAGTTTTGTGTGGCCCTTTAGACTTTAGAAATAGCATCTGAATAGAACAGTTGTGTGGTTAAATGTTATTTTGTCAGTCAGCAGTTTTGTCTGTATCCTGCCAAATTAGAACAAGGTGAAAATATGTTTATTATTATTTAATTTCAAGAAGTACTCACCGAATGCAGAGACAGCTATTTATTCATATTCTGCCTGTTTGTTGATGGGTTCTGTCAATACATTCTACCACCAAAGACATTTTTCATATTGATATAGCTCAAAATGAAAATGAATTTAACACCCTCGCTTTTGATGTTGACAAAAAGAACAGAAGTATAAATGCCTTTTTCCCTTTATTCCTCGCTCAAACAGGGGACCAGGAGCCCAATGGGCAGAACGGCAGAGATCACTGTGCTGGCTCAAAAGTAACAGGTCTTATTTCTCAAAATTGATCATTTGAAGAATATCACTACATATTTTGTACAATCATGCGAAATCTGTAATCAGTTTAATCCAAAGGTTTCATTAAAGCAGGGATGAGCAGCTTTCCAGTCTAGTTCTCAATGGAAGCAAATAGTGATTAATTGGCTAAAGTCTGCACAAACACAAAATTAACCTGGATTGAAGCTGTACTTAGTTATATTTTACACCCGGCAAAAATGAATGTCATTCCACATGAGATACTAACAGGAAGTCTCCATTTTCAACGGCACTTACTGTTTTAATATAAAGAGTTTGTGAAACGACTAATACAGTGATGAGTGTTCCAAACAGTCACAGGGGAAGAAAGTGGGAAGCTGTGTTCTAGGAAACTCAACCTATTTATTAACAATTGATTTTTCTCCTATAGGTGGAATTGCCCACATAAGGTCAGAGAAATGACATCACACTGTGTAAAAGTTTGGCTGACTGGTCAACGCTGGATCCATAAAACATTATGTGCATAGACCGAAGGACCCCACGCAAAGACCAAGGTTCTGATTGACCTATGAACCTCACTGACCTGACAATGATGAAAATGACACCTTTCTAGGGACTGGACAGACCCAGCAGACAACCTCTTCGAAGCAGACTCCACAATGAAGTTTAGATTTTGAAAATCGGACCACCTTATTGATCCTCGGTGGACAGAAAAAGAACGGAAGCATTCAAAATAGAACAAGTGAAAGCAAAAATTTTAAGGTTTTTAAGAAAACAATGCCTATTTTTAAGTGTATTAAAAGGAAAATTATGTTCAGATTTTTGCAACTAAACTTACTCTGGTAGAAAAGATGAAAATCTCCTTAACATACTGTAAAACAAGTATTAAATCAATGTATCTGGGTGGAGTTCATGAAATACTGGTTATTCAGAGCATTTCAAAACAGAGGATCTAAATATTCTCGACTAAAGCTGATTAGAAGTTATTGCTATAGCTTACATATGTAATAAGTTTTCCAGCATTCTTCCAAATTGTGTGAAGATAACAAAGGTTCTGACTATATTCAAAATTCTGATAAAGATAAGAAAACTTATAGACTTGTCTTCTATTTTTCACAGTTTAAAACTTTCAAATATTCTTTTACCAAACATAAAATCTTTTAGAAGAATTACATAATAAAACTAGAGTAACAATATCACTTTAGAGAAATTCAAACCATCACTTATGCAGTAATGCAGATATTAGAGGGAGTTACCTTTATACTGGATGAATAAAATATAAATAAATAGATAAATCATATTTTTAGACTATATTTCCTATTTGAAGCAAAATTATCTGGGAGTACCGAAACAAATTTTAAAGATTTCCTGAAAATAAGAAAAACAACAGTAACGGTTTTGGAATCCTTGAAATCTTACTTAAAGTAATAAATGCATTTAGTTTTTTTTAATGATATTTTTAACTTAACTCATGAAATACTTCTTGTTTTGTATAATTGTTTCTTTTAATAGGGATGAGAAACTGGGCAGATGTGCTAAGCTTGAGCACACTACAGATCTTATCAGTGAATAATTCTTAAATCAGGAAGGCTTGTTTTAAGATTGTCTGCAATTAATTTTGAAAACCCATAAAAAGAAGGGAAATAACACTATTGGAATAAGTATTTATCATTACAGAACAAAATTTACTACCAGCATAAGCTGTTATTTGTATCAGATCAAACAATTTCATTAACTTTGAACAACCAGTCTCAGTAAAAAAGTACAAGACCACAAAATCTTACGTTGACAAAACTTAGTCTTTATGATCTGTCAAATGTTTCCACACCAGTGCCAATCTGATTTGAAAGAATCAAGGAAAAAGTAGATATAGACTCAACTCATTCCATCCTTATTAATTGATCTCAAAGATACATGCAACAGCATTAGCAGGTTGAAAAGCTTACAAATGCACAAAGCAAAATAATAGTTTTTAATTGATTCTTAATGAAGAACTTTAATTCCAAATGTTTTTAACTTCTCTATATCTGTACAGTGTATGATAATCCAGAAATTAACCATTTTGAGCATTAAACTTAATTAATTAAAAATATTTCTGTAAATCAAATAAGAAAATTACTGTAAAGGAAAACCCACATTTTAGTTAATGGAAGTTAAATAACTGAAGTTTTTAGCAGGTTAAACTTTTCATTATTAACTTTATTTTAAACTTTTCTCCTATTTTAATGTCAGAAATTAAAACAAAATCGTTTTTCCATCATAATCAATTACTTTAAGTTGTCTAAAAGAATATCAAAGGAAATAATTTTTTCAGCATTTCATACAATAAAATAATATGCTTTAACCCATATGTATAATAAAGAAAGACAGGCTACATGATCCAAACCAAAAATCTCAAACCGGCATCAGATTATCTCAAATACAAACAAACATACAAAACAAGTCCTGTGTGTGCTTACGAACATCTTTAGCTGACTGTAATTGGCACTGCAAAAAAAAAAAAAAAAAAAAAAAAAAAAAAAAAAAAAAAAAAAAAAAAAAAAAAAAAAAAATTAGAAAAATATAGGGACAGAACTAAATTAAATCTCTAATAACATCTAAGCTATCCTTAAGATCAAATGTAGCTTGTTTTATTGTCAGTCTACTTAAACTTAGGTTTATCATCTAAGTAGGATAAACTCAAAATAGAATTTTTTTCAAATAAGTCAAATAATCTTAAGGAGGTTTAATAAGTAAATAAACCCTATGCATGGTGTATCAATACAAAAAAAATCTTTATATTTTAGTCAGTTTAACTAGTGAGAAATTCTTTTTTTGCTGTGTACCTTTGGAAGTAATACAATAAAACCTAAAGACACTAACAGCAGGGTTTGATGTTAATAAATTGTTTTTTAACAGTGAAAACTAAACTCATGGGTTTCGCTTTGCTTTGTGTTTTATTTTGGAAAAAAAGGATGAAATCAAAAGCTAAATCTAAAAATGTTTAATAAACTTAACCTTAAATGCTAAAAAAAAAATTTGATAAAGATTAAAAATCTAAAGACCTTTGATATTTTAAATACAATTTTTATAAGTGTAAAAGGATTTAAGTCACAAAATAAAAACTAAAAAAATAATGAAGTAAAAAATCAAATAAACCGTATTTAAATAGTAAATAATTCAGACATAAAAATGTAAAAGTAAATTAAGTCACAAAACAAACAGAATATTTTCAGTATTGCAAAATCATATACAAAAAGGGTCTGGGGCCCAATATCTGGGTATCAACTGGAAGGGGTAACTGAAAAGTGCTCCCCTGCTGGCTGAAAAACACAACAACGGGCAAGGACACAAACAAGGCGAAGAGGACATCATGATCACAGCTGTACCCCAGGCAGACTGACCCCCACTGTTCAGAGCCAGCCTGAAAGTGGGGGTCAGAAGATAATGGCATCAATTAGTTATCCAACAGGGTCCACAATGTACCGAAACACACTGTGCTTGCTCATTTCCGCTCTGCTTCTAGGGTTTTCTTATAACTTTTCCTTCCACAGGTGTTGCTTCACTTAGAATTTTGTTCATGTTATTATCATGCTTAATCAATCATATTTTAGTACCATATTACTTTAGACATGTTTATGTATTCCTGATTTTTAGTGGGAAAGTTTTGATGATGTTTTAATCACTTTTGCTTTAGTACCACATTAGTTTAGGCCTGTTTTTATGGGAGACACAAAGGGGGTGCACACATTTAGGAACCCAGGCAACTACCGGAGTTATGGCATTCCATACTGTGGGGGTGGAATCACGGGACCGCTGAAAGGAGTTGTCTGTCATATTTTAGCTTAGGACCCATAAACACACTTATTAATTAGGATCTCATCAGGTGTTTTTCCCCAGGCTCTAAAAACAGCAGTTATCAAACCGCTGTTAAAAAAAGAACAATCTGGATCAATCACTATTGCAGAATTACAGGCCAATCTCTAACCTTCCATTCATCAGTAAAATTATTGAAAAAGCTGTGTTTCAACAGTTAAACAGCTTCTTCACAATGACAAACCGCTTTGATGTCTTTCAGTCCGGTTTTCGTGCTCACCACAGCACTGAGACTGCCCTCGTCAAAGTGTTTAATGACATCCACACAAATACAGACTGTGGAAGAACCACAGTGTTGGTTCTGTTGGACCTCAGTGCAGCATTTGACACTGTTGATATATTGTTGAAGCGACTGGAGAGCTGGGTTGGACCCTCTGGTACAATACTCAGTTGGTTCAAATCCTACCTAAAGAACAGGGATTTCTTTCTGTCAATAGGCAACTTCTCATCAGAGCAGACAGAGGTTCAATCCTGGGACCCCTCCTATTTAATATCTACATGCTCCCATTAACTCAGATTATAACAAGTAATAAAAATAGTTACCATAACTACGCAGATGATGCATAGCTTTATATTACGATGTTACCAGGTGACTCCAAACTCTCAGAATACTGCAAAACAGCCAAAACACTAAATTCCTTGAAGTCAAGGCTGAAAACCCACCTGTTTAGAGCTGCCTTTGATGAATAGTCTGTACCATAAATCTGCAACCAAATCGGGGTAAGATAAGCTTGGTTTTCCAACGGGTGGAAGTTTGAGTGTAAATCAGTTAAATAAACTTAGTGAATTATTGATCAATGTTTTTGCCGATGATTTTGATGATTTCCATGTGTATTTGCGAGATAATTTTGATGATTTTGCTCAATGATTTTTATGTTTTGATGATTTTGCTGTATACTTGATTGATCTTTTTATGATGTAAAGCACTTTGAACTGCCTTGCTGCTGAAATGTGCTATACAAATAAACTTGACTTGACATGTTTGCTTTTGGGTGATGGACACAGGATGTACCCTGAGGAAGTGTTGTTTTCTGTAATGATATATGGAGCTATTGTAGTTCCCTGCATGCACACTACTGCAGCTTACACACTTATAACAGTTGTAAACCAGTTAAGACTAGTTTTGGTCACACATAGACACACTGATACACACAGGGGAACACCACTAAAGTGAGTGTGGCTTAGTTAGATATATACAGATGTGCTGCAATTTCTCTTTGCTTCCTTCGGTCCATCCATAAGCTGTACTGAAGAAGTCCAGTGCTGCGGATGATTTGATGACTCTCTGTAATTGAACATGCTGATTGATTGTTATGTATCATTGACTGCTTTAAAATAGAGATTAAAATTAAGTTAATTTCAGCCTTTTGCTCTGTTCCTTGTTTTGAGGAACTGTGATCAGGTCTCAACCAAGATGAAGACACTGGGTATTACAACAGAATGATGAAGTGTAAAGGTATGTGCAACAGAGGAAAATTGTCTTTGTCAGGATTGAGAAGTGGGACAAAACACCACAAGGGTGGGGGGTCCCAGAAGAGTACGTGGTGGAGGTGGTGCGGGGCATGCATGGGGCTTTCAGACATGCAGGTGTGCTACCCACATGTAAGGAATTGGGAGAGCAGGAACTCTGGATCCCATTGAAACAAATCCAACTTGTGCTCCGGGACTGTGAGGTATGTGGTCAACACAATGCAGGGTGCCACAGGCAGTGAATGGATGGCCTGACCATCAAAAACACTGTACTACTGGGATCTGTGTGCATGGATGTAGCAGGTCCCATGGGTATTTCAGGCAAAAAAGATGAGAAATACCTTTTGGTGCTGGTGGACTCAATGTCAGGTTGTGTGACAGTAAAACCTGTGAGAAAAGTTAACAGCAAGAGTGTGGTTGGCATGTTAGAGCAGGTGTGCATATCTCTCGGGGTACCCACACCCAAATAAAAGTCCACTGACATAGTAAAACAGGTGTTAGGCAGAAAAACAGTTTTACTTGAAAAGAAAAGGATTCAGGGATTGGAACAGCTCAACCCATTTCCTAGTCAGAACTAACCAGAACACCAGAATGGCCAGTGACCCAAGCAACATGCTGCCCTACATCAGACTGGCCACTGTCTATGGGGTAGTTGCCATGCAAAGAACAACATTGGGGCTCAGGGCAGGAAGAGCTCTAAAAAACTGGAATTTTCCCAAAAAAAGGAATCCCTGTCTTCGCAGGAAGGAATGTAGTCTTGTTTTAAGATAAAGCTTCACATTTTTGCCTTTTTTATTGCTGCAATAAGGCTAAGGATCAAGCCAACCTTAGCTATTGAGAGTTTTTTCATTTTTGTTTTTCCTCTCTTTTTGCCATGGAAGAGCAGTCTTCCTGTACAGCACCGAAAAAGGGATATTAAGTATGGGGGAAAGCACCACAATTAAGTCAATAGGTCGAGGCCACTGCTGAAAAGAATCTCAGAAAGCAAAGATTGACAAATCTGGATTGCTCAATGAAACCTCTCTTTCAAATGGTATTTAAACTGCAAGTCTGTCAACACTCAACATGAGGATTGATTCAGCACGACTTTGCCCTGGCTTGGGTGACCCACAAGTTGTTTCCTCTCAGAGGACACTTTGCCAAAAGTTACATCACAACACACCTGAGACTCCAACATGGGGGATGTCAAAATCTTAAGCAGGGGGGTGTTGAAATACTGGAGAGTCGACATACCCCCATCCCCACACACACACACCACCCCCATTACTTAAAAGAGCTAACAGTAAGATCATATTTCAATGCAGTTAATGAGAAGGTATTCAGCTGCTTTGTTGTGCGTGAATCTTGAGTGAAAATGAACAGGAGATCGTAAAATCACAAAAAGGTGAACTTCAGGTGCCTCGGACCAGTGAGTCTCCATGGCGACGGGGCACTGAGAAGGTTGGAGCTTCCTGAAGGCAGAGTATTTGGGGATGTATGTATGGGTGTGTCTTCTCTAAGATACAACATTCTCATCATGTTTTAGAATACCATTTACTTATCCTTGATAATGAATGATTAGAAAGCTTTATTCTTTCCAGATTAATGTAGATTATAATCCTGTGAACAGCCTTTGAGAATCTTTCTTTCTTAAATTTGATTAGTGTATTATGAGGATACAGAGAAGAACTATGATTGTCTATTGCAGCGTTAAAGGGATATGAGATGCTGCAACCCCAGGGTGGGGACAAGTGTAAGAGATAAGGCCAGATTTGATAATTACATAGTTTTAATATAACTTTTGGGTTTCATGATTATTATTGGTATGAAATAAGTGATGATAATAATAATAGTTAATCATCTAGATTTAATTGCAGTGATGAAATATAAGACTATGATAATTTTAGAAGGAACAGTTTTCTTGTTCCAAGGCCCTTTTAGGTAGGGACTAATTTGCAGAACCAGTGATGAGGCTTTTAGAAGTCGAAATATAAGATTAGTAAGAAAAAGAAATATCTAAAACAAACAGGATAAGACCTTAATACAACCAATGAAGGTACAGCTGTTCTGTCTTATGAACTTTGCTTTAATCTTTTTGTATCTAAGCAGGAAGTAATAATCAGGGAAAATCTGTAATGTTTGAAAATTGATCCAAAGCTGCAAGGACTGTATAACTGATGAGTTAAAATTGTAAGCAGTCAACAGAAAGATTAATTTTGATAACTCTAGGGAATTGACTGTTACAAATATCAACAATGAATGATATTGAACAAATTATAGCAGTAACTGGGAAGTAATGTTATGTACAAAGTTAGTCTTTGTGATTTAAATGTTGTTTTGATTGAAAATGTATGAAATGTATTAATCAGTTATAAGAAGATGTTATAAGAAGTTATAAGAAAGAAGATTACTTAGTTGTGGTATGAGTAAAAAGGGGAATTTTCCAGTAAAGGAGGGTGATTTTAACAGTTTGTGCAAAAAGTCATTCAGGCATCGAGCCCAAAAGGTATAAATTAGAAGCACTTGCTAACATTCAGTGGTTGTGCTTCAGGGACAGTCTTCGCATTCACATCAGGAGAAGAGATCGTGAAGGACGAACCATCGGGGTTTTGAGAGCAGAACTGAGCCTCAACCAGACCAGAAAGCTGCACCCATGTCGAGGTCAACCCACGAGCCAAAGGTTGAGGTTTCAGAATTTGGATTTACTCTCAAGACTGCAGCTTCACGCTGGGTTTTTTTCTGTTTGTTGGATCCAAGAACTTTTATGGGTTCTGTCAAGAACAGGTTCGAGGATTCTTTGAGTTTTCCACACAAAGAACAAATGGATCCACCCAGGACAGGGCATCTCAAGTGGTATGATCCCCTCTCTTTCTGTCTCCTTCAAATTCATTACATCCAAGAAGTTCACTCAGCCACAGTTATAGGGAAAGACAATAATAATAATAATAATAATAATAATAATAATAATAATAATAATAATAATAATAATAATAATAATAATAATAATACATTTTATTTGAGGGTCACTTTACAAAAACAGAGACAAAAAAACAACAAATAATAAACAGAGTCAGCAACAATTATATAAAGCAAGTCAGTAAACAAGATGCAACAACTGTTAATCCATGTTAAAGTGAATCTGCCAGTTTGAACAGGTGTGTTTTCAGCTGTGATTTAAAAGAAGGAAGAGAGTCTATGTTCCTAACGGCAGGAGGAAGGGAGTTCCAGAACCGAGGAGCACAGTGGCTGAAGGCTCTGTACCCCAGGGTGACGAGACGGGCAGAAGGAACAATAAGATGAGTGGCAGACGAGGATCTGAGGGAGCGGGAAGCAGTGGCGATGTGAAGCAGGTCACACAAATAAGGAGGGGCAGGTTATGGATGCACTTGAACGTGAGAGTTAAAATCTTGAAATTTCTCCTTGCTTCTATGGGCAACCAGTGGAGCTGCTGCAGAACTGGGCTAATGTGTTCTCTAGATGGGGTACGAGTTCTGACCCAAGCTGCAGAGTTCTGAAGGAGTTTGAGTTTATGGAGAGACTTATTCGGAAGATCAAAAAGAAGAGAGTTGCAATAATCAATCCGGGAGGTGACAAGGCAATGAACAAGGATGGCAGCAGCATGGGGAGTAAGGAAGGGACAGAGTTGGTCAATGTTGCGTAAGTGAAAGTATGCAGACCGGGTGATATAACTAATATGAGAATGAAATGAGAGTACTATCAAGTATGACACCCAGACTCTTTACCTGAAAGGAAGGATGAACATGGAAGTTGTCAATATTAATGGAGAAACTGTGAGGTTTGGTTAAGGTGGAGACTGTGCCAACGAGTAAAACTTCTGTTTTCTTACTGTTAAGCTTGAGAAAATTAGAGGAGAACCATAATCTAATTTCCATAAGACAGTCTGACAGCGAAGTAGGTGGAAGGGAGGAATTGGGTTTGGAGGAAATATAGAGCTGAGTATCATCTGTATAACAATGAAAATTGATGTTATATTTCTGGGATATGTGGCCAAGTGGAACACATAGATAATGAATAAAAGGGGTCTTAACACGGAACCCTGGGGCACACCTGCAGAAACGGGAAACAAATTTGAAGAATGGGATTTAACTTGGATAAACTGAGTGTAACCTGATAGGTATGAGGTAAACAGGCAAGAGGAGTGTGACTGATGCCAATGGATGCTAATCTGTTCAGGAGAATATTTTGAGAAATAGTATCAACTGCTGCCCTGAGATCGAGAAGGATGAGAATGGTGAGGAGACCAGAATCAGCTGCCATCAAAAGATCATTAGTGATCTTTAACAAAGCTGTTTCTATACTGTGGTGGGAATGAAAACCAGACTGGAATTGTTCATAAAATTTATTCTTATTGAGGTGTGAGTGGAGCTGGGAGGCAACAACTTTCTCAAGGATTTTTGAAATAAAAGGAAGGTTAGATATTGGGCAAAGGTTATCAAAATCAGTAGGATCTTAACTAGGCTTTTTGAGAATAGGAGTGACAGAAGCCATTTTTAGAGATGAAGGAACAATTCCAGTGGTAAGGGAAGAATGAATAATAGTGGTTATGAGAGGAACCAATGTGGGGAGACAAGCTCTAACTAATACTGCTGGCTGACAGCTGAATGATTTAGATTTCTGAATGATATTGTCAAGATTCATGTTCTGTCCTGTCCATGTTGTGTTAAGCACTCATTCGTCTCACCTGCTATGCCTGATTGCTTACCTTTTCCACCTGTGCCCCGTCCTACTTAAACAGCCTCTGCCTCCTTGCCAGATTATCGACAGCCACGAGCCAGTAGAGATCCAACGTTTCATGCCTTGCCTTTTTGTGCTTCTTCGACCCCTTTCCGTCCACGGATCTTCCCCTCCTGCCAAGCCCGTTACAGATTCCTTTGTTTCTGGATTTCTGGACCCTGACTCAAGCTCCGCCTCACGACCACCGAGTATTGCCTGTCCCTCAAGCTAAGTCTGCTCTCTCTGCCTTCCCGTGTATAACCTCTGCCTGGTTATCGTCTAAGCCCCTGGTGCTGCGTTGGATTCCCTTGTGGAGACCTTCATTGTTTCATCCTGAGCAGCAACCAGTTCCTGATACTGAATAAACTTGTTTTTCCTTTACGTACTTCTGTGTGTGGTTGAATTTCTGGGTCTTCCCTGTGTGTCCTTACAGATATTAAATAAATCAGTTGTGGAACAAAGAGCGAAAGTTAAAAATAACTGACAGGGGGACAGCGGGAAGAACAAGAGGTCAACTTCAGCGTTAGCCGCTCCTACAGGGTTAAGTTGTTGGTGGATGTCTGAGATTTTGACAGTGAAGAAAGACATGAGAGAGTTGCAAAAGTCAGCAGAGTACATATGGGAGGGAAATGAGTCCAGAGGCTTTATACTTTTGGCAAACAGAGAAAACAGAGACTTGGAGTTACCTTCACTGGAACTGATTAAACCAGAGTAGTATGCAGATTTAGCTGAGACAGTGCAGTCCTTATAAAACAAAATATGATTGTTATACAGTTCTTTGTGTATGACGAATTTCCAGTTTTCTTGAACAGACGTTCCAGTCGGCATCCTTTTGCTTTGAGATGACGCAATTAAACATGATTTGATGATTTTTGCAAGTTATCTACTTTTCCTGAGTTAATGGATTAGAGCTGTGCACTGTACCTGCTAAGTTCTGCAAATTAAAGCAACCAAAACTGTACTGGATGATGTGGAAAATCATGTATTGAGATTGTCACTTTTAAGGTTTCTTGCTGGCTGTAAAGTTTGGCTGCTTGGGTTCAATAGAATTTCTGAAGAGGTTTTTGAACAGTTGTTCTGATAAAGAGGTTTAGATAGAAAAACAAAATCCTTAAAGTTTATTAGTCCAGACTTCTAGAACCAATTCAGCCCGTATTCCAAGTGCTAGTTATAGGGAAGTAGCTGCCATTAATGGGCGTGGCTGAGGGTGCTCGCTGGCTGTGGCTGCTTAGTTGAGCAGGTATCTCAGAGGAAGAAGGGTTTAATGTTCAGAAAGGAGGCCGTTAGTAGGCTGAATGAATTCTTCCCGCACCAGCTTAAACAGACTTCCTGTTGACCTGCTTGGGAAGCCAGGAAGTTCAGTCCCTTTGAACGGAGAGCTGGTTCAGACTACCCGGCGTTAGTGAGGTTAGTCTGACAACAATGGACAACATGGAATCCACTAGATGGCTGCGGACATCAGTTTAACATGTATTTCTTGGGATGACCTCTGTGTGCTGTGTATCTGAAGGAATATGATACTGAGGAGCTGCTTGTCACTCCAATGACCTGAGGATTAAACTGTCCACCCTACTACATCTACTCATGTAGATAAGATGAAACCACTGAAAGATCCACGGGCTTCAGCCAACATGTCTGCATTAATGTAACATTTCCAGCACCTTACACTTACCATTACTAATTAATTCAAATCATGTTCCACTGTGTTGAAGCCTTTAGGTGCCTTACGCCCAGCAACCACACCTCAAATCTGTCCTTAATGTGGAGAGAAGAGGTAGTCCTGGCCCCCTCCGAAATAAAACATCCCAATAATTCAATATAAGCATTTAGCTAATGCGTTATTCACAAAAGTGAAATCAGTGCAGAGGGCAATGGAAAAAGGATCTTGACAGTGTGTCTGGTGTGTGTGTGTGTGTGTGTGTGTGTGTGTGTGTGTGTGTGTGTGTGTGTGTGTGTGTGTGTGAGTACTGATTTATTTATCAGAGCTTGTGAGCAGCACGCAGCAGCACTTTTAAGGAAGCACTAAGTAATGTGGCTTACATGTAGAGGTCTGTTTTGCTGCCTGGTGGTGACTCTTGAAAGTAAGAGTCCACGGTTTGTTTTTGTTTTGTTTGTTTGTTTGTTTGTTTTTTTTAATGAAAAGTTTCTAGAGGTGCCCTAGCTGCCATAAAGGAGTATGATGGCAAAGCACAGATGTCTGTCAGGATGAGCTGAGCATGGACTCAAAGAACTGTTGTAACTTACGTTAACTTTCTTAATCAAGTATCATTGGCATCTGTTGTACCAGGCTGAGATTCTGCTAATGCAATTGGCTCAGTAAATCTTTTGCTTGAGGCCATAAACCTTCATCAATCATAAAGAAATTTTGATTCTGATCAAAGCAATCGAGTTTGGTTCCTAATATTGTGAACTATTGTTTTAAACTATTGTTTTATCATAAAGATTGTATCCTTCTAATTCAGGAGTTTTTGGAAAGATTTTGCATTATTTTAAAAATTTTTAATCGAGTTAATTGGAGGGGTTGTAATTCAACAATTGCAAATAATTGTATTTTCAAATCAAAAACCGTTTTTGCTGCTAAGCTATTGAATAAATAGACATATAAGCTCAACAACAAATATATTCAAAGTTATATTATTATTATGTCTTTTTGTAATGTTTGGAAAAGAAAGATTTAATTGTAATGTTTGTAGTGTGGACCCCAGGAAGAATAGTCTCTACTACTCTAGAGACCAATGGGGATCTTTAAATAAACAAATTAACAAATATTGTTTGTTAATCTGTTATTTAGGTTCTTTAACCATCAGACCATCAGCAAAGTGCTGTTATATCCATTCAGCTTTTAACTGTTTGTAGGAACCTCTGATCATTCAAGGAACTTCTTTGAAAAAAATACTTCTTTAGAAATGTGGACTGTGGATGCTGACATTAGCGTTGGGGATGTCTGTGCTGCTGCTACATGTTTAGCACTGAGATGCTATTTTAGGCTTGAATAACTTCAGTAACAGGCCGACTGCTTTTAGCCCAACTTCAACACAACTAGAGTCTTTTCCAGCATCCCATCAGATTGTTTTTTGAAGCAAAAATTAACCCCAGTGGGTAGAGAGAAGTGGCTTCGTCATCCATCATTGTTGTTTGCTGATGTCGCTTATGCATCAGATTTACGAGGGTACCAGAAACACGCGAATACAAGGGTTCCAGGAAGAACCTACGTATGTAAAAAAAAATAAATAAATAAAAAATGAAATAATAGTTGAGTTAAATTTTTTTACATGTTAAAATATATGTAATTAATTAATCGAAATTAATAAAGTCCCGGTCCTAATTATTTTCCATCTTCTAAGTGTCTAAACTGCTTGAATCCCAGTTAGTTAATGAAATGCCAGTGCAGTCAGTATTGTAATCCGATCCAACCTTATCCAAACACATGGTATTCTGACCAAAGTGATTTTTTTTTCAAGCACATGTTTGTTTGTTTCCCTGATGTCACAGTGAGGTCACAAATTCGCAAACACCATCTGGCCATGACCACACCTCTGGGGATCACAGCAGATATATCCTCCTGCTCTCCACGGCCACAGAAACCAAATTACTTTTCCATCAAGCCACTCGCGCACCCATCCCATCTAGCGGTCCTAATGTCTCTGCTCCAACCTCTCTGCTGCCCTGTCCCAGCTCTGGGGGACGAGGCTATTATCAACATGTTTTTGTCAGAGCGATCTTTCGCATTGAATCCCAGGAGAGCTTTGTGAGGAAAAAAGGCCTTAAGAGCCCCGTTTGGTCCATCTGTCGCCCGTTTTCTAACTACAGTAGCCTTGTGGTTATGCATGTGTGTGTAACGTGCTGGAATATGTCCAGTCATCACAGGGGATTTTCCATTTGTGTCCAAGATGTAAATATATGTGGACAGATTCAGGGATGCAAGCTTTTTCTCTCTGTGTTTTCTCTCTAAAATTAGAGCAGTTTTGTGCAGAACTATACACATAATAAGTCTGTAAGAATTCTGAACATCACATGAAACTATTTCAGCAAATGTAAAACCATAACTAGCTCAGCAGGAGACCAAAAAGTTGAATCTTGTGTCCAATATGACAGATGCAACAGAAGTGGTGGCGATAAAATTCTGAACTGCTAAAAAAAAAAAAAAAAAAAAGATCCAGTAGCAATAATTTCCATATTTTAGTTTATTTTCCACTTCTGTGTTTGTCTTCTCTGTTTTTTTGGAAATTGTTTTGCATGTACTATCTGGTTTACTTCTGCACCTGATTCAAGACACAGATTGCATTGTATGAACTCAGATGGAACCACTTCCATCAAGAGCAGCAGTTTTTGCATCAGGTGGCTATTGTCCTCTCTCTTTAGCCACAAATACAGCAGGTTCAGAAATGATCTAAGAAAGGGAGGCAAATGTTTCCTGATCAAGGGCTTTAGACCCTGAGAAGATAGAGAGACTCATCAAATATTAAATAATAACATCTGGCTGTCTCAAAGAGAAACCACATTTGGAATGGTGTCTCTAAATCAATAGGATGATTTTTTTTAATGCCGCGCTGCAGAATGTAAGAGAGTGGAAGAATTTGTCAGTTTAACTCATTTATTGGAAGCATTAACTGAAGTTAAAAGAGACTCTGTCGGATGGTAAATTTATGTCTTTTAGTTTCTAGTGATATGTACAAATTTTTGAAATACTGACAGGAAAGAAAACACTGCTTCCTTGATCTTCAATCCATATTGTTAATTTCACAAAATAAATAATAAAATGGTCTTTTGCGACTATCGCAGGCAACTCACTCATCATTCCCCCCACCTGCCGTCATCTCTCCCTTCGCAAAATATCTGGAGAAATTCATTATTTCACCTCACCCACTTTCAGTAATCTGTGCTAATCTTTTTCTAGGCTATTTAAGTTCTCTTTAGCATTCCTCTGCTTGCGAAGCTAATCTATCTTACTGTTCCAAAGTTTCAACTTGGTAATCTGAATAAAAAAAATAGTACAAAAAACAGATTTTAATTAGAGATAATTGATATTATTGTTATTAATATTATACTAAATAACAGTATTATTTTTTTATACCATTCAAATAATTTGTTGCGTTTTTATTAAATATGCTCCATGTAATAAATACACAATATTGCCTAAACTATGCCTTCCTCCATCCAAATCATTGACTTAAGGTGTTTCAATTTCTCCCTTCCACAAACATTTGTGAATGAATGGGTTTCACTCAGGAGCTCAGTGGATACCAGTGAGGTACTGTAACTGGAAGCCCTCATGCAAGAAGTGCAGTCATGAAATTTCCTTGGAATATTCAACTGTTATTGGCATAACAAACTGGAAATGATTGGGAATAACACCAACTCAGCACCAAACTGGTAGGTCACATAAAACCACAGAGCAGGGTCGCAGATGCTGAGGCATGTTGTGCCCACTTTCTTCAGAGTCAATAGCTGCAAACCTCCAAACTTTATGTGGTACTTCGATTTGCAGGAGAACAGTGCAGAGAGACCCTGATGGAAGGAGTCACTACAACTGAACAGCTGCATCCAAGCCTTACATCACGAAGTGCAACGTGAAGCACACGGGGCTCTAGATCAGTGGAAATGTGTTTTCTCTGTCTGGCAATCCAGTGGACAAGCCTGGGTTTGGCAGTTGCTAAGAGAACAAAATGGTGTTCAGTGGGTTATGGTGTGGGTCTGTTTTTCAGATGATGGGCTCAGTCCTCTGGTTCCAGTGACAGGAACTCTAAATGCCTATTGAGTGAATATTGCAAGCTCCCAGCTCTTTGGGAACAGTTTGGGGATGGCCCAACATGACTGTACAGCAGTGGACAAAGCTGGACATGAATGTGGACGTTTGGCCTTGAGTCCTGACCTTAGCCTAATAAAACAGCTTTGGGATGGGTTTCACTAAGGCCACCTAGTCCAACATCAGTGTTTGATCTCACAAATGCTCCCCTGTAATGACCATTGTACAATTGTTAAATGGTTTTTAACACAATAAATCAGTTAACCAAATAACAGCAAGTCAATGCAGGTATCTAGACATGATGGTGATGACATACTAATGTTGAAACTAAGCTTTAAAACATGGAGGAAAGAGGGTTTAGGTGACTTTGGAAATAGTTCTTGTTGACCAGTTAGGCTACATCAGCAGAAGGCCACATCTGGTGCCACTCCTGTCAGAAAACATAACCTGGTCTGATGAGTTCAGCTGTGACATTCAGATGGTAGGGTCAGAATTTAGTACAGATCCATTGAGTCTTGTATTCAAAGGCAGGTGGTGGAGGTGTAAGGGATGTTTTCTAACCACACTTTGGGCAACTTACTACCAGCTGAGCATCATTTTAACTCCTACCTGAGCATTGTTGCTGACCACCAGCATCACTTTATGTCCACAGTGTACCCATCTTCTGATGGCTGCTTCCACCAGGAGAAAGCACCAAGTCACAAAACTTGAATAATCTCAAACTGAGTTCACTGTACACCAATGAGCTCAACTATCAGACATAAATCCAACAGAGAGGTTTTATAATGTGGTTTTGCATGAAATCCATTTTTTTTTCCAAATTCCACCTATTCTGTTTTTTATTTTTTTGGATTCCACTTTTTCCATTTTAACCACATTTTTTAACTTAAGAAGTATGTAATCATGGAGTGAATGAAAACAATTTACCAAATCACATTGACTGCAAATTTTTTTTCACAATAACAAACTACTGCGGTTCAACACAATAATTAATGCTTTCACAAGGTATTTAAGTGCTTCCCTGTTAATGTTTTAAAGAACTTTTGTTCATTTTTATTCCATTTGTCACAGAAACATTTTTATTGAACTAATGACTATCAGTGTTTTGGTGTTAAGCTGTCATGTGCCTGCAAATGCAACGCTGCTTGCATAGCTTTACCAAAAATGATCGAAGTTTGTTTCATTTTTTCTCACAGCAATATCTGATTTGGTACACAGGCAAATAAAACCATCAACAAACTCTCACCTAGCTTATACTGATTTATTTAAATTTTTAAGAGTCAGTAGGTGTGGCTGAACGCAGCCAGCTAGTTTCTATGTTTCTGATGTGACTCTTCACTATAAGCGGTTGTTACATGTATCATTACGCCTCCATTCAACCGTGTGCTGACAAAACGTACAAAAAAGTTGTTTCCCAATTCATAAAACCCGCTAGCCCTGAACCTTGCTAATCTAACCTTAGTTTTTGTTTTTTTTTCTTTGGACGACGATGGTATTTCAGTGAGTTTTTCTCAACATAGCTGGCTGGTTTATTCTGTCTGTGTGGAGAGGAGAGCTGAGCTAAGCAGCTAACAAGGTAGCAATGTATGGTAGCTGCAGCGGCCAAAATACTACACTTAGTGCAGTAAGTTATAGTAAAAATCTTTCAAGTGTGGATACAAGCATAAAAAGTCGTATGCGCATTCCTTCGGTTGAATGTTTTTCATATTTTCCATTAGTCAATTGAGTTCCAGATTGCTGCATTTTTGCAGCAATCTGGAACCATTTTTGGAGATTGCTGCATTTTTGAGCCTTTTAAACCAATTACTAACCAACAGTCAGCAAATATGATTTCCACATAGGTCCAGTTATGTCTGGTTTGACACCAAAAGTATTTATCTGTGATAAATTTTGGCAAATTTAGTGCAAAAAAAAAATTTCCTAAACAGCCATCTTGAAAAAGGCTGCCCTCTTTAATTTTTCAGAGGCTTATGATTTTTTTTCAAAAAAATAGCAAGCCCCTGGGAACATCTGTGCCAAGTTAGGTTCTTGTATCGGCACGTGGAAGATTTTTCTGAAATATTCAATTATCTGCTGCACTAACTGTACAGCCATTCCTGTTCACCAATATAAGTTCTATGAATTCCATGTTTTGTTGTGGATTCCATTTTATTTATTAAATTCCACAATTCTGTTTGTGTTTTCTACATTGTGGAAATCATAGGGTTTAGAAGAGTTTAGTCTGGCCAAACCTTAAAGGGAAGGTGTTAAGGATCGATCAGAAGCACCAGTAGCCTTTTGGGTTCGTGGACAGCATCTCTGGTTCTGTGTGTTATCTGTTGGAAGTGACATTCATAAAAAGCGTGCTGATCGGAAGCTCACAGCAATGGGGACGACAGTCCACAAGTTTACTTTACATCTCCACCTACCTCATTCCCCCTCCAACCAAAATCTTTCTTCATAGTTCTTTCACTTCTCTGCTGAGTGCTGTGACAGCTGCTGGAGTCAGAGGCTTTCATCCAAAGCGTCACCTGTCACCGCCACTGACTGGGTTTGTTGTTTCACCAGAATCAGGAAAGGAAGGCGGAGGCGGAGAGGGAAGTGAAAGGAGATGATAACAACATTGGCTTGACATGTTTTTTGATGATAAAGAAAGCGAAAAGAGAAACTGCTTCACAGAGTAAAGGGATGTTTGATTTAAAGCTACATTTACATTGTAGATATTCAGCTGACACTTTCATTATACTGAACAACTGGTGACAGGTACAAGAGAAAATAAGCTCTTCCTGCTAGATGTAAAAGAATTCAACATCATGATTTGCATTGTTAGATCTTAATGTCTTATCCACAAATTCACATTCATTTGCAGCATAGACAGAGAAAACATACATACAGTATTTGAAAATGTAGATCTTATTCAATTTAAGTTATTTATAGTTTAAGCATATAGTTTATAAATGTAATGTTTAATAATGGCTAAATTCCAAAATCATTTTCTTCCTCTTTTTCATATTTTCTCTTCAGGGGTCATCACAGCGACATATTTGAACTGGTTTAGGTTTAAAGGCAGATGGCGTTCTTGGCACAACCCCCTGCATTTACCAGGACCTGGATCTGGTACAAGGAATCACTGACTTTTGACCCTTCATTTATGGTTAGATTCTACGTCTATTTTATTTTATTGTTCTATTCTACTTCTGTTCTGTTTTACTCTATTGGCCACACCTTCTATCAAAAGAAATCTCCATATTCAATCCATGGTTAAAACCCCATCAGAGGAGCATATTTAGATGCTCCAGTGGCATCCCCAAAAAATTCTGTTAGCAGTAGCCAGACCACATATATTTATATATATATATATATAGTTTCAACACTAATAATAACGTAAATAGACGCTAAACCTGCTTCACCGAGAGTGAAAATATAGCTCATTTCATCAAGCCAAAAACTTCAATTCAGTCTTACCGTCGATAATGTTAGAGAAAATATTCCTCATCCATGTTGGATTCTGTTGGCTCTCGTGGTTTTGGAATCCCCCCGAGGCAATCTGCGTGCCTGCATGGACTAATATTAATGTTAAAATGTCTAATAATTTATTAATATGTCCAACATGTGTATTTTAACATCTGATACTCTGATGAATTGCTTTTGTTCAGATGATCATAAGAGTAAAGATTTTTTTAACTATGAGAATCTTTATCAGTCTAATCTCTCACTGTTTTTTTTTTATTTATTTTTTTTTATCATACAATTATTGTGCAATGCAAGCTGATTATTTCAGTTTGTGGAATATGTAACAATGTATGGCTGCATTTAATAACACAAGTCTTAGTTTATTATGGCCATGATTAATTTAATACCAAGAGGTGGTTTTGGTTGAGTAATTAACCATTTTTCCATAAATTTTTGCATTTTGTGGTGTACAAAAAGCAATGTCCTGAAATATTTGTCAACGTTCTAAACATTCGGCCTTGGTCTCGGAAGATCTGGCCTTGACTCCATCCCTGATGATCTATCTATCTATCTATCTATCTATCTATCTATCTATCTATCTATCTATCTATCTATATCGCTGTGAGAGAGAGAGAGAGAGAGAGAGAGAGAGAGAGAGAGAGAGAGAGCTGGGGAAGACATGCAGCAAATGGCCCGAGGCCAGGAATCGAGCTCAGGACAACCACATTGAGGACTACAGCCTCTGCTCATGGTGCGAACGCGCAACCAACTGAGCCACCCAGGGCCCAATATAATTACCATTTCAATAAAGAACTTGTATGTAAACTTAGGGACATGACTGGATAATCCACTGAAACTTCCTGCTCCCTTTCAAACTCCTTTTCTTGCTTAATAGATCATTTTGTTAAAAAAAAAAAAAAAAAAAAAAAAAAAAAAAGCTCACTCTTCTTTTTCAGTTTCCTGAATTAATCTTGTTGATATTTGAATTGTTTGAAATAAAATGAATGAATACATAAATAAAAGATTGGGACTTCAGTTTTTGTGCTGATCATTTGCACTGTTTTTTGGAGTATTGTATAGTTTGATAATGTAAATATTTCATTTTACTGAGCTTTATTAACAGATTCAGTGTATTTGCACTCTGGCACAAATTGGTCAGCTAACTTCATGTCAATACAGTCTTATCCTCACCACAGGTGAAGGTATGAAAAATTCCAGCTTAAGTCATTGTCTTCTTGTGTTGCTTATCTTCAAAAACCCACAGCCATTCTGCTTCTGTGTCAAAATGGCTGCACTGGTAAGAACAATTCCTAGGCCTGTAACAATAACAACTTTTGCTTAATGATAAATTATGCCATAATAATGATAATGGCATACTAAAGCAAGTACATCCTCTCAAAGATCTGTAAAACTGTAATTTCTAAAGTGGAACTGAACTGGAAGACATTTTTAAATCTCCAAAAGAACTAAACAAAACCAAAAGCAATAAATGAAATTGAAATCAAAACCTACACACAACTGAAAAAATAAGTAAAATGGATTATGAAGTCTGTAAATAAAATTTGCCTTCAAAAAATATTAACCATCAGGCTCAGACAGAGAAAACAGACAAAACTGCCAGTTAGGACTTTTGAAAACAGTTCAAATTAGCAACAAAACACTCCATATGAATAACTGAACGAGCGTTATTCTGGCTTGCTACTCCTAACGGGACTCTCATGCTACACTCTGAGACCATCCACCTGGTAGGCAACCAAGGCCAGAGTTCACCCCTCCTTCAGCTAAGGCAATGAAAAGGGGTGAGGTCAGTCATCCAGTTTTATTGTCATCCAGTCTGGTAGAAAGAGAGACAGGAGGAAAACAAAGAAGCATGCACATGGAAATTATTGAGTTCATTTTAATTTATCATGGTATTAATTGATTTATTGCTTATTGTGACAGGGTTAACAATGCCATTAAGAATATTTTTTAGCTGAATTAACAAGAACTGTAGAATGAGAATAAACATCCCATTATCTCAGGCCATCTATCTTCTTCATAAACAAAAACATCAACAACGCTTGTGCCCTGTTTGCCACAGTTGACAGGTTGACAAACCCTCCTGTGATTTTACCACCAGAACTCCACTCTACCAGGGCCTGCAATGAATTTGCCAACTTTTTTACAAAGAAAATCGACAAATTTGAAGGTTAATCTGCACTTCCACAACAAATCCAATAACGATGCTATGCCCAAACATAACAAATGCAGAGAAAACGGCTGAATTTCACCAACTCAACCATGAAAACTGAGAAGAAATTTTGAAACAATTAAGCTCCTCCTCCTGCCGTCTTGATATCCTACCTACAACCTTCCTGAAGAAAGTTCTGCCTGTCATTGCATCTGACCTGATTCAAATAGTAAACTCATCCCTCTCATCAGGTGTTTTCCCCCAGGCTATAAAAACAGCAGTTATCAAACCGCTGTTAAAAAAGAACAATCTGGATCAATCACTATTGCAGAATTACAGGCCAATCGCTAACCTTCCATTCATCAGTAAAATTATTGAAAAAACTGTGTTTCAACAGTTAAACAGCTTCTTCACAATGCCAAACTGCTTTGACATCTTTCAGTCTGGTTTCCGTGCTCAGCACAACACTGAGACTGCCCTCGTCAAAGTGTTCAATGACATCCACACAAATACAGACGGTGGAAGAACCACAGTGTTGGTTCTGCTGGACCTCAGTGCAGCATTTGACACTGTTGACCAGGATATATTATTGAAGCGATTGGAGAGCTGGGTTGGACTCTCTGGTACAGTACTCAGTTCGAATCCCACCTAAAGAAAAGGGATTTCTTTGTGTCAATAGGCAACTTCTCATCAGTTCAATCCTGGGTCCCCTCCTATTTAATATCTACATGCTCCCACTAGCTCAGATTATAACAAGTAATAAGATTAGCTATCATAACTATGGAGATGATACACAGCTCTATATTACAATGTCACCAGGTGACTCCAAACCCATCCAAGCACTGAACAGATGCTTAGAAGAAATCAATGCGTGGAGGTGCCAAAACTTTCTCCAGCTGAACAGAAATAAAACTGAAGTTGTTATCTTTGGACCTAAAGAGGAACGATCTAGAGTCAGCATGCAGCTTCAGTTATTACAGCTAGAAACTAGTGATCAGGGCCGAAATCTTGGTGGTGATTGACTCAGACCTGAACCTTCAGAGACACATAAAAACAGTTACAAAGTCAGCCTTCTATCACCTGAAGAACATTTCCAGGATTAAAGGACTAATGTCTCAACAAGATCTAGAGAAACTCATCCATGTGTTTATCTTTAGTCGCATCGATTACTGCAACAGTGTCTTCACATGTTCCCAGAACCAGAACCAAACATGGAGAAGCAGCCTTCAGTTTTTATGCACCGCTAATCTGGAACAAACTTCCAGAAAACTGCAAAACAGCTGAAACACTGAGTTCCTTTAAATCAAGGCTAAAAATCCACCTGTTTAGAGTTGCCTTTGATCAGTAGTAAGTGGAATATTGAACTATATTTGCCTGATGATCGTTATGATTTTGATGCATTGATATTTGCTCAATGATTCTGATAATTGTCGTGTATTTGCTTGATGATTTGGATGATTTGTTGTATACTTGAATGATGTTTTTTTATGATTTTAAGCACTTTGAACTGCCTTGCAGCTGAAATGTGCTATACAAATAAACTTGACTTGACTAGAGTGGTCCACAGAGTTGGTTTTTACCAAGCTTCTTCATAGTCAAGACATTCTTGGATGAGTTATTGAACAAAGACCTGACAGTAAGGGCAACAGAGAAGCCACATCTGTCCAAGAGAACTGTCGAGGACAAACTGAAAATCTGCTGGAAGAACAATGTTGGACAGAAGAAGACAAACATGAAGCTTTTTTCTCAGATGAATCCTCCTCCCAGCTCTTTGGGATGTCAAGAAAGTCTTTTTTTCTGGAGAAAAAATAGTGCACAAGTCCTCCGTCTTGCACAGTAATGGATCCTGACATCATCCATTGCTAGATTGAGCTTACTCACAGTTCTGTCTGTTAACACTGCCATGACTAAAAAGTGCAATCAAATGTGTTTCAAAAGCAACTGCCTGGATTGACAGAATTTAGAGGGAAGATAGTACAAAATAGTATTTGTCAGACCTTTCTCCATGGCCCCTGTGTCCACTGTGACAGGCTCTGTGTTTGTATATATACAGTACATCAAAATGATATAGCCATTTTCAGCCTGTGTCAGGATAACACAGCTTCTTTTCTCATTTCTGTGGAACATGCAGAAGGTGGAAGTGAAGGCCTCTTTTCTGCCTCGATCAAGCTGATCTTGTTGCCTACAGCGTTTCTGGAAACTTCTAAGCATTTCTCTTCTCCTGACACTTTGCTAGCATGCACCACACCCGCTGACAAATGCTTTCACTACCAAAATGCCAAAAATACCCTAGCATGCCACAGGAAAAACAAACTGGCTTGTCTGATGGAATGCCGTATCTGGTTTAAAAACAAAAAGTCTAAAAATTTGAAATATGGCAAAAAAAATTGAGGCTTTTTAGTTATTTACACTCTTTTCATTGTGACAGATCAACACAAAGTAGCACATGATTGTGAAGAAAATTGGTTTTTAAAGAATTCTTTCTGAGAATCCTGAAAAGTGTGTTTTAAGTGTGTATTCAGCCTCTTTTACTGGAAATAGGAAAGTGGAAATGGTATGGCACAACGGCAAACCTACCAAGACATGGCCAACCACCTAAAGTGTCTAGATTTAAAGGAGGTCCAAGGAGTCACACATCAGGCGGTAGAATGTACTGACAGTTTAACAATCAGTTGTACACACACAAATGTGGTCTTTATGGAAGGAGAAGGACACAATGATGACCAAATCATCACTAGAGTGGCAACCAGACAGTTGTTTAAAGAAAAAAAAAAGTCTTGGTCAAAGTTTGCCATAAAACACCTGGGGGATACATCAAACATACATGTTTGTGTATATTATGAGATCAAAACTGAGCTGCATGCAAAACATTGTGTGGGTGGGGAAAACTGACGCTGCACATCACTTTGAACCCCATATCAAAACACGGTAGTGGCGACATCATGCTGTTCTTCAGCAGGCACAGGGAAGCTGGTTAATGTTCAATGGAAAATAGGTGGAACAATCCTGAAAGAAAACCTGTTAGAGGCTGCAAAATACTCGAGACTGGGAAAGAGGGTCACCTTCCAGCAGGACAACAGCCCTAAATATGCAGCAAGAGCCACAGTGGAACCTTTAGTTCAAAGCATATTCATGTGTTGCAATGATCCAGAGACCTAACCAAAACCCAGTAAAGAATTTGTGGCAAGACTTAAAACTGATGTTCACTGATGCTCTCCATCCAGTCTGCCTGAGCTTGAGCTGTAATTCAAAGATTAGGCAAAAATTTCAGTCCCTAGATGTGCAAAGCTATGAGGGACACATCCCAAAAAACCAGCAGAAATTCCAGAGAAATGTGCTTCTTCAGATTATTAACTCAGGGTAGCTATATACAGATTCTAGAGTTTTACTTGTAAAAGATGTTGAAAGCCATGTCTTATTTAGCTTGAACATATGTGTTCAGATAATAAAAACTCTAATTCCAGTTTCTCAGAAAATTAGAATTGTACACCAAATAAAAACAGGTTTTTTCAATGTTGCTGCAACATGGCGTATTGTTGTAGCAATTCATGCAAGAGGAGCCTAGCCAGGTATTGAGTGTGAAGAAATGTATGTATGAAATACTCTAATTTTCAGACACTGAATTCTGGGTTTTCTTTACCTTTAAGCCATAATTATCAAAATTAAAAGAAATAAAGACTTGAAATATCTCTCTCTCTCTCTGTAATGAATCTATATATGGGTTTCTCTTTCTGAAATGAATGACAAAATATTAATCTTTCTCATAATATTCACATTATTTAGATGTATGTATATCTGTATGCACTACTCACTGGTCTGTGCAAAGTAGTGCAGCTACTTTGCTGCACTACTTTTGATCCCACAAAATGTGAAAAAGTTCCAGAAGCTGCTGTTCAGTGAAGTCAGTGATTTATGGGGCTGAATTAACAATAACCGGCAGGAACATATTATGCATGTAAAAGATCTTTTAAATTTCAGTATCATTTGGGAAGGTTTGTTGAAAGGTTGGACCAGGCTTGCTGTTGGACACATGCACTCTTTATTCCACTCTATCCTTTCTTCCTTTTTTTTTCTCTTTCTCAGAAACTGAGCTTCATTATCATACCTCTGGGAGCCATCATGGTGAGGGCCAGAGAGCTGACATATTGATTTCACATGCCCCCTCTCTCTCTCCTCCCTTAGGGCTGTGTTGGCACAGTTTGTCTTATGTCCCTGACTGGAAGGCTGTTTTTCATTCCACTGCTTACTGCAGCTTACCTCTCTGACTACATGAAGGCCTGCTGTTTGCAGCACATGTTAAGAGAAAGAAAGAAAAACATTCTAATCAGAGCTGACTTTGAATGAATCTGTTAATCAACACTATAGGACTGATAGCTGTATTATAAAATGAGAGTTCTGATCAATAATTATTTTTTTCTACCTGCTTTTAGAACAAGAAACTGTTACACCAAACCTGGAATTCATTTCTCAGTGTTTCCAGACTATAATAGTGGTGTAATGTTCTTCTTATCATCAAAATACCCTACTGTAGCTATATTCATAGGGAGGTAAATTCAGTTCAAAAATATTTTTGTAATCCAAAAGGGAAATGAATTGATGTTGTAACTCATATTATCCCATTTTCTGCAAGGAGTTGTAAATGATGATGGTTGTAGGAAGGAAAGATCTCCTGTAGCGGTGTGTCGTACAGCGGTTCTGAAGCAGCCTCTGACTGGAGACTCTGTTGTCGTATGGCTGTCTTGTGGAAGAGATTTCTCTAACGGATACCTGGGAAAGTCAAGAGCCAGAAATGGGTTGATGGGATGTTACACCCGACCATGACCTTTTTAAAAAGAAAACAGAAAGCAGATGGGCAATACACAGTTAACTTCCTGTCTTTATCATTTATGATGGATAACTGCTGTAAAGAAGAACTTGTTCCACCTGTAGCTAGATTTTTGGGTGAATTAAAGCTGAATAAAAGCACTGTACTTTGCTGTCTCCTAAAGATTTATGACCCCAGTCTCACATTTTTCCTAATAGAAACAACATAGTATTATTTGTTTGTTTTTTTTTTGAGCCACATAATATTATATCAGAGGATGCTCAGGGTTGTTTGTAAGAAACACCCTCTTTGCATCATCATCTCCAGAGGTTCCACAGTCGTCCCCAGAACAGAACCAGCCTTCTTTTTCTTCTTCTTTTTTTTTTTTTTACGTGTCCTGTCCGGCAGCGTGGCATTCAGATCTGTCTTCCTAATGTCAAAGTAAGGCTCAACAGATTTGCCTTCACGAGCGGAGCATTATGGCTTTTGGAATGATGTTACCCGTGGTATATATATGAAACTTTATTAAAAATTGCTTTGGGTTTATTTCAAATGTGATGGACACAAAGACGAGAAAAAGAAAAAAGAAAAAAAGGGAAAGGGGAGGAGAGAAAGATGGAGGAAAGGTTTAAAGAGAAAAAAGGAGATAGAAGTAGAGGAGAGAGGGGAAAAAAAGCATAGCGATAAAACAAGGCAACACCCTGAAGTCTGGCTTTAGACCTGCAGAAAGAGAAAAACAAAACAAAACAGAGAATCCACAACAACAAACAACATATGTATATATAATAACAGTTATAACCTCAATGGAAAGTGCACAGTACAAGGTAGTACAAGATGTATTTAATGGCAATCGCAGCCTGACTGAGAATGTATCTAACAAACACCTTAATCTAGACACTTGTGTGTGTGTGTGTGTGTGTGTGTGTGTGTGTGTACTTGTTTCCATGTCATATCAGGACATTTTTATGATAACACACCTTCAATATCAGGACCCTTGGAAAAATGAGGACATTTTTCGCGTCCTCATTTTTCCAAGCATACTACAGTGTTCTAGAGGGCCCCAACATATCCCTAAACCAAAAATCTCCAATGTCCTAAAACATCACAATTTCAGAAATTTTGTGTGTGAGTGTGTTTATCGGTTTTTGCTCACCTTCGATTTCGCCAAATAGTGGCCAGTTTTGGAACTTAACACACTTTTCACACACTTGTACCCACATGTCACATTGTTCAGAAACACTAACACACTCTTTAACATTAGTAACAGGTTTAAGTATTACATCAATGGATATTCTTAAATTCAGTGTCAAATAAGAGATTCTCAGTTGATACTCCTGGTATAAACCTTTGATTTTCTTAGAAGAGAACAATAATGGTTACAATTAATTGAGGGAGGACTGATTAAATGTATCAAGTATACAGTATTGTGTATAGTATACAGTATACAGAATATACAAAACATAGAATATATGTAGAATAGAAGAAAATAGAATAGCCGTTATTTGTTCCACATGGGGGAAATTCACATTGGACAGCAGCAAAGCTGATGTAATAAATGGAGTGGAAACAACAAACCATAATTAAACAAGAGGAAAAATAAAATCTCTATGTACAGTATGTATAGAAAAAGGAGTAGTATACTGTATATAAGTTTATAAGTACAGCAAATTAAAGATATACTGGACAGATCTGTAAACAAAATGGAAATTCAATTACAATGAAAAACAGTGGGGAATAAGATTTCCCAGTCATCATATATATATATATATATATATATATATATATATATATATATATATATATATATATATATATATATATATATATATATATATAGATAGATAGATAGATAGATAGATAGATACACTGTTTTATTTAGCATTTTCTCCAAATACTGAGGAAAATCAGGTAAAATTGGACTTATTCTATCTGTATTTGTGGATTTCATATTTTGCTAATTGCAATTATCAAACTAATTATACGGAGGGATATATCTTGAGGTGTTCCATATTGTGTTACATTTGAGCTGAATTATGCTATCACTCTGAAGCCTCCGACTTTCTGATTGGTCCGAAATTCAGTAACAATACCTTTGATTGGTCAATACACTCAGCCAAAGGCTAAGTGGATGGCTAGCAATTTTCAACACGGAGAAGTTCAATAGTAAACTTGTGATAACATTACATGCAGGATTTGTTTGTATGGAATTATTTTTACAACGTCTTTGAGAGGATCGAGCTGTTTATGGAGGAAATACAAAGCTTCTGATACAAATATCGGAGCGCGAGGTAAACTGAGCATCTGGGACTTTCTGCGCACCGGAGATTATTATCTTCGCTCATACACTACCTTTGATGTTCGTCGGTGTGGCGTGCCTGATGAGGAAACGTAAGAATGAGTTTAAAGGGAATTTAAATACCCAAAATTACTTGAAGAAATTGAAGGATGACAAATGATAATATATAACTTTTTCTCTAGCTTAAACTGCGGACGGAGTTTAAGTTGTTGCCAAATATAACTGTTAACAAACATTAGCAACGCTGAGTGAGTTACAAAACAAGCTAATTAGCGAAGATTAAGGTAAGTGACGCAGAGCCGCATGGTTTTTTTCCACACGAGTTTTTTCCTAACAGAAACAGCTTTTCAAGCTATTTTTCCTCTGACACAAATTTTATTTCAGGAAACAATATATCTTCTGACATTTGAATGGTAATGTGATTATTATCCTATTTAAAATACATTGATTATTCATGCAGTCTTAACATGGTAGAGGAAGCAAAAAAAAAAAAAAAAAAAAAAAAGTGTTAAAATGATTGAATAGCAGTATTTGTCCTTTAAGATGCTTTGCTGCTAGTTTGGTTGGTTAAGATTATGCAAGGTCATTTAATTAATCATTTACACAGAGGTTGGCCAGTTTGTTGGCCAAATTATCAGATAAGATTATGAGATAAACTGTAAATTATGGCAAGAGGAGGGCTCCAGCCCTGAAAAGCCAGTCAGAGCACAACCCCTCAGCGTGAGCCCGCACACCGCCCCCACCTCAAGCACTCCCACCGCATCCCACCCCCCACCACACAGCATGCCACAACAGCAAGACAACAGCCCTGCACGACACCACCCCAGCCCCGTACGCAAATGCTAACAAACAGACACCACCAAGCCACGCAACCACTATGAACCCCCCCAACCCAACACCAGGACAGGATCAACTCCCCCGCCAAACATCCCTGGCAGGAGGCCCACACCCGGGGCCAACAGCCCCCACCATGCCCTCTCAACCATATAAACAAACCCTGGTCCCCATCCCTGCGACCTCAGCCCTGGGACAACCATCACCAAGCCCAGCCCCATTGCCGCCACTAGACCAACCAGAACCTCAGCAGCTCCAGACCCGAAAAAAGATGCAACCCCTCCACAGCACACTCTACAACGCTCCACGGCACCACCAACCAGCAGGGCCGACATCCCACCGACAGAGCGACGAGCAGAGCAGGAAACCAGCCTTCTTTACCAGGTTGTTGAGCGTTTTTAGGTCCCTGGCTCTGATGCTGCTGCCCCAACAGATGATGGCAGAGGAGATGACGCTCTCAACAACAGGCTTATAGAAGACATGCAACATCTTGCTGCAAACACGGAAAGAGGTATTTATATTCCTCCACCACCTCCACTTCTTCTCCCATGATGGAAATATTGTTGGTCATATTCCTGTCACCGGAAAACATTTCTTCATATTCTGTTTAAATGACAATCAGTGACAGATGTAAATGTTTTGGGGGTTTTTTGTTTTTGCTTTTTTCAAACAAACAAATTTTAAATAATTTTAAGCGTGACAAAAAAGCAAAAGATTCATAAGAGGAAAATGCTTCTTCAATGCAGTCACATAATCTCCATTAATCACAACTTGCTGCTGATAACTGGTGATTCTGTAACAAAATAACAAAACATGAAACATGAGAGTTTGGACTGATGTAGAGAACTGGATTGTAACAGAGACATTATGAAAGTCTTTCTTTAAACATTAAACCCTGTGGTAGTGGATTGTCATGAATTTCCTTTTTTGTTTCTTGTGCTTGAATTTGTTTAGCTTTTCTCTAGCTGTGTTATTTATTTTTATTTCCCACTCTCTACGATGTTAATGGCTTACTTTATGTCTCCTATTACCCTGCTAAAGTCCATTACCTGCTGCAGAGAGCCAATTTCCCAACAGAGATCAATTAGGTTGAATCTAATATTAAAAAAGGTAAACTGCAGGAGAACTTTCCACTCCAATTGTCATTTATTTCTCATGTGTTTTTCCATTTACCCAATTTGTTTTTACCCACTATGTTAAATTATTAGACTCTCTCTCTAGGTCTCAGCAGGATATCAGAAATGTACAAAACGGCCTTTGAACCACTAACTGAAAACCAAGATGCCCTTATTACACTCTTTTGCAAATAACACTATATTGCACTTCTGTGAAACAAGCTGGTATTGTTATTTTGTGCTCCCATAATGACCACAGTAATGATGAATCACCAACTTAGATATGCTGTCTCTAAAGCTTTCTCTCTATCCTAATCTTCACTTTACCTGCCTAACTCTTTGTTCTGGTCCTTTATGGAATCACATGAGCCATTCTTCAGTAAAGCAGAACCCCATTACTTCCTCTACACATATTTTAATTTGCCACCAGCTGGTTCATGGGAACTGCTGCTGGTGTATATGCATAAATGTGTTCATTGTCTAGCTGTATGCATATAAATAATGGCATGAAAACCATTCTAGAATAATGAGAAATCAAGATGGTGGTCCAGGTCATATAAGTGAAGTCATATCTCCAGCATCAGCATCAGAGCATGCAGCTGGGATTGCGGAGCCAAAGGGGTGTGGACTAAAACTCACATCATTCAAATAAAAAGTATGTGCAAGATATTTGATATTACTAAAAGTATTCCCTCACTCATTCAAAATTATAAAATTATAAAATGTTGGCATTCCAATCTAGCGTGGTAAAAACCAACCCCTTGCTCTACACTTTGCCTCGTTCAGAGGGTCTGGACCCTCAGCTATTGAGAAACGATTGCTTGCTGGAGGTCTGGAATCTGTTGAAGTTTAAATTTTACCCAATCGCTAACTGTCGGCTGTGATGTATGCAATGCGCCAGTTCAACACTATGAAGCTTACTGGAAATTGCCTGCGCTGTAAACAGCCATCTTCTACTGCAAAGAAAAATGTGCTGAGCTGAATGACTGTGAATGTTGATTCAGTATTTGGAAGCGTGGCCAACATGGACTGAATGGCTTCGTTCACTTCCTCCACTGTCATTGCAGGCTGACTACAATTCTTAAATAGTACAAAAACTCAACATCATCATTCACAACTTCTCGTTCTGTTTGAAATTCTACCAGAGAAATCAAATCAATGGGAGAAAACCCAGACAGAGCTGTGAAGGGAGATGAGAATTGAGCGGAATTGTGTAGGAAGGCAACGGCCAGGCTATGTCCAATCACTTCCATGGCCAAAGGTTGATCAAGTCGAGCACCTCGATGCAAACTACTTCCAGAGGAAGCTCTCAGGAGCTCAGCACATACCAGTGGGAGTCTTTGATAGAATGCAACTGTGAAAGGTTAAATCCTGTAAAAGCATATAGCTCAAATGTTTTACTTTGGGGTGATGGACACAGGATGCGTGGAAACAGTATGTACCCTGTGGAAGTGCTGTTTTTTGTAACCATAGATAGAGCTATTCAAGTTGCCTGCATACATGCTCACTGCTGTAGCTTCCACACCCATAACCATTGTAAACCAGTTAAGACTAGTTTTGGTCACACATAGACACACTGATACACACGGAGGAACAGCCCTACAGTGGGTGCAGCTTAGTAGATGTATACCGACTGCTGTAGTTCATCTTGGCCTCCCTGGTCTCATCTCTTAAAGGTAAACTGAGCTGAGGTCCAGCGCTGTGGACGGTAACTGACTCTTTGCATTCATTATTTGTGTTGATCTGATGTTTTGCTTATTATTGTATTACCATTTTATTAATTTATGAAAAGAGTTTAACTTAATTCCAAATCTTTTTATTTGTCTGAGGTCTGGTCTCACCTGAATAAAGAACTCGGTGTTGCGCCACCAGCAAAAAGGGATCCAACACAACTAATTGTGAGATTTCATCCTAAATACATAGTCCCTTGTTATGGAATGGTTCTAATGTGGAATGACAACAATTAAGCCACAAAGTGGTAAGAAAAAAAGTTGCCAACTTTATGCAGTCAGTAGCTATAGACGTCCAAGTTTCATGTGACATTCTGATTAGCTCAAAAACAGTGAGTAGAGAGGTTCATGGAATAGGTTGAACAACCACATATAAGCTTTGCATCACCAAGCGCAATGCAAAATGTTGAAGTGAAATAAAGCATGCCGGATTTGCAGTCTAGTGCAGTGAAATATTTCCTGTAGTGTTTAACCATGATTCTCTGTCTGGTAATCCAATAGACAAATCTGAGTTTGGCAGTTACCAGAAGAACAGCACTAGTCTGACTGCACTGTGTCAGGTGACAAGTTTGTTGTTGTTGATTATGGTATGAATGTTTTTCAGGAGTTGGACTTCGCCCCTTAGTACATGTGAAAGCAAGTCTTGATGCTGCAGCACACTGATAGATTCTGGACAATTTATTCCTCACAACTTGGTAGGAACAGTTTGGAGATGGCCCCTTTCTGTCCCAACATCACTGTATACCAGTGCAAAAAGCCAGCTCTATAAAAACATGGATGATTGGTGTGGAAGAACCTGACTGGCCTTCACAGAGTCCTGACGTCAACCCAATATAACACCTCTGAGATGAATTGGAGTGGAAATTTTGAGTCACACCTTCTCCTCCCTCATCAGTGACTGTTTTCTAATCTTAAGTAAAAAAAAATAATAGAAGAGGGAGAACAATTTCTATAGAAATGAGTGCACATTTAAGTTTTTCATGTTTTGATTTTCATTAACATAGTAAGTTAAGTTTATTTGTATAAGACATTTCAGCAGCAAGGCTGTTCAAAGTGCTTCATATCGTAAAAACATCAATCAAGAATACAGCAAATCATCAAAAACATCAAAATCATCGAGCAAAATCATCAAGCAAATACACACGAAAATCATCGAGAAAAACTCATAAGGATCATCAAGCAAATATATTTCAAAAATATTGATCAATGATCCACTTACTTTAACTGATTTACACTCAAACTTCCCAAATTAAGGTACATTCAACACAGTCACCTCCACATTTTTCTCTCATTGTTTTATATATTGAGGAGTCTGGAGGAGGAGGCACCGTTGAGGCCTTTGACGTTCCGGAACCCATTTCACCTTCCAGAGGCACGTCTGTACTCCTACAACAGTTCTTTTTTTCTTCTGCATTCTGCTCTGTTTCTCAAACCCTCAGTCAGCCATAGCAGATGGCCATTGGTACGGAGTCAGGTTCTGGTTCTGCTGGAGGTTTCTTCCTGTTAAAGGGGAGTTTTTCCTCTCCACTGTCACTACATGTATGCTCGGTATGAGGGACTGCTGTAAAGTCAACAAAGGAATGCAAGCGATTGACTACAGTCCTTACAAGTTCATCCAGGATTAGTGAACGCTGCAAGTCAATGATTCGATGCTGTGCTGGGTTTCCTTTGAAACTTTTTGAACTACTTTGAATAATAAACTGAGCTTCATGCACTGTTTGATAACTAGGATCAATTAGAATGTATGTATGATTGAAATGAAATTACAAGCCGTAATGCAATCAGCTGTCCACTGCAAGTTGCTGCAAAGTTGCTGCAGTTGACTGGTTTTCCATAGATGGATCCTTTTTACCAACTGGAATAATAAACTGAACTTTACCACACTGATGTATAAGTAGGTGTGTTGGAATTTACTGATTTCTAATCAGTCTATAGGACTGCAAATTAATTGGTGGTATATTCCTAAATAATAACTGGATCTATTTGTGCCTTAAGATGAAATTAGTTATGAATTTGTGCTATCTAAATAAGTTAAATTGAATTTCCTACTTTTCTCCCCCATTTTAAACCATCTGGAGACCGGATGGCTCAATAATCGACACCAATCAGGGTACATAACAACGAGGCCAAAACAAAGTAAAAGTGAAGTTCCTGTCGGTTTGTCTCTCACTCAGTGTCCTCGTTGTACACCCCCCACCACCACCTTTCACCGCTCCTCCATTTGTCCTTTCATCTGTGTGCTTCAGACAGAATCTGGCAAAATATGCAGATTTGATCAAAAAGCCACAATCACCTCAGTAGTGTGTCACTGCTGTTTTCTATCATTTTAGATTTTACACTGGTTATTTCATCCTCATTTTCCATCCCAGGGTTTTAGTCTTAGTAATCATGCTGCTGTCTGATAAGGCCCTGATAAGCCTGGTGCAGAAATCACATAATAGATCTGAATTTTCTGGGCTGGTTTGGAGGTAATTACCAGATCTTACCTTTTAATTCTTCTGGCAGTTCCTGTGATCTGTGGAAATGAGGAGGAATGTACCGTGAACCGGTTTTAATTGGGTTTTAGATGACTTTCACATGAACTGTGAAATTGTGCTAATCAACAGAAAGGGCAGCACATAGATGGCTTTCAGACAGTGCTCTGCCTCTCATTATTATAAATATTAGGAAAACACTCCATGTTGCCTTTAAGAACAAGTTTCAAATGTTGAAATCGAAGTTTATGAAGGTGGGTACTTCAGGTTTTACATGTCATAGAGGTTGTTTGGTTCTAACTGGGACACATTAATATTATTATGCATCTTATAAAACAGAAATTATGAGCAAGAACTGCCCTTTAAATTCCACTAAATCCCACATTGCCTCGCTGTCTACTGTTCTTAAGCTTTCAAGGTGACATTTAGGATGCATTTTTCTACACTTAACAACACTGGCTGTTATTTGTATTTTTTTAAATTTATTTTTTACATTTACAATAAAAACATTTTGTTAAAAATAAAATACAGACACATGGGGTGGGCATTTATTGTGTCATTTATCATTACATTTTTTTTCATGATACAAATTTTGATTTATTGTAATGGTAAATGAAAATGAATGTTTAAACCCCCTAAACTGTCCATATTGTCAGGTTTGTTAGATTTACTATTTTCTCCCCTGTTTGTTCAATTAGAGCATCAATAATTATCAATAAATTTGAAAATATGAATAAATGCAGTTACTTTGTGCTGTTCACGTCTTTTTGTGACTGGTGTCCTAAAAAAGCATATCACAAATGGGTATGTTTTAGAGAGCAGTAGTTGTACTTGTGGGGCTATGGTTTCTGTGCCATGCAGTCACAGGCATATGGTTACCTAAAGAAGAAGTAGTAAATTGTTCTTGTAATCACCTTTATCGGTATTACAACACTACCACAAAATATCGTGATAGCACTTTAAGTCCAAATCACCCACCTCTTCAGGCACATGTTCATGCCAAAAAGATTTTGTACATCTAAACTTGTAAAATAATGTGCCATCTTCAGTTGTAACTCATCTTTGAACATCTGAGGAAAAGAATTTAGGTGTCTTTAGGATAAAATGGTATTTTATGTACAGTTAGTGAGGGACGTTCCCATGAGACCCCAGAAGGGAGGTGTCCAGGAGGCACTTAATCAGATGCCTGAACCACCCACTCTGACTCCTTTCATCCGGACAGATTAGTGGCTTTAGTACAGGATCACCCCTGATGATGGTGCTCCTCAGTTTGGCCCTTATTTATCAAAAGAAGAAGTAGTTTCTCTGCAAAAATTAATCATGGGATAAGTTCTGATTGATGAAACTGTGTGTATATGAACAAAACCCAGTGTATGAACAAATGGTTGTTGATAAAGATGGGGGCTGGAAACAACTGTAAGTTAAAGACCACTTTCCTGTGTATTTACAGTTTTAGGGCACCAGAAGGTAGGAAGTTAATAAAAGTGAGACTTGTTTTCAGATTCCAAAAAAGATCAAGTAAATATTCTTTTCCATAAAGATCACAAAATCAAAAACTTTCTCTAGAACAGGTCAATACTTTGTCCATTTAGTAAAGCCTTGGTATACATTGGTTTATTTTCATCTTTTATAAGATGGCAAAGAAGATGCCCCTCCTTTACCTTGTATTTCTACATTTGGCTCTTGTTTAAAAGACAGATATGTTGGCTGTTTGGAAATTTCATGATGTATAAACAATCAATGTGTGTTCAATCCTGGGACCCCTACTATTTAATATCTACATGCTCCCATTAGATCAGATTATAATAAGTAATAAGATTAGTTACAAAAACGACACAGATGATACACAGCTCTATATTATGATGTCACCAGGTGACTCTGAACCCATCCAAGCGCTAAAAAGATGCTTAGAACAAATCAGTGCGTGGATGTGCCAAAACGTTCTCCAGCTGAACAAAAAAAAAACTGAAATCATTATCTTTGGACCTAAAGAGGAACGATCTAGAGTCAGCACGCAGCTTCAGTTATTACAGCTAGAAACTAGAGATCAGGCCCGAAATCTGGGTGTAGTGATGGACTCAGACCTGAACCTTCAGAGACACATAAAGGCAGTTACAAAGTTGGCCTTCTATCACCTGAAGAACATTTCCAGGATTGAAGGACTAATGTCTCAACAAGATCTAGAGAAACTCATCCATGCCTTTATCTTTAGTCGCATTGATTACTACAACAGTGTCTTCACAGGTCTGCCTAAAAAGTCAATTAGACAGCTGGAGCTGATCCAGAACACTGCTGCTGGTGTTCTCACTAAGACCAGGAAGATAGAGCACATTACCCCAGTTCTAAAGTCCTTCCACTGGCTCCCTGGAGCTCAGAGAATAGACTTTAAAATACTTATGTTAGTTTATAAATCACTGAACGGCTTAGCACCAAAATACATTAAAGACCTGTTGTCATTGTATCAACCTTCCAGACCACTCAGGTCTTCTGGTTCTGGTCTGCTCTGCATCCCTAGAACCAAACATGGAGAAGCAGCCTTCAGTTTTTATGCTCCACTAATTTGGAATAAACTTCCAGAAAACTGCAAAACAGCCGACACACTAAGTTCCTTTAAATCAAGGCTAAAAATCCACCTGTTTAGAGCTGCCTTTGATTAGTAGTCTGGATCATAAATCTGCAACCAAATCTGGGTAAGATAAGCTTGGTTTTCCAAAGGGTGGAAGTTTGAGTGTAAATCAGTTAAAGATAGTAAATCAATGATCAATGTTTTTGCCGATGAGTTTGATGATTTTCATGTGTATTTGCGAGATAATTGTGATGATTTTGTGCAATGATTTTGATGTTTTGATGATTGCTTGATTGATTGATTGATGATTTTATGATGTGAAGCACTTTGAACTGCCTTGCTGCTGAAATGTGCTCTACAAATAAACTTGACTTGACTTATGCTTTCTCAGGGGGGTTAGTTACACTGTCTAATTGACTTTTTAGGCAGACCTGTTAAGATACTGTTGCAGTAATCAATGTGACTAAAGATAAACGTATGGATGAGTTTCTCTAGATCTTGTTGAGACATTAGTCCTTCAATCCTGGAAATGTTCTTCAGGTGATAGAAGGCCAACTTTGTAACTGCCTTTATGTGTCTCTGAAGGTTCAGGTCTGAGTCCATCACTACACCCAGATTTCGGGCCTGATCTCTAGTTTCTAGCTGTAATAACTGAAGCTGCGTGCTGACTCTAGATCGTTCCTCTTTAGGTCCAAAGATAATGATTTCAGTTTTTTTTTTGTACAGCTGGAGAAAGTTTTGGCACATCCACGCACTGATTTGTTCTAAGCATCTTTTTAGCGCTTGGATGGGTTCAGAGTCACCTGGTGACATCATAATATAGAGCTGTGTATCATCTGTGTTGTTTTTGTAACTAATCTTATTACTTATTATAATCTGATCTAATGGGAGCATGTAGATATTAAATAGTAGGGGTCCGACGATTGAACCTTGGGGTACTCCACATGACTTTTTTCCGCTCCGGTGAGAAGTTGCCTCTTGACACAAAGAAATCCCTGTTCTTTAGGTAGGATTTGAACCAATTAAGAACTGCACCAGCCAGTCCGACCCAGCTCTCCAGTCACTTCAATAATATATCCTGGTCAACAGTGTCAAATGCTGCGCTGAGGTCCAGCAGAACCAACACTGTGGTTCTTCCACAGTCTGTATTTGTGTGGATGTCATTGAACACTTTGATGAGGGCAGTCTCAGTGCTGTGGTGAGCACGGAAACCGGACTGAAAGACATCAAAGCGGTTTGTCTCTCAGTCTTTAAGAAGCTGTTTAACTGTTGAATCACAGCTTTTTCAATAATTTTGCTGATGAATGGAAGGTTAGAGATTGGCCTGTAATTCTGCAATAGTGATTTATCCAGATTGTTTATTTTTAACAGTGGTTTGATAACTGCTGGATGAGTTTACTATTTGAATCAGGTCAGACGCAATGACAGCCAGAACTTACTTGAGGAAGGTTGTAGGTAGGATATCAAGACAGCAGGAGGAGGAGCTTAATTGTTTTAAAATGTCTTCTAAGTTTTCATGGTTGAGTTGTTGTAATTCAGCTGTCTTCTCTGCATTTTTTATGTTTGGGCATAACATTGTCATTGGATTTGGTGTGGTTGTGTGGTTGTCCTCTAATTTTTTGAATTTTCTCTGTAACTCCGCCCCTTACAAATTTAGAAAAATCCCACCAAAGTGGGCAGAGCCAAAATACACAGAAGGGAGTGGCCATATGTGGGGATGAGCAAAGGAAATAAGTGGGACTGTGATCAGGACAAATGAAACTCTGTTGCTTACTTATAAACTTTGTTGCTATATTAGACCTCTCGCGACTTTTTATCAAAAAACCAACAAGAGACAAATCTAGCAACTTTTTTCTGTGTTGTTAGAGACATTTAAGGTGACAATGCTCTGCACCTCAGCTGCAACCCTGCTGCATCCTGAGCAAGCAGTGAGTGCTGCTGTGACCACCTCCTGCTTTCGAAGCACTGCAGTCAGTCTGACAGTCGTCCGTCCTGCAGCACACCATCACCAATGGTCAGAGCAGAGGAGACCCATTCCACTCCGTGTCCACATTGTAAATAAATCACACATTTGCGAAGCTGAGTAATGCTATCGATCAGTCCTCGCTACGACCACACTCACTATTCTAACTCCTGACTCAGCACTGGGTTGGGGGGTCTGAGTGAGATGGTTTTACACCAGAACATGTTTTAAACAATCAGAAGAAAATTCAATAAGACACAGGCGTGCATGAGAATGGGAATCTCCCTTAACTCAGGTACTTTTTGTCTGATTACATGCATTACACTGTGATGTCTGTTGTATCCTCAGTGCTAGTTAATTACACCTTCTTAAAGTCAATCATTAGTTACCCTTTCTTTCCTGTTAGCCAGGAAGATTATAACTGCACTTGCTGTCTTAGCATTTCATTTGCTCACAGCGTACAACCACAGAAGAATAAGGAAAAAACAGTTGCTGAAAACAAGGTCAACAATTACTTCAATGTGGCAGTTCTCAAACTGCTGCAACCTCAATTACAGTTAAGACTCCCATTGGTTAGCATTACAGAGCCAGCCGTGGAGCATGTTTGTGAAATCTCCTCCACTGTGTGCGCTGGATGTTTTGTCAATATCAGATGGTTGAAGAGCCCTGGGCCTGTCATCATAGCAGGCATCACAGCTATCTCTGGCACAGCTCCCATTGAACTGTTTATCCTGAGAGGAAGGGGTGGTGACTGCATGGACATTTGATGCCCTCCATCTTTTTCTGTCATCGTGGCTTTTCCTCTGCATCTAATCTTGCCAGGGCACCAGCTGCACCCAGAATGGCATCTCCTATGGCACACGGCACTTCCTCTCAGAACTTCCCCCTTCCCCTTTGCTCCCACACAAACAATCATCTAGCTGGGGCCCCTGTGGCCAGGCTGCAGTTGATGAAGCCAAGTTCACACGGCTGGAATGATTGCAGTGACAGCTGTGCTTTTCTGGTCGTCTGCAGAGACTGGTTTTATCTGGTCTGCTTCACAGAGCAACTGCCAACTGCAGCTTTGACAGGTTGAAAGTAATACAGGCTGATCAACTGATTGACTGGATAAATCAACCCGAGGCTTATAACAAGGCCTACAACAGTCAGAGAACAGCTCTAATTTTGCTCACTGAAGTATGCTGTCCATTCAACTTTTGATTACATTTCTCAAGTTACTGGTCACCACGTTCTAATATGTACTATATAAGTCTTTTATCACAATTAAGAAAAACTTGTAGATTTCAATCACAATAAATGAGACAATAAAACATCTCCGAAAGAGAATGAAAGCGGAATACATAAAAATCTATAGAATTTCAATTTAGTTGTATGCTTTTCAGTGTAAAACCTAATCTGTCATGGTTGCGCTTCGACACTAGAGCAGACATCAGTTAAGCATACAGTGGTGGTAAGTTTTAAAGAGGGGGTATTATGTGGCTAGTACCCATATCCAGCGGTCATCGGATGAGAAGGTGTCAAATTGTGAAGTCAAAATTCTTTTAAGTTATGTTTGATATATATAGCATTCTTATAACAACTAAAGGCAACATAGTTACTTGATTGTGCTATAAAATAGCAATATGTGCCTGGAAAATGGATAATGCCATCCTTTTTAAATGTGTGTATGGTACTGGATGTTTGACTGTTTATGTTTTCCTTTCCATGTCATAGCTGATAGAAGGTGGATTCATGAACGACAGAACTGAACAGGTAAGTTTGCAGCCTGTTCAGTCAGAGTTTCTGGAGAAGCGGTGTTGTGAGAGGGAGGATTCTAAGAGTAAGAGCATCGTACACTGAACCAGTGAGGAGAACATAACCAAGAATTTAACCTCTCAGAGCTGTGATCAGCATATTTCAGCGGGAAGAGACGGGGACTAGCACTAGGATAACAGAAGCAGGAGGACACAAGGCAACAGAAGCCTGATTCACTCGGCATGAGTTAACTATCTGACGTCTGTATTCTTCTTCAGTTTTAATAGGAGCTTGCATCCAAAACGTTGCACTGCTGCCATCTCTTGGATTATATTTCTAAATCATTCCTTTTCCTGTATTCTCTTAATTAGTCCAGTATTTTTCAAAAAATATTTTCTTCCCATTAACTTGATTTAACTAAGAAACCATTTTCGAACTTCAGTTCTCTACGACTACCCATCTCTACACCCAATATGGCTTGTAGTTGTATAATGCTTTATAATATTCTTCTCTAAATCACATATTTCCTAAAGCTATACTGCAAATCTGAATGTTGTAAGTAATTAATTAGACTGAGTAGCTGAAACTCAATATTTTTAAAAAATTTCTACTAACTCAAATGTGTTGAGTTAGTGTAACATATTCTTGTTTTTAGAGTACCTCTAACTCAAACTTTAGGATTGATCTGAAATTTTTGTTTATTAATGAAGCATAACTTAAACAATTTAATGAAGATATACTTAAGTGAAATAAATAATTATAAAAAGAAATTAAAGCTGCAAGAGGCAGCTGGTGGCCCTCGCAGCTCAGCGCCACTAAGCCTTACGGCGACCGTGGGACCTCACCCCATCATCGTCATCAACTCTCCTGCGCCGTTCCGCATCCGTCCACAAGGTGGTGGTTATCAAAGGTCATTTATATCCAGTGATATCATTAATGTACCACCCCAATGTCTCAAGCGGTGCTCCCTTATGATGCATGAAAATCATGGTGCAGATTGGATGATGTATCAGGGAGATATAGCTGTTGGAATAATCTGCTGTTGGGGCGCACTGGAGTCAAATTTCAATATAATCCTACTGGCCTCTTTAGAGGTTAAAAAAGGTCATTCATATCCACTTTGGTGAAAATTGGATGATGCATGTGTGATTTAGAGCCAATCATATACAAACAGTGAGTGATTGAAACAGAAAAAATTACACTCTGTACATCCAGCTGTTCTGGTAAAAGTAGCAGACATTCATAAGTATGGATATGCAGCTATTCTTTCTCCTATACTGCATGATGTTTGTACTCTGGAACATCATGTGGATGGAAGCGGTGCACCAACAACATTGTTTACGGTGGGGATGATGTACTGTTGACCTCAACTCGGGACGTCATGGGTCAGTGGGCAGAATACTTCAAAGACCACGTCAATTCCACCAGCACATCTTTGATTGAGGAAGCTCAGCCTGGGGACCTTGAGTCAGGTTCTCCAATCTCTGGTGCTGAGGTCACCATGGTGGTTAAAAAGCTCCTTGGTGGCAAGGCCCCGGGGATGGATGAGATTTGCCCAGAGTTCCTTAAGGCTCTGGATGTTGTGGGGTGGTGTTGGTTGACGCGACTCTGCAATATTGCGTGGACATTGGGGGCAATTCCACTGGATTAGCAGACTGGAGTGGTGGTCCCCCTGTTCACAAAAGGGGGACCACCACCAGGTGGAATCACACTCTTAAGCCTCCCGGGTAAGGTCTATTTAGGTTCTGGAGAGGAGGGTCTTTCGCATAGTCAAATCTCTGATTCAGAAAAAGCAGTGTGGTTTTTGTCCTGGCTGTGGAATGCTGGACCAGCTCTACACCCTCAGCAGGATCCTGGAGGGTGCATGGGAGTTCACCCAACCCATCTATATGTGTTTTGTGGACTTGGAGAAGGCGTTCGACTGTGTCCCTTGGAGAATCCTGTGGGGGGGACACCGGGAGTATGGGGTACCAGGCCCTTTGATACGGGCTGTTAGGTCCCTGTATGACCGGTGTCAGAGCTTGGTCTGCATTGCCAGCAGTAAGTCGGGCTCGTTTCCAGTGAGAGTTGGACTCCACCAAGGTTGCCCTTTGTCACTGATTCTGTTCATAACTTTTATGGACAGAATTTCTAGGTGCAGCCACGGTGTTGAGGGGATCCGTTTTGGTGGCCTTAGGATTGTGCGCTGCTTTTTACAGATGATGTGGTCCTACTGGTTTCATCAACTCATGATCTACAACTCTCAGTGGAGCAGCTCACAGCTGAGTATGAAGCGGATGGGATGAGGATCAGTGCCTCCGAGGCCATGGTCTTGAGCCAGACAAGGATAAAGTGTCTTCTCAGGGTGGATGGAGGTCCTGCCCCAAGTCTTGCTCACCAACAAGGGAAAAATGGAATGGGAGATTGACAGACAGATTGGTGCTGTGTCAGCAGTGATGCAAGCGCTGTACTGGTCTATCGTGGTGAAGAGGGAGCTGAGTCAAAAAGTGAAGCTCTCAGTTTACTGGACAACCTATGTTCTTACCCTCTTCTGTGGTCATGAGCTTTGGGTCATGACTGAAAGAACAAAATCACAGATAGCGATAGCGATGTCCACCCCCCCCCCAGTGAGTGACCTCATATACCTGTGACCTCATAGACCTGTGACCTCATAGACCTGTGACCTGCTCTCAAAATTGAAATCAGTTCTTTTATGTATTACAGAGATGGTTAACACGGAAATTAAGTCATTTAGTCACACTCAAGAGTGAGGGAATGTTTTTTTTTGTTGTTGTTTTTTTCCTGTGTTGGTGTTTCTGAGTAAAAGGGTTTTTAGTTATTTCCCAAACAAATTAAAGAAGTAGTGCTCATGTTTCAAATCTGATAAAAATGCATAATAAAATTGTAAAGAAAGTCTCCCTTTGCTCTGGTAAAGTTATCTATGGTTCATGAAGCATTGATATGTTGTATTTTGAGATAAGGTGGTGACAAGATCACAAGAGAGCAGTTTTGAACCTTGTTTAACATTTCTGTGTACTTGTTGGCTAAAACACGACTTTTATGTAAGGCTAAATTCATAGCCCCAGTGATTTATTTATTTTTACATAAAATGCTGTTAAAACATTATCGTATCGTATCGGTCTTCATTACCAACTGAATTCTTTGCACAAGCAATTGAAGGCACTAGGTAAATTTATATATTATAGTAAGATTTTAATCCAGGGACACTTTTTTTTCATAATTACAAAAAATAACCACAAAACCTTTTTGTTTGAAACTCTAACAGTGTGTCATAAATGAAAAAATGCCATTCACTTATTGATTCATTTTGTTGGAAACATACTTACTCAGGTATCTGAGAAAACAAGAAAGAATGCTTAGTTGCACTCTGTACTGTTTAGCAACTACTTTCTGTCGAATAGAAATGTAAGATTTTCCCAGACGTCATATGACGTTGCTGTAATTTCCCTTTGTGTTTTTTACATGTAGGTGTATGCAGAGTTCCAAAGAATTACAAATCAAAACCTGCCTAACACATTCTATGCTGAGCTTCACTGCCACCTGTCACATCTAATGACTTTATTCAGAAGCCGTCCAAAACTGGCAGAAGACACATTTTTTTCACATAATGTGCTATTGTCCAGTCATCTCCATGCCTCCTGGCTTTGAGCCCCCTTCCTTCTGGATCTGCCCAGATGACAACAGTGATCTAGCATGTGCTGACAGCTCCCCCTGGTAGGAGTCAGGTTGTGTTGTCCATATCCTCTCTATCCCACCCTTCTCAGTTCGTGTTCTTCTTGATGTCCCTGCTTGCGCAGGCTCTGCAGGCCCCATGCATTTTCATCCTTTCATTCCACCATCCCTTCCTCTACTCTTCCTGGTGGTTGAGTTTCCACCCTATTTGTACTCCTGGGGCTTCTCGTGTCTCTCGGTTACCCTGTTCATCAACTTTTGACTCTTCTGTTAATCTGACTTGGTCAGCCTTCCCAGTGTTTCCTCCTCCACTTCCTGCTGTAGTCCCCTCCTCTCCGGCCACCCTCATCCATCCTCCACCTTCCTTCAGGTCTTACCACTTTGTGTCCACAGGTCATCAACATGCTCTACATTGATTTGGTCTGGCTCCTTCAGCCCTCTCTCAATCTTTTCAGTTGGCCTAGGGAGTTACAAGGCAGTTTGGGGTCAATGCAGCTGGATAGTATGTTCTGCCCTAGTTCGTTGGGCCTCACTTCTGCAGAGTTCATTCTGGCCTTCTCCCTTCACAGGGTCACATCTGCTCTGTTTTCCCTGACCACTGATCTGAACTTAAGGTTTGCTTTTGGTTATGCTCACATGGTGCTCCATTCGGCACAGGGGTCTACCAGTCCCACATCCATATGTGTCGTTTACCAAAGAAGGGGGATGGTGTGCGACAATTTCAACAACCTTTGCTGCTCTGTCTCCGGCAGCCGGTTTTGTGCACTTTTTCTTTCTGCGTTGGTTCCAATGATAGGAGCTACTGCTCCCACAATCCCTCCTTAAGGCCTACTACGGCACCTTGCCCACCTGTTACGGTGAGCACTCTGTTCTGACACATCACCATGATAGGGAGTTTGTGAATTTTATCATTAGTGGTCTTACATTTGGGTTTCACCTGGGCATTGGGATCCTTCTGGCTTGCACCACTTGCTATCATGACCTCTAGTCTGCTGCCTTGAAACCTGTTATGATTGATTCTCTTTTAGCTAGGGAATTCCATCGAGGTTCGTGTTGGGTCCCTTTCATCCAGATTTCTTTATTGTCTTTTTTGTGCCTGCCCCACCATCATCGCTATGCATAATACTCTGGCAAGGAGGGCATGATCATAGACCTGTTAGCTGCTTTTGGTTTTCAAGTGCCTGGCATTACTTGTCTCCTTCCCTTCCCACACTTTTGACATAGTACGCCACCATTGATCAAACCATTACATTCATCCGCATGGCCAGGTGGGATGCCCAGCTCTCTAAAGTGGACATCACCAGTGGTTTTGAGGTCATGCCCATTCAATCAGACTTATGGCATTTCTTCAGTGTGCTTGAGGGGGGCCTTCTACTAAGCAGTTTGGCTCACCTTCAGCTGCAAAGTAGCTGCAAACTCTTCCAATCTCTGTTCTGCTCTTGCGCTAGATCCTCATTAACAACTACGGACTCCTATACATTCCATACCTCCTCAACATCTTCTGCACCATCACCCCTTCTGCACTTAATGCTTTGGGGTCCCCATTCTTATTAAGGTTTTCCCGGATTTGTGTCTTTCCAAGAAAAAAAACTGTTTGTCCCCTCACTTAATTATAAATTTCTGGTTATTACTCTTGGCTCATCCTTCTTCCAAGCATCCTTGCCTCTTGAAGGGTGCAAGGGATCACTTTGATTCCCTCTGACCCTCTGCCTGCTGTCTTGCATTCTACGTGACAGCACTCAACACTTCTCGGTCACTCAAACATGCTATATGCATCATCCCCCAGGAGAAATCTTTCTTTCCACATCTTTCATCTGAGGTTGCCAGCTTTGAGTTCCTCCATGGCCAGCTCATCCTGAAGAATGCAGAATGTGATGTCTCACACCACTTTCTCTTGCAATTGCATATGCTTCTTTTCTTAGTGCTGATTTTGTTATGCTTCCATATGAGATTCGCTTTGACACAGAGACGGCTCCTTCTGTAGGATTAGATTCCTGCTATGAAGGCAAGGGGTTTGCATTTTAATCCACAAATGACTTTGACTTCCTGAGGCCCTAGTTGGTTTCTCTTTCCTCATATTTCCAAGCTCTAGTCCTTAGTCTTCATTGGTCTTTTTGAGGGGGGCAAAACCATCTAAGAACCTTACACTTAGCCATTCATATTATGCAGCAGTGTAGAGATCACTTGTACTAAATTCAGATCATCAACACCAGCAATGGAAACTCACCGAACTCCATTCACATGCACATAATTCTACTGCATATATACTGAAATTATTGGATGCTCTTTTTGAAAACTTAACATTTACCTCTGTGATCACTATTGCTACTCTGGTCACTACTGTTTTTGGCTCTTTTAATCCATCTGTATAAATCTACATCTAGTCATTATATTTATTTCCTATAGGATTATAAAACTCTTGGAAAATATACATTATGTTGTTTCTCTTCTTAATATCTGGTAATGTTTTATCAACATTAATATATTCCAATACCCACCTTAGTCTTAAAGGCCACAATACTGTCTGATTAAAATCTTTATCATATAATTTAAAAACTCTAGCTCTAATATCTCCAACCAAAATGTTTTTTTTCATTTCTTTCTGTTTCCCCCAACAATATTTTACAGCCATTTTAATCGGATGATTCCTATTACATCCTTTTACATGAATCCAGTAATTGACCGTTAGCTGTGGTCTTCTAATATACAATGGCATTTCACCTGATTCAACTTGTAACAGACATACTGGAGTTGTTTTAACTGCTCCTAAACAAATTGTCAACATCTGAGTATAAATTGTGTTTTAGCCACCATGTTTTAGTGACACGTGAATATGTTTTAGAGATTATAAATTTGTACCCCAGTTCAGCATAGTTTGTTTCTGCTTTCTCTGGACCTCTAGTCAGTTTATTTCTTACCTGTAAATTCTTAACCAGTTCTTTCATATTCGCACTTCTACAATGACTCTTTTACATCCATTTTTTCTCTTTTCTCCTACTCTTACAATTGTATTAACTTTAATATTGCACACCCACACAGGTTTCCACACTTTTTCCATCTTAATGTCTGTGTTACAACCAATCAATTGATTTCCATCTCTCAGTATCTTAGCATATTTGATTTCTCCTTGTGCTCTAAGTGTTTTTTGGTCACTAAAGTGGATTAATTTTCTTTACTCCCTCTTCTTCTTTTTACATTTATTGAAGGATTTTTTGATATACTTCCCCCCTCTTCATGACCTTCACTATCAGTTCCTTCTGTACTGCCCTCACTTCTCTTTTTCCTCTTTCTTTCACTAGCTTTCATTCCATACATCCCCACTCATTTTCTTCACTTTGTCCACCAATCTTTTCCTCTTCACAACCATCCATGTTATTCCATTCACTTCTTTCTACTTCTATTGATGCCATATCCTGGCTTTTTTTTTTTTTTTTTTTTTTTTGAGAAAATCTACAGGAGATTGTTCCCTGACCTACACAGGCTTTCGTATAACTCTCCTACTGAACCTCACTCATGAAATCCACACTCTCTCACTTTTTAAATCCAAAGCAACAACATAACTAAACAAAAAAACACAATATGCTATATCTGATACAAGTTAACCTTTCCTTACTCACACTACGACCATACATGGTTGCTTTCTCGCACATGCCTGGCGTCTGTCTGACAGAGCCGACTCCTCTTTTACTACCTCCTTGATGAAGCTGATGAGCAGCAGCTGCAGGAGCTCCACCTGTCAATCACAACCAGAGATGGGAAAGAGCACAATCAGCCAAAAAATTGCACACAGCTCAGTGGAAATGACAAAATCCTTTTTCATAGTCCCAATTACCAACAGATGTTTGCTTGAGATAATTTCTTATTTTACTTACATTCAGTCAACGTTATTCTAGACTAATACAATTCCTATCCCATTTAATAAGGACAGAATTGTGAAAAAATGAATAATAAAACACTTACAAACATCTGAATTCAATCCAGTTTAATACAAATATTACTATTACATTAATGCACTCATATTCATTGAATCGTAAAATGTAAATCCATAAAAAGTTCACAGAGGAAGAACCAATTCAATGCTACTTAACTCATCATATACAAATTTCTTCAGAGTTGGCTGAGTGCAGGAAGGAACTCCTACAGCAGTCAATATGAGAGTGGCTCTGATGAAGCCTCTGACCAAAGACATTCATTTCTTGTACAACAATCTGATGAACAGTGTTTTTGGTTGGAAATCCATGTTTGAACAGTTGTTCCCTCTGGTTTTGGGTGCTTTGCAGCCGGAAGCATTTTTTGCTCTTGCTTTTTTATTTCCAGATGGTTGTCAGTATGTGTAACCATGGCAACAATGTATTGTTTTTACAACTTTGAGCAGCAGATTAGCTGCTCAAAAGCTCAAATAATACCTGAACTACTATCCCAAATCCCATAGGAGTTGAAAAGGAGGCTGAACAGGACCAAAGAGCAAAGAGAGAAGGAAGAAGTTTAAACCATCTCTTCCATGGATCTTAACAAACAAGGCTCATATTCCAGACTCCCAGCGTCTCTTTTCCCAGCTTTCTAACCCTATGGCCAGACAGAGATTTAAAGTAAAGCGGCGAAAGCAAATGAAGTGGATTAGCAGTGCTTGCTAACAACTGATGGTGTCATCCAGGACATGTTGCTGTGGAATATCATGTCTGCTTACCGTAAATCAAGCTGTTAGGATGTCATGACGGTCATGAGACTGTCATACAGCAACAGTCTTCAGTCAGAGGCCTCTTCAGAGCCCTTGCAAAACTGACTGCTACTGGAGTTCCTTCCTGCCCACAGCATCACCATCCACATCAACTCTTGGAAGATACTTGGTCGACATGAGTAATTACAACATGTAATTTCTCTTTAGAAAAATTAAATAAATTGAATAATAATTCCCTGTCTTCCCATAAGATAGCTCTTTTTTCTTGTTCTCAGCTGTTTCTTCAGTTCCTGCAGTTTTTTACATCAGAGCCTTGGAAGGAGGAACATCTTATCCTGCTCTCTCCTGTCCTAATTTGATAGTTTTGCGGGTTAAGTTATTAAAGCTATTTAATATATCCATTTTTTATAGTTACTCTTACATCGTCTACCCTCATAACTGGATTACTTCAGATTTAAGGACTGTGGATTCTTAATTTTACTTCATTTTTTGCCCTAATTTTTCTACCTCCAAGATAAGCAAGAACAAGATGCCTCTGGTCGACACCGGGGCCATTAGTAGTATTATAGAAAGACTTCAATCATAAGAACTGAGGGTTTCGCGACTGGAGGTAAACGTCGGGGTCAACGCAGGTTCTAGAAATTATACAACTCTACCGATGCCTCAAAACAAAAATCAGCCTCCAAGCACTTCAAGAAGCAGCTCTCCCACCTAGAGCTGTCTTGGAGCTAAGCCGAAAAATAAATCTCATCATTTGGATCTGACAAGACGACTAACGGGACGGACCCCCCACCTAGATGATACAGCGTGGCCAGCATTGAGCCGAAACATCCCCTCGTCAATACCAACACCAAAGAAAAGACAACAAGCAGCTGAAGCTGACATGATTCCACCTTCCTTGACTCCGGCACCAAGGACTAATCAGCCAGCTCGAGCCATAACACATCCCATCATGTCTCCAGCTGGAAAACCACTAAACTTGACTGGAATTACACTGAAAAACAGGTTTGCTGCTCTGCAGCAGGAGCCATCAATGGACACCTCTCCTCCAAACATCAACAAGAGGTATGAGACAAGACCAACACGTCCACCTCCTAAAGTGACCCAGAAACCAAAATTAATGCCAAAAGTTCTTATTATCGGGGATTCAGCTGTGAATGGAATTGATCGTCTTTGTAGCACAAAGAGAACGAAGGTAATCTGCTTCCCAAATGACACTGTGTCGGATGTAACAGAGAAAATACTCCCATTAACCACTTATCAGTCGTGCATTGAGAATCAAATCTCAGATTAATCATTCACATTGGAGCTAATGATCTGTCCAAGTAAAAATCTGAAATTCTGAAAAAAGACTTTAGTCATCTTCTAAGCACAGTTGAAAATCAGAAAATGGAGGTGTTTATCAGTGGACCAATCCTGAAAGCTGGATGAGGAGCTGAGAATTACAGCAGACTGTTGATGATTAATAGATGGCTAATTAAAGAATGCTCTTCCAAATATGTGAACTTTATTGATAATCACAAGATTTTCAGGGAGCGCTGTCATCTCTTCAGACAAGACGGAGTCAGCCTAAATATAGATGGGGAAAAAAAACTTTTCACTGCCAATATTTTCAGTGCTGTTAACAACAGAAGGCCATCTCTCCAAACACAGGACAACGTAAACCATGACACGTAAACCATTGAGGACAAGCACAAACCTAGCAGGCGCACAATGTTTCTAAACAAGCCAATAGGCAGCCATCTAGTCCAGCTAGAAATGGAGCTGAGAGGGGAGGGAGACCTCCTCCTCGGTACCCCCACCCCCACCACCAGTACAGGTACACAGATTAGCTCTGAAAATTTGTCAACAACATTGATGTTTCTCAACTTCAGTGAGAAAATGGACCACCAGATATTGCTAGGAACTTCCCTCTTAAGTTCCCAAAAAAGCATGCTTCTTGGATTTAGAACTACCCGATACGGGCCTATCAAAACAACCTCGACTCTGTATTTCTGAAGTCTGAGATGGGGGTCCAGACATTAATTCTGGACCCCCCAGATGCTTTCTGTCCTCCTCCAGAAAACATCTGGCCCCCTGACGATAAGAAACAGGAGCATCCCTGTCAGAATTACTAATAGAAAAATAGCAAGGAAATGCAGTGGTCTAAAATCAAATCTCAGATTAATCCCTTGTCTTAATCAACATCAAGCTGTAGAATTATCCACTCCCAAGACACTGAAACTGGCTCTGCTAAATATAAGATCACTATCAGCAAAAGGACTTTTAGTTAATGACTTCATTACTGAGCATAATATTGATGTTAGGTTTCTCACAGAAACATGGTTGGATGACAACAATGAAATACTTGTACTCATTGAATCAGTACCCCGTAATTACAATTTTTTAAATGAGAATAGAAAGAATAAGAGAGGCAGAGGGGTTGCTGCAATATTTCATGAGTCACTAAACAGTAAATAGGTTTCCCTGGGAAATTTTGAATCTTTTGAATATTTGTGAATTGAGGTCACAAACAAACTCTGAAAAAATTTGCCACTTATTTTGGGGTTTTGTATAGAGTTAGTGTCAAGGAAGAGTCCACATAGTCCCAACGAGCCAGCCGACCAGAGCAGCTCCATTGCAAAACAGCTCCACCCCCCAGTAAGCCCCAATCTCAACCCCGCGGACCCCCCCCCCCCACAAGTCCCGAGGTCCCCCAAAGGGCCACCTCCAACCAGTGCACAAACATCGAACACGCACCCCCGAACACAGACGCCACAAATCTCCCATCCACAGAGGGGTGCCCTGCAGGAGGGCCCCAGCCATGAAAAGTCAGTCAAAATACACCCCCCTCAGCGTGAGCCTGCACACCGCCCCCAACTCAAGCACCCCTGCCACATCCCACCTCCCACCACACAGCACGTCGCAACAGTAAGGCAACAGCTCTGCACGACACCACCCCAGCACCGCACGCAAATGCTAACAAGCAGACACCCCATCCCTGTGACTTCAGCCCAGGGACAACCATCACCAAGCCCAGCCCCATCACCGTCACCAGACCAACCAGAACCTCAGCAGCTCCAGACCTGAAAAAAGATGAAACCCCTCCACAGCACACTCTACAACCCTTTGCGGCACCAGGAACCAGCAGGGCCAACATCCTCCCAATGGAGCGACGAGAAGGGCAGGAAACAGGGAGCTCGCCATGCCGTCCAGTCCACGGCAGCAACCCCAGGCTGGCCATGAAACAACACATGAGCCCGCACCAGCCAGGGACCCGCATCCAAGCCTACCCACCAATTCCAGCCAAGTACAACCCGCCAGCCACCCCCCGCCACCACAAGGTGCACCCCACCCTCCCACCCACCCAACAGCGACTGCAGACTGGCCCCAGACCAGGGACCAGAGCAGCAGGCAGAAGCAGCAGAGGAAGGCCAGCCAAGCGCACCAAAGACGGTGCACCCCATCAGTCCCACACTACAGACCCAGAGGCATCCAAGCATGCTAGCAGTACACCCCCACCCACAGAGCAGGGACAGTGATTCCCCCCCCAAAAAAACCATCCAGATCCCCAAAACCAACCCCCAGTCCAACACCCAACCCTCCAGCCAAAGAAGCCACCAAATTCCAACAAGACAACCAGCTGGGAGTAGCCACACAGCCACAGACAGTGCACCTCTGCGACCAAGAGTACACCCCACCACAACGAAGGAACCAACCAGCCCACCCCACACAACCTCCACCGCGAGATTATACCATGCAAGGCAAGGAGGGTGCACGTCCAACATGCCCAGACAACCCAGGACCCAGGGTGCAGAATCACCAGTGGGACGGTCCCTGATCCGTCACCCCCAATACCTACCCAGGGATGTCTACCCAACCCCCACCCCAGAGGAAAAACTACCCTCACCCTAACATTCGGACAAGTCTCAGTCCACATAAGACACCCAGGTTGAGTTCACCCCTCCCCCACACCTCTCCCCCCACCCACAGAGTGCCCTCCCTAATCGGAGAGCACCTGCAATGAGACAACAAAGACACCTCCCCACTAGCTTAGGGCGCCCCAATGCCCACCAATGTACAGAGGGCCACCAGGCCAGGGCTGGGCATCGGTGTACACACTGGCCCAAAACCCCGGCAATGTACCTGCCAAGACCCAAGCTTCCCAGGCCCAACTGGTACCCCAGCACGGGCGTGACACACCCCCAGGACCCCGAGTCCAAAACCCATCCTGAACAACCACTGACCTGTATAGTGTACTCTATGAAGGATTTTGTATTGTATCAATTGTAAATTAGGGTTTGTAATCATTTTAAAAGTTCTTAAAGATATCTGGGACCAGAGGTTTTGGTCAAAGTTGACTGACAAATTCTGGGTGTTAACTCTTAGATACACGAGTGACAGGACCTTACATTCTTTCACAAGTGGATAAAAAAAATGACCCATATTAGAGTCAGTTTGTTTTTGTGCCATTTTTGTCAATTTGGTTAAGAAGTATCTTCTGTAATATATTGTATTATAATCATGTCCACATAAGAATGATTTCAAGGTAAAAAAAGAATATATATATTTTTAATATTTTTAAAACACTTTAAAAATTTTAAAATTCAACAAGGAACATTGCACAACAGCAATAGAATGGTATCACTATATTTTGTATGTCTCTCTGTGTATACGAGTATGTGTGTGCAGGAGTAAGCATCTTTTCCTCCAACATCTATAGGACCATTTCGGTGGTTTATCTTGCAGCCATGACACCTTGGATGAGGAAAAATAAAAGCAAAATTAATTAGTTGTTTGAATTATAAGCCAAATTAATTATAAATATGGATACACACATGCAAGAGTTAACACAAGCAGAAACATCAGCACAATACTTAGTCATCGCAACTACCTAGTCTCTAGCAAACTTATAAACTAATAAAATAGGCTAATTTAAAGATAGATTATAATAACTATTCTTTAACACAATTTTCATGAATGGCAAACAGACATATGGTAGTGTTAGATAGCTGGGTTAGCTAGCTTGTTTTAGTAAACTATAATAGACAAATTGAATGGTAGATGGTCAACACAGTCACACAATAGGGATGAATCACACGTACAAAGGCAGACACATACACACACACCCACACACAATAATAGGAGGAATTTTTCCTCTCCACTGTCGCTACATGCATGCTCGGTATGAGGGATTGCTGTAAAGTCAACAACACAACACAAGGGATTGTCTATGGTCGCTACATGCTCATCTAGGAGGACTGAATGTTGCAAGTCAATGACTCGATGCTCTGCTGGGCTTCCTTAGATAGAATTTTTTTTCTTAACCAATTTAAATAATAAACAGAACTTAATTCACTGTTTGATAACCAGGCTCAGTGGGAATGTATGTATGATTGGATTGAAATCACATTTTTTTGTAAAGTGTCTTGAGATGATGTGTTGTGAATTGGTGCTTTATAATTAAACTGAATTGAATTGAATAAAATTAACCCGATTAGATAGCTAGCTACAGCTAATCTTTCACTAATGTTTCACTCTTTTTACACAGTCCAAATACACACAATTGTGAGGTAAAAAGCTGAAGATAATACTTGCATGTATTAAATGTTGCTGTTTCACATAACTTTTAGGTGACAAATGATATAGTCTTTGTGGTCCACAATATATACTGCTGTCAGTCACAGTTGATCAGCATCACATTTTTCAATGAAATTCCATAGGAAATGAATGCGGGTTATATTTGAGCCACTTATAGAAACTTGGAGCAGTAATGTGAAAATGTAAATTTTGTAAAATGTATTAGAGGTAAGATCAAATTTTACATGGCATGATGTCAATAACACATTTTTGAGGAATAGCTGTAATATGAAATGAAAACTTTTTGTTAAAATTATACGGCAGTAAAACAACCTCACTGGATCATTTTCAACCCACTTATGCATTTAATGGTTAAAGGCAGATGTAAGATGATCAGTCTTTAAAAAACTGTTTTAAAAAAATATGATCAGCGTTTAATTTTGTAAAAAAAAAAAACCCAAATATAAACAACACATGACAAACAAAACTGTTATTGACTGGTTAAATATTTACCCATTTTTTGCCATATACATAATGTCATAAAAATATTGAAAGAATAATTCCTTCTTCTGCATGTTTTCCAATAAAATGGTTAGCTGGTAGCTAAACTGTGAAAATACACCACAGACTGTTATGAGTATTGGAGTTCCAGGCAATGTTATGTGCAACAACTCAGTGTATGTGGTGACCAGTGGTTGTAAGTGTAACCACCTCTGACAAATGCTCAAGACATCAGAGAGGAGAGAGGCACATAAAAGATGGCACACTACTTTTTGTCTTCCTTAGTGCTGCTGGTGACCGGATGTTGTTTGGATGTCAACTTTAACTCTTTGAGGCTTTGATCGCTGCCGGTTGCTGTCAGTGTCTTCTCTCAGATCTATTTCTTTCTTAGCTGAGAAGTTCACAATAAGAATCAATATCCTGCTGCCCCAGTGGCAAAAAGATAGAGGGAGACAGTGAAGGGGGGAGATGGACCCTTTGGGGCATTGGAATCCTATAAAAATTGCAGCTTTGTTTCAGTTTATTGAAAAGTAAAAAGGCACAGCGAAATATGAACCCATTTATCTCAGTTGGGGTGGGAAAACAGATCGAAGACGTGTGGGGTGTTTTCTCTGAATATTTGTGTTTTGTGAGTGAAAGATGGATGCTCTTACTGTTTCTGCATTTCTTACATCTGTGAGGCATTGCCTTCCTTTTTAGTTATTCTCTTCTTTGTCTCCCCCCCTTTAAACTTCCCTGTTATTTTTTTCTTTGTTTCAGGCTTCTTCACAACCCCCACCTCCTCACCGCTATCTCGTCATTCCCTCTTTTAAACCACCTACTAACAATCAGACTAAAGGAATGATGCAAACTCCTTTTCTCCTTCTCAAGCTTGATCCCATCTGAAGAAGTCATCTTGCCAGCGGCCTCAGGAAGTTTAGGAAACATCTTTTTTTAAGACATCGGAGGGAAAACAAGAAGCAACACATATGCTTTTTAATATCTGTGTGAAACCAACTCTGTCAACAAGCTCAGCATACATCTTAGTCTAGAGTATGAAATATTATTAAAGCATTCCATCAGAGTAAGCTTTAAAAAAAAAGTTATGTGAATTTATTACAAAATAGAAGAAAGCTCGTCAGTGTTTTTGTACTTTTTTCTCTTTCTGTTAGATACACCTGCTATGTTTTAATGACAAAAGTGACTCATTGGTAAGCATTTTTTCTTGTTTTTCACAAAGACTAAGCAATAAACTCATCTGCATGTATCTGTGGGATTAGATGTTAAAAACTAATCAGAATGTTAAGGGAAGCAAAGCTGCCTGCAGGGCTGGGGAGTAAATAGTTACGTGTACCAGCAATACACCATTTAATTACAAAAGAAAAGTCACTGTAATTTATTACAATTACTGAGGAAAAATGAAATTATGTTTCAGTTACTTTTTAAACATACTTTTGATTAAGATGGGGCAAATGGATTAGATTCCTTGAGAACAATTATGTTGCTCCAAAACTTGATTAAGGGCCAACCTGAATGATGTTTCATATCTGAAACTATATTTTTTTTCATATTAGAATGTGAATATTACCTGTTGCAGACAGCTGTTTGTTTTATTCCACTTGATAAATGGAAAACATCCAATAAAACTGTTTGAAAATATACTCATGATTATAGTTTGCACTTCCTCTAAAAATCTTCAGCAATAAAAGCAAAGCAGCATGTTGATTTACATTTATTTATTAAATGTATTTACACTTCATTGCCAGGTTTCCAGGTGTAAGTAATTGAATCATAGAAAATTTAGCACAATTGTGTTTTAATTAGTGGTAAGCTTAAGAATGTGATTCCCCTGTAGTTAAAACACACTCTGCGCTTCCCCTTTTTGAATAGGGGGACCACCACCCCATTCTGCCAATCCAGTGGAACTGCCCCCGATGTCCGCGTGATATTGCAGAGTTGCGTCAACCAACACAACCCCACAACATCCAGAGCTGTAAGAAACTCCGGATGAAACTCATCCACCTCTGGGACCCTGCCACAGAGGAGCTTTTTAACCACCTCGGTGACCTCAGCACCAGAGATTGGAGAGCCCAACCCAAGGTCCCCAGTCTCTGCTTCCTCAGTGGAAGACTGATTGAGGAGGTCTTCAAAGTATTCCACCCACCAACCCACAACATCCTGGATTCAGGTCAACAGCACACCATCGCCACTATAGACAGTGTTGGTGGTGCACCACTTCCACCCCCCGAGATGCCAGATGGTGGACCAAAATCACCTTGAAGCTGTACAGAAGTCATTTTCCATGGCCTCTCCGAACTCCTCCCATGTTCGAGTTTTTGCCCCTTGAATTGCCAGTACCCATCAGCTGCTTTCGGAGTCCCACAGGCCAAAAAGACCCGATAGAACTCCTTCTTCTGTCAAGGTTCGAGAGTTGCCACCATGACAGGCACCAACAACCTTGCGACTACAACTTTGGTAAGCTGCCTCGGTAATTGAGGCATGGAACATGGCCCACTTGGACTCAATGTCCCCCACCTTGAATGTGTTCAAAGCTCTCCCAGAGGTGGGAGATGAAGCTTCGTTTCACGGGAGACTGCCAGGTGTTCCCAGCAGACCCTCAGAATACGTTTGGGTCTGCCAGGTCTGACAGGCATCCTTCCCCACCATCGGAGCCAACTCACCACCAGGTAGTGACCTGGTGGTGAGTTGGTTCAGTGGAAAGCTCCGCTCAACTTTTCACCCGAATGTTCAAGAAATGTGGCCCCAGATCAGATGACACGACAACAAAGTCGATCATCAAACTGGGACCTAGGGTGTCCTGGTGCCAAGAGCACATATGGACACCCTTATGCTTGAACATGGTGTTTGTTATGGACAATCCATGACAAGCAAAGAAGTCCAAAAACAAAACACCCTCAGGTTCAGACTGGGAGGGCCATTCCTCCCAACCACACCCCTCCAGGTCTCTCTGTCGATGCCCATGTGAGCTTTGAAGTAGTCTGAACTGACATTTGGCACATTAGTACAAACAACAGTCAGAACCAATCCCCCCACACGTAGGCGGAGGAAGGCTACCCTCTTGTTCAACAGGATGAATCCCAATGTAGAGGTGCCAAGATGGGGGGCAACATGTATACCCACTCCCGCTCAGCACTTCTCACCAGAGGCAACTCCAGAGTGGGAGAGTGTCTAACCCCACTTAAGGAGACTGGATCCAGAACCACGCATTGAGTTGTGTCCAACTATTTTTAGCTGGAACCTCTCCACCTCGCACACCAACTCAGGCTCCTTTCCCACCACAGAAGCAAAATTCCACATCCCGAGAGCCAGGTTTTCTAGCTGATGATCAGACTGCCAAGGTCACTGCCTTCAGCCGCCACCTACCCCACATTGCTCCTGACCCCTTTGGCCCCTCCCATAGATGGTGAGCCCATTGGAAGGGGGACCCACGTTTCCTTTTTGGGCTGTGCCCAGCCGGGCTCCATGGGTGAAAGCCCGGCCACCAGGTGCTTGCCAGCATACCCCACCTCCTGGGCTGGCTCCAGGGTGGGGCCCCAGTGACCCGTATCTGGGCAAGGGAACACTGTTTCCAAAGTTTGCACATCAAAAGGGGCCTTTGAGCTGCAGTTTGTCTGATTAATTAATTGCAATTAATTGCATTTTAATCAAAAACTATATATCAACCAAATAAGCAACATTTTCAGTTCAAAAATTCTTTTTGCTGCTAAATTATGGAATAAATAGACAAATGAGCTCTACAACAAATATATTTTGCTGTGTTTAATCTGTTATTTAAGTTATTAAACCATCAGTCTGGTGTGAAGTGCCGTTATAGCCATTCAGCTTTCCAGTGTTTCAGGAACCCCTGATCATTCATGGAGCTTCTTTAGAAATGGGGACCATGAACACTGACATTAGCATTAGGGACGTCTGTGCTGCTGCTACATGTTTAGCATTGAGATGCTTTTTTTGCGCTTAAATGGCTTTGCGACAGGCTGACTGTTTTTAGAACAACTTGAACACAATGATACTCTTTTCCAGCTTCCCATCAGATCATGTTTTGAAGCAAAAATTAACCCCCAGCGGACCAGAAGAACTGGCTTCATCGTCCATTGCTGTTGTTTGTGGATGTTGCTTGTGGATCAGATTTACAGGCGTTCCAGAAACATGTACATGCAAAGATTCCAGACAGAGGCTTTGTATATTAAAAAAATGAATAAATACATATGATTAATTGTATTAAAAATTTTAACAAGTTAAAATCTATGTAATTAATTAATGAAATTAACACATTAGTTCTAATACAAAAACTTTTCTTTTTGTGTCTCTGGATGGTGATGGATGTTATGAACTAATACGTTTTATGTAGGCAATTTAAAGTCAGAGCACCACTAAAATTAACAGATTTTAATATGCCAATATTTGGGTGTTTTGGGTTGTATTTTATCCATGTCCTTGTTTTTTTTATTTATGTTCATTAGGTCTTGCCATATTTTCTTAATTCCCTTGTGTTTATTATTCCAAGTAAAGTATTATTGCAAGTGTTGCCATATGAGTTAATTTCTTTGCACTTAGTTTCTTTATTTATAGTTATTTTCTGCATTTGGATTTATTCTCCTTTGATCAGTGTTGTTTTTTTTTCCAATTGGTTTGTACTTTCTTTGATTCGTAGTTTAGCTTCTTAGTGTTAATTATTCATCTTTCCTCAGCTTCCCAGTTTGCTTCCTTTCACAGCTGTTCCTAATCACCTGATTCCTTCACCTGCATCCAGCATCATTCTCCGTTCCTTCTCCAGTATTTAAGTCCACTGCTCTCATTATTCATTGCTGGATTTTTCCGTTTCCCTGTTCATTACTCTGCATTTTCCCTGTCTGTGGTCCACCTGCTATTCTCCCTGTAAAGCTTCCTTTTGTTTCATTATTACAAATACTAGCCTCTGCACCTCACTCCTTTTCAGAACTGCAACATGACAGATAAGTTAAATGCCTTTTATCCAAAGCTTTGTGACACACCTTTTTTTGTAACTTATTTAACTAACTGAAGAAGGTATTCATTTTCTCAGGGCCAACTAGAAAAGTGAAACAGAGGGTACAGTAATTAGAAGAGCAATTAAAATATCCTAATTTACTGTTGATTACTTCTTTGGGAAGAAATCTAAAATAAAACCAGAACCAAGTATTGACAAGTACAGGAAGATAGGAAGTGGAAATAATATTAGTTAAAATGTGAGAGTCACACTAATAGACGGTCACCACCTCTGAGTACAGAAGCATATGGAAAACTAAATAGTGTTTAAAATGTATTTTGAGTTGTTTTTTGGAAGAGTTAGAAAATAATGGGAAAAGAATATGAGAATCGCAAGTTTAGCCAAGCAATCTAATAAAGCAAAGTGTGGAATTCTTTTTTTTTTTTTTTTTTTTTTTTTAATAATATTTTTTTAATTTTTGGGGCAGAGTTGCCTTGTGGCACAAATATGAGCACTCTTGCTTTGGGGCAAGAAGCACCTGGCTTTAACTGGGGTCCTTCTACATGGAGTTTTCATGTTCTCCACTTATCTGTAGCTTCTCTCTGGGTACTCCGGCTTCATCCACAGTCCGAAAACATGATTGTTACACCACCACCCACCCATGATAGATCCAAAATAATAAAAAGCAAAAAAAAAGAAAGAAAAAGAAGGAAAACAAGGAACCTCAACATAATTAGTTACATTACTTAGTCACAGGTTACTCCTTTAGGGTAACAATTTCAATTACTTTAGACAGTCACTAGCTACAGTTAATCTTTTGAAAAACTAAGTTTAATTAGTTTTTCAAAAGATGTAGTTAAAGATAATTTGATTTAACATAGGTGGAGGGAATACCTTTCAGCAGGGGTTAGGTTAGTCCAGTTACTCATTTTCCCTTTATAAAAGAATATGAGGTTATCCTTGTCTAGTAATAACATTCTTGGTGATCTGGAACAGAAAAGTGTGACAAAAAGCAAAAATACAGACATACCTGAAAGTTGCCAAATACTTTTTCATAGCACTGTATCAAAACTGCATGTGTAGAATACTGTTTTCTTTTGACTAAGTTTGAAACCATTTCCATGTAGTTTCCCTTTATGTTAAAATACACTGCTCAAAAAAATTAAGGTAACAGCTAAACAAAACAATGGAACTCAAAATCAGTCCCACCTTTGTAGAATCAGTGTCACCAGTTTGGTAGTAACGCTTATTTTGAATCAATTTCACCTGCTGCTGTGCAAATGGAACATACAACAGGTGGAAATGAGAGGCAATTAGCAAGACAACCCCTATAAAAGAGTGATTCTGCAGGTGGTGACCACAGATCATTTCTCTGTTCTCGTCCTTTCTGGCTGAACTTTTTGTCACTTTTTCATTTTGTCAGTGCTGTCACGCATAGAGGCGTCATGAGGCATGTTTTACAGCCCACTGAAGTTGCTCAAGTAGTGCAGCTAATCCAAGATGGAACATCAATGCGAGCGGTGGCAAGAAAGTTTGCTGTGTCTCTCAGCACAGTGTCCAGAGCATGGAATAGGTACCAGGAGATAGGCCAGTACACCAGGAGACATGGAGAGGGCTGTAGGAGGGCTTCAACCCAGCAGCAGGACCGCTACCTCATCCTTTGTGCAAGGAGGAACATGAGGTCCACTGCTAAGCACCTACAAAATGACTTCCAGCAGGCCACTAATGTGCATGTTTCTACTCAAACTGTCACAAACAGACTCCATGAGGGTGGTCTGAGGGCCTGACATCCACATATAGGGCCTGTTCTTACAGCCCAACACCATGCAGGACGATTGGCGTCTGCTAGGGAACACCAAAATTGGCAGATTCGCCATTGGCACCCTGTGCTCTTCACAAATGAAAGCAGGTTCACACTGAGAACATGTGGCAGATGTGACAGAGTCTGGAGACACTGTGGAGAATGTTATGCTGCCTGCAACATCCTCCAGCATGACCAGTTTGGTGGTGGGTTAGTCATGGTGTGGGGAGGCATTTCTTTGGATGGCCGCCCAGTCCTCCATGTGCTAGCCAGAGGTATAGAGGCACATGGAGGCCACAAACACTACTGAGCCTCATTTAGACTTGTCCTGAGGAATATTCACTGACGTTGAATCAGCCTGTCATGTTATTTTCCACTTTCATATCGAGTATGAATCCAAACCCAGATCTCCATGGTGTAATAATTTTGATTTACATTGATAATTTTTGTGTTATTTTCTTCTCAATCAATTCCACTGTGTTATAATAAAGTTTTTCAATGAGAATATTTAATTAATTGAGCTCAAGGATGTGTTATTTTAGTATTCCCTTTAATTTTGTGAGCAGTGTATATATGTCTGTAGTACCGTAATATAAATACCGAGGCTTTCCAGGTTATTGAGCGCACCTGAGTTTAAGATGGACAAGCTTACTTTAAAAAAGTGCAAATATATAGGTACCCATAGCACATACAAATCCTTTTTTTTTTTTTTTTTTTTTTTTTCACAAAAAAAGGAAATCATTGATCGCCATCTTCATCTTCCTTCTGTGGACTAAACCCCCTAGTCTTTAGTGTCGGAATTGAACAGCCTCACTTCCTCAGTCTCTCTTTTATTCTTGCTGTCAATGGCACTTTTGTCTTGTGGTAAATTTTCCTTTGATCTTGTGTTGTCCTCTTCATCACGCAGCAGTCCAGGTTTCTGAAACCTGTTGGGGAAAATCCATATATTAGCCTCATCATTGTTAAAGCTGTAGTGTTCAACGTGTGTGAAAAAGTAGTAGTTTATAGTCTAGAGATTATGGTTGGGATGATTTGATTATTCATACTTGAGATATTGCTCTGTGTGAAAGGTTTCCTTTTTTGTAACCCAATGTTTACCCAGGCATTCTGTCACCTTCTAAAGTCTTGCTAACACCAGTGTTGGTTGGATTACAACCAAAGAAATGCAACATAACAGAAGAAAGACAAGGGTTTGGATAAAGATTTGAAGACAACCATAAAGTAGACAGTGAGTGACGTGTTTCTCAGAATGATTGAGCTCTGGGTAGATGCAGTTTTTTTTTTTTTTTTTTTCTTAAGCCTTCTATGATCTGGGCAGTTTTCCAGTTGGGGCCTTATTTAACACCAAGGAAATGCTTTTCTGAAATGGCTTGTTGGACTTCTGAACTCATTGCCCCTGACCTACTTTCTTATTAACTTAGCAAACAATTTTCTGACCACTTAGGGGCACTCAGTGCACTGAAGTTTCACCAGATTCCCTAAAAACAATTGCAATTTTTGTTTTTATTCCCCTGCTTATGGTCTGACTCATCATTTACTTTGTCTGTGTTGTGTTTGGCAACACCCTCTGGCTGGATGTCCCTTGTAGCATGTCTAGTCAGCATGGTCACTAAAATTTGGGCTGCACACATCCACTGGAAGAGAGCTCTGGTAGACCACAGTGGGCATGTATGGATGACAATTTACATCACACAGACTTGGCAGTCAAGGGACAGCAGAGCTCACTGCATTAATCCAAAATCGATTTCTGATATCTGGAGAAGTCATTTTTCTGTCTCCAGCAGCTGAAGGCTGGATATACTTTAGATGAAGATTTGCTTGATATATTATTGGGCAGTACTATTATTCATAAAAACATCCACACTAAAACTTCCTTAGTTTTAAAGCTACTTTGGGCACTGATGAGAAATTGCATAACAATAACTCTATGATTCTTTCTCAAAAACATATGAGTCCTCTGACACCTCATCAATCCTCACATGCCCCAAAAACAATTAGATTGTCCAACAACTAATATGCCTTCAAGGTATTTTGTGAATAAAGTCCTGAGTATATGAAATATGTTGGTTCCCAGCAAACCCGAAAGGAAGTTATGTGGACTTTTCTATCACATTGAAAGGTGGGCGTTCTTGCAGACAGACCGAGAATAAGAAGCCTGACTTGCTCTCATCATCTGAACCAAATACTTAAGTAAAATCTTCCAGATGGGAGTTTTTGTGCTTTGTCCACTGGCATGCTGATCCCATGATCTAAGCCCCAACTCTAGAGCAGATATGGATCCAGCAATCTTTTATAGTTAATTTAACACAATTTCAGTGTTGTATACTGCTTTCTGCCAACTAGTGCTGGTTTCATGCTTGGACATTCAGAAAGTAAACAGAAACATGTAATGAGTTTTTAGAGAAGAGGCTGCAATTAATCAATGGAAGATGCAAATGAAGTGTTACAGGAACATTAAATGGGCACGAATCACTGAGATCACCATCTGTGTGTGTTTGTGTGTGTGTGTGTGTGTGTGTGTGTGTGTATGTATGTGTGTAAACATAAAAGCGTACTGATGCATACAAAAGGATGTGATGACCGATGTACAGAATGCGAATGTTAGCTGACAAAAAACTTATGTGCTTATAGCAATTAATTTGAACTTGTTTAGTTCAAATTAACTGAACTAAACAAGACAAGTTTTTTAAGTTGGATAAAATAAAACCAAAGACATAAGCAGTGTGTAACCAGTACTACATGTTTAGTTCAACATGTGGTGTTACAGAAGAATAGAAAGCTAACTGTATTCAATTGGACCAGTTTCCAATAGTAAAGACTTGAAAGTTAACATAAATTAAAAGAAATGGACGCTTGGATAAATAGTTTTAATATCTGAAGGTCATTTATGCATTTTCACTTCCAAAAGCCTAACAGAAATCCATTTTTTCTGCTTTAGAAATCTTCAACTTTACAAATTGAAAAACAAGTTTATTTAAACACCAATGTTACTTTCAGGCACAACAGTGAAAGGTTTGCTGCTACAGAGGAAATAGCGTGTGTGTGCATAAATGTGTCTAGGATTGCTTACATCAACTGTATTCAGGAAGAATAGAGGAAAGAAATTGTGCTTCATAGCTACAGCACACTTAACCTGATGGCAATCCCATCTCTCTCTCTCCTTCCCATCTCCTGCTGTCAGTTCATTTCTCTTCATTTTTCTCCAACTTTCAATCACTTCCTCCTCTCCCTCCCTCTGTGTTTGCTGTGTCTCTGTCCACCTCCCTTCCCTCTCTCTATCTCTAATGAGGTAAAGGGGGAGGGGGGAGCATATCCTCAATTAGCAGTAGAAGCTTGACAGAAGGGAACGAGGTGTTACCACCTTCTTGTTTTCTTGGTTTAGAATAACATCAGTACCCAGAAATAAACTTCAAAACCTTGGAATGACTTTGTGCGTTTATTTTAAGTCTAGAAAAACAGCTGAAATGCACCTGTGCATGTGTTTTTTAGCATGTTTTGGCACCACAGTATTGAAGGAAAGTTCAGTTTAGTCTCGACACATTGATGCTATCCTGACTATTGGTTTTAGCAACTCAGCAGAAACCGATTCTACTGCCTAAAAACAGAGCAATAGGAGAGAAAACCATCAAGAGATGAGGTGACAGGCCACAGAGAGGAGGAAAGGCAGAGAAGCTCGCTAATCTTACTGTCAACTGAGTCACTCCACAGTTCTATAGCTGGTGTGGAGGAAAACAAACCCTTCGGTGCACATGATCCTCACAGCACAGAAGATCCACAAAAACAGTGAAGAAAAAAAGGCAAGGCTGACACCATGCAGTGCATCAAAAGAATTCTGAACAAGACTGAAACAGCAGGGTAGACTTCTTTTTTTTTCAAAATGTATTTAAAATGATCCTCTGCACCGTAATATGCAGGTTCAAGAGGCTGGATGGTTGTGTCGTACAACTGTCACTGTGATGCCCCTGACTCACCAAGTGAGGTCTTCATAGTGAGTGAGGTTCAGTTGATTTGTTCAGAGTTAAACTGGTGTCACAACCCCAGTGTTTGATCAATGTTTACATTCGTTCTGTATGGACATGTTCCGTCTATCTATCTATCTATCTATCTATCTATCTATCTATCTATCTATCTATCTATCTACCTATCTATCTATCTATCTATCTATCTATCTATCTATCTATCTATCTATCAATGAGAGGTGACATGGCTAGTTCTTACTGACATGATGAAAATTTTAAGATGGAACACCTAAAGCTGGAGCAGGTAACTTTTATAAACAACATGTTTTTTTACACCCTCCCCCTTGCTCTCTGTTAGGGTACAACTGGTTCCCCACGTCAGAGCCTGCTGTGAATGCTCAGGCTGGTTAGCGTGGCCACCAAGGACAGCGTTACAGTTTTCCTGTAACAGTAAGTTCTTTCTCCGCCATTAGTACATTGAACAGCACGTACATGAGGGTAATTGCAGGGCTGAGACCCTCCACCTAGCTCTGATTGGTTGTTTCTGACCAGGAGCGGTATATTTCTGCAGATGGCTATAGGACCACAGGGAGAAGGTAGAGGAGCAGTGACAGTTTTAACTAATGTGTAAAAAAAAAAAAAAAAAAAAAAAAAAAAAAAAATCACGTTGCTCATAAAAGTTACATACGGAAGCTTGAAAAAAAGACCACACCATTGATTTCTTCAACTAGGGTGTATTAAGCAAATAACTGCATTGTTTCCATCGACTTTTTTGAGCTTTATATTCTGTGTCAATGTCATTCCCACATCAAACACTCCCCCCGAGTATTGCTTTAACTCTTTTATACATGTTTGAGAAATCCTTGAATCTCCAGTGGCAGCAATTTGGGAGAGCCTTAAAGTCTGCCAATTCACCTAAAGTTCCGCCTTGGAGCTTCAGTCCCCAGCCGAAGTCCCGCTTCTCAGAACACCCCTACCGGAAGCAGAAATTAGCAAACACCTGCTGGAACTGCATACCTGCTGAGCCCCTAAGAACGGTTAAACAGCATCATGGAGAAGCATTGTTGTGATGACATACTGAAGGGAAGTGTCAGAAAGAACAGGAGGTTCTTAAAGAGACAGAGGCCAATTTCAAGTTGTCATACACAGCTATGATGCAAAGTCAAATTTCTTTTTAAGTTTTTATTAAATTTATTAAATTTTAAGCTATGTTTGATATATACAGCATTTTAAAACAACTGAAGGTAACATAGTTATTTGATTTTGGTATAAAATGGCACTACATGCCTGAACAATATATAATACCCCCCTTTAATAAAAGTTTGAGATCAGTATCTTTGTGGTTCTTAAAACATTAACAATTTAGTATTTAATTGACACTTTTGTAAAGACTGATTTGTTGACTGATTTTGTAAAGACTGGTGGAGTTTATTTTTATTGTTTTATTAATGTACAGTTTCTTATTTACTGCTTGCTTATTTAAAAAAACAAAAACAAAATCAAAAGTATAAAAAGACATAAGTTTTTCTTCTTGAAGTTTGAAAAAAGCTATGTTCATCAATATTAATTTTCTTTTCCCCTTAAACAAAAATCAAAAGTCAAAACAGGCAGAAATTTTGCAGAAAGGACAACAATGGACAGCAGAAAACTGGTGCATGGTTAAAATAATCTGCACAGGCAGTTTAGCATAAATATACCATTCAAAATGAAGCAAAAATATATTAAAGCGCAAAGAAATATGTTTTGTCAAGAGACCTGACTAGCTTTTACATGAACTGAACTAATACAAAATGCAAAACTTTTTCCACATGGCGACACTCCTTCCCAGCACTGCAGACATGACTGCACCGATAAAAATCTAATGTTTTCTTCCCCCCTTCCTTCTTCTCCTTCTTTTTTCTCCCTGACCACCAGATCATGTGTCCTCTGGAATGTAGGTTCTTTTTTTTCCCCTCTCTTTTCCCTGCACATATAAAATAAACATGAAACGTGAGGTCCGTTCCAAGCTCGTACATGCGATTTGGATTGCTGAGGAGGTGAAATGGGGTTCGGTTGGCTGAGGTTTTGGAGAGGTGGGGGAAGATAGAGAACAGCTGTGACCTATTTTTTTCTCTCCCCTCTTTCAATGATTTTCGCTCCCCTTTTCTCGCCTCCTGTAGTTCTTGATGAGCACAGAACTTAGTGAAGGGCTGACCACCTCTCAGCTTTGCTGAGTCGTCACAACCTTCAGAGAAGACATGAAAAGTCCTGCTGAAGTCCTGCAGCCCTAAGCAGAATCCGAATCTACTTTGGCAAACTGATTGTACGTGCTTTCTGTACGGGAAGGTGCTGCAGTCCTGCTCTGAAAGTTTTTTCTTCATTTTTGTCAGTTTTCATCATTTCAAAGCTAATTAGATTGGTTGTCTGCCTGACCCTACACCTTAAACTGATGTTTACATAGTCATCATTTACACTGACATATTGTCATTATAGAAAATTCCATAAAGCGGTGCTGATGAAATTCCTCATAATAGGAGTCAGAACTCAACCAAGCTAAACACACATCTCTGCCCTGAAAAACAAAATCCTTTCAAACCCTGTCTTTGTTTTCAGCCCACAAACATCTGGATTTGCTAAAGCCTCACAGTGGAAGGAATTTGCAGTGAGTGTGTGTGGGCTCTGGAGGTAATTCAGTCAGAACGGTCAATGCACTTCTGGCAGCCTGTTCATTCCTGCATTTAGCTCGTCTTAGAGCTGCTTTGACCTTTTCTAAAAGTTGCTTCCATCTGTTTAAAACAAAATACAAAAACAACAGGTATTTATCAGTCATTTTGTTTATTGTCTTTAAGATTTGCTCAGGTTATCACTTTAGAGCTTTAATCCTCACAAAGTCCTTATGATGGGTGCTTTAAGTACATTTTGTCTTTAATGCCTTGAACCAGTGACTGTAAATCTATTCCAGCCGGGTGCTAAGATAGTAAATTTACTAGGTTTTTAGAAAGTGATGTACCAATTGGGATCACAGCTATTGGAAATAGTTGTTTTGGGGTGTTATAAACTGGTGGTGAACTCATACCAAAAATATCCGGTACATCCCTGTTGGTTTGCTTCCCATGGACCAAACAAATACTGTGCTGTTTATGTGACAACTAGTATTGTCCTGAGTTCCTCCTGACCAGAGGGGACTTCCCAACAACTGCTTTGGTTCATTCAAGTGCACATCATGCATCGGATTGTCTAAATATCAAAACGACTCCAAAGTAAGAAATTTTTTTTTTTTTTTTTAATTCTCAAATGTGTGAACAGTCATATTTTAAAAATCCTAAGCAACAAAATGGCTGTGCCTACATGTCCTTTATTAGTAAAAAAGTAAAAAAAACAAATCTCCAGTCAATTCTATAATGGCCACTTTTTATTTGTTTCTCTCGACTGAAACAAACCAAAATCATACCAAACTGTGACTTCAAAACTGAACTGCTTATAGAATTTACTGGAAACCAAAAGGATCCAGATATTACTACATCTGTCAGGCTATGTCCACACGGCAGGTCTTGATGCTCAGTTTCGATTTTTTGCTGAAGTCCGTTTTTTTTTTTTTCTTCTTCTTTTTGTTGATGTCACACAGCAGCGTGCTGTTTACGGAAGTAGTAATGGACGCCGCTGTCTGTGGATTGATTTTGAAGTTGTTGAGCAATAGGAGATGACAGGATTGTCACAGGTTCATAAGAAGACATATCTAAGGAAATAGAAAATGAAAGTTAAAGCCTCTTCTGGAGCAGAATTATGACGCATTTCTCACGTCAACGACGTAAAAGTCAGATAAAAATGGGACACGACTGTTCTGACTGCAGATGCTTTGAAAACTATTGGATACATATCCGATTTGGTACTACATATGGAAGAGGCACAAATCGGATTTTTTGGGGGTGAAAAGATCAGAATTGGGCCATTAAGACTGGCCTGAAAAAGTTGGATATGAAATCAGATTTAGTTCACATTTGCCTGCTGTGTGAACATAGCCTAAGAGTAAAGTCCTTACATTACTTTTATTGAAACTAATGCCAATACTAATGAACACTAACAGACCCAATTCTCCAAAGCTGGACTTACTCTGCCAGACCATGTTGACCCCACACCCAGACTCACAGAACTGAAATAGGGCAGCATTCTTTACTTACCCTCAGTGTTGAGACAGAAAAGATATATAAAAGATATATAATCTTTGGAAATTTTATGAAAGAAAGAAAAATCCAACCAATCTCATCTAATCCCTTGGGGTATAGGACACCAACAAACACTCACACTAGGTGACACAACCAAGCACAGGTGTCTCAGAGCTCGCTCAGTGTTTTTGGTGTCATTTCTGTCCCAGTGGGCAGAGGGCTAATGGAGGGTGAGCAGTGAGCAGAAGGTGTTAAACTGAACCAGAAATAAACACAGGAGCTGTTAGAGCTTTATTAGATAGAAATGCCTCTGGCTCACACTTCTCACTCCCCAGGGCCAGGATGGATCCATCTGTAGACTTACGTGTGTGTATGCAATGTGCATGTGCGGGTGTGTGCGGCTGAATCACTCATACTGGCTGTAAAGTGTGAGAAAAGGGTCCAAGGACAAAGCAGAAAGTCTGCCTCTGGGATAGGCAAACAAAGAAAAAACTCAGGCCGACCAACCAAACACCACTAAATAGAGCCAATAGAATTAAAGCAGCTACATGACCTTCACCGATGACTATTGCCACTGAAGGGGGTTTTCTGTTCTTTTGTGTTTTTATCCAGAGTCAACATAAAGGTCAGCTAGATGGAGGACAGAGCCTCTGAGACTATCAGGAACTGTTTTTTTCTACGTCTCTGCACTGTGGCTGGAGAAACGAGTCCTTCTTTAAACTGGTTTTAGTTTGACAAACCTGCCTGAATCAAGCTGGCCAAGTCATGCAATACATCTGTGAAGCCATAGGTTCCATAGGTGGCCACTTATTACCCACCTATGGAAATAGGTGGGTAATAAGTAGCTCTCCACTTTGGACCTTGCCTTTTGCCTTCTGACTTACAGACATTGTTAAACTATTTAATGCATCAAAACTTTAAACATAACAAGATGCAGCTTACCCAGAACTCCTTAATTAGTTTGGTTTCTCATGAAGGTACACACATGGTAAGAACTTTTGCCTATAGATGCCAAGAAGTCATCACACATATGCCCTTCATATCAGAGTTCAAGTCCAGGTGGCAATCTCTGTTTTCAGAGAGTGAGGTAATTTCAAATGTAATTGTTGAAATACTCACCTAAAATTAACATATGAATCCTACACAGTATGTCAGTATGAAGTTCTTTTATTTCATCATTTTTTTCTGAACAGCAAACATACTAATTAAAAAGAAGTTTAATTGTGTTGTTTAAATATTCATGTAAACTTTTTACATTTGTTTTGTCTCTTAACCTGAAAAGTTGATGCAGATTCACACACATCACAACTGCCCCTTTGGTGTCAACTTTCATGTTTCAACTGGATCAGTATTCAAGCAAGTTAATCAAAGTGTTCAAGAAGAAGAGAGGAGCACCAGGGCACCAAATCACCCTATTAATGATGGGCCTGGACAAAGTATGTATTTCCATGCTAGTTTTCAATTGGACCAAGCTTTTTTTTTTTAAAGCTGCAGTAAGTGACTTTTACAAAAAATGTTTTTCCCATATTTGTTAAAACTGTCACCATATTCTGACAGTATAATATGAGACAGATAATCTGTGAAAAGATCAATCTACTCCACCATTAATACCTCCTCACTATGTTGTGACAGTATGTTATGGGACATAATCTGTGAAAAACAATCAAGCTCTTCTGCCTTCTCCCAGTCCTAACCCTGGGAAAACACTGAAGCCATCTTGGACTTAATCTAAAACCAAACAAAAAGCACGTTTTAGCTGGTTTCTACAAATTTTCTAAACTGTTTTTCTACCTTTTCTAAAGCAAACCTTCCAAGATCGCAGCCTCTTAAGGGTTAGGGTATGATTGTGAGAACTTCACTAAGAATTTTTAAAACAGGTAGGCATTAAATACAACTGTAAACCATACATTTAATGAGAAAGATAGCTGAAATGCCACCACATACTGCCAAATGATGAGTTGACAAGCCACTTTCAGATCATAATTTGGATTCATCTTTACAACTTCCACTAAACTAAAGGTCCCAGGATGAAATGTCAATAACCAGGATCAGGATAAAACAGATCTAAAAAACATAATTGGTAAAATACCACAAAGATATTTCTTTGTCCATCCCCAGGGCTATATGAACAAAAATAATAACAGACAAACCGATAGCCTGAAAGAGATGGATTAATAGTTGGATTGTCAAATATACTGACTGAGAAGAATAATAACTGATGGACAAATTTTACTTAGCCCTTCTATCTTTTACATTTTGTAATGTTTATAAAATAGGACATTTAATCATATAAAGAACGTTTATGACTTACAGTCAATTATAGTAGAATGTTACGTTAAATATTTACCAGTCACAAGCACAAATCTTTTTAATGTCACCATGCGTGAGGATCCAACTCTGTCGTCAGCCAAAGGATATGGGTCTGAAAGTTCATGTAACTCAACCACAGCAAGTTCTCTCACTCAAGACATGAGCGGGTACCTTTGAGACATGCGACACCTCCAAGCGAAAAGCTTCCTTCCCAGGACAAAGCATGTTATGGGTAACCATAAACTCATGCTTTGTAGCAAGAGAAAGACACATTTCTGAAATTGTTTATGTGCCTGACCACCTGTTTTAAAAAAAAAAAACAAAACAAAAAAAAAAAAAAACGAATTTTGGCCTCGAATCATGTAGTCCATAGCAACACAAGAGGACCAAAGCATTTTAGCATTTCAAGATAATGTTCCAGAAAATGGTGTTTTGGCAACAACTTTAGGTTTGGAGAAAGTTCTTGATAATGTTTTCAATTCTCTGAGATTTTGCTCTCCAGATATGCAGTTGATTTTAAAAAATGAATGGGTGCAACGACTAATTCTGCAATGTCTTTCAAATCTAAGATCAACTGTCAGCCAAGTGTGACCGATGGCCTGCGTTATGTGTGGTTTTGTGCGGTGATCAGACAATCCATGAGAAACCAGGACTGTGTTCGGAGGCGGACTCCATTTATTCAATCTGACAATCGGCAAATATTAATATTAGCACTTAGCATGTGCCTCCGATCTCCAGCCCAATCTATGCAAAACAATAGTGTTAGCATACATCGCACATTGTGGTCATAACAAAACCATGCATTTAGCACCATCAAATGTTATAATGGTGTAATAACGACTCAAGTGGAACTATTCAAAGACCTATTATTAACACAGAAAGGAGAAGTAAACATTTGAACAATCCAAATAAGAGGATTGGAGTGGATTCTAAAACTTGCCTCTTCCTAGTGGAACAAATAAGAAAAGGGAAGAAGAAATGGACAGCTTGATATTTATAATGGTCCTGGAGGACACTGGACAAAAGAAGATGAATCTGAGGAGGAGCTGGAGGACCAGATCCTCAATGACACAGGGGAACACAGGACCAGCCAGGTATGAACAGACAAATGCATTAAAGGAACACATTTTGTGTAATTATACAAATATTAATATAGACCCAGTTACACAAGTTCATTGCTGGGAACAAGATTTCCCACAATTAGTGGGAGTAACTGAAGGAGACACCAATTTCCGTGAGCATTGCCTTCCACTGTATGACTTTCAGTCAACGTTTTAGGTAATGACTGAGGACGATTCATTTTGTCTACTCCTTTGTATGGAAATGACTGAATGAGTTTTTTGATTTGATCAAAAGTGAAAAACTTCTTACACAAAAGTACTTCAATACACCGAGCTAATTCTACTGGTACAATACCCTCAAATAAATCATGGACGATATCAGGAGGCTATCAGTTAGAATGCAGGCCGTTTTCAAATCAAAGCAGCTTACCCCATTTTCTTGTGCCTGTCTGATGTGAAGATGATGAACTTCCGTAGTCCTACGCTCAAATGCTCATGTCTTCACCTCTTTGTCCTGAATGTCAGACAGCTGTACTGTACAAAAGCGACAAAAAACCCATGAGCCCTGAGGTTATCTGCTACTACACACTGTACAGTCCCCTTGATTAATGTTCCAAAGTGTGGAATTAACAATCCCTGCTGCTCCAATTTTATAATATGTATTAAAGGCTCAAATATTTTCTTGCAGCCATATGTCTTAACGTCATTACTTTTACACAGTAATGCCAGGTAAATTGAAGACAATGCCATACTTTTCCCTGATGGCAAGTTGCCCAAAATCCAGTAAATCCAGTAAACTGCACAAAGTTTGTGCTTTTTACGTGATGTACCTAAGGGATTGCAAACCTCAAAGTCATCAATGTACAAACACAAGAAAATCCAGAAGTCATTACTTGAAAAAAATAAATTATTTTTGTAGAACTCTCCATCCTGATATGATAGGTACTGGTTTTTATTTTCAGGGAAAGATGAATGCTTCTTCTAAACTACATCTTTACAACTAAGCAACTGTTGCAGAGACTTTAACAGGGGAACATAATGAAATGTTTTGTTTGATTTGCTACTAGTACATATTCAACAGGATCAACAACCTTAAAGTTTTCTTTGCAAAATTGCTTCCGTTAGAAAGTTGATCCTTGTCGATGAAGAATCAAAAGCACACGAATACACACCTACAGATAAGTATGCATGTTTTGAACCACATTACCCATAATTCCCAGAGCCCAGTCCGACTTTCATTCCATATATTCAGACTTTTGAATATATATACACAATAATTTCCTGAATTTTATATATAAACACCTTTTGCTATAAAGAAACACCTAATCTAATATTTTTTTTGCTTTTCCACAGACCAAAGAAAACTTTTCCTTAACTTGTTTTGTAGCACAAGACGTCCATTCAGAACCTGGAAACTCCACAAAATGAAAAATAAAAATAAAAAATCCTGTTTGCGTGGCTGAAAGTTATCTTTTAGAATTACTGAAATATGAAATGATACTTTCATACTTTTTGAATTATTTTTGGCCAACGAGTAGGAAGAGACATACACTTTATTTAATTCAATAATACTTAATTTATCCCCGAGGGGAAATTACATTTCCTGTACAACCCATCCAGGAGACGGGTGACTGAGGCTCTGCAGCTTTCACAACTTATAACAGTGGTTTGTGAAGTTAGCTAGCCTAAACTTTCAGCGAGCTTACAAAAGTACACTTTTTTTCAACACATACAAAAACATATGACTAAATAACTATGTATCATATATGCGGGATAACATACTGCTTTCAATATCCTAGCAATTTAAGAACTATACTCACGAGTATGTTAGCAAATGAAAACGACGTTGTTACTTTGAAGCACAAAGCGTGTCTTCTTGTGTGGGTTTGTGTCACGTGCAAGTAAGATGCACGAGGTCGATACAACTGGCGTGATGACGCAATACAGAAAGCATCTGGGGACAATATTCATTTGCATAAATACCTATTAGATTTAAAGTTACAGGATTACGTTCGATTAAAGCTGCAGTATGTAATTTTTATGAAGCATATTTTTCTAGTTATTTATTGGAAACTGTCACTATGTCGAGACAGAATGGTATGAGACAGATAATCTGTGAGAAAAATCGAGCTCCTCTGCCTTCTCCCAGCGCGATCCAGAAACAACCAGTCAGAGCCAGGAGGCGGGTCTTAGCGCTGTCTGAGTGGCGCTGCTCATCCCTCTCTCTCCCTCTCCTCTTGCTCTCTGCTGCGCTGTAGCTAGCAGGGACTGTTGTGAATGCTAAGCCCAGCTAGCATGACCAGCGATGTGGACAGATAAACGGTTTTCCAGTAAGGGTAAGTTGAAAGTAAGTAGGGCTAAAGGGAAATTCCATCTAATTTTTCACTATCTTCAGCGTCATTAATTAGCTCTACTAAAACTTCAACACTCAGACTCTTCAAACATAGACTAGATTATTCTACACTAAAAGGAGAATATTTAATACCTAGTTTGTGATTTGTGAACCCTATATTTGATTTATGAACGTACTAATATGGCTCTTTAATTTTAATGGATTAAAAGGATATAACTATCCAATATGTTAAATTTTGTGTTTTTATTAATGACAACCATACTGACAGTGGTATAAATAATATTTTATTACACAACCATTTCATAATGTCACTTCTTTAAAACAAGCCCAAATATCATAAACAGGAAAAATTATTTTAATTTGTTTTGAGTTCTTATTTTTTAAATGAACATTTAATGTATACTTTTTTTGTACCTATTTTGATGTTTTCTGTAACATGTTTATATTAATAAAAAAAAAAAAAAAAAAAAAAAAATAGTGGAATCGCCCTTTAGCCACCTGCAAAATTGAATCACAAGCATCAATCGAAAGCCAACTTCAGCTCGGTATGATACACTATGTTTATGCTTGGCGTCACGTTGGATTACAGTAAATTGTCAAATGGACACGTCAATGAATCTGATGCATGGTGCTTACAGATATTGTACACCAACCAGTTTTCTTGATAAAGTTTGCTTTAAAGAAGAAAGTACGAGTCAAGGGTGACCAGCTTAGGCATGCTAGTTGCCAGCCTATCCAGTGCTAGTGCTAGCCTATCCATGCTAATGGCCAGCAGAGGAAGAAGGCAATCCAGTGGGTGACCAGCCTCGGCATGTTGGTCATGAGCCTCTCCAATGCTAACGCAAGTGCGTAGCCTCCTTCTCATTTGCCAGCGCCGGCTGCTCAGTTACCTGTGCTGGCCAATCATTAATCAGATCAGTAGCCGGCTTCGGAAGGGATATAGCCTGCTGTGTCAAAGACGTAGCTACCACTGGGTGTGCAATAGTCTTAATTTTGTTGCTGAAACCGCACCATACATTAAAAGCCGAAACAATCAATCATTTCAGAGGTGAGATCTGAACTCAAATAGAAATGCTGTTGCTGCCACAGTTACATGAGCAGAGTATTGTAAGTACTGTAACTCTTGACTTAATATTATACTTGTTTACATCTATACAGTGTGTTAACTGTTGTCAGAAATATGACCAATCAGACAGATAATCATTGGTATATGTTTTCCCTGTTACCATTAAACAATGACTGTTAAAATAGCTGGATGGTGAAAGGTGCTCTGATCTGCTGCTAGATAAATCTACACACTCCACAACCAAACTTGGAAGCCAGGAGGTTGTCATAACCCCTGTGATTTTTGGACATGCTGTAGTTTTCTTTTGATCCTGTATGTAAAGAAACTCAAATATTCTTATCAAAGGGATGCTGTTTACACCATTAGAACATAGGAGCAGCGAGGATGTGCCTTTTACTGTCTGCCTGTGTGACACACAGACTGTTCCAGCAGCACTGGGAACCTCAAAGCCCATGCCAGCCGCCACTGATGAAATCAAACAGATGCTACTATTCCTCTGACACATGATGAACAGTTGGAAGTTTTTCAGCTGATCTGGAGACTCTTGGCCCCAGAACAACACACCTGCTGTGGATGGCGTGGAAGGCTCAGAAATGTTCAGATATTCATTACACAGTCTTTGATGCTGTAGAACTATGAAGAGTATCAGCACCTGGACAGCAAAGACTGGGACCTCTGACAAACATGTAACAAGTGATGGAAAGAATGAATTCTAGTACTGTGTCCTTCTTGATACAACTTTAACTCTGTATTATCTTTTAGCGGATCTGCAGGAAAATGTTAGGGCATGGGGGACACAAGTCAAATAAGAGTCAAACAAGACCACCAAGTCAGTATGACACACACATTTTTGGATGAAAACATACCACATTATGGTTCACCCTGTTCTAAGCAACAAGTCCAAAAGCCCTGTTTGTGTCTTTCACCTGGAAGATTAGGGTTCCATCCTCAGTCTAAGTGTCCTTAGGCAAGGTGCTATAGCACCACTGCTCAGTAACCTATTTATGTATGTGTAATCTCAGTTTCTGTCATGCCAGCATTACACAGACAAGAGTCAAGCTACTAAAAGAAAATACACTGATTTGCCATTCCTGCTAATGGTATTAAGTCTAGCTAATACAGTAAACCGTAGATCACAAACTGATCATGTTTTCTTGTTTCAACAGATATCTTGTGTATAACAGCACATAAAAACTTTGAGGCAGTTTGCCTCAATCCAGATGTTTTGTGGGCTGCCCTTGTCAGCCTCCACCACCTTGAATTCTTGTTTTTTTTTTTTTTTTTTCATTCTTCCCCATCATGATACTCAGTATCTTGATGCAATCTGCTGGGTTTCCTTAGAAACTTTTTAAACTACTTTGAATAACTAATTAAGCTTCCTGTACTGTTTGATAACTAGGATCAATTGGAATGTATGCATTGTAGAATTGAAATGATTGAGAGAACGCCTCGAGACGACATTTGTTGTGAATTGATGTTATATAAATAAATTGAATTGAATATCTTCACCAACACTGTTGCGCTCTAAGTATTTGAGAATTTACTTATCAACTGGGATTTTCACTCACAACTACCTCTCAGGTTTCCAGAGAATTGTCCAAAATGCAAAAAATATCCCATGAGCAGTGGATGTGTGGATTAAAATATCTTGTTGATGATAGAAAGGCAGTAATAGATGAAATAAGCACTCATTGCAACCAAGGCATACAGAATGCCATCTCTGAATGAAGAACATGTGGAACCTTGAAGCTGAAGGGCTACAGAAGCAGAATACCACAACAGGTGCCTCTTCCATCAGCTAGGAATAGCTGACTCCATCCTGCCTTGTATCAGTGGTTCAGGAAGCTGTTTACTGTGACAAGATGGTATCGCGCTGTGGCCTCCTTTGTGCCAATTGAGTATCGACTCTACACCACAGCTTGAGTATTGTTGCTAACCATCACCATCCCTTTAAGACTGCAGAAGGACTTTTGCTTTTTTTCATCATGACCATAAGTTCACTGTGTTCTACTGGCTTCCACATTCACCAGATCTTAATCCAAAAGAGAACCTTTGCAATGTGTTGGAAGGGAACTTCTGCATCAAAGATATGTAACTGACATTCTTGTGTGGTACTTTTTTAAAAATATTGACTTGGAATCTATGTCTAGAAGCACTAAAGCAGTTCTGAAGGTCAAAAAGGTTCCAACACAGTAATGGAATGGTAAATTCAATAAAATATCTTGTTAGTGTATTTCTAAGATCAATGAAAATGATTGAATGACAATATTACTGTACATGGCAAAAACAAACCTTTATCTGACCAACCTTGGTTTGACTTTTGTACCGTCTGGTCTGTCAAGAGTCATTCTCATTTCATCAGTTCATAAAACCTTTGTAAAATCTGTCTTCAGATATTTATTGGTCCTGTATAGACACTAACTCTTATATCTAGTTCAGTGGTGGTTGGTTTTCAGCCTTTCTTACCTTGGCCATGTCTCTGAGCTCTGAATATCTTTTACTTCTAGGTACTCCAGGTAGGTTGCAGTTATGGAACATGACAGAACTACAACCATAGCCAGACTACAATGGTAAAACAGCACAGAAAGTCAGCGTCATAATTTACAACTCCTCCTTCACGGATTCACTGATTTTTCTGGATGAAATGCATCTTGGGAAATCAAGCTCGAAGGGACAAATCCCTGACAAAGCACTGAAGGGAGATAAAAATCAGGTGGAACTGCGTTGGAAGGCGATGGGTAGGCTACCTTGGAGTTAGGAAATATGCCTAAAAACAATGATATGGTCAAAATACTCACTTGCTGAATAATTGTGCACAGTGTAATTTTTGAATGAAAGCATGTTTAATACCTACTTAAAAGTTATTTTCAAAATGTACTTTTGATCTGACAAACAAGCCTCATTAGAACACATTTTCAAATTTATTAAATATGAGTGTATTTTAAAGTTCCAGGTAGCTTAGACAAAAATTGTTTTGTTTATAGATTAAAAGAAGTTCTACTCAGAAAAACACGAAGAACCCAGGTGTTGTTTTCTTTCAGAACAGCTTGAGCTGCCCTCAAAAGAGTTTGTTGAAAATGTAATATTTAGATAAGCAAAATAGGCTGCTGCTAAATTAAAGGTGATACTCTGGCAAATTACACATCCATCATAATTGTTTGTTTATTTTGCAGCTAAAAATGTGTTGAGATTAGTCAAGAATCTGAGCAGCTGTCCAAATCTCTTAGAACAAACACTATAAGTGTCTCTAAGTAAATATTTGGTTTAAAAAATAAAGGGTTGAGAAATTCTGCATAAGGTTTCAAATACATCTGAGACTCGGAAAAATTAAAGAACAAAGAAAAATAAGACCAGAGAACACAATTGCTTAACCATAGTCACAGTGAGCTTGTTTGGTGCAAGATGGAGACGAGTTTTATGAGAACATGATATTTTGAGAAGCATGGGGGTGAAACTTTATGATTTTTAATTTTTCGGCTACTAAAAGAGCTGCTGTTAACTCATTTAGTTGTGAAAACTGCATCTTGCTCAGGCTTGTGGCTTTATTAGTTTACTAAGACCAATGATCTTCCTTCTTAAAGTACAGATTCAAATCTCACTGAAGTATTGCCATTGTGACTGAAAACAAACCTTCATAACTTCTCTAAACAAAGAAACAAAGTAGGGATTTCTATACACAGTATTAGATATTCTCTAAGAAATCAGCTGATGACCATACTTGGGCATTTGTCAGCTTGATGGACCCTGAGCAGTTCGTATCTTGTTGGAAACTCAAAAATTTGATCGTTTTTCCTGCTGTTCACTATTCCATCCAGGTCACTCTGAAAACAACACTCTTCTGTGGATGCTGTAACCAAGAAACTGAGTATCAGCAAAATAGTAAACTAGTAAAGTGTCATACTCTATAACCATCTCTGCACCCAACAACCCCAAGAAATCTTTTCTTTGCATGGTTTTTCATATTCTTATGAATAGTATGGAGGCTTTTACAAATATACAAAAATGCAGTTTGTTAATCTTTTATACTCTACTTCTCCACTGTATTTATTTGTAATAATATTACTGCTTATCCTAACGTGAGTGTCTTCATGCTTCCTTTTGTCTATTACTTTGCTGCTAATGAACCCAAGTTTCCCCACTCAGGGACAATAAGGGTATTTATACTCTGTCCTATCAGTGATATGTTCGAAATAAAATCTGGAAATATTTTCTCCCGTGTTCAGATATGCCTGCCTTTATCATGTGAGAGAGCATGAGAGAGTGAGACTTAAATAAATAACAGGAAGGCTGAAAGAATTACAGCACAGTTTGTCTGTTTTATCCTTCAGAGCTCTCAACAGTCATAGAATATGCTGGATGGGAAATGTTGGCAGTGTTTTGAAAATGTCCCAGAGTTAAGGACCTGTATTCTTTATAGAACAGTGGTTTTAGTGATCATCCTTAGTGCACTTATCGCTATTACAGGATTCTAAAAATAGTTGAAAATCTTAACTGATCAATTTGTCATTTTGTCTTTAATAATAAAATCAAATTCTATATTACAGTGGCTGCCCCCTCACACACTTTTGATCCTAACGATAACAGTAATGACTGCATCTGGCAGGAAGACTATAAAAACTATTCTTCATATTGTTCTTTTATTTTCTCTTATTATACTTCCTAGAATGCAAGAATTTTAAAAAATTCAAAGACCTAAAACTGCCTATTCTACATAATGTGCTCATTACAACCCATTCACTTTTGGGAAAAAAATATCAGTGTTATATAAATACAAAATGTAAAGAAGGCCAAGGCACCAAAATACAAAACAATTGTTAAAAGTCAGCATAATCTATTAAAATGCCCCCTGAGGTCAGTACCAGGAAACTCTTAGGCTTCTTGCTTGAAAGTAAAATATGTCAATTTTTGTTGTAGCACAGCAATAAAAATTTAAATAAAAGCTGTTTGTTTGTACTCCTGACCATTTTTATCTCATTAGATCAGTAATACACAAAGTATTGTGAAAATAGTGCTGCACTCTTTGCATCTTATATGCGTTAGATGCAAAGAATTACATTGCTATTGACTTGTATTGCAAACAGACATTAGCCTGACCACTGAATGAGGCTATCAGCAAATCCCACTTCTTGAGGTGGCTCTGCTGTTGTGACATGGATTGTCATGTGTCACACAGTACTGGTCTCATTTTGAACAACGTTATTTGTTACAATTACAATTTTTTGGAGTATCACTTCTAACATGGAATATATAATGCATAAAGTTCCCAACCTTCTATAAAAAGTTACAGCTGTGGGCAGGAAGGATTTCCTGTAGCGAACTGTATAACAGCAGCTCTGAGACTCTGTCGTCTCACGAAGAGGATGCTCAGGGTTGTCCATCATTTTCTTAATTTTATGAAGAATCCTCCTCTGCTCCATCATCGCCAGAGGTTCCACAGTCGTCCCAGAACAGAACCAGCCTTCTTTATCAGGTTATTGAGCCTTTTTAAATTCCGGGTTCTGATGCTGCTGCCCCAACAGAAGACGGAGGAAGAGATGACGCTCTCAACAACAGACTTACAGAAGATATGTAGCAACTTGCTGCAAACACTGAAGGCCCTACGTTTCCTTAATAAGTACAGTCTGCTTTGTCCCTTCTTGTCCTAGTTTGTTATTAATTAGACTAATATCAATATGATTGTTATAAAGTGGGTTTCTGGGAAACATACATACCTGCTGCTTTTAATGTATATTAACCACATAAGTTTGCATGTCACTGCATGTCAACACCTGGAAATATGTAACAATAATTCATTGTCCACCCTATGTGATCTCCAGTCAACCCTCATAACACACAGTGAGGGGTTTCTTTTCATTACATCACTCTGCTCACAAGTTTTCCTGGTTGCATCCAGGTGTGCTGTGTTCTCCAGAACCAAGTGGTACAATGACTTTTCACTGTAAAAAGAAAGTATGCTTCTTTTAAATTTCATATCTAAGGCATTGAGGGTGCATTTAATTTTTCATTAACTTTTCAGCTGTGACATCACATTTGATCAACACCGAATGACACGGAGGAATCAGTGGAGTCTGGTTTTGTTCACTTCAGGTCAAACTTAGATAATTTAAGAAACATGCTTATTTATATGATAAAATCCAGCTGGCAGAGGGCATGCTTTCATTCTGCCATGACAGTACTTGCTCTTTTCAAAGACTAAACCCAATTTGTCGCTTGTTGTCAATTTATGTAATGTAAATCTACTGATAAAATGGGAGCTTTTGTTGCAGGTAATCACAGGTCCCAAGAGGGTTTGGTGTGTCTTTGCATTATTTGGAGAGTTCATTTACATGTACAGCATATCTTCAAATGTCCGATTTTAATAGCAGATGCTTAATGGGAAAAGGAAACAGATTTTTCTTATGTTTGGTGACCTTAGCTAAGCTGAAGCTAAACTGAGAGGCTTCATGCTACATTAAGACTCTCGTCTCTCTGTGTTTGCATAAACACAAAGACACAGGCCCTGCTTGGATTTCAGTTTGTTCAAAGAGCACACACTGAGAAAGCAAGCACACAGTCATATTGTATAGTAGCACAATATTCCTTTTCAGGCACAGACTGCTGACTGTTCACTTACTGAATGTTTGATGTCATTTCATAAATAAGAACTTCAGCACCCAGTAAAATGTTTCTATTGGATGAAAATCTACCAGACATTTCAAAAATATTTTACATTACATAAACTGAAAATTTGATTAATATGCAAAGACATTAACCACAATAGTAAGAAAACAACAAACAACCTTGAAACTGTAGCTGAGGTCTGTTTATGTAGCCTGTTACACATTAAGTAAATAAAACTTGCTTTTTTCTCTGTCAGATTAGATTTTGAGTTCTTCCTCTGCTGTCTCATTTCTGTTTATGGCCAAATAGGCAGCTGCTTTCCATAGCTTTTACATATGCTCCTAACGATAACACATATTTGGTTTCCAAGCAAATATACAGGCAAATACTAGCAGAGGAGATGCCTTGTGAACTACAAGTTCTCTCAGAAGAAGAGACACAGACTCTATGTGTGTATTATTTATCAGCTACTAAAGCAAAAATGAAATTAAAAGGTTCTTTATTTTAAACTTTAGATCATTCATACACAATTTTTATACTAAACAACAGACCTGTTTTCACTGGCGTCTAATCATGATTTAGACTTACCACAGGTTGAGCTTTGCAGTATATTTATCATTTTTAGAAAAAATAAATTATTTTACTTCCCAGATGTTAATGTCATTTTATCTGCCTTGCATTTGTACAGTCTGGACAAAAACAAAACTTTCCACTTGGATTTAATTAACTGAATACATACAAACCTTCTATTGGATGATAACTGCATGGGTGATTAATTTTCAGCTGTTGTTTAACCCCAGCTGATACAATGAGTAGATTCTCATTTCCTAAACAACCATGTGGACACATCCTGTGGTGGAAAAGATGTTAGTCTATTAAAAAAGGGCCAAGTCATTGGCATGCAGCAGAAAAAAACATCTAAGAAGATTGCTGAAACTACAAAAATTGAGTCAAGACCTGTCCATTGCATTATTAAAAACTGGAAGGAAAGTGAGGAACCATCGTCTTTGAGAAAAAAAATGTGATTGGAAAAAATCCTGATCTGTTGGTCTGCTATGATCTGGGGTTGCTGCAGTTGGTCATGTCCAGGTTCAGCAACATCATGTGCTCAAATAATGACGTCAGCTGACTACCTGAAAATACTGAATGGTCAGGGCATTCCATCAATGGACTTTTTCTTCCCTGATGGTACTGATGGCATATTCCAAGATGACAATGCCAGGACTCATCAGGCTCAAGTTGTGGAAGAGCAGTTCAGGGAGTGTGGGACATCACTTTCACCCATGGATTGGCCACTGCAGAGTCCAGACCTTGACCCCATGGAGAATCTTTAGGATGTACTAAGAGAAGGCTTTGCACAGTGGTCGGGCGCACCCATCATCATCAATATAATATTTTGCTGAAAAATTAATGCAACACTGGATGAAAATAAATCTTGTGACACTGCAGAAGCTTATCAAAGCAATGGGACAATGAATGCATGCCATAACCAAAGCTAATGGCAGGATAACAATCTATTAGAGTATGTTACCTTTTTTGGGTGGCCAGGCAGTGGATGTTGTACTGAGAGACACTACTGCATGTAACGATAAATATTGCTGTATGCATTAGGCATGTAAATTATTATTATTATTGTGGTTTGCACAGTGGATTAGCTGGTTGCACGATTGATTTGCAACACAACTGCCCTTTTTAGCCCAATATGTAGGTTCTCTCTGGATGATTGCCTCCCACAGTTCAAAAACATGACTTAGGTTAATTGGTCACTCTAAATTGCCCATAGATGTGACTGTTTGCATGGTTGTTTGTCCTTTGTGTCTAGGTGTTGCCCTGTGATGGACTGGTGACCTGTCCAGGGTGTACCCAGCCTCCTGTTTTTAGGTGCCAGCCAAACCAAAGCTTGCCCCAGGCCAAAGAGAGGCACCCAGAGCTGAAAAAATAGGAACCTCGAGCTCACAAACGCAGCCTCACAAACTAATGGTAAGCTAAATAATACGCTCTGCCAAAGGTAGAAGCTAAAGTCACTTTTTAACACTATTGATTTGGCTATGTTTTAAAACAGTTTTTCTCCACGATCAATCTTAGCAGACCGCTGTCACCTTATTATTGCACATTCCAGTCCAGAGGAATGTGCAACAGAGTCAAAGAAGGTTTTTAGGAGCACCCGTTGCACTCCAAAAGACCTCAGCCTCCTCAGCAGGTAGAGTCTGCTCTGACCCTTCCTGTAAAGAGCATCAGTGTTATGAGTCCAGTCCAGTTTATTGTTCAGGTGAACACCCAGGTACTTATAAGAGTCCACAACCTCAATGTCCACTCCCTGGATGTTCACCGGTGTCAGTGAGGTGGGTCTGTGCCTGCGGAAATCCACTACGAGTTCCTTGGTTTTAGCAGCGTTGATCAGGAGGGGGTTCTTCTGGCACTAGTCCACAAAGTCCTGAGTCCACTGTCTGTACTCTGAGTCGTCCTCACCTGTAATAAGGGCAATTATGGCAGAGTCATCAGAGAACTTTTGCAGATGGCAGCATGGGGAGTTGATGGAGTAATGTAGAAGGAGAAGAGGAGCGGTGCCAGCACGGTTCTCTGAGGGACCCCCATACTGCAGACCAGCCTGTTGGAGACACAGCCCTGTGTCCTCACATACTGTGGGCGGCCAGTGAGGTAGTCCAGTATCCACTGGGACATGTGGTGGTCCACTCCTAACAGCTCCAGCTTGTCCCTCATAAGTCCTAGCTGGATGGTGTTGAAAGCACTGAAGAAATCAAAGAACATGATCCTCACAGAGCTTCCAGGTTTCTCCAGGGGGGTAAGAGCTCGATGCAGGAGGTAGATGATGGCGTCATCCACCCTGATGCCAGTCTGATAGGTGAACTGCAGCAGATCCAATGCAGACGTCACCAGGGGGTGTAGATGTCTGAGGACCAGCCTCTCAAGGGTATCATGGATTTATGATTTGTGGCCTTTTCTAATAATCTCTTTGCTGTCCTATTTAAACATATCTGCCCAACTTAATTGCTTATCTGCTGCACCGCTCACTGCTACAGCTTACACAAAGATAACAGCTGATATCAAATAAAACGCAACACATAGTCAAAGATAAACTGATACAAGACAATGACACCCCTTAGTGAGGGCTAAGAACAGGCATAGATAAAAGCAGGACTCATGATCCACTCTTGCTTCATTTGGTTCATCCTTAAAATATGCTAAGTGGAGTCTGGTACCGAAGGTGAATGTCACTCTGTATCTGTTTCATTGTATACTCTGTACACTGATCACTATGGCATTAAATCTTGATTTTATACTTAACCTCATTATTTCACAAGGTAAATTCTTTGCTGGTTTTATTGGTTGGGTCTCGGAACTGCAGAGAGACAAACCCGGTGGTGCACGGAGGGGGAAAAGGGTTCAGCGCCTCTGGTGCAACAAGGATCTTCAATAGATGCAATGTCAGGGCTACTGGCCTGTAACTGCTGAGGTCTTTGGATGTTTGGTCTTTGGTACTGGTACAACACAGGAGGTCTTCCACAGTTGTGGTACTTTCCCCAGCTTCAGACTCAGGTTGAACATGTATCCCATGATGCCACACAGTTGATTTGCACAGCACCTCAGGAGCCTGGAGCAGATGTAATCTGGGCCTGCAGCCTTTCACACCTTGATTTTTCGCAGCTTGTTCCTCACCTGAACTGATGAAAGGGACAATATGGAGGTGGGGGAGGGGGGACTGTGGGATGGAGTCCTCTGAAGTGAAGGGGATGGATGATGGCTGAGAGCTGAGAAGTCCTGAGAAGAAAAGCTGGCAGTGGTTACAGATGAGGGGGTTAACAGCAGGGGGGCAGGGTGGGCAACTGGTCAAACCTGTTTAAGAACTGGTTCAAGTCGTTCACCCACTCTAAGTCTCCTACAACCTGAGGGTTTGGTTTGTGGCCTGAAATTGACTTCAAACGTCTTCAAACCCCACTGATGTTGCTCTGCTGCAGCTGATCCTCCATCTTCTTCTTGTAGATGTTTTTTCCATCCCTAATTTTCCTTCTGAGTTCCTTCTGCACATCTCTCAGCTCCTACTTGTTTCCTGATTTAAATGCTCTCTTATTCTTCAATAGATCCTTTATTTCAGGGTTAATCCAGTTCTCTCCCTGGTTCCAGACACCTGGATCAAATGATGGCTTGTCAGCAGGCCTCTGCAGAACACTGACATGCTGAGGAGGTAGTTACTGCCACCAAGTAGAGAAGTAAAACATGCAGGATGCCGGCCCTTGAAGACCTACTTTGGACACCACTGATATAGTTTGTAATGCAGTCTGTGATGCTTTTGATGTCTTCCCCAAGAGGGGCACAGAGTTCTTCCCACACAGTGGAGCTGAAACAGTCCCTCAGAGCTTCTTCAGCCTCTTCACTATACTTGTCAGAGCTGGTTCTCTGTGTACCAGGGGTTTATACACCAGCTGGAGATAAACCAGGTTGTGATCAGAGCCCCCCAGAGGAGGCAGAGGTGATGAAGTCTATGCCTCCTTGGTGTTAGCATAGAGTAGATCCAGGATTTTGTCATCTCTGGTGTGGCAGGTGACATATTGGGTGAGGATTGGTAGAGTGGAGAACAGAGATACATGATTAAAGTCCCCGGAGATCAGAAGAGGGTTTGTGGGTGCCAGACCCCCTCCTTCCTTCTTACCGCTGTCCTTTATTCTGTCATGCACTGGCTGCTCACCAGTGAAGCACAGGAGCAACAACCTGAAAGCCAGAGAGGCAGTGTACCAAATGCCCAGTGCAGAACAAGCTCAAAAATCCAGTCACCAAAACAACCAGCTGGTAGCAGAACCACCCAATATCATGGAGGAGGAACCGACTCCTAGTGCCCTCAACCTACCAGGCAGGCATTGGCAATCCACAGTGACCAGGGACTCAGACAGACCAATGGGGGAGAGGTAACCGTGCCACCCCACCCACCCAGACAGCCTCAAAGGGCCACACAGCAATGTGGCCCAAGTTCCTAGGGACAAAAATGGGACCTCTCCACGACCACCCACCCTAAGGCACAGAGCTGACAGCAAACTAGTCCCCCATCTTACTTCACCCTTACTTTTTTTCAAATGGGGCAGCAGTGGCTCAGAAGGTAGGGATTCATCCTGTCATCTGTGGGTCGCCTTTTTGGACCCCCACTCCATCTGTCTGAAGACACTTGACCCACTTAGCCTACTGCTGGTGGTCAGAGGGCCTGGTGGTGCCGAATGAATGACAGCCTAGCTTCTGTCAGTCTGCCTCAGTGTGCAGCTGTCGCTACAGTATAGCTTACCACCAAGGGCTCAACACACGGGAGGAGACATTGCTCCCTCTCAATTCATTTCCTATGAAACTTTTACGATGAGGCAACAATCGTTTGCCCTCCTCCAGCCAAGCAACTGGTGAAGTTCGTGCATGTTAAATTTTTGAGCTCGTACACATAGACGTGCACATGTGGTCTAGCAACACGACACAAGAAAGTTGAAAAATGTTCAACTTTTGTTTCTGATGCTGCCATCGCTGTCGTATTCAATGTGTTCGGTTCACCCAAGTGGCAGAAAAGTGATGCCTTTTTGCTGTCATTCGTCGCTCTCAAAAAGTTACTCATTTTTATTTGCATTTTATTTAAAAACGGAAATCAATTTTAACCTTCCTAGTATTTAATGGACAAGTCTTTATTGGCGTAACAACAATTCAACATTTCTGGTAATTCCTGACCATTTTTCTTTGCATGTTTCCATTAGTATTTGGAGGATTCATCTCTGGTGATGAGCTCCAACTACTTTAGGTTGGAGACCCTCCTTGCCATCATTCTAATCTTTTGCTCCCATCACAGCTTTTTTGTCTCCCGTGATTTAAGTCACTCCTAAACATTATTATTACTAGTCAGACCAAAAATGTTAAAAGGATTACTTTAAATCCAAATATCTTAATCACATCTTAACCTTATATTAAGGTAAAGCACCTAATTTCCTCAGTTTCAGTTCAATTCAGTTTATTTATGTGGCACCAATTCACAACAAATGTTGTCTCGAGGGAAGTTTAATCTTGTATCACCAAAGAATATATTATCCTGATCAACTTTGCACTACAGGTAAAGAAACTACTGCCTTTAATAATTTTATAGAACCTCATTTCAAAAGATCTGGACCTTTTTAAAATAATTCAGAGTGGTATGTTAAACATATTTATTTAATTTGCATTATTTATTTAGGTTATTGCACAGTACTGAAGTTGTTCATAAAAAAAAATAAATAAATAAAAAACCAACAAAAAAATACTTTGATCAAAGAAACATCAACTTCCTTTCATTGCTCTGACCCAAATGAAACAGGAGAGAGTGGAAGCAAAAGAAAATGTGACTTTGCTTCTATTGTTGCACATGTTTAGAAGTGCAGTGAACATGACGTTAGGTTGATGTGCAGATCGGGGCCAAGTGAGGATGCGGCAAGGGGAATGATGAGGAAGGATGGAGGTATATTTAGGGCCAAGGATGAGAGCTTGCCAAAGGCACATTGATTAAACACAGGAGGAATGGAGGGAGGTGAATCCCAGGTCTGACACAGCAGGGAAAGGCCTGAGGCAATGCACCTCTATATGTGTGTGGGGGGTGGGTGGATAAATATGTGTACCTTTACATGTGTGTCTATGTGTTTCTTGGAAGCAACTTGGCTGACCTGGAGCTGCTGAGCTGTCAGGAGCATTTAGCTTGGATTGGCTGCAAGCTCTGCCCTGTGGTTTTCATTAGACCCATGGGGACAGGCTTCTGTCAGACAGACATGGCAGCACACACCAGCAGCATACCTGCCAATGCAGACAAAATGCAAGAAACCCGCCAGGTCCACTACCTATAGAAAACCTCTTGACTTCTCTCATTTAGACACTGTTCTACTTTTATGTGAGGGCTTGATGAGACCTGAAATTGGATTGGGCCTATTGAACAATAGAGATTCTTACTCCATGATCAAACTGAGAAGTTGATATTTTACATAGATTCAGTCATGTTACAGTTGATGCAAAGCTCAAGCATTCTAATTCTCTGCACTACTGTGGTTTGTACTTTCAACTGGATAAATCTTGGTGTAACTGGGTCAAGATATTCAACTAGCAGGCAAAGCAAATAGCTCAAAATAAATTAGAACAGTAAAAAGCATGAAAAGGATAGATAGATAGATAGATAGATAGATAGATAGATAGATAGATAGATAGATAGATAGATAGATAGATAGTTTTTTCCTTTAAATACATTTTTCTGTATTTTACACACATAGAACTATTCCAGCAGTTCCAGGATGTGCTTAATGATGTTTGCTCTATCAATGCTGACAAGAGGAAATGATCTAAAGGATTGTTTGTAACCACTATGCAAATTAAAAATAGTGAATTATGTTTTCTGTTTCGAATCATTGGATATAATCATCAGAGGAGCACATTTAGCCAGCCAAAACTAAAGTTTCCCCCCAAAATGTTATGTGTGATGACATGACAGAAAGCACTCATTGTTGTTTGTTTTAAAAAAATGAACCAGTTGTAGTGTTCCGGGTCCTCGGCTGGTTTTCTCCTCAATCTGAAGTTTCTGGTATAGTAACATGTCTTTGCTGAAAACCAGTATCTAGTCCAGCTCACTTTCTGGACTACATTCATGACAGAAAAGGGCAATCTTTCACTGACATCTATGCATGATGCAGGGACACATATATTTCATGGTGGTTTGGCTTGTAGGGTGGAAAAAAATAACAGTGTGTTAGAGCAGCTAACACACAGTCTCAATCTCAATCTTTCTGTTGGTTTAGCATCTTAACTTTCACAAGTTTGTTGTGATCCATTCAAGACATCATATCAAATCAAGTAATGCCTGTGCAATGTGTAAACAGTGAGAATAGTGTATGCCAGCATCTGACATTAAGAAATAGGCAGAACCCACAACACAAGCAGTGGAGGCAGAACTTAGGGTCAAGTCCCCTGCTGTGTCAGCTACCTCAACCATTCAGGAAGCTGTTGTGCAACAAATAACTTAATAAAAACATAATGCAATTATTAACAAATTAGCAAATTAGATCAAAACTTAACAAGTGAGGGCATCACCTAATTATCAGGAATTAATCGCCAAATTGTTCCCAGCCTGAGCTATTGCTTATAAATACCTTCCTGATAAGGTTTAGGTATTAAAAACAATAGATGAAGGATTTAGGTTCAGCACTGGCACTCTTAAACATCATAGCTCTACATATACTCAAAATGACAGACAACTTCTCTCCAAAATATGAGTTTATTAACAACATAATTCAAACACTCAGTTAACATACTTTAATCAACAAACTCACTAAATTAATAACACTGAACTAAAATACAAAGTGAAATTGAAAGAATAATGAAAACTAATAAACTAACAAAAGTAAAACAGTAAAATATACAAATAAGAAACAGAATGAAAATCCAATAAAAATTATTCAGTGATGTCACTGTTTAGTTGGGTGACGGTGGTAGGAGTTTGCCCCGTAATCAGCAGGCTGCTGGTTTAACACTCACATCTGTGGGCAATTTAGAGTGACCAGTTAACCTAGCAGTCATGTTTTTGAACTGGGAGAAAAGCAGCCGGAGAGACCCTACATATACACAGGCTCAACATACAAACTCAATGATGAAAGAGCTAAAATGGGATTAGAAGCTAGGGCAGTCTCGCTGCAAATCAACAGTGCTACCAACTAATCCACTCAGCTGACAACAGCCCACAATAATAATACTTTACTTGCCTAATGCATACAGCAATATTTGTTTTAGTTTGTATTTTTAACACTCAGAGACATGCACATTTTGTACATTTTAAATTAAACAACTCAGTTGTGCATTCCTCTGGACTGGAGTAGTTTTTTTTTAATAATTATACAGTATTCATGTTGAAATTTTGCCTTACTGTAGATTATTTTTTGAGTGTTAAAGGCAGAAAACTATGTGTGAAATACATCATCACATTGGTCTCATTGTATTTTTGCATCAAATTCACTGGCCAGCTGGTCAAACAGAATGGCTTCACTTGCCATGAAACTACCTAACCCTTTTATGCAGTTACTAGTAAACCTTAGTAGGAACATCTTGAATGGCATTGGAGCCTTCAGAGTTGCCTTAGGGAGGTAGTCAATGCCATTCCTCAAGGGTTGGTGTCCTGCAACTTTTAGATGTGTCCCTGGTTCAACAGACCTAAAACAAATGTCTGAATTACCTCATCAGTTGGCATCTAAGATCTCCTAATGACCTGATTATTTGATTCAAGTGTGCTGAAGCAGAGAAACATCTAAAAGTCTCAGGACTGGAGACACCGGCAATTGAGGACTGGAGATGAAAATACCTGTCTTAATCCTTTCAGCCAGAAATATTGATGTAACAGCATCCCACTGTTGCAGCGCATCTGTCGACTGCACATCCATGATGGTACTCTCCTTCAAAGGTGCTCTGCTGGATTGAGATCTGGTGACTGTGGAGGCCATTGGGGAACACTATCATGTTCAGGAAACCAGCATGGGATGATGTGGTCCACAGAAGCCCATCTGCCTCAAAGGATCATCAGCATTGCTTGCTTTATCTATTTACCCAGTATTGTATTTTGGATTATGTGTTAGTGGTGTCTTATCAGTTATATACAAATTGATCTTCCTAATAATTTAAGACATATTTCACTGCAAATATTAACTTAAAAAAAAAAGTTTTGGTAAATTTGGGTCTAAACAGGCTTTCCCTGCCAATAGAAAGTAGGAGACCTAGATAAATAAAGGCTGGAGGATGAATATTAAAAAAAAAAGGTAAAAGGGAAAGAAACACTTAAGAGTAATTCAGGAAAAAAAACAATATTTTAAGTCAAAGTTGTTTTCTTTCTTAAGTATATGGAATTCGTCTTCATAAGCTTCAAGCGCTACTCAAAAGCTTTAGGAAGCCTAGAAAGCCTGCTTTGAGTGTCTTAGAGAAACGCATAGCATAATCTACTTTTTCCCTCCCCCTGAAGCATAACAAAGAGCTCAGGAACAGCATCCGTGATGCTAATTCTGCAGGAATAAATATGCAACACAAAAGTTATAGACTTTAGGAGAGCAGAAAAAAATCAAGAAGAGTAGTGATGTAAAAAGAAATGATGCTTAAGGGGGCTGCCAGAAGGGAACAGAGTAATCCGTTAACAGAGTCTAAATATTCACTGTGTGGAGAGGACAGGAAATTAGAACATGTTCATGCTGAAATATGAAAATAGGTTGTACTGAAAGAAGAGAAGCCAATCTCATGTTTTAAAGCATTACCTGGTGATGTGGCAGGGGCCAGGAGAATGATGCTAAATCCAGTGGGATAGGACTTACAATCACAAACTCAGATACAGTCAACAGTGTGGTACAAGATAAACCCACCATAGCACAGAGTTAAACCTTAATATGGCACATTGTGTGAAGAAAACTTGTTCTGCCTCTATAGCCTTTTGAGGCCTGATTGTTTTTATCTTATTAATTTATCAGACTCTACACTGCTACTCCACTATTTGACTTAACTTTTTGAAAAAAAGGGTTTTAATACCCCCATCATACCACCAGCCTGTGCTTTAATGGCTTTGGAAGATAAATCAGCCACATAGCTTTCCTACACACATTTAACACTGCAGCATAAACATGAGAGCTGCAGGTCTCAAATGTTGTGTTTCACATTACTTAATGTTACACTATTCTGATCATTTCCCACCTTAAAATGTGGTATGGTTGAAACCTCACCCACTGTCAACTTAAATGGTTGCTACTTTTCTGATCAGTTGGAGGCACTCATAATTATGGCCAACTTACAGCATGTTAAGGCCAAAGATCATTTTTCTGTGTTTATACTAAAGCATGGAATGACATTCCATAACACATAAAGTCCATCTTAACACTGATGTAATTTTGTAAATTGGTGTGTCTGTGTGTCTATAGTCAATGCAGAAGTTGATATAGTCCATGATGTAGTCTGTCATGGTTTCGATGTCCTCCCCATGAGGAGCACAGAGCTCTCCCCACACAGTGGAGCTGAAATGGTCCCTTAGAACTTCTTCAGTCTCCTCAGATCATTTCTTCACTGTGCGTGTCACAGCTGATTCTCTGTGTATCAGGGGTTTATACACAGGCTGGAGATTAACCAGACTGTGATCAGAGCCCCCTCGGGGAAGGAGAGGTGATGAACTGTATTCTTCCTTGGTATTGGCATAAAGAAGATCCAGGCTTTTGTCATCTCTGGTGTGGCAGGTGACATATTAGGTGAGGGCTGGTAGAGTGGAGGACATGGAGACATGTTTGAAGTTCCCGGAAATCAGAAAGATGGCCTGTGGGTGCTGTGTTTGAAGTTTGCTGGTGGTAGCATGAAGGACATCGCAGGCTGCAGCAGCATTAACAGAGGGCGGGACTTACGCAGTTAAAATAATAACGTGAAAACTCCAGAGGAAGACTGTGTGGCCTCATGCTAACAGTTAGCAGTTCGATATCGTTACTGCAGAGTGTCTCTTTGATTATTAAATGCTCAGGGTTACCCCATCTATCATTCACAAACACAGCCAGACCCCCTCCTTTCTTCTTACACCTGTCCTTTGTTCTGTTGGCATGGAGTAGATGAAAACCGTCCATGTTTATATGAGAGTCCGGAGTTAGCGCAGTTAGCCACATCTCAGTCAGACAGATGAGGCTGGCCTCCCGATAGCTCCTTTGATGCCGCATTAGAGCCACCAGCTCGCCCACTTTATTGGGAAGAGATCTCACGATTTCTATGATGATGGACAGGATGACGGGTCTGTACCTTCTTCCTCGGTTGTGACACCAAGTGCCCACATGCATCCCATGCTTCTTCCTTCCCATCTTACAGGGAATATCAGGTCGCTCGGTGGGAGGCAGTACAGTGGAGCTGCTGAGAGCTAGCAGCTGATCACTGGTGTTTACAATGGGCGTATGTCAGCTCACGCCTTCTCTGAACAGGAAAGACTTAAAAAACAAACTTAAAAATAAAGTTGTCCACAAAACGGTCAGTTCCATTTTGTGAACCAGCAATACAAAAAAAGAGAGCAACAGAAAAAGAATATACAGCACGTCTAAATAAGATTTTAAAAGACTTAAATACTTTCAATCGAGTCAGAGCTGCTGTAGCGGGATGCCAACTTGCTTGCATGGAAGCAAAGACTGGATTCAGACCAGCCTTGTTAATAAAACATCCTCCATCAACAGACTATTTTGGTGCAACCATGGTTATTTTTCTCTGAGGAAGCCAAAAATGACAAATAGGTTCTAACTGGGTTGCAAGGGTTGATGAGATTTTAACCTAATTTGAATAACCCAGATCTGAGATGATATACTGCAGAGCACAGGGAGGTGATAGCCCAATCCGTCAACTGAAAGGAAGGGAAGGGGAGGGGGGTTAAAGAGGAGAGAACAGGGCAAAGAGATGAAAGGAGGAAAAGGGGATCAGAATGAGGAAGGCGGCAAGTCTGCAGAGGTGAGTGGCAAGGATGGAAAGTGAAGATGAAGAGAGAGGGAGGTGGAAGAAGGAGATAGTGGCTCAATTGCTGAGAAGATTAAAGCCTCCTCCATACTGTGTTGGCCCCATTAATGTTTAACAAAATGTCTGAGCTTGGAAAAGATCATCTCCCCTTCTTATGATCCCTTTCAATCCCACTCAGGGCCACACAAGGCAACACAGCAAAAAGACTCCCCAAATGAAACATTTAGAAAAGGCAATTATTTGTTTATATGCCTGACATGAATATATTTTTTTTTTATGTTTTATTCATGCCATATTGTTTATTGCCTTCAATTTGAGGAGAATAGGCAAACTTTTGAGCATCTACTGAGACAACCAATTATCTAAGTGTGAACCTTTTGTGCCATGGTGTGTATGAGAGTGAGCCTTTTGTGGCTCATCTCTCAAAGAAAACAAGGGGCTCTTTTTTCTTCTGCTGAAGGGGGAGCAGTGTCACCGGTTGTCGTAATTGACACTGAGCCTCCATGATAGGTTGGGAGAGTTGCAGAAGGGGAGGTGAAGAGGATTGAGACTGAGGCGAGAGAGACAGGCCCAAAGGCACGCAGAGTGGAGGTAAAAACAGTGTGTAAACCATGTTTACTGAGGTGTGTTGATCACAAGTGACTTCCAATTTAACCGTGTTCCCAGGCAGCACTGCTTCACGGCAAGCATGAATATTTATGCAGCAGAGACGAGCTGCTGTTTACTCGACTGGGAGAGAAACTCAAAACTTGCCTGTTCAGCAGTAATTACACATATAACTCTTCAACATAAACACAGCAATGGAACATCTACTTCTAAATCCCTAATCAACGGGTTATTATTTGGAAAGTTATACGTTAATTTACGAATTAAAAAAATGTAATTTGGTATAAATATCATAATGTATAATGCAGTGACAAAAATATTTCCTCTCTTCATATTTTTTTTTATTATTTACATTGATAATTTGTGCAAAAATCCCATGAAATTCTCAAATAATGATTTCATTTACTCAGGGAAAAAAGATATCCAACCCAACCTGCCTCTATGTCAAAAAGTAATTGGTAACTTAAACTTATAGCTAGAGTCACTATCGAGGATTTGTAATAATTGGCAACAAATCTTCTACCTCACTGTGGAGGAATTTTAGCCCTCAGTTCTTTAAAAAAAAAATCAGATCATATTCAGTATTAGAGAGGTTTTGAACCATAACAGCTTTTGAAATGTTTTACGTTCAGACTTTGACTAGGCCACCGAAAAATGAATAATCTTTCCATCCAAAAATGGACTTGCTGGAGTACTTTAAATCCATCCATCCATTGATCCATCCATTTCCGTCGGCTTATCTGATGTCGGGACAGCAGCCTAAGCAGGTAGACCAAGACTTCCCTTTCCCCAGCCACTTGGGCCAGCTCCTCCAGGGGAATCTCAAGGCATTCCCAGGCCAGCCGAGAAACATTGTTCCTTCAGCATGTCCTGGGTCTTCCTCTGGGTCTCCTGCCAAGAACACCTCACCAGGAGGCATCCTATCAAATGCCTAAGCCACCTCAACTGGCTCCTCTGTGGAGAAGCAGCAGCTGTACTCTGAGTCCCTCCCAGATGACCGAGCTTCTCAACCTATCTTGCAGGGAGTGCCCAGACACCCTGCGGCGGAAACTCATTTCAGCCACTTGTATCCGTGATCTCATTCTTTCAGTCACGACCCAAAGCTTGTGACCATAGATGAGGGTAGGAACATAGATCGACCAGTAAATTGAGAGTTTTGCTTCGCAACAGGCACCTTACAACCAGAGCTCCAGTTGGTTGCCTTGGCAATGGAGGCACCGAACATGGCCCACTCAGACTCAGTGTTCCCCACCTCTCCCAGAACATGTTCGAAGCTTTCCCAGAGGTGGGAGTTGAAGCTCCGTCTCACGGGAGACTCTGCCAGGCGTTCCCAGCAGACCCTCAGAATATGTTTGGGTCTGCCAGGTCTGACAGACATCCTCCTCCACCGTCGGAGCCAACTCACCACCAAGTCACTACCTGGTGGTGAGTTGGCTCCGACGGTGGAGTGGAAGCTCCACTCCCCTCTTCACCCGAGTATCCAAGACATGCGGCCGCAGATCAGATGACACAACAACAAAGTTGATCATCAAACTGTGGCCTAGGGTGTGCTGGTGCCAAAAGCACATAAGGACACCCTTATGCTTGAACATGGTGTTCGTTATGGACAATCCATGATGATCACAGAAGTCCAATAACAAAACATCACTCGGGTTCAGACCCAGAGGGCCATTCCTCCCAACCGCAGCGTTGAAGTCCCCCAGCAGAACAAGGGAGTCCCCAGAAGGTACGCTCTCCAGCACCCCTTCCAAGGACTCCAAGAAGGCTGGGTAATTTGAACTGACATTTGGCACATAAGCACAAACAACAGTCAGAACCCATCCCCCCACATGTAGGCGGAGGGAGGCTACCCGTTTGCTCACTGGGATGAACCCCAACGTAAAGGCGCCAAAATGGGAGGCAACAAGAATGCCCACTCCTGCTCAGCGCCTCTCACCAGGGGCAACTCCCAAGTGGAAGAGTGTCCTACCCCCTCAAGGAGACTGGATCCAGAGCCAGAACCATGCGTCGAGATGAGTCTGATTATTTCTAGCCAGAACCTCTCCACCTCACACACCAACTCAGGCTCCTTCCCTACCAGAGAGGTGACATTCAGCTTCCCAAGAGCCAGCTTCTGTAGCTGAGGATCAGACCGCCAAGGTCCCCACCTTCGGCCGCCACCCACACCACATTGCACCCAACCCCTTTGGCTCCTCACACAGGGGGTGAGCCCATTGGAAGGGGGACCCACGTTTCCTCTTTGGCCCAGCCACCCGGGATCCATGGGTGAAAGCCCAGCCACCAGGCGCTCACCAGCATGCCCCACCTCTTGGCCTGGCTCCAGAGGGAATACTGTTTCCAAAGTTTGCACTCGTCATAAGGGGTCTTTGAGCTGTGCTTTGTCTGATCCCTCACCTTGGAACTTCTTGCCTTGGGTGACCCTACCAGGGGCATAAAGCCTCTGACAACATAGGTCCTAGGATCATCAGGGCCCTCAAAACCCTCCACCACAGTAAGGTGGCAGCCCAGGGACGGGTGTACTTTAAATCAGTTTTTGCTGCAGAGCAGCTGGGTGAGGAACTAATCTGAGGTCCTGATAGAAAGTGACAAATTAATACAGAGGAAAACAAAAACTGTAGTTTAAATCAGTTTTTGTTTTCCTCTGTCACCTGAGGACCTGAGATAAAGTGTCAAATTAACACAGATTTTTGTGTTAAGATTTTTTTTTTGTTGTTTTAGAAGTAAATTACATCTGTTATTTTCTGACATTTGATCTACAGTTTTTTTTTTCGTGACTGGGAGCTAACCACATCATTGTGCATCATTTTATCTCATCTATTTCTTTCTTTAGCTAACAGAAACAGTCTTCCACAAAGAGCATTTATCGACCAGCTAGAAGCTAACCCCTTGTCTCATCATTAGAAGACTGCATTGAATCTCTCCTACATTACACCTCACTGCACTCATTTAAAAGTTGCTTGATGACCTCTCGTTTGTTCTGTCTCCTGCCAGTCAGCCTTAATGGGTTTAAAGTTGATTAAGGTCAGGAGCTATGGGTAATTGTCTTCCATGGCCTTACAGTAAATATGCCTAATGGTAAAAAAGCTGCCTCTGGCTGACCTTTCATTTTGCTTCAGGCACTGATGTGCTATGTATTGATTGCACTTGCAGTAAGCAGAGAGCCTCTGTAAATCAAATCTTACATTTGACTGCTAACCAAGTGCTGCCAAACCATGTTTGACACAGTAACACCTCTATACCCTGATCATATAAATGAAATATGATAATGTAGTACCTTGCGGACATTGCACTTCAGGAATAACTTACCTTTATATTAGTGAAAAATCCATGGGGTGTCTTCGACTGAATATGGCAAGGCACTTTCCAAACATTAAGTATAATGTGCATACAGTGCCTTGCACAACAATCTATCCCTCTTGATCTTGCCAGAATCACAAACCTTGATGTATTTTGTCGGGATTTAACATGACAAACCAACCCGATGCAAAGCAAAATGGAAGGAAAATGTTACACTGTTTAGATGTATTCCCACCAGGCAGGTCAGGGAGAACGTTGTGGGGAAGTTGTAATCAAAATTTGGTTTTACAACTATATTCCAAACTTTGAACATCTCACACAGCTTTGTTCAATCCATCATCTGACAATGGAAGCTGCATTCCACAACTACAAACCTATCAAGACACAAATTTCCCCCAAGCTCACAGGCTAGACAAGAAGAGTATTAATCAGAGAAGCAGCCAAAATGCCCTAATTCTGGAGGAGCTGCAGAGATTTATAGCTCAAGCTAGAGAACATTGACAGGAAAAGGATAAATCATGCACTCTACAAATTGAAAGAAAGACAACAGGAAAACCACTGTTGAGAGAAAACCAAAATATGACCTGTTTGCAGTGTGCCATGAGTCATGGAGGTAACACAGCAAAAACATTGAAGCTCTGGACAGATGGGACCAAAATTCTGATTTTTGGCCTACATGAAAAAAGCTTTGTATGGAGAAGAATTACTATACCACATCAATCTGAACAGACTATCCTAACTGCCAAATCAGGCGGGGGGTGAATCATACTGTGGGGGACTTTTATTCAGCACAGACAGGAATTTTGGTCAGAGCTGAGGGGAAGATGGATGGATTAATACCGGACAAGACTGCAAGGAAGCCTGTTGGATGCTGCAGCAGATGTGACACTGGGGTGGAGGTTCACATTCCAGCAGGACAACTACCCTAAACATACAGTCAGAGATACAATGTAATGCTTTAGAACAGGGGTCTTCAAATCCAAGCCTCAAGGGCCAGTGTCCTTCGACTTTAGATGTGTCCCTGTTCCAACATGCTTGAGTAAAATGGTTGAATCATCTCCTCAGTACGCAGTCCAAATCTGCTAATGACCTGATTATTTGACTCAGGTGTGTTGAAGCAGAGACACATCTAAAAGTTGCAGAACACTGGCCCTCAAGGCCTGGATTTGAAGACCCCTGCTTTAGATGATAGCATATTCATGTGTTAGAATGGCCTAGTCAAAGTTCAGACACAAATCCAAATAATAATTTGTAGCAAGACTTCAAGATTGCTTATCACAGACACTCTCCATCCAATGAGTCTGAGCTTGAGCAATTTGCAAAGAAGTGGTAAAAATGTTTGTCTTCAGAAGTGCAAAGCTGGTAGAGACACAGCCTAAACACTTAAAAATGACTTTGACAAGAAATGCTTTCAACACTTTCCAGATTAAAAAAAATAAATAAATCATGTGTACATTTTCTTCCTCTTTACCATTTTGCACAGATTTGCCTTGGTTTATTACAAAATAGGACAACATATGTATAGTTGAAGGGCTGTGAATAATTATGCAAGGCACAGTAAAATGTCAATTCAAGATTAAAAGCTCTGTGTTGCGCACAGCGATATCCAACAGATGGCTCTACTTGCCAAAATGATGATTTTTGTCCAAAAACTGGGCTAATCCTCAAAACTGCTCATTTAGTGGAAAAGAAGTCAGCTTTAAAATGAGCTGGGAACTCAAGAGAAGAGAAAATGAGAGCAAATACTTGGAGTTTACCCTGCTGTTAATTGACCATGACAGTGGCGAGGAATCTGCTGTCTTAATCCCAGCACAGTAAGAAGGAGTGGGTGTGAGATGATCCTGCATGATAACAGAACGCTAGATTAAAAAAGACACGCAGTGTTATGCTCAGAGGAACTCCACATCTCCTCCAGCACAAAAAAAGACACTTAGGAGGCTGATCAAAGTAGGTTAATTGAAAATGTTGTTTTTTTCCAACCACCACTACCTCCTGATGAATCACCCATAGTGCTCAAGGATGATATAGACGTTAAATATAGATGGAGACCAACAACCTGTTGGCAGTAAATACTCATCTAAACATGCTGCAAAAAATAATCTTCAAATCATGCTAGTGTGACTATCTGAGTGTTTGAACACACTGAAACTATTCTACGTCTATTTAATACCCCCAGCTGTTCCCTCTGATGTAAGGTTTCACACTGGCACAAGTCAGACGCAGACTAGTGTTTGTTTCAAAGAATCATTCAAAAACTAGATCTTTATTGAATTAAATTATACAAACCATTGAGATTAGAGGTCAGTTCATAAAATTTATTCTGAGAAGTTCTTAAGATTACTGAAATTGGTTCATATGGAAGTGGTACGATGTAGTAAAAATAACATGCCTGTGACAAGACTAAAAATAACACATGCAGCAACAGAAGATGAAAACGTCTGAGTCGGCAGAGAGGGTTTTCTTGGGCTGAACAGTTGTTCGCACCACTGCCTTACAAGAAGGTTTTAGATTTCAATACTGCTTGAGACATATCTGCAGAGGTTAGTGGTTTTCCCTGAGGATGTGTGGCTTTTTCCCATACTCCAAAAACAGGCATGTTGTGACTCTTAAGGTGTTTTCACACCTGTGAGTCCGGTTAGTGCTGTAGACTTGGTTTGATTAGAGACCAAAATTACCACATTTGTTACATATTTAGCTGATGTGGTTCACTTTCACACTACAGTGTGTCAAATAAACCAAACCCTTTGAGCAACCTGTGTGTCGCCTCGCCTGTGGGGGCACTGCACCAAGAACCACTGAAGGAAACGACACGAAAACCTCTGAAGAAGACACTGAGGGCAACTTCCTTCTTCACGACATAAACAAAAATGGAGTGGCATGAGATTGTAGGGGTTGTAGTATTTCTCTTTTGTTGTTGGTAAAAGACCACCAGCCATTTCTCCTGCGAGCACATTTGTTTTGGTTGTATTTACCCAGAATTCCCTGCACTGTAATCTGCTTCCTGCTTTTGGAGCTTTTCAACCACACCAGAGTTCACTTTGATCAAACCAAGACCTATGTTTGTAGGCAGAACAGAGCTTGCATTTTTGGTCTACATCAAAATTTGATTCCACATTCACACCTCCCCAAACAAACCAGTGTTTCTGGGCAAATGAACTGGAGTTGGATTAAAGCAGACTAAACAGGCTGGTGTGAATTCACCCTAACTTACAACTGTGCCAAACTGGAGACATTTGCAAGGCGTATCTTGCACCTTGCCCATTGAATACTGGAGAAAGACACCAGCCTCTCTTCCCAGCAACCCTGCAAGGATAAAGTGGGTATAGAAAATGGATGAAAGTGATTTTCTTGAGACATCATTATGGCACAAACATGTCTGGTTCATTACACACAATTTGACTGTTAAATATTGATGTGTTGATATTCAGCAATTGTCCCTGCTGTATAACACTGATGTGTAACTTTTTTTTAGTGGATGTTTTCAGATTGAAATATTTCATTTGAGTCAGTTGACTGCTCTGGTCTTTGAAAAGGAAGGACATTTTTGTGCTATTGTGTTTTTAATAAAAAGATCATGAAAAAGTATTTCTACCCCTTGAACTTAGTCACATTTTGTCACATTACAAAGAAAAACATGCATGTATTTTATTGAGATCTTATCAGAGTGATCAACACAAAGTAGAGCATGATTATAACGTGGTAGAATTTTTATATTAACAAAATAAAAATCTTAAAGGTTGGAATACATTTTTAGTCATCCATCTTTACACAGATACCTATAAGTAAAATCTATATGACGTCCACATAATTGGATTGTAGTGGGGTCAGTTTGAAATTTGCTATACTTCTGTGAATTTTACAGTAATGGACAGTAGTTCCTGATCTGTGTAAATTCAATGCGATAGTTCAATCCAAAGATGGTTTGAAAGATTATAGAGATCTGTGGCCTTGCATAAGAGCAGAGAAGTGTTAGGTTACATTTAAAGTGGCTCCTATAATCTTTGTTTGCTTTGTCAGAAGGAGACAGCAGGGTTGGTGACTAGAAAAAGGGACATCTTGTAATCTGGTAGAGGCAGGAGCAGACCCTTCGCTGGGCGGCCATAAAACACACACATAAGTTCACACAAATACCAATGCTCATAAATGATTCATGATGAGAGGAATTACCGCTCAGTTCTCCTTCTGTTTTCCCATAACCAACTGCTCTCTCGTGTTCTCTAATGACAACTACACACAAACACATACGCAGGGCCAGATGCAGGGAAAAGGTTCACTGCACACAGATGCACCCATATCCACACACATACACTCCTCACAGCCATCTCTCACAGTTCATTTCATTCCAAGATAATTAAACACAGAGTCTGGCTGTGTATGTGTGTGTTTTCTTGCTCTGCTCTGGCGTACAGAAGAAACTGAGCAACAGAGTTCTGCAGCTCCTTAATCCTAACATTCCCTTATTTTATAGTGTTTCATCAGCTCCCTGTTACAACACACATGCTGACATAACATGATGAAACACCAAAATGCTCAAATTTTCCAATTAGGACACCATTCAGCTGTTCCTGTTTCGGAGTTAACTACAGTTATTACCTCCCACTGAACACATTGCACCATGTGTTTAATGTGGTAGAACATGGTAGACATCTGCGGAGCAAAAAAAAAAGAGAAGAGATGGAGAAAAGTTCTTGCAGATATTCCATTTCTAGTCAAAACACCAAGATCATTTCACAAATATTACAATCTTCTGTCATGTTTGTAAAATTATCAGTACTGTAATGTGATTGGTTGAGGTGAAAATGCTTTTCTTTTTGTGGTTCTAAAAAGTGGAATCATATGAAAACTAATATAGAAAAATGTAATTTTGCTTGATCTACAGTTAGATCTACAGTGTTTGAAGAAAAAGCTATCAGTTGTTCCCTTACAGAAAAATTACACAGATATCAGATTACACACTGCTCAACTTAATCCAATTCAGTCCAATACAAAAATTGAAATCCAATTATATTTCACTCAAATTTTAGAACATTTTAATATAACAGTTTATTTATTTTAAGAATTGCAATACTGACACATCAATTGGAAACTGAATAATTACTGGAACTTTACTTTTTATGTTCATAAACATTGAAAATAATCCTACATCGGTTCATCTGTTTCTTCTTGTGCATTCTGCTGTGTCGTCTCAACCCCCAGTTGGTTGGGGCAGATCTTGCTTGTTCTGAGCCTGGTTCTGCTTCTGCAGGAGGTTTCTTCCTGTTATCCTTCCTTTGGTATTGTAGTCGCCATGTCACCTTTCAGTTTTTAAATGTATGAAAGGACCACATAAATTTTGTTTATCTGATCAAGGTTTTTTGACTTTGTCAGGAACCTCGATATCAACGAAATAAAGCCAAAACATCCAACTTCATTTAATTTTAAAATACTTGGTAAAAATTATGACCTTTGTGGTGTTGGGGTCAGTTTTGACTCCATGAATATAGATGGTCTGAAAGCAATCATTTTTGCCCTAACTGCAACACTTTTACCTCACTAAGACTATCACTAAGGCAGCCCACTGACAGCTAGCTCTTCTCCCAAACCTGAGTCCTTCTTCTTTCACCTATTTGTGAACTGAAGAACCAGACTCACTTGACCTGCATACAAAATTCAGTTTAGAGTTTATTACTTAAATAATTGACACCTCCTTGCAACAATGAAAAGAACATTTAGAGTAAGTTAAGCTTTGGACCATATTTTTGGTTAAAATGGGGCAGAGGAAACAATGCAGCCTAGGGTTTCTGAGGATGACGATGATCTCCATTATCAACCAGAAGACACTGGCATGTCTGATGAAGATGTCACTGGTGCGGGAATTGTTCTCTTTCCTACTGAAACATTCAACTCCAAGTCTGAAAACATTTGTTGGAGCTCAGTACCTCCTGACATACACGTTAGGGAAGCTTCTGCAAATGTTAACGAAATGACCCCTGGGGTCACAAGGTTCACTGTGAGAAGAAGTGTGCTATTTTGGAATTGTACTCAGCCTGTAGTTTTAACAGTGGCAGCAGAGGAAGTGAACGAAGCCGTTCAGTCCGTGTTGGCCACGCTTCCAAATATTGAATTAAAATGAACAGCCATCTCGTTCAACAGTAGGGGATGGTTGTTTACAATGCAGACAATTTCTAGTAAGCTTCGTAGCATCGAACTGGTGCTTTACATTCATCACGGCCAAATGTTAGCAATAGGGTAAAATTTAAAACTTCAACCGAGTCCACGCCTCCAGCAAGCAATCATTTCCTAATAGCTGAGGGTCCAGACCCTCTGAATGAAGCAAAGCGTAGTACGAGGGGCTGGGTTTTACCAGGCCACTCCCAACCAGGATGTTTGGGAGAGATGGAAGAAAGTTGTCACTTATGTTATTTTAGTTAATAATATTGTAAATATCAATAAATACAATAGTTATTTTCAAGGGATGTGTTCTAATTGTCCTCAGGATTAATCAAATACATAAATATATAATATATATATAATAACCAATTATTTACTTAAGGCATTTTCTTGAGGTTCATTTTAATTCTTTCTTATCATTAAAAATGAGGTGAAAGTTGAAAGAAGGGTCATGGAACACCACAATAAAAATATTAAAACATTTTTTTTTAATTAAAAAGGAAGCCTGATAAAGTAACCAAGAGTTACAAAACAAATTAGCTAATAAAAAAAACATTTTGAGTTGTTTTTTTTTTTTTTTTTTTTTTTTTGTTAATTGTAAAACCGGGGTCAAAACCAACCCTGAACACCATGGATAGTAACAGAAAGCTAACACTAGAGGAAGGTAAGAAGGGAGTCTTTCCTCTCCACTGTCGCTACATGCATGTTTGCTATGAGGAATTGCTGCGATTTCTATGGTTGCTACGTAGAGGAGAAGTGAATGCTGCAATTCAATGACTCGATGCTCTGCTAGAGTTCCTTAGACAGAAAACTTTTTAAGATACTTTGACTAATTAATTGAGCTACTGTACTGTTTGATAACTAGGATTAATTGGATTGTATGTATGATTGAATTGAAATTACTTTTTTTGTACAGTGCCTTGAGACAACATTTGTTGTGAATTGGCACTATAGAAATAAACTGAATTGACTTGAACTATTCGCTCCCAAATTCAAGAATTACCCCATTAATTATCACATTAATCTGTTTTACTGAGAAAGTAAATAAACAACAATGAACAATACATTGCATAAAATCTAACGTAATCCAGTCTAAAGTCTAAGCCCTCTATTAATGTCTCTTTCTCTCTTTAACTGGGTTTTTGAGCATAATTTAGAGATCTATATACCTGATCTAAATCTGACGGAAAATTTTTTAGGAAAAAAAAAAAGTACACATAAATTCCAAGAAAAGAATTCAAAGTGAGCCACCTCTGCTCTATCTCCTCAAGCAACCAGCAAACTGCCATGATAAAACTGATCAGAGGGCTCCATATTTTAGTCCGAAATCAACTTTTGCATTCCCTCTCACTTCTCCGGGTGCTGAATTTCAACCTCAGCATGTGCATTTCCCACACACTCGTCTCCAACACAGCCAGCGGGAATTATCTCAGCTCACTGGCATGCAAGGTCACTGGGATTTATCTCTTCCTCAGATACAAAACATCCAGAAAACAAATTGTTGGAATATTTAACAAGATCAAAGAGGATAACCAAACAAATGTTGGAGCAAAAATATTGCAACTGAATCAGGCTTGATAGATTTAACTGGGCTGTACTTCTTACTGCTCTTCTTGGTGCTGTGAGTTAGCATTGAGAGTTGAGCTCAGATAAGGTGCCCATAGTGATGTCATCAGGATTCTGGGAGGTGTGTTTAAAGAGAGAGCATAGTTGAAAGTAGGTGGTAGTTATTTAACATTTCAGGAAGGCAGTTTACAGATTTTTCTTTGTGAAATGACATTTGTATTTAATTTGACTCACAATTACACATAGAATCCTGATAGAAAAGTACTCATCTTGTGCTTGTGGTGTTTGTTCTAGGAATATAGATTTATTTTTAGGGCACTGTAATTTTTTAAAAAAGTAATGGAGTATTTATAATTTTTTTATGAATTCGTAATCAACCCTTAAGTCTCCTGACCAGAAAAATGCCAAAACTACTTTTAGGCATTTTACCGTTGCTGATTATCACTTTATCTGTGTGTTACATCGCTTTTTTTTTTAGTTAATTTTTGTGGAGGTAATCAGAGTGCAGTTAACGTGTCTTTAACCAAAGGAGCTTCGTTATCCACATTTTTGCTTGAAATTATCTATAGTGATGGATTATCAAAAATATATATATTAGCATGTGTCTTTGTTTTCAAACAGATTCAAAATCAAGTTGAGATTGTTAATTCAAATATAACACATTCAATAGACTGTATATTAGTTTAAGTTTGATTATTAGATGCTACAAACACTTCAAACCACCGTGTCAATATTTAGGTTGACATGGGGTGGGACAGGTCAGAATAAAACCCCTACTTTCTTACTGCAAGCTCTCTACCCCTTTTGTTTGAGCCACAGAATTCCACAGCATGGCTGTCTTAGCTCTAAGATGCCATTTATGCTGCACATGTGTGGCACTATTATAAAATTGACAAATGCTAATTAAATATTGCAGCATTGACCTTATAGTAGCATTACGTAGTCTCCTCCTGCGCTATGCAGATACTCTGTCTGCACTGATGAAAATTCCACTTATCTCTACATGCTGGATGCTTGGACTGACTCTAACTGACAGTCTTCAGACACCAAACCCACTGATTAATTCACAGAAAGGATTTATGACTACTTATGGATAACCACAGAGCACTAGATTTGAAGCTCACTATTCCAAAACAAGAATAGTAAAAAATACCAGTTAAATGTAAAAAATGTAAACCAAAAAGTATCCTCAACTGGGATGCCTGCCTCTTTTCTGATCAGAAGCAAACTTTTTGGTTAAATAAAAATAGCTTGAATCTAAATTAAACAAAACAAAGGAAATAAATGTATATTTCAAAAGAAACAGGGTCAGGTCAAACGCTATTTCTATCCTGGGAGAAGAAGTGGAGGTGGTTGAGGAATATAAATACCTTGGTTTCACCTGGACAACACACTGAACTGGAGTTGCAACGGTAAACAGGACGAAGCAGACATTATTTCTTGAGGAAGCTTAGGTCCTTCAAGATTTGCAGCAAGGTGTTTCAAATCTTTTAAAGGTCTGCTGTAGACAGTGTAATCTCTTCTGCCAGCATTTGTTGGGACAGCAGCATCAGAGCCAGGGACTGAATGACCTAATAAAGCAGACTGGTTCTGTTCTGGGGACAATACTATGGAACTTCTGGAGATGATGCTGCAAAGAAGAATTCTTTATAAAATGAAGAACATTGAGGACAACCCTGAACATCATGTTCATGAGACTGCTTTACAACAACAGTGTGTCCTCAGTCAGAAGCTTCTTAAGATTTGCTGTAATATAGACCGCTGAAGGAGAGCCTTTCTGCCCATAGCCATCATCATCTCCAACAACTCTTTGAAGAAAATGGTGTAATATGAGTTATAATAACATTTCATTTCCCTTTTAGATTAATAAATAAATCTAAATATTTTTTTCATTCTAACTGTATGTAAATGTTAAATAATGAAGTTGTATTTCAGGTCTTTGTGGGGATGGTAACGTTCATAAACCTGTAAAAGTTGTCGCTGATTTTATTATGACTTGATCCAGTAAAATCTAGAGAAGCTTCTGTTTCTCTGCAGCCCTTGGTTTTAGTGAAAGTTATCTATGGACATTATTTTTCTGAACAAGCCCAAAGTTTCATCCAAAATTCTCAGTTATAAAACAACAACTCAATTTAAAATGGAATGTAATTCGTTTGCACACACCATAACGCTGTAATTTATGCAAAACATGTTGAGTCTTAGTTATTTGGACCAGTAACTTCTAACTTTCATAATATTCCCCTAGTAGAGATACAGGAAAATGCTGGAGCTCAATATCTCAAAATCACAAACAAAGGCTTATAGTTTTTAAATGATAAAATGAGTTGGTAATACACAGCACACATGTGGAAGATGTTCTTTAATGAAAACAGCCCACTGACAAACCACAGGATGGGAAATGTTTATTTTCTTGCCATGGAATAACAGAGTACGGTCCCCAGACCAAGAAAAAAAACCAGAACCCACTTCCAAAATAACAAACACCCATAGAACACACAAGCATGCTCCCTGAGATTGAACAAAAACACGAGATGTGCGGCACGCTCTGCCACCTTTAGGTTGTTGTCAGCGAGCAAAGGATGCTTATGAGCTACGGCTCCTAGCATGCTCTGCACTGTGAAACCTACACATTTAAGGGATAGGTGAACTCTGTGTGTTTGTTCTCCAACACAGCCCTGGATACTCAATACTCTTCTGACATTTGAAGAGACAGTAGGCGCCACCGAGGCAGAGCCATGCAGCACACATTTGCACACATTTGACAGCCCCCCCCCCTACCACTTCAAGCTGACACTGGAGATCTGGGTGCTGCATCTGCACCAGGACATGCTGCCTCACTCATCGCATCATTTTGATATCATCATGCCTTTGTATCGCTACATGCTTTTACTAGTTGTGTGCAAAATTTTAAAACGTTCTTATTTATTTGAAAAGTTTAGGCAATTCCTATATAATTAACAGTACTCAATAAACAGCATTATAAAGCATTGGTTTAATACTATTGCTAATTGTTGTAATTAGCTTGTAATTAGGTTTTTGGCCATGCAGTTGCCAAAAATCTTTCTTAGTGATAGAAAAGTGTTCAGCAACTTTTGTGACTTCAGTTTTTACGGTCTGTTGGGCAATATAATACTCATTACTTATACTTATTTATATATTTTTAAATATTTTAATACTTTTATCATTGTGTGAATCTACATGCTTCAGTGTCTTGTCACTTTGCTGCTGTTTCACCTGAATTTCCTCACTGTGGGACAATAAAGGGTATTTCTATTCTATTCTATTCTATTCTATTCTATTCTATTCTATTCTGTTCATATAATCCATTTGATATAAATTAATTTAAAATAACTTTAATTGCTGAATTTTCATTTTAAAAATACATATATATATATATAATAATTTTCTTTTTGCCCAAGCGCTAAGTGATCTGCTAACATCATGTGAGTACAGTCATATCATCAGGAGTCCAGCTGAAACCAGTCTAATTAGCAGACAGATTGTAATAACAGAGGGACAGATGTGCTTGCAGTCACTGTCTCCCTCTGTTTGCTTCACTCTGGACACAGGTGGAGGATTCTCAACACCCTCACTCATTGCACAGGGCTTCTCAGTTTATGGTATTATACATCTGCTGCCATTAACACTGAGCAGCAACATGCATTTATCATGTTCAGAGCTGACTCTCAGATCTCTAATACCTCACATCCTTGCTGTGTGTTCACATAGACCCACCCAAGCTGATATAGGATCAACCCTGGCAATGCTGGAGAGAGACGGAACTGTCATGTTGTGGGAGTCCAAAGGGTATGACCTCAGGTCACTTCTTGTGCTAATGTAGGGTACCCTGATAGCACTGAGCTCCGCTGATGTCTCTTATCCCTAGTGAGAAAACACCCTCTTAAAATAAGACAATGCTCATCCACACACAGTATGTGTGATTTTATGGACATTGTCCATCATATTGAGGTACTTACCTCTGTATTCAGTGTGGTGCACTGATTTTCCCCCAGTCAAAGCTGTCTGCCATCAGCTCATATGTGAACTCCAGCCCAGAGCTGATCTGCTGGAATCTTTACAGCAAGTTCCAGCAGCTGTGGGCCAGCAAGCCACTGGCTCTTCTTTGCCTCTAAGCCTGAGGGGAGGCCGGACTCCGCTAACATGTCACCATCAGTGTGCCGGTACAACCATCTCTGTTATTCATTTATCTAATGTTGTAAGTTTTGCAATCCAGTCCCATGATCTTTCAATCTGTGTATAGAATACACAGTTGAAAAAAGTGTGGCACCCTATGAAAATCTCTGTGTTGTTGTATGGATATTTCATAAGTTTCATAAAAAAATATTGAGCATTCTCAAATATTTTAATAAACCATTAAAACTAAGGAAAAATCCTTTAAAAAACGTTCTGTAAAAGGTCATTAAAAAAATACAATATATGGTCAGGAACACATTTTTGACATTCCCACATTTACTCAAAAGGGCTAAAATCACACAAGTGTACCATCAGCTGAACATGACGAGAACATCATTAATCAAAATCATTAGCATTGCAAAAGAAGTTTGCCCTGTTTAAACTTCAGACATGTTGCTTGGTGCTGCTGACTGTTGAAGGGAGAGTGAACACCATGGCAAGATGCAAAGACCTGTCTGAGGCCTTCAGAATGGAGTCTGTAGCAGGTTAAGTTTAGTCATGGATTTAAAAAAGGTCTAAAAGAATTTGAAATCAGCCATTTCAGTGTAGGTTAAATAGTGGAAAAGTGGAGGAAATTCAAAACAACTGTCCTCATGTTCAGGCCAGCCATCGTTGCTAGTTCACCCTGAAAGCAGAATACAAGATGCTAAAGGAAGTCTCCAAAAACCAATGAAAGGCCCTCATGTGACCTACAGCAGATTCTTGCTGCTGTTGGTGTTGTGATCTATCATCAGAAAGAAACTGTAAAATATTTGGTCGTCAATGGAGATTTAAAGAGGAAATCTTTGCTATTTCAAAAAAACATAACGGCCAGACTAAAGGTTTCACAGACAGAATGTAGATAAAGAGAACGATAACATCCATTATTAATTCTTGCATGTATCACAGGGTGCTGGAGGAAAATGTTGACCATCTGTAAACTAAATTAAAGCTGAAGCAGAACTGGATCCTCCAACATGAGAATGATCAAAAAATAGAAAGTCCTAGTCAAAGTCCAGATCTTGATCTCACTGAGATGTGGGTGACTTGAAACATGCTGTATGCAAGACGTGTAATGTGTCCTAACTTTTCCTTTAGCTAGAAAATGCATTTTTTGCTAATATATTTCATTTAATAATTATTAATTTTGTTTAGGTGGAGTAACATCAGTTTATTTTCCAGAGATTAATAAAAAAATTAAGATTTAAACATCAACATGTAAACATTTCTTAAAAAGAGCTCAATATTTTATTGGTTCTTGTTTTTTCATGATTATATGATAGTGATAGTATGACAGAGAGCGCCAATTACAAAAAAAGTTCATTAAAATACAATATATGCATGTTGTGCTTGTATTTCCTGCACTTCACGCCATTCAGAGAATGGTCTCAGCCACATTCCTTTTATTTTTTTATCCATACCTATCAGTTTTCTGTGGATGAGGAAGACATAGGACCCAGTGATTTGTTTTTAGTAGATGAAGTTCAGTGTGTATGGAGATGTTGTGTGTGTGTGTGTGTGTGTGTGTGTGTGTGTGTGTGTGTGTGTGTGTGTGTGTGTGTGTGCCTGCGCGCAGCTGTAAGGGCAAGCCCAGAACAGTGATGAAAACGCATAAGGCCATGAGTGAATAGTGTGGAATAAAGTATTTCTACAGTTGAAACATATGAAACAGATCCAAACTTGACAGAGATTAATATTTGCTATCAGACTAAAGCTTGGTGGATATCAGGATATACTGTATGCTTCAGTTTTTCTCCATAGCAACAAGATTAACTGGACACAGTGCAGGGGATGAGATGTTGAGAACTCACCTGTCATGGATTCACACCGTTGTCTCTTTTGTGCATCGTTCACTAACAGGCAAACAAAAACTTTGAAGACAATGCAGGAAAAACATCTTGGTGCTTTTGACCTTTCATAGCCAATTTTTGGCTGTTTAAATTCATTCATAGCAAATTTGACTACTGTGACTGCACAAAATGATGAAATGACAATGTCTTACATGTAAAATGTCTTCTTCATTGTTAGTTATGTTCCTTCAGTTATAAAAAAATGTTTTTTTGTTGTGGTTTTAAAATCAGTATATGTGAATAAATACTTTGATCAGTGCAGAGTTGAAAAAAGTTAATATGAAGGCATAATTGTAGCTACATCAGTATTTTTATTGCAGATGAAAACATGAACAATACATATAAATCCTGGAAACGTAAAAGACACATCTGACCCTCCAGGCTCTGTGCAAACAACAAAATACCTCATTGAAATCCCAAAGGCCCGAGTCTAACTTCTGCAGAATACATCAGTGCTTTGAAATACATTTCAACTTCCAGTGTGTTGGAAAACAGTTCTACATAGTTCTGTATTCTGATAGTGGCTGAATGTTAATGCAGTTATTTAGCTCAACAGGATGCAAGAAACAAAGTTGAGCTTTTTTTTTTTTTTTTTTTTTTTTTTTTTTTTTTAAATAAAATCCCAAAGGGATCAGACTTTTCAGCCTTTAAAGGAAACTTTATCAAGAAAATGGGTTGGCATACAATATCTGTAAGCACCCTAAGCAAGTTAAGGTTAAGTTAGGTTGCTGGAGAAGAGGCTCAGTTTCAGGAGGCTTAGTAAGTATGTTTCTAGAATGAAAGATTCATTTATTTGAAGCTTTTTACACACTTTTACCAGGGGTGCCTACAAGTGTGAATGATGCGTGAGTGATTTGTATGTTTACTAAATTAGCGTGTGCTTAATGTTCTCCATCCTTGAGTATCATAATTTACTACAACATATTCACAATATATGACATTAAGCTATTGAAAAATAGATATCAATGTTCTAATATAGCAGAAGAAAAAGGCTTTTTTGTTGGAGTGTGTGTGATCTAGTTTCACCTGCACTGAATGCACAGAAAAAAAGGAACTTCCCAGTCCTCGTGATAAATTTGGCCTGAATATCTATCAGAATGCAGAGGACCCCCTCCTAATCACTGTTCAGTTTTCCCAAATTCACCTATTTGTGGATTTATCTGTGGAACATAACTCCAAGTTACTCATGGAAAACCAGTCTATTTGTGGATTTTTCCATCAAGTATATCCAAAATATTTGATAGAAAATGCAATTTGAGAAGCTGAAATATCTGGGCACAGTGCTGGTTGACATGCTACTGGCTACCGTTTGCAAATCTTGGCTGTGATTGACTGTACCCCCAACAGCAGAATGATGAGGAGCATAGATGTTAGCTTCTGCAGCAGTGTTAAGGCTGTGCATATTAATGCATATTAAGCTATATTTGATGTGTGAACTATTGATTCAACCTGGAGATACTTGCACAGAGAGAAAGTAGCAATTAAAACATTTTTATTTGACATGGATAAGTTAAAGTTCTTTGATGCTCGGACCCTGGCAGAAGACATGGATGCAGTGAATTGCCATAAGCTTGGATGAAGAGCTTGGATGAACAACTTAGGACAAGGTGGTGGAGTGGAGGCCAGAGGAATGAAGGCAGCTAGGAGGAGCCTGAGAGAATGAAGGAGGAGACAGGATTGAGGTGGGTTGAAGAACAGCTGGGATGGATGCAGATGGATCCATGGATGAACACCCTTATAAATGAGATCTTGCATGATAATTGGCTATGTGAGACGAGGACCTGTTGTTGATTGGCTGCTGTGAGGCACATGGTGCAGTGATTTGATGATGCAGGTGAGACTGGAGGGAGGCTGCCAGTTTGAATTTATGCCTAACTTTCATAATAAGCAGCTATAAGCATCCCTTAACTCGGCAAGTATGGAGGGTGAGGGGGTGTCCTCTGTAGTTGATTTGAAACTAATCTCATCTTAAATGCAGCTGAAATTCTGATAAACCTGGAGATTTCACCAAAGACAGAAGTCTGCTAGCTAAAGGGTGGAAATGCAAATTTGGTAAGAACCTCATCATGGAAGAAAGACCATGCTATGCTCTCTAGGACCTGTACAACCATTGCTAGTTTGGAAAATCATTTTAATTGTGAGCACATTCATTACGGTTTGCTGCTGCTCTCTTTGTTCTCAATAAGTGGGTGTTGCTGCTGTGGCTGCCTTCATGTTAAGCCCTCCTGCAACTCTCCTTTACACTCTTCTATATGCCACTATGATAATAACTCACCAACTCAGTCCTTGTTTCTCAGCACATATAGAAAATAAGCAGATCATCAAGCAAGCCTTTTTTTAAAGAATAGAATAGAAACAGCCTTTATTGTCCCACAAAGGGGAAATTCAAAACTTTACTGCCAAATCAGTCGAGCTCATGGTAAGGACAGCACAAACACACAGGAAAAAGACGATTAGTCAATGACTCGATGCAATCTGCTCTGTTTCCTTAGAAACTTTTTGAACTGCTTTGAATAATAATTGAGCTACTGTGCTGTTTGATAGCTAGGATCAGTTGCAATATATGTATGATTGAATTAATTTTTTTTTTCTTGTAACAATATATAAATAAACTGAATTGAATTGAAAAATTGAATTGATTAGAAGGATGAAAGTTCCAGCAATCAAAACGAGAAGGAATAAAATTTCACGTGGGCTGGAAGAGAAACTGGGCCAGCAAAAATTGGAAGGAGTTGAGGATTCCTTTCTTACAGAAAGGGACGTTTTGCAGCTTCCAGTGACACAGAACAAGCATGCATTGACCAGAGTGTGGAGGATAGGCAGAGTGAAAGAGGGCAAAAGTTTGTGAAATCCTTCACTCCAGGGATTGGAAAGACGGAAAGAATGATGGAGGAGAAGCAAAGCAGAGGACAGAGATTAGTTGTGAGGGCTAACCCAGGGGAGAGCGGACTGGTTTGCCAGTGGAAATGCATCATGGGTATTTTATTGTGGTTGTGTGCTTTGGCTTGGAAAGTGAGAGACCATTTATAATTCAGGGTGACTAGTACCACCCGAGGCAGACGCTCTCAATCTGGCTTAATTCTCTTTCTCTTTCGTCTATTCTTTTGCCTCCTCTCCATCCTCCTCCTCTTGTTTTCCTCGTTTTTCTCTCCCAGAAGCGTCGAGCTGTCGCTCTCTGTCTCATTGTTATCTGCATTCACTCGCCTCCTTTTCACAAGAGCCATTTCTCTCACACTTATTCTGCCTTTTCCCTCTAGTTTTAGCTTCCTAAATAAAACAAGCCATGCAGGAAGATAGCTTTTTTTGTTTCCATCTTTGGTCACAGCAAAAACATGAAGGCCATTGAAGCATCCCAGATCAAAAAACACCAGAAACAGAAATGTTGCTAAAAGAGTGCAGATGGACACAAAGTCTCATCAGGGCATTGACTCTCTAAGTCAGTTTCTTGCTTGTAATTCTGGCCATAGCCATGTCTCTCAATCTGAGAGGTAAACCTGAAATTCCCACACATAGTTTGGGTTTCTAAATGCCTCTATTACATCTAAGGAAGAGTTTAAAAGGGAGGAAAAAGAGAAATTCAAAAAAAAAAAAAAGGCCTCTGAAGTCCAGCAGGTTCCAACACCAGAAAACAGCCTTTGGTAAACTGATAAGAAGATGCCTTACTTTTGGATGAAGGTCTCATTATCTCACCTCTCAGCTAACTGGACTGGGTCTCTAAACCTGTTGTTCTTCTCTTCGGAAGTTAGAACCAAATTGGTAATCGTGCAAAAGAAGAAAGGAATCTTGATGAACTTTACCTCATATTTTATCATTTAATTGAACTTCATATTTATTTGTTCTGTTCAGTTCCAACAAATTATATATTTAAGCATATAACAGATTTTTTTTTTAAACGAAATAACTTCAGACTTATATAGCGCTTTTAAGAACCCTTAAAGACACTTTACAATGAAATCAGTCATTCACACATACATTCACATGCTGATGGTAGCAATCTACTGGATTGTAGCCACAGCTGCCGTATCGCGCCATCAGTCCTTCTGACCACCACCAGCAGGCAAGGTGGATGAAGTGTCTTGCCCAAGGACACAATGACAGTGATGGACAGGGCAGGAGCTTGAACCGGCAATGCAGGGCAGGGGCTTGCAGGGCGAACTCCCGCTTGTGTTGCCACCATTGACCCATTTTAATGTTTTTCCTTTTACTCATAAATACATTTATGTCTGTAAACTTTTTAATTACTTGATGTATTTTAAGTGCATTGATTTATTGGGTCATTTATGTATTTCTGCTTTTATTTTTATTATGTCAGGTTTGGTCCTCCATACATGAAGGCAAAACAAGCTAAACTTGGTGGAACATTACAGATTAGACAGTGACCAACACAAAAAGTCACGGGGAAAACCAGCATTTCATATTTCAATCAAATGGATCAGGCTTGCTAAATTCAATTGCCTCCTGGTTAGTTTTGGTTCTGGTCTGTTTGAGGCCATGGCTCTCTGTCTCCCTTCTGTCTGACCCAGCAGTGAGCTCAGTTATATATATTATTGCTATTAATTTATGGAATGTGTTCAAAAACAACTGTGAAGCTCCTTCAAGATCTCAGACTGTACTGCTTTGTTTTAAGTAAAAATAAGTTTATTATTAGATAGGTTTATTTTATAAAGCATTTGTCATGTATTTGTAGGTATCGAAATAAATAGTTCATCACAACAGTTTCAGGATTGTACCAGTCTCAGACACAATCTCTTCACTGAGCTGTGATGACGAAGCTCATGTCATGATAAAGGCCTTCTTCGTTTGAGTGTTAAATGTGTGCATATGTTTGTGAAAAGTCAGACTTTGGTACATAAAATAAATAAATAAATAAAATGCAAAACCATTGTTTTGAAGAACTATTTATATTGTATCTCATGACAAACCTTATATAATATATAAGATATATAATATCCTTGCTTTTTTCTGTTTTTAAGTATTGATAATAGTACTAATTGGCTTCTTTATAAGCCATTTCCGTTATATTATTCAGTCTTTTGCTCACAATATGGCCTGTACTTGTGTAGCACTTTATCTAGTCCAGAGGACTCCAAAGTTACACTACATTTATCCACTGATAATGATGATGGTAATGGTAATGGTAAGGCACATTGTAGCCACAGCTGCCCTGGGGCAGTCTAACAGAAGCAAGGCAGCCACACCACCACCAGCAGGTAAGGTGGATGAAGCGTCCTGCCCGAGGAGAGACGGAGCAGGGGTTCTAATCAGCAACCCACCGGTTACAGGACAAACTCCTGCCACCATCTCCGCCGTTGCTCCAACATCACCTTATTTATTACAATACTAATACCTTAAGGTGTAAAAGTTTTCATCTTTGCAGAACTCGTTATTGAGATTCTGTGCAGCTCAGGGTTTTCTCTGGATGATTGCAACATGAACTCTTTTCCTTCTCAGTCTTTGGATATTTGTCCTGCTGCAGGAAGTGCTTGGAGCAAACTTTGATCACATTATAATATTGATTAAAATAAATATTTTTACATCATTTAATAACCAAAAAATACTGACTAAATGACTAAATACAAATACCGATTTTGGGCCTCAGATTTGTTTTAATTCAGTCACTTTGAGGGTTTTATGACAATGAACAGATTATCCCACGGGATCACAGGTGTGTGTGTGTGTGCATGTGTGTGTGTTTGTGCATATGGTTGCTTGCTCTGCGTGTCTCTGTGTGGACCTGTAATGGACTCTCCAGGGTTTAATTTGCTTTCCTGCCCAATGACTGCTGGAGATAGGCACCCGCCTGTGTTCATTCAACAGTAAGAGGGTTTAGACAATGAATGGATAATGTGCTGCTTTTTGAGATTTTTTTTTGGCCTACTTCATGTTGTCAAATGGATTGTCTCTTATGGAAGCGTATTGATGACATAGAGGAAAATAGGTTTTTGAACACAATTACATTATAACATGATAATGTATTGTACAAACGTAATACTTATATTGTACAAACATGATAAGTATATTGTATAAACATCATAATTTGAAATCACTCAGGACAGAGGAACAGATTATGGAACTGAGACAAAAACAAACATTACATCTTGCACTTAGTCTTTACATCTTTTGGTTTTTCTGACGACTTGAATTTTTCAAAACAATGACTTAAGCAGTAAAAACAATACTTTTCATCAACATTCCTGGACAGCAGCTGATAGATCATCTTTTTAGGATGGAGCCTTGTTGTGCACCACTTTTTTGGTCTCTTCCACTCATCTTTCTATGTTTCAATAGGATAGCACCAAAGACACTGGCTAATGCAGATTCGGAATACATCACTGAATCTCATTTACGTCTAGTCCTACAGTCCATGATGTTTCCCTTTGGCCCACCATATCCTTGCTTTTTTCTGTTTTTAAGTATTGATAATAGTACTAACTGGCTTCTTTATAAGCCATTTCCGTTATCACAGCTTGCTTGAGTTCCCATTTAACCAGGCAGCAATGATATTTTCAGAATAACAAAATAAGAAAAGTGAAAATGTGAAATATTATGGTACTTACAGTTACAGGAACATAAGTCTCAGTAAATACTGTCATCGTCGCAGTCTAAGGAAACTATGGAAATTCTTTGTCATTGCATCTATTATCTGGTGGTGACATCCTGTATTAAGGACAGGCCTGTTGTCTCATGTCCACATGGACAGATCTGTTGGAGGCTATGTCTTAGTGTGGGAATCAATGGCAGTTTGGCAAACAATACTTTTGAATGGTGGTCATGTTGGTGCAGATGGGTGACTGGGTGACATGATGAAAAGCCAGCTGGTTCTTTAATACACAGTGGCTACCAGTAATAGGTGAACAGGAGACCTATTCAAACATTTTCCTTGGACATCTATTGGTTTAAAGAATGTCTTGGCCCTTTTTGTAACCTTTAACACCACAGTAAACTTTCTCACTATAAACCTTTTTGCTGCAATAAATGCCTACCAGTTAGATCAGCTTACTCTACCTACTGTGCCTACCATCAAAAGCTTAAACCTCCAGACTAAACATTTTCTATCAACATTCCAAAAAATAAATAAATAAATAAATAAATAACTACTTCAGTACTTTGTCAAAATTAAAGATAAAACCTGGTTGTGACTGTAAGAAACTGAAACCACTGGCAGAAATATTCAACGATTCAAGCACTGCTCATGTACAGGATGTGTTGTAGGTGAGACAGTTAGTTGTATTCATTTGCACATTAAAAGAATGTTAAATAGATGAATATGGAAAACTATAATTACAGCACAAATATATTCCAATTAGCATATTTCTGAAGGTGGAATATTCCCTCAAGATAGGGTGACCAAGGACTAGTGAGCAACTTTAAATTTAAGTGAGGAACTTAAGTCACACACCTCTCACAGAAGGAGAGGGGTTACACTGCTTTGATTCCTGCATAAAAGCAATAAGTCATAAGAGTTAGCCTATTGAGCAGGATGTGTAGAGTAAATAAAGAACTCTTATTAGCTTTTATGTACAAATAAGTCCAAAGGTGAAGACTTCACTCTTTGTTTTTATGTTATTACCAAATTAAGATAACTGACAATCACATCAACTTATCAATGCATATATCAGAAGAAGGGTTCAAACTTAGACTGGTCAACAGCAGAAACAATGCTGAAGCAGGAAATGCAAAACTCCACACTAGAAACATGACAAAGTTGGATTCCTGTGCAAAGGCAAAAATTGGGTAAAGAAAGCCCACATGCTGGTCAACAAAACATCCTGACTGGTGAAGTGGACACTAATTATCTCTTTATCATGGCACATATATGGTGGTGGGATATATTCAGAAGCAAGTGCACATTTTGTCCTCAAAGTTCATGTGTTGAAAGTATGAAAAAATGAGTAGCTTAAGGATTTGAACGAGTTTGTCTCGAGCCAAATTGTGATGGCTTAAAGAGAGTGTCAGAGCATCGACACATCTGCAGCTGTTGTTGGGAGTCCCAACAACAGTGTTCTGCAGTGTTCAGTATCTATCAAGAATGTTCCAAAGAAGGAACAGAGGTAAATAACAGACAAGGTCATGGATAGCTGGTTGGATGGAAGCCACAGTAATGAATATTGGAAATTAAGGTTGGTTCATGTGGTGCAATTCAACAGACCTAGCTACTGTAGGTCATAATTACTAAAGAAGTTAGTACTGGTTCTGTTCGAAAGATGTTGGAACACATGGACCATTGCTGCTTGTGTGTGGGGCTGCAGATAGTCAGCATCCCCATATTTACCTCTGTCCACCATGTGCCAACAATGGGCACATCAGCATCTCAACTGGAACATGAAGTAATCTTAGGGTTACTTAGGGAACTCTGATGCAGACGAAAAAAGCAAACTCTGGTTCACCTACAAACTTAGGTCTTAGTTTGATTGAAGTGAACCCTGGTGCAGTTTGAATGCATATGTGAATGACGAGCGGACCAGAGACCACTCTAAAAGGAGGAAGTGGACCATAGTGCAGGGCATTTTTGGTAAATACAATCTAATGGTCTTTGCCAAAGACAAGAGAGAAATCCTACAACCGCTAAAATCTGACACCATTCCATTTTTATGTTTTTTTTTTTTGTTGTTGTTGTTGTTGTTATTGTTTATTTTGTGAAGAAGGAAGTTGTTTCCAGTGTCTTGTTCAGACATTTTTGTGTCATTTCCTTCAGTGATTCTTGGTCCAGCCCACCAAAGGCGAGGATGTAAACAGGTTGCTCAAAGGGTTTGGTTCATTTGACACAGTGCAGTGTGAAAGGAATCCACACAAGTTAAAAATGCAACAAATGTTGCAGTTTTGGTCCCCAATCAAACCAATTCTACTGGACTATCAGGTGTGAAAACACCCTAAGAAGTTTGTTTGGTTTGATGAATTGGGTTTACTTTCACCTCATCTGGATGTGTAGGTTTTCTGTATTTTGTTTCCTTGTGGAAGGCAAGGCTAAAGGATGCAACCCGGGAACAGGAAAAACTGTCAAAGGTGTTATGATGCACAGGGCAATATTCCTCTGGGAGAACTTACGTTCTGCTATCCATGTGGATGTCACTTTGACAAATACTACCTACATAAGACCATCCACACCATTTGGATACTACATTCCATGATGGTAATAGGCTTTTACAGCAGGGTGATGCATCCTACCACAAAGCAAAAATGGTTCAAGAAAGAGTTGAGGAGCACAACAAGTTTAAGGTATTGACTTGGCCTCCAGATGTCAAACCCATATGCTGTATTGGATGTGCAGGCAGGACAAACAACTTACAGAACTTAAAAGATCTGCTGCAAAACCCTTGTGCCAGATACTGTCCCCATGGGGGGACCAAAACAATATTATGCAGGTGGTCGTAATAGTATGTCTTAAGTACAGGTATAGTATAGTATAGGTGTGCAGCCTGTCAAAAATTCTTTATTGATTTTAATCCCTCTTTTTCATTGATGGATTTCTTTGGAATTATATGTTACAAATTATATGTTACAAATAAGGGCTGCACAGTGGTGCAGTTGGTAGCACTATTGCCTCACAGCAAGAAGGTCCTGGGTTTGAATTCCATCAGGCTTGGTAGCTTTCGGCATGGATCTTGCATGTTCTCTCAGTTCATGTACAGATTCTCTTCAAGTACTCTGGTACATCATTGTTAGGTTCACTGGTCTATCCAACTTGTTCATAGGTATGTATACTTGCTTGTTACAAGCACACACATAACCCTACAATGACAAATGTGTAAACCCACTGGATAGATGGATGGATTGATGGATGTTACAAATATGGTACAACCAACAAAGTCTCCATAAAACAATAAAGTAACAACACAAAAATCGAAATATTTACAGACACATTGCAACATTGTCACCTTGACCTGGAACCTTGAACTTGAACCATAGTGTCTTTGGAGGCTGTTAAACAATAGGAAGAATGTTGTGATGCTGTCCTCTACAGCAGTGTTTTTGACAAAAAAATGCAGTCAAGATAAAAAGAAAGTGCACCCCCTTTAAATCCTCATGTTTGAGAAATTTAAAAACAGAAGGTTGATTTCATCCATCCATCCATTTTCTTCTGGTTGTGTGGAGGTCGGGTCATGGGGACAGCAGCCTATGCAGGGAGACCCAGACTTCCCTCTCCCCAGTCACTTGGGCTGGCTCCTCCGGGGGGAATCCCAAGGTGTTACCAGGCCAGTCGAGAAACGTAGTCCCTCCAGGGTGTCCTGGGTCTTCCTCTGGGTCTCCTCCCAGTGGGACCTAGAACACCTTGTCACCAGGGAGGCATCCAGGACACATCCTAATCAGATGCACGAGCCACCTTAACTGGCTCCTCTCGACGTGGAGAAGCAGCAGCTCCACTCTGAGTTGCTCCCAGATGATCGATCTTCCTACCCTCTCTCTAAGGGAGAGCCCAGACACCCTGCTGCTTGTATCCGTGATCTCATTCTTTTGGTCACGACCCAAAGTTCATGACCATAGATGAAGGTAGGAACGTAGATTGACCAGTAAATCAAGAGCTTCGCTTTTTGACTCTGCTCCCTCTTTACCACAACAGACTGGTACAGAGCCCGCATCACTGCTGATGCAACACCAATCCATCTATCGATCTTCCACCCTATTTTTCCCTCATTCATGAACAAGACCCCGAGATACTTGAACTCCTCCACTTGAGGCAGGACTCCCCCACGACCTGGAGGAGGAGCGCTACCCTTTTCTGCCTCATATTTGGAGGCACTGATCTTCATTCTGGCCACTTCACAGTCGGCTGTAAACTGCTCCAGTGAGAGTTGTATATCACAAGCTGATGAAGCTAATTTCATCATCATCATCTGCAAAAAGCAGAGACGCAATCCTAAGGTCACCAAAACGGATCCCCTCAACACCTTGGCTGTGCCTAGAAATTCTGTCCATTAAAATTATGAACAGAATCGGTGACAAAGAGCAACCTTGGTGGAGTCCAACTCTCACCGCAGATTAACCCGACTTACTGCCAGCAATTCGGACCGAGCTCTGACACCGGTCATACAGGGACCTAACAGCTTGTATCGAAGGGCCTGGTACCCCATAATCCTAGAGTACCCCTCACAGGATTCGCCGAGGGACACAGTCGAACACCTTCTCCAAGTTCACAAAGAATATGTAGACGGGTTGGGCAAACTCCCATGCACCCTCCAATCCTGCTGAGGGTGTAGAGCTGGTCCAGTGTTCCACAGCCAGGATGAAAACCACACTCTTCTTCCTGAATCCAAGGTTCGACTATCTGACAGACCCTTCCCTCCAGAACCCTTGAATAGACCTTACCAGGGTGGCTTAAGAGTGTGATTCCCCTGTAGTTGGAACACACTCTGTGCTTCCCTTTTTGAATAGGGAGACCACCACCCCATTCTGCCAATCCAGTGGAACTGCCCCCGATGTCCACGTGATATTGCAGAGTTGCGTCAACCAACACAACCCCACAACATCCAGAGCCTTAAGGAACTCTGGTCAAATCTCATCCACCCCTGGGACTCTGCCTTCGAGGAGCTACTTAACCTCCTCGGAGGCAGGAGGTTAAGGAGGTCACCAGAGATTGGTGACCTCAGCACCAGAGATTGGAGAGTCCGACCTGAGGTTCCCAGGCTCCGCTTTCCTCAGTGGAAGACATGCTGGTGTGATTGAGGAGGTCTTCGAAGTATTCCGCCCACCGACCCACGATGTCACAAGTTGAGGTCAACAGTACACCATCGCCACTATAAACAGTGTTGATGGTGCACTGCTTCCCCCCCATGAGATGCTGGATAGTGGGCCAAAATTGCCTTGAAGCTGTACAGAAGTTGTTTTCCATGGCCTCCCCGAACTCCTCCCCTGCCCAAGTTTTTGCCTCAGCAACAACCCGAGCCACATGCCACTTTGACTGCCAGTACCCATCAGCTGCTTCTGGAGTCCTACAGGCCAAAAAGACCCGATTGGACTCCTTCTTCAGCCTGACAGCATCTCTCACCGCTGTTGTCTACCGTCGGGTTCAAGGTTTGCCGCCACGACAGGCACCAACAAACTTGCGACCACAGCTCTGGTAAGCTGCCTTGGCAATGGAGGCGCAGAACGTGGCCCACTCGGTCTAAATGTCCCCCACTTCCCCCAGAACACGTTCAAACTCTCCCAGAGGTGGGAGTTGAAGCTCCGTCTCACGGGAGACTGGCAGGTGTTCCCAGCAGACCCTCAGAATATGTTTGGGTCTGCCAGGTCTGACAGGCATCCTCCTCCACCGTCAGAGCCAATTCACCACCAGGTAGTGGTCAGTGGAAAGCTCCGCTCCCCTCTTCACCCGAGTATCCAAGACATGCGGCCGCAGATCAGTTGACACAACAACAAAGTTGATCGTTGAACTGCGGCCTAGGGTGTCCTGGTGCCAAGAGCACATATGGACACCCTTATGCTTGAACATAGTGTTCGTTATGAGCAATCCAGGACGAGCACAGAAGTCCAATAACAAAACACTGCTCGGGTTCAGACCAGGAGGGCTATTTCTCCCAATCACACCCTCCAGGTCTCACTGTTGATGCCCACGTGAGCTTTGAAATCCCCCAGCAGAATAAGGGAGTCTCCAGGAGGGGCGCTCTTCAGCACCCCCTCCAAGGACTCCAAAAAGTGTGGGTAAACTGAATTGCCGTTTGGCGCATAAGCACAACCCACACGTAGGCAGAGGGAGTCTGTCCTCTCATTCACTATGTTGAACTGCAGTGTACAGGCACCAGTATGGGGGGCAACAAGTATGCCCACTCCCACTCGGCGCCCCTAAGCAGGGGGATCCAGAGCCAGAGCCATGCGACGAGTTGAGTCCGATTATTTCTAGCCAGAACTTCTCTGCCTCACACACCAACTCAGGCTCCTTCCCCACCAGACAGGTGACATTCAGCGTTCCAAGAGCCAGCTTTTGTAGCTGAGGCTCAGACCACCAAGGTCTCCGCCTTCGGCCGCCACCTATACCACATTGCACCCGACCCCTTTGGCCCCTCCCACAGGTGGTGAGCCCATCGGAAGGGGGACCCACGTTTCCTCTACGGTCTGTGCCTGGCCGGGCTCCATGGGTGATAGCCTGGCCACCAGGTGCTTGCCAGCGTGCACTGGAGCTCTGGAGCTTTCATAAGATGTTTGCCCTCTGGAGCTTTCATAAAAGCTCCAGAGAGCAAACATTTGTGAGGAGCTGTGATGCAGCCTTTTGTGCAGAGAGAATCATTGTTGGCAGAGATGCAGAGTGATGGCTTTGCATCATATTTTATCCCTCCTCTGCAAAATGTTTCAATTCAAACAATTCAAACAGTTTTGGTGCAAAATAAGACTTTTAATTGCTCATTGTTGAAAATATTTTGAAAGAAGGATTGTACTAATATCACAAATAAAACCCAGAGGAAAATCCAATTACAACATTAGGCTGACAATTCCATCTGACTAATGCTTTATCCTTTTCTCTTAGTGGGGTGAGGGTTCTTTATTTATACCTATGCTTCTGATGTGTAGACGTTCACTGGATTTATGAGATGCATTTTTCACATCCTGTCACATGCTGATCCTGGTCTGTGTGAGAACTGAAGCTGAACTTTATCTACAGGGATGGTTAGCTTTAGGTCAGAGACATAATGAACTCATCAGGCTCAGCTGCTGTATTTCTGTTCTGTTTTTGCCTCTTATTTTCTTGTTTGTGACATTCTGAGCTTGTTCAGATGGCAGCATGCTGAGAATGTATTTACAGAGCCGGATGGCCTCAGGACTGTGGCAAGAAAAGACTGGGAGATATCCTTTGTTGGAAAAGCGATTGTAGCATAGCTTTCTGAGAAGTAAAGGGGCCACATGTCATTTTCTGTCTCTTCGTGTGCACTCTCCTCTTTCTCCAATCTCTTGTCTTTTCAAAGTGTGTTGATGTAGAGTACTGTTACGCACACCAGAAAAGAGCCTCTCTACAAAGCTCCCCTTCCTTGTATACTCTTATGACCCCCCAGCTCTGTCCTAAGAAAACATTTTCCTGGAAGCATTTAACCCTGTGGACCCTATTGCAATTTTGCTGTTGCATTGCACTTAGTGAGTAAAACACATCTGTGGCTAAGACTGTGTAATCAGCTTTTATTCCTTAATAAATCACTAATTAGTGGTAGAGAAGTGTGGTATTCACAATGATTTCTTAGGGGTTTTTTTGTCAAACAACATAAACAGGAAATACTTTTTAAATATGTTTTCTCAAACCTCAGTCGATAGTGGCAGATGGCTGCTTGTACTGAGCCAGGTTCTGGTGGTTCTGCTGGAGGTTTCTTCCTGTTTTTCCTCTCCACTGTCGCTACATGCATGCTCGGTATGAGGGACTGCCATAAAGTCAATGACACAATGCAAGCGATTGTCTACGGTTGCTACATGCTCGGATTGAATGCTACATGTCACTCAATGCAATCTGCTGGGTTTCCTTAGACAGAAAACTTTTTAAACTAATTTGAATAATAAACTGAGCTTACTGTACTGTTTGATAATTAGGATCAACTGGAATGTATGTGTGATTGAACTGAAATTACCTTTTTTTGCAAAGTGTCTCAAGATGACATTTGTTGTGAAATGTGAAATAAACTGAATTGAATCTCTCACCACGAACCATGGAAACAAGAAAAACATTGTCATGGTGTGTGGTATGTGGGAGGACCCAAATGCAGAGAGGCAGTGGCAGCAAGTTGATTTAAAAATTAAATGAAAAAATGAGCAAAAAAACTTACAAAAACCCAGGGAATGCAGGGATCCAAATCAGAATAAAACACAGGGACCCAGAGCAGGATAAATGGGGAAATAACAGGTAGACAATGGGAAAGGAAATGAGAAGGTAACATGAGGAACAAGCTAGGAGTGAGAGTCTGAGCAGGTAAATATACAGAGGAGGGAGAGGAGAAGGGTAGGGACAAAAGAATCAATTTGGGAAACAGACTGCACCTGGGTAAGGAGTGAGTGAGACTTGATAAGTTAAATGACAAGCAGCTGGGGAAGGAAAGTGAATGGCAGGCTGACTGAAACAAAATATGATGTAAGAGGGAGACCTAAACAGAAAAACTGGTTCTAACTAAATAAGAATCTAAACTAACAGAAGGAATAAACTAGACTGAGAAGATCATACTCAAAGTAAAGAATAAATCCAAGACTCAAATAATATCTGAACTAACAGAGGAAAAAAATAAGAAATCAATACAGAGGAATAACAGAAGCAAAAGTCCAACACAAGGGATCACGACACTAAGCATCTCAATCACTCCTCAAAAAATTCCAATATCTTAAATTACAATAATTTAGTTGTGTCCACTAAGTTATACTCTTTAAGTCAAAGAAATCTTGAAAGTCTTAGATTTTGAACTTAAATGTATGATTTTGTGAAAGATAAACTTACATTAGTAAGTTGTTTTAACTATTTGTGTAAACAAGGTTTTTTAAGTTAGCCCTTAAAACTGAAAGAAGAAAAAGTCGGTGATGGGAACAATTTCTCAGGGTACTTAGTGGCAGGTTTTTGTATCCTTTGTTGCACCGTGAGTGAGATGGAAGAGTGTTACATTGAATTGCCTCTTGCGCATTATTTTATTGTAATAATGAAACTGCAAATTAGAAAAGAAGTGATAGAGGGCAATATTACCCTACAGTAAATAACGCCAATGTGATACTGAATGAAATATATAATCAGATGTTATTCATAAAAGCAGATAAGTAGTTTTAACTTTATGAAGTGAGTGAAAATAGTGAAGTGTGTTGGTTCAACTAGGTGAAGACAGTTTTCTTGCAAAATGGGAGAAATAATTTTTATTACAGTATTAAATTATAACACACAATTAAAGGTTAATGAGTTATCAGAACTTAAAAATATTTAGACAACTTGTCTCTTGTTAAATGACCTTAATGAACTTTAATCTGAGTTAAAATCAAAACAATTTTCTACTTGACTTTCTTTTTCAAGGCGAACTTTCAGGTGAACTTTCTTTTTCAAAGTAAACCACCTACAAATGTTTTACAGTGTATACATTATATAAAGTTCCAGCCAGGAGTTCATATACACTTAACATGGTTAGGAATGTGATTAATATCAACCTTTTAATGTTGTAGCTGAACCATTCTCTTCCAAGAATGGATGGAAGAATTGGTAACAGATGAGTTTATTGTAGATTTTCTCTGATCCCCACAGAGATAATATTTTACATACACCCTTACATATACATTCACCTATGTATTTTATTACGTGGTCCTGAATGTTCTAGAAGGTGTTTTAGTCTAACTTTGCCCTTGTCCTTTTAACTTCCTGTTAGTGTTAATTAGTGACTCAATGTTTGGAGTTTGTCTTTGCTAGCATAACAAGAATTTGTTCATGCACAAGTTCCTCAGATGTGTTAGTAGTTCACCATAGTCCAAAACAAGACCCAATCTATCACACCCAAATGAAAAAAGCATTTCTGGAGCAACCTAAGAACCACCAAGGCTCAGGTCTGTCATGAAGTACCCTGCTGGAGCACCAGTGTTATTAACTAATGTAAAGTGAGTTTTCAATTAAGAAAGAACCCCATGCTCTAAAGTGGAGACGTTCCAGCTGGACCGAAACTTCTCTTCATGGACAAGAGTCTTCTGGGGAAGGTTCTATAGTCACACTGAACAAAGACTGAGCTAGTTAGTCACAATAACAAATTGTGTTGGGGGGGCTTACCAACCATCTAGCATGGAAAGGAGAGTTATTTCACTGTCAGTGGTACTGGTGGTCCATTGGCCAAAGCAGATGAAACAATAAAGGAGGACTACCTGGGAATTCTTTAGCTTCACTACAGATAAACAGATGGTTCAAACATGGAAACAGTTGGATTTTCCAACAGGAAAGTGATCCTCAAACAAGTATCAAAGTTGGTTTTGGAGTGGATAAAGGATGATATTAATAGCATCAATATGAGATAGACTTCCCAAAGTGCTGACCTTGACCCTGATTGTATAAATCTGAGTTCTTAATGGAAAGGAAAAAAAACTCTATAAAATTACATTTGTGCACATCATTCATAGTTTTAAAACAAATTTCTTTGTATGTTTTGTGTACTTCACCATGAAAACTAACATTTCCACTGTCTTTGCCCTTTCGTTGGTCTTTCTCCCCTTATTATTAACCCCTCCTTCCCATCCCTTTCACTTCAACCCATTCACCCTTTCATCTGGTCTTTGTCCTCCATGTCCTCTCTGTCTCATTGTCCTATTTCAGGGACTGAGATCATCACAGACAATTAGAGAAGATGTCTTTTCCACCAAAGGCCATAGGAGATGAGGAGAAGCATGTCGGGGATGTGAGATGCGATGAAATAGCAGGGGTCCTGCAGTGCTCTTCTAACTAAATGCCAACATGTTCATTCAGTTTCTCCTCTCCGCCTTTGTTTTCAGATTTGCGTCATCTTCACTGCAGCTCTGTCTGGCTTCTACAGGAGGAATGATGTATTCAGCTGTAGGGAGGTATTTAGTGTATTGTCTTTGTGAGCCTGAAGATCAGCTGAATGCTCAATTAAATGCTTCTTTGTCTGAAGAAAAGCGGAAAACACCGCTGACAAACAAAGCACTTTTTGCCAACTTTTGTTCCCATATTACATCAAGGAGAAAACAAAAACAATACAGTGAAGCTTTGTGCCCTGCTTTCTTTACTTTCCTGTGTCTTGATTTATGAATGGATGCATTTATCCGCATGGCATTGTCCTCCAGTCGCCTCACACACAAGCTTGCCAGCGAGATGCAGAGCTATTAAGCTCAAAAGAGGAGGATGGACGATTAAAGGACAGGAAGAGTTTTCTCCTCCTTCACCTTAAATCACCAAAACCCACCACCCGAATGCAGTCTCCTATCCGCCCACCATTAGCATACTAATTAGGTCAAACGTCTGCCTCCTTGGAGGATGGAGAGGGCGACTGTCTGTCCTTTTGTTTCTCCTCCCCTCATTTTATATCCCTCTAAAACGCTAATGGGTGAAAAGAAGTTCTTGGTGGGAGAAGGAAAAGTTCTGCATTCAAGAGAAAATTAAAATGAAGGACAGAGACTCTGTTGCTAAGGTTTTGTTTTTCTTCCTCTTGATATTAAGTTGATATATTAGGAACACCCATCTGGAAAAGTTGACTCATTTGTATATAACGTATATGCCCTCTGTAGCATTAAAAAGCGATAACTTTTTTGGGGATGACTGTTTTCTTGATAAAGTTTGCTTTAAAGAAGAAAGTACGAGTCAAGGGTGACCAGCTTAGGCATGCTAGTTGCCAGCCTATCCAGTGCTAGTGCTAGCCTATCCATGCTAATGGCCAGCAGAGGAAGAAGGCAATCCAGTGGGTGACCAGCCTCGGCATGTTGGTCACGAGCCTCTCCAATGCTAACACAAGTGAGTAGCCTCCTTCTCATTTGCCTGTGCCGGCCAATCATTAATCAGATCAGTAGCCGGCTTCGGAATGGATATAGCCTGCTGTGTCAAAGACGTAGCTACCACTGGGTGTGCAATAGTCTTAATTTTGTTGCTGAAACCGCACCATATATCTCTAGCTCAGAAGCAGATAATTTGGTGAAAGTTTACCGTAATTTCTGGACTATAAGTGTTACTTTTTACCACATGCTTTGAACACTGCAATGCAGCCAATATCAATAAGGGTTTATGGACTGCTGTGTGATGAAGAGGAGAACACAAGCTCAAGACCAAGTTTGCTTCAAGATGAAAGTGTCATGGAGAGCGATAACGAAAGAGAGACTGAAGACGTGTGTGTGTGAGGCTGTTCAATTCCGACACTGAAGAATATGACTTTAGTGGTTTTACTGCGCAGGAGGAAGATGAAGATGGCGATCAATGACTTTTTTTTTTTAAGCAGCCATGTTACAGGCAGTGTACAGAAAAAGCATTTATGGTACATATTTTGTATTGTACTGGTATATATGTTAAAAATTAAAAAAATCTTTCTGTTTAAATAACTCATGTTACAATGTAGACACCTGTGGCTTATAGACAAGTGCAGCCTATATGTAGATTTTTGTTGTTGTTAAAGTTAGTGGCTACGGCCTATATTGAGGTTTGCTCAATAGTCCAGAAATTATGGTAATCCTTACCTATGGAAAACCATTAGGAACGATGTGTGTCACAAGGAGACTTCCTCTGATTGTGGAGTGAAAAAAAGATGGTAGAATGTACCTTGTATTGTGCAGTCTAACCTCTGTCTGTCAGGGTTTATTTAGAATAATACAGAAGAATATATTTATGAATGATTTTTTTGTGTCAAACAGATTTTAATTCAAGTAGATATTGTAAATTATATCTATGTACATAAAAATATAGAAATATTAAAGCAAAAGGAATTTCAAATGTGTTGATATGAATCAACAGGTTTTACTGTGAATTTTAGACAGTAGTCTGCAAGGCTTAGTGATACTGATGCATGTATTCATGGGAGTCTGTCTCTCTCAAGGTATACAATTTAGGGTGAGAGAATATACCTAAATCACACCTACTGAAGAGGTTCATACCGTGCAACATTCTGCCAACTTAACCATTTTTAGCTGCCAGAAGATGGATGTTTAAACCCTTGAGTCTGACACTGATGTGCTAATTACAGTGTGAAGAATGCACAGGTGCTGCAAAATACCAGTGGGAGGAAAATGCGTGAAGTGTGTGTATGTGTGAAAAATGAATCAGCAGAGAACAAAGAACACCAGACAGAATACATACTGAGAGAGTAATCAGAAAAGAACAACAGGTATTGAGAACAAGGTGTGTAGCAAATTTAAAAGCGCAACTAACCTGAGAATACTGGGAGGAAATAAAAAAGAGCTTCAAATAGCAAAACCTGACATAAAACAGATTTCAATTAATTAAAAACTAATTTTCAATAGCAATGTAAAAAAGCCAAATGCTGATCTGAAACTAAAATTTACCATAAGGTTTGACGAAAGCACATAATGGTCATGTGAAAAATGTAATTGCTCATTTTTTTTAAAACAAAGAGACTCAAAACATTCCCAGTCTGGACCCAATATCTGAACTTAAATACAATATTTTTTGTGTGAAACAATATAACAAATGCAATATGTTTTCAGTTAGCAGGAATACAACTGGTGTTCAAGTCGGTCTTTAAAGCATGTTAAAAGAATATTCATAATGTGAAACGATGGTCCAAAAAGCCCTAACTCTGTCAATGTTAACATTAAGCCAAGTTGATTTCACACTGAAACATCGAATGTTGTTGAAAAAAATACAACCAAACGTAACAGCATGGAATTAAATTTTAGGCTGTAAAAATTTAAATTTTTTTACCTCATTGGCCGTTCGCTTCCACAGTTCTGAGCACTTATTTAATTCCCAACAAAGTCAGTGATTTGACATATTTCTATCACAGGAAAATGAACTATTACTGATAATAAATTCATAAAACCCCACTTCAAAACATATGAATTAACCCTTTAATATTCATTCTAAAAAATGTTGTTCTTCACACAGAGCCTTGTAGGACTCCTTTTGTGTTATTCAGGTAATACAGAGAAACACCACTGAGATGAAGAGTAATTTACATCAGACAAGATACTAGAACCCCATTAATATATATATATATATATATATATATATATATATATATATATATATATATATATATATATATATATATATATATATTCATTGCTCAAAAAAATAAAGGGAACACCTAAACAAAACAATGTAACTCCAAATTAGTCATACCTTTGTGGAATCAATGTCACCATTTAGGTAGTAACACTTATTGTGAATCAATTTCACCTGCTACTGTGCAAATGGAACATACAACAGGTGGAAATGAGAGGCAATTAGCAAGACAACCCTTATAAAAGAGTGATTCTGCAGGTGGTGACCACAGATCATTTCTCTGTTCTCATCCTTTCTGGCTGAACTTTTTGTCACTTTTTCATTTTGTCAGTGCTGTCACGCATAGAGGCGTCATGAGGCATGTTTTACAGCCCACTGAAGTTGCTCAAGTAGTGCAGCTAATCCAAGATGGAACATCAATGCGAGCGGTGGCAAGAAAGTTTGCTGTGTCTCTCAGCACTGTGTCCAGAGCATGGAATAGGTACCAGGAGATAGGCCAGTACACCAGGAGACATGGAGGGGGCTGTAGGAGGGCTACAACCCAGCAGCAGGACCGCTACCTCCTTCTTTGTGCAAGGAGGAACAGGAGGTCCACTGGTAGGGACCTACAAAATTACTTCCAGCAGGCCACTAATGTGCATGTTTCTACTCAAACTGTCACAGACTCCATGAGGGTGGTCTGAGGGCCCGACCTCCACATATAGGGCCTGTTCTTACAGCCCAACATCGTGAAGGATGATTGGTGTTTGCTAGGGAACACCAAAATAGGCAGATTCGCCATTGGCACCCTGTACTCTTCACTGATGAAAGCAGGTTCACACTGAGAACATGTGGCAGATGTGACAAAGTCTGGAGACACTGTGGAGACTGTTATGCTGCCTGCAACATCCTCCAGCATGACCGGTTTGGTGGTGGGTCAGTCATGGTGCGGGGAGGCATTTCTTTGGATGGCTGCACAGTCCTCCAGGTGCTAGCCAGAGGTGCCCTGACTGCCATAAGGTACCAGGATGAGATCCTCAGACCCATTGTGAGACCATATGCTGGTGCAGTGGGCCCTGGGTTCCTCCTTATGCATTGTCTGAAGTGTGTCAGCAATTCCTGCATAATGAGGGCATTGATGTTATGGACTGGCCTGCCCGTTCCCCAGACCTGAATCCAATTGAGCACATCTGGGACGTCATGTTTCGGTCACACCACAGACTGTTCAGGAGCTAACTGATGCTCTGATTCAGGTCTGGGAAGAGATCCCTCAGGAGAACATCTGCCATCTCATCAGGAGCATGCCCAGGCGTTGTCGGGAGGTTATTCAGGCACGTGGAGGCCACACACACTACTGAGCCTCATTTAGACTTGTCTTGAGGAATATTCACTGACATTGAATCAGCCTGTCATGTTATTTTCCACTTTCATAATGAGTATGAATCCAAATCTAGATCTCCATGTTGTAATAATTTTGATTTACATTGATAATTTTTGTGTTATTTTCTTCTCAACCAATTCCACTATGTTAATAATAAGGTTTTTCAATGAGAATATTTAATTGATTGAGATCTAGGATGTGTTATTTTAGTGTTCTCTTTATTAGATTTTATATATATATATATATATATATATATATATATATATATATATATATATATATATATATATATATATATATATATTAGGGTCTTGAATTGAACACATTAATTTCAATTAATTACTTACATAGATTTTAACACGTTAAAAGTCCCAAAATGGAACCTTTGCATTCGTGTTTCTGGTAGACCCGGAAATCTGATGCACAAGTGACATCCGCAAGCAACAGCTATGGACAACAAAGTTGTTTTTCTTGGCCCACTGGGGGTTATTTTTGCTTCAAAAAACAAAAAAGAAGTATTTTTTTCAAAGAAGTTCTTTAAATAATCAGCTGAAGGGTATAATAGCACTTTGCACAAATCTGCTGGTTAAATAACCAAACTAACAGATTAAAAACAATAAATATCTTTGTTGTTGAGCTCATATGTCTAATTTTTCAATAATTTGGCAGCAAAAAGTGTTTTTGAACTGAAAATGTTCTTATTTTGTCAATATATAGTTTTCAATTAAGATGTGATTAATTGCAATTAATTAATAACAGACCCAATAAAAAAATTTAAATCAAATCCCACCACGAATGTGTATATATATATATATATATATATATATATATATATATATATATATATATATATATATATATATATATATATATATATATATGATTCCTTGAATGTAGAAGGTGCTGCAGGTTGTCATTGAGTTCATTTTAGGATGCAAGCTGTAGTTTATGAATCGTTACCTGGAGGACACATAAAGTCACATATTTACTGTGCTCTGCCCTTTACTGCTGTGACATTTCACAGTATCCTCAGTCTATTGCAATGCCAATCCAGATAAAGATACCATGTTGTCTTTCACCTGGAAGTTCTTTTTAACTAAGCTAAAAACCTATTCTTGACTTTCCCAAGAATCCGATTACATTGGCTAGAAAGATAACAAGGAGAATCAAATTGACATTAACATACCACAGCCTCTTGTGGGAAAATAGAAGCAGGGTATGAGGGGGAAGTTCTTCTTAACTGCAATCCTTCCCGAGCACTTTTGTTTAATTGCATTAATGTTAACGAAGTGCTGATGCAATTATAAGAAAGAGACCTTCTTTCTCTTTCCCCTCGTGAGAGTCATGTTAGTTTTAGCCTGATCCAGGGTCATGAAATTCTCATTTCATTTCTGTTCCTCTGCTTTCAACTGCACATACAGTATGTTCACTATGCAGTGGCGCTCTGTGTTGCTTTTTGCCTTCCATAACCTTGACCATTTTTCATCCAGCAGTCAGGAAAGAGTACCAAGCTCTTCTAAACATGAGTGCTTGTGTTTGTGCAGGCCATTTTAAGATGCAGTGATTATTTGCTTATTTTAGTGTGCAAGGATGCTTCAGTGGTGCTCCAGGGGGTCTTTATCATCCCACTCACTTCCTGGATTAAAGCGGGTATAATCATAAGTATGAATATTCATAAGGCTGAGACATGAGGGAAAGTGAGAGAGACTGACGGGCAAAAATCTACAGACAAGCTGAGTAACAAACAACATGTAGAAGTTAAACTCAGAGGAAAGTACTGTGCACACATGGTGACTGAATGCTCCCTGTAACTGCTTAATGTCTGAAGACATGAGACAACATGCTGTATATTGTGGATTACATTGATGTTAAAGCTAAGATTATTGCTAATCTTGTCAAACTGTAACATCAGCACAATTTTGTCACAAGTTGTTTTTCACAATGCCGTCCTTTTTCAAAGAAAGATTCATGATAATATAGTTGTTTCATTTTCTTCTGTAAGAAATTTTACTGGAAAAATATACAAGAGAAAAAAGTCCAACTGTCATTACTGTATCACTGACTGAATGCAAAACGTGAGAAAAAGTACTAAAATGATTAAATAAAAAAAATAAATAAATAAATAAAAAAAAAATAAAAATAAAAAGATCAAATAACATTATCGATCGCCACCTACAAAGGACTTTTTGGTCAAATGCAGACTTGTCAGCAGAGAACTGCTGATCCTATAGTCTGTATCCTACATTAATATGGGTGTGGTTAGATTGTTGGACATTTAAAATTGGATCAGAACTGAGTTGTATTCCACTGGGTGTATTGTTGGTCTATATGTGCTATTTAGAGAAAGCTTTGCTTCAGATAACATATAGATGGTGTTTCCTTTCACAGCCTGATCATGTCCCAGTACATCAGACTGCAATAACACCAGCTTAGCCTACTGGAAATATAATACAGGAGCTCAAAAGTTCTACTGTGAATTTCTCATACATTTTGCTAAATGTACATATATTAATATTCAATCTGCTCACTTCTGTCAAAATGTTTATAACCTTTGCAGAAACACTTTCAGGAGGCAAATGAAAGTTAAAGATTTATTTACACATAAGAAAGCCTATATGTGGCAAGATGAATGTTCAGTGATCCGGGATCTGGTGCAGGGAACGGAGCTCGTCTGAGGCTCTGAGAAGACAGATAGATAATGAAGGAGAGAACTGCAACATTGTGACTCAAAGATGCTTACTGGTGAGTTGGATGATTTCCGCCAAAGAGGGATTAAAGGGGTCTGGGAGGATGGTGAGTTTATGGTGGTTATTTGCGGGATCCAGATGGTGAGGAAGACAGGATAGCTCAAGTGGGCACGGTGGAGGGTGGACAGGGTTCGATCTTCTGGGGAGGCATGAGGAAGAGGAGCCAGGGAGCTGCCGGTCAAGGATATGATGCCAGAGATCTTGTGGAAATCTTGCACGTAGGTTTCTGAAGCCAGAGGTTTGAGCTGGAGGGGGATCCAACTTCTCATCGAGAGTAACCTGGGGTGGAGAGCACAGAAGTGAGTAATCTTCACACAGGGGAAACAACAGGCGACAAGGAAAACATGGCGGGCTTGACGTTACCACAAAGGTCAACACTCACGCCTGATGAGGCTGATTGGCTGCACCTGATGAACCACCCATTCACCATGCTCCATAATGCCATCTGGAGGATGAAATAATGAACTGCAAAGAAATGAGTAAAAAAACTCCCAGACCCCAACATATATATATATATATATATATATATATATATATATATATATATATATATATATATATATATATATATATCTTTCTACAGATGTTTTCTATAGAAAGATAGTTAATGAGGTTATTGACCAGGTTTTTAGATTTCACTAAATTATGAACTGTGGTTTTATCAGGGTTCTTTGCAATCTTAAAAAGTACAAAAATGTATGGAATTTGAAATTAAACTTTTTTTGGGCTCTTCTAATGTGGTAAAAAAGAATTTAGATAATTGTCACTGGACAAATAAGTATCGCAACTTTAGAAATACAGGCTGCTAGGTCCCTGTATGACCAGTGTCAGAGCTTGGTCCACATCACAGGCAGTAAGTTGAGCTCGTTTCCGGTGAGAGTTGGACTCCACCAAGGTTGCCCTTTGTCAAGATTCTGTTCATAACTTTTATGGACAGAATTTCTAGGCACAGCCAAGGTGTTGAGGGGATCCATTTTGGTGGCCTTAGGATTGCATCTCTGCTTTTTGCAGATAATGATGATGATGAAATTGGCTTCATCAGCTTGTGATCTGCAACTCTCACTGGAGCACTTCACAGCCGACTGTGAAGTGGCCAGGATGAAGATCAGTGCCTCCAAATACAAGGACCATGGTCTTGAGCCGGAAAAGGATAGAGTTCCTCCTCCGGGTCAGGGGGGAAGTCCTGCCTCAAGTGGAGGAGTTCAAGTATCTCGGGGGTTTGTTCACGAATGAGGGAAAAATAGGGTAGAAGATAGATGGATTGGTGTTGCATCAGCAGTGATGCGGGATCTGTACCAGTCTGTTGTGGTAAAGAGGGAGCAGAGTCAAAAAGTGAAGCTCTTGATTTACCAGTCGATCTACGTTCCTACCTTCATCTATGGTCATGAGCTCTGGGTCGTGACTGAAAGAACGAGATCACGGATACAAGAGGCTGAAATGAGTTTCCTCCGCAGGGTGTCTGGGCTCTCCTTTAGAGATAGGGTAAGAAGCTTGGTCATCCGGGAAGGAGCCAGTTGAGGTGGCTTGGGCATCTAATCAGGATGCCTCCTGGACACCTCCCTGGTGAGGTGTTCTGGGCACGTCCCACTGGGAGGAGACCCAGAGGAAGACCCAGGACACCCTGGAGGGACTTTGTTTCTCAGCTGGCCTGGGAACGCCTTGGGATTCCCCCGGAGGGGCTTGCCCGAGTGACTGGGGAGAGGGAAGTCTGGATCTCCCTGCTTAGGCTGCTGCCCCCACGACCCGACCTCAGATTAGCGGATTGATGGATGGATGGATGGATGGATGGATGGATGGATGGATGGATGGATGGAACTTTAGAAATTTGATTGATTTTTTTTTTTTTTTGCACTTATATTAAGTCTACCTTGAAGAAGAAGAAACACCCCTTAAACTTTTTCATATTATGTCATGTAAAAGCCACATCCTTTAATGTGTTTTATTGGGATTTTAAGTGACAGCCCAACATGATAAGTTAATTTAAGTTTATTTGTATAGAACATTTCAGCAGCAAGGCAATTCAAAGTGCTTCACATCATAAAAACATCAATCAATGATACAGCAAAATCATCAAAAACATTGAGCAAAATCATTGGGAAAATATCAGTGTATCAAAATCATAAGGATCATCAAGCAAATATCTACAAGCAAATATAGTTTAAAAATATTTATCAGTGATCCACTTACTTTATTTAACTGATTTACTCTGAAACTTCCCAAATTAAGGGACATTCAACACAATCATCTCCACCTTTTTCTCTCATTGTTTTATATATTGATAAGTCTGGGGGAGGAGGCACCCCTGAGGCCTTTGATGTTCTGGAATGTGCTTAATAGTAAAGCTGAAGGAAAATGACACATGGTTTTCTAATTTTTCTTCCAAATAAAATCATCAAAATGTTGCATCCTTTTACATTCAGTACCCCAAGTCACTACTCTACAGAACCAACTTTTGGTGTAATTACAACCACAAGTCACAATGTGACAAAATCGGAAAAAAAAATCAACATATAATATATAGCAATATAATAAATGTTATAAAATAACATCACTGTTGAATAATTTCTCACACTCCATGCATGAAACTGTTGCTGAGCTGGAGAGCTCCTTCAGTAACAGACTGCTACACCTATGTGCACAAAGGAGCGTCATAGGAGATCCTTCCTGCCAGCATCTGTTCGACTCTATTACCATCACTGCTCCCAACAAACTCAGTAAGTGTTTACATACATGCTGGTATTTCCACTGTCATTTGCACAGTTTTACTCATTTTAAATAACATTTCTGCTAGGTTCTCCAGTTTTATTTTCATATATTATAAATATTTTGTGGTCTTTAATGCTGAAATAGACATGCACATTATGTACATTATCCTACTCAGTTGCACATTCCTTTGGATTTAAGTATGCTATTTTTTTTAACTGCACAGTATATTATTATGTTATAATATTGCCCTTTCTTTAACAGTGTGTTATTTTAATTATGTTTTTTATATATGTTAATATTTTTATCTTTGTGTGAATCTACATGTCTTGATGTTCTGTCACCTTACTGTTGTTGCACCTAATTTTCCCCACTGTGGGACAATAAAGGTTATCTGTAGTCTATTCTATTCTATTCTATTCTATTCTATGTTCTAATTTTATGAATAAATATTTACTTGGGAAGAAACCTATCTGTACCAGGTGCATGTGTACATATGTTTTTATTTTTTATTTTGTATTTCTTTCTAATAGAATTGTATTCAATATTGGTGTTAGGCCAGTATATGCAAGAAGAGCACGAGGTGCTGCACTCGCTGTGATGAGCCTGAGTCCTGACCAGTACATATTGTGTTTCATGTAGATAAACAGCATTTCATCTCATCCTGTCTCTTGGCCATTATTCATTATACAACACAATGCAGAGTTATATTTGGACTGAGCCGAAATAGTATACAGTTAAGTTCAGCCAGAAATTGTATATTATAGTGTAACCTTACTTTTAATATTAAAAATCCCTCACAAACTGACTGAACATTCAGAACAGTCTGTAATGTTAATATTGAAATATATTACTTATACTCCATGTAGTTCCAGCATTTTTTACCGAGTCAAACTCAGTATTTTCAAGAGAATCCCCAGAGTGTGAAGGTCTGTGTAAACACTGAATAACTTTTAATGACGTTTTCATCTTTATGGTCGCCAATTCTCTCTGTTCTCTCCTCATTATGTTCACCACTGCCGTACTGTAAATCTGTCCCCTACCATTAGGATATGTTTAATAAAAAGGTAAGGTACAAGATGTGGCCATGCCTAGAAATCACCCAATAAACAGAAATAGAAATCCCCAAAGGACTTTTGGGGTCTTTTGCAAAATGTTCTGATCTGTTGCTTAGACCTAAAGTCAGATAGAATCGAAAGTCAGAAGCGACAGGTGATATTCCCAATCCTAAGGCTTAAAGAACAAGCATATCTTGTGTCCAAGGTCTACTTTTCCTAGCAGCTGCAGATCCAAGCCTCTTCATTTTTGATCCTCTCCAATCAGCAGGAAGCTTACTGTGTTGACAGCTGCAGGTAGAGGCTCCCAAGAAACAAACTTCTCATGAGGTTTTGCTGGAATTTGGGGGTTTCACCCTACCTCAGTGTTTTTCTCCAGCTTGTTTCTTGAATGCCACAGCTGTCTGTTTGACATATGCATACCTTCCACAGCGAAAGATAAACACAGCTTCACAGTTCAGCAGGGAGAAGAGGAATTTTCTGCGTTTTAAATTCTGTCTCCCAGTGTGTCATAGATTTATAGAAAGTCAGGGAGGGTTTGCATGTTGATGACAGGGGGCTGTGTGGATATTTATATATCTACTCTATGAGTCACAGCAGGGGAATCACATTAGCCACAGCTGTACTGTCACCATTGGACTCTTCAACTGGATTCTCACTCTCCTCAGCTCTCCCGTACCTCCCTCTCTCCAGTTCTGTATTTAAAACTCACCAGGTCCCTATGTTTTATAATCCGTGCAGGACCTGGGAGAAGACATGAAATATTTTCAGCTCCAGATGTCTGAGGGTTTGAAGGGGGCCGTTTGGGGACTGGCTGATGATAGCAGTGGAGCAGTAATAACCCACAAGCACTGAGAAATAGCTTCAGTGATTATGTGGGCTCTGTTGCACTACTGGTTGTTCATGATGTAGAGCACCCAACTACTGGCAGACTGTGCGGCAGAGTGCTGGAAGGAGGGATATGGATGACTTTTAATAGAAAAGCAACCCCAAATTTCAGAAACTCTGTCTACTCTGTCAGTGCTAAGTGAGAGTGCATCGTCCTCTGTTGGATGCTTACAATCAATGGTTTGGGTGACATATCAGGCATAAAATATTGACCACTGAAAGGTGAAATGAATACCATAGATGATGAGGTATTTCTGGTTTGCAGTGGTCAACATCAATCTTCAAGGAAGGAAGAGTGTGATGGGGTCATAGGTGCATGTGCAAAGCAAAGGGGGAGCCATATGGTGTGGTCCAACAAATGAGTACTGTAGCTCAAATTGGGGAAAAAGTTAATGTTGGTTCTGACAGAAAGTTGTCAGAAGACACAACACATCACAGACCAGTCAAGATGCCTCTGCCCACCCCAGTCTGCTGTCAAAAGTTTGAGTATTTATCGAAGGAGATATAAGTTTGTCCCATAACCGATGGGTTACTGGTTTGAACCCGCGCTTAATGTGTGTCCATCACTGTGTCCTTAGGCAAGGCAATTCAGCTGGCTTGCCTGCTGGTGGTGGTCAGAGGGCCTGGTGGTTTCTGTCAGACTGCCCCAGGGCAGCTGTTGCGACAGTGGAGTAGCTCACCACCATCAGTGTGTGAATTACTAAATGTAGTGTAAAGCGCTTCGGACTTGATAAAACACAGTGGTTCTCAACAGTTTTCACACTCACACCCTGAATTGAAATACTATTGACATGATACTAATTTTTATCTGTACAACCACTGGCACCAGCATTCTGCATTCAGTCACCTGGTTCATCAAAGCTGATTTTATTAATCAGGTTTGATGATTGCAACCCATTTTCTTTTAAGTCTTAACAAAATAAGAAGTGGATGACAGAAAAGGAGGCTGGGTTTGATGATTCAAGAATCTTTTCCCTCATGTGGCTGGCCGAGTGCTTTATGTGTCTGGGGAAAACATGGCACCAGCATGCACAATGTGAAAAAGCAAGACACAGGACACAGCTGGATGGTTAGGACACTCTTCTGCTGAGGAATCTTGAGTCTTAAATCCGTGTGGGTGTTATATTAACATGTAACCCTATGTAGGCATTGTTGAAGACCATGTATTCCCTTAATAGGATGATTATTCCTTCATGGTTCTTGTCTCTTTAAGAAGATAATGACAAAGAGGGGTCAAACACAGTATTAAGCAGGTGGTTATAATGTTTTGCCTACCCTTGTAGTAAAATTTTCACTTTATTGGAAACTATAACAAAGTATAGTACTACTAACAATCATCTTTTTAGCTGGAGTATTAATAAAAAATGGGTGAAAATCTGAACAGTATAATAATGTTTTATTTAGCATCTTCCATCATGCAGACATCTGTGAGGGTTTTTCCATGTTAGATTTTGTCAAGGAAAATAAATATTGTTTCTTTCCATTCGAGTGTCTTCTCTCAACCCCAGATAACGCCAATACTAATATCCCGAGCTGCTTAGCAGAACACACAAACTGATCCCTGACCCGACGATGGCTTTCTGAGCTGCTGGTCACAGAGCTTGTTCTGCATTATCTGTTTGGTTTGGTCCACTGGAAGGCAACTGAAGTCAGACTCAACCGCTCTACAATTCTCTCTGCCTCTGCTTCTGTTTGATTCAGCCAAGGCAACAAAAATGTTTGCTATAAATAAGGGTCTATATAAAAATAAGAGTATTCACTTAACAGTTTGGAATTTGATGCCATATTTATATAAAAAAGTGGTATAATGTTCCAAACTAAGTTGGCTACACTTCCTTCTGTGTTTCATCTTTTGAATAGTTGGCTGTTTGTTGGCTGTAAAGTCAATTTCAGATACATCAAATAAGATGGATGGATGCAAAGCCAGAAACTTTGAGTTTGAAAGGTTGCTGTACTTTTATCTATTTCTAAGATTCAATTACATGGATTGTGATGCCACATTATGTAAAAATGCCACAATATGTAACAATGTAATGAAATCGAGCTTCAAAATGGAATAAAACATAATTGAAACCGCGTTATATAATAATCTACACAAAATATAATTCTTATATAATCCTTGAACGCATTTTGTAATACATTCTGCTGCATTACTACAAAACGTGGAGCTCATGTCCTGAGAAGGAGGCATACATACAATGAAAGAAGAAATTGCTTGTCAAATATTTTGAACATTTAGCAAATATACAACAAAAACAATAAAAAATAGATTCAAATAATAATAAGAAATAGACTTTGAGCTGCAGGAATATCAAATATTTCCAGTGCACCATCAATTAATGGCAGCATACTGTTATGTAATGATGCCTGAAGAAACATGTCTGTAGCTATGGCAGAGAAAAGGTGATGCAGATTATACTTATCTGCTGTATGTTTGGGCAAAAGATGTCTGCATGGGACACAGTGCAGCCAGACTGCTGACAATTTATGCAATTAAACATAAATGAAAAACACCACAGCATAACAAAACTTTTCTTGTGCCATGTTACTAAAACTGAAGGTTAACATCCACCAGAGACCAACGTCAAAGGGACATTGAAGGTAAAAAAAAAAAAAAGATAAAATAAAAAGAACTGTCCTGTGCACAATAGCCCCCCAACACACACACACACACACACACACACACACACACACACACACACACACACACACACACACACACACAAAAGAAAAAAAAAATTTGATGATCGTATAAAGCACGTCCATGTTGTAATCAATTATTAATGCAAACAGTATATTGATAAGAACCTGTTTGTGTGTCTTGATCACTCTGCCTTGAACGGCCTCTAGCTTTTTTACTTTTTTATGTGTCCTGTCCGGCAGGGTGGCACTCAGAATTGTCGTCTGAATGTCAAGGTAAGGCCAACAGATTTGCTTTCACAAGCGAAGCATTACGGCTTTCGCCATGATGTTCCACTTGGTGTATATTTGAAACTTTATTAAAAATTGCCTTGGGTTTATTTCAAAAGTAATGCACACAAAGACAAAAAAGGGGGAAAGAAAAAGAGAAAGATGGAGAAAAGGTTTAAAGAGAAAAAAGGAGAAAGAAGTAGAGAAGAGAAAAAAGCACAGAGAAAACGAGTCAACACCCTTAACATCTGCCTTGAGACCATCGGAAAGAGAAAACAAAACAAAACCGAGAATAAACAACAACAAACAACATATGCATGTATAATAATAACAATTATAACTTCAGTGGAAAGTACAGAGTACAAGGTAATACAAGATGTATTTAGTGGCCCAAGCCCCGAAGTGACACTACCCTCCAGTAGAGGCCCAGGCGAGCCAGGGCACCCAGGCCCTGACAGGGAGCCACCAGGGTGAGACAGCACATACCCCAGCACCCGGCCCCAGACACCAAGAGCCACCAACGCACCAGCGGGCAGAGGCACCAACCACCGGAGGGGAGGGTGACAGGGGAAATAGGACCTACATTTTTAATAGATGATCCAAGAGAGGGGGCAGCCCAGAACCCAACCTGACAGATACACAGCCACACACAAAGACAATCACGCATTCCCACCCATATGCTCACATACAGGCATTCATATCCACTCACCCAACATAAATTAAAAAAAAAAAAAAAAAAAAAAAAAAAAAAACGTTATACACCCACTTTCACTCCCCAAACACACTCTATACTCCCAAGCCAATGTAATGTCATGACCTGTCCCTGGACCTAGGAGATGGTTCCCTTCTCTCTGGGGTGGAGAAGAGCAAACAGTCCAGCTGACCAGAGCAGTCCCAGGGTGAAATACCCCACCCCCCACTGAGCCCCAATCTCAATCTCAATCCCGCGGACCCTCCACCCCCGACAAACCCAGAGGGCCACCCCCAACCAGTGCACCAACATCGAACATGCACCCCCGAACAGATCTCACAAATCTCCCGTATACAGGGGGGCAAGTGCTAGATGATGCAACTGTAATACCCTTGATGGTGTTTCCAACCAAGTTTTGTTGATCTTACATTTATTTTTTACTATAGATTTAATTTGTTGATATTCCATAAATTTAGTCTCATCAATCCTATACTGTATTATTAATCTGTTAAATGGACTAAAGTCTACCTCCTCATATATGTGTTCCAGGTATTCATTTCCTTTACACCTCCAACCTTGGAAGTTTATCATATTATTTTGTTGTAGGATGTCAGGGATCTTCCAGATGGGTGTACGTCTGCATGGGATTAGTGAAGATGCTATCATTTTAAGAAACTCCCACCATGCTGTTAGAGACGAGCTAATATTGATGATTTTAAAGCATACCTGTCGTTTTATGTTTGAGTTAATGAATGGAAAGTCTGAAATCATTATATTGTTGCATAGTGTCTGTTTTACGTCAAACCAAGATTCATCAAGGGGGTTATGTTTTAAAAATCTTGAGATATGAAGGCTCCCCATAAATTTAGCCTGGCAGACTCTCTCCAGCCTACCTGCATTATCCATCACTGGGCCACACCTCTGCTGCTGCCATTTATCATCCAGGATTCTGGATATAAGGCTCACAATCCATGGTTCCGTCTGCTCACCAGCCAAGCTTCGTGCAGGTGTCTGACTCCATCTTGTCAGAGTGATCCAGCCAGCTCCCCACTCCTTCCTTGTGGATCCTGGTTCTTTCACACTGCACGCAAAAGCGCCTGCTCAGCTGCCCGCTCGGATTATCCTTTTCCTCTTCACAGCTCAGATCCAGGAATCTCTCCCACCTTCAGCCCTGGCTCGCTCAGGTCGCCTGCCTCACTTCTTTTGCCCTTTGGGGACTCCCCGCCGCCCACCCCTCATCTTAGTTCCTCCACCATCATCAGTGGTGAGTGAACCCACAAATCACCTGTTCCTCTGTCTCACTGAGGGAGTCGTCCTTCCTTCGCTCTGGCTCCTGCTTTTGGTTGTCTGACTGCTTCAGCCCCCTATCTGGTGACTTTACTCCCCTGGGGCGGGTGCCTGTATGTACTGGATCAAACACTCCACTGGTGCAGTTCGCAGCGTTGTCCACTTGCAGCAAAAACATAGAAGCCTGAGTCGTGATTTAAATCATCCCTTGTTACTCAAAAGATGCAAATTTTCAGCACACTTTGCTGACTTTAATTATACCGGCCCAATACTATATGATATAGTACGCCGACTTTGTAACTGCCTCAGGAGTGTGTAGGTTCAGGTCTGAGTCCATCACCACACTTGGCTTTCTGGCCTGATCGGTTCTCTCCCATGCTGTTGTCGTGCACTCCGCTGATTTGTTCCAGTTCTGCTCAGACGCCCTCCATCCTCGAGTTTTGGGGGGGGGGGGGTTCAGGGCAGTGCGTTAATGAATGTCCCCTTTACTCCTTCTGTCAGTCCTCAGTACTCTAAGGCATTATTCGTATCGCAATAGTCTGTTGCCCGTTGGGCCTTCATAGGAATAAACCACATCGTCGCCCACGCAATAAACCGCCATGGTCAAAGCTACTAATTAAAGTCCAAGTCCATTATTCCTATTCTTCATCACTTCACCTAGCTGTCTGTCATTAACAGCTTATCGTCTTAACATCCTCACAAATACACTGTCGCGAGTCCTTGGCCTCAGCATGGCCAGCTTAGCTAGATTTTGTGCAACTCACAAACTCTCCTTTCCTGTCATCTCTTGACTCTGACCATCATTTGTTGCCTCAATCATTGCCACTTTAAGATCCTTTTATCCGCAGCTTAATAGCAGTCTTTATTTCTTCTCCAAACGTTAGCAACCTCGTAGCTCTCAAAACCTCTTTTCAAGCCATCCTGTCGACTTCTTCTTAAATAATCTCAAATGCCCAAAAGGGAAACCTCTTGTCCCATCTTTCTGTCCCCTTTCAGGTCTCACTCAGATTTGCTCGTCAGCGCCCCAAACTCAGCTCTCCCTTAAAACCTCTGTCCCCACTCCTGAAGGCTTCCTCATGTTCACTGCCTGGAACTCTTCTGGAAATTCTAGTGTTGCATAAACTTCTCTCAAACCATCCTCAGGCCACTCATTTAGGCTAGGGGCTGCATCGCCGCAGTCACTCAGGGTATACTGATAGCTTGACTTCAGTAGCTGGTCATCAGCTGCCTTCTCCTTCCATATCTTCCCGGACCTCCTTTCTGTTCTCGCTGCCCGTTGCTCTCAGCATAAAGGTAAGCTCACCTAGCACTGACTGGTGGTGGAGTGTTTTACAGTATCTAAACTTTTCTTTCTTTGCCTTTCGCAAGGCCCCATGCAGCCTTTTTGCAAGGCTCCATGCAGCCTCTGGCGAGGCCTCATTCAGCCTTTTCGCAAGGCCCCATTCAGCCTCTCACAGGCCTCATTCTGCCTCTTGCTAACAGCCAGATCAACCTTCTCTTCACCTTAACAGATGTATACCTTCATTATCTCTCCCCTAGTGTTGAGCAAACCTTACTTTGTCACCATCTTTAACCCATTGACTCTCCTCTTACTCCTGCATCGTTAACCCCTCTTCCTCATCCCTTAGCTCAGCCTCAGCACCCTCTTTTGGGGGGAAGCCAACCCTAAATCATCACCCTGCGTTGTTCTTTCAAGCTCATGGCAATTCTTAGAACACACATCTTCTGCTGGGGTCTGAGCGCCAAAGAAAAAGTCAATAAAACTCTCTAATTGTCTCTGTCTCTGTATGAGTCTCTCCAGGTTGAAATGAAGGCTCACCATAAATTCAGCCTTGGCAGACTCTCTCCAGCCTACCTGCATTATCCATCACCGGGCCACACCTCTGCTGCTGCCAATTATCATCCAGAATTGCAGATATGAGGCTCATAATCCATGGTTCCACCTGCTCGCCAGCCAAGCTTCATCCCATCACCACCCTGTCTCCACTCTTGCCCTCTCAGGATCTTCTGGGCTCCCTTTCCTCCATCTCTACTCCACCACCAGGTCCGGTATTAGGCTAATACGTGGGGATTTATCTTTCCAAAGAAATTTAGAGATAAAGGAGTCCAAGGATCTAAACCAGTCAGATGATGATTTATTTGGAGTCATTGAGAATAAGTTATTAATTGTAGGCAAAACCATCATTTTTATTGAAGCTCCACTTCCCATGTGAGATATGGGTAGAGATTTCAATCTCACAAGATCATCCTCAACTTTTTTTAAAAGCGGGATGTGGTTTAGTTCTGTTAAATCTGTCAATCTCGGAGAGGCATTGATACTCTAATATGTAATATTCCCTGAGTGCAGTTGTGTAGTAGGGGAATTGATTGTCAAATATTTTGAAGATTTAACAAATGTTCAAAAAGGGACATTGAAGCTAAAAAAATATAAAATAAAAAGAACTGTCCTGTGCACAATAACGCCCCCCCCCCCCACAAAAAGACATCTTTTTGAGAATGGTATAATGCATGTTCATGTTATAATGAATTATTATTACAAACAGCATATTGCGAACCTGTTTGCATGTTTTGATCGCTCTGCCTTTAACAGCCTCTAGGTTAATATCAGGATCTGGCTTTATAAATAGACAACTAAAGTTTAGCATTTACTGACCAAAGTTTCAAGGATTTTAATGTGTAGTATCTGGGACATGATCGTTATTACAAGTGTATTTATTAGAATGAATACAAATACTGTTTTATAATTGTTACATAATGAGCCACATTATTATATTATCATTTCTAAAATAGAGCTACTTCCGCATTTTGTAATAATCAGCATAAAATGTAATGTTATTACATAATGCGGTAGAATGTATTATAAAATGCGTTCAAGGATTTTATTATGTTTTGCGTTGATTATTACATGATGTGGTTTCAATTTTGTTTTATTACATTTTGAAGCCTGATTTTATTACATTACATATTGCAGTGTTATTACATAATGCGGCATTACAATGCATGTTAGGTCAAACGAAGAATCTACCACACCCTTTATGCGTGAGTGTTTGTTTGTGTGCATGGTATCTGCACTGTGTATCTCTTCGTTTCTCTATGAAGCATGAAGGACTTGTCCAATGTGTATACCCTGCCTTTTACCAAATGATTGCTGGAAGCTGACACCCGGGAGTCCCCCCGCAACCCCAGGACATCATTTGGAGGGTACAATGGATGATTGGATGCATGAATGAATGATGTGATGGAGGTTATTGTTTAAGATCTTAATATCAGCTCTACAGTATTTTGTCAATATCAGTACTAATTAACTAACTAAAGACAAACACCCAATTTAGAACTGTGATAATTCATCCATTCAAGGGTCAGGAGTAGGGTTAAATCATCCATTCAAAAATAGCTGGAATTATGTTTATTCCCAAATATCAGCAGGGAATATACAGGCAGTAAGTTGAACTCATCAGTTGGTCAGCTACCTGGGACTCTGTCGACAGAAGATTCTGAAAGCTGTTGGACAAATATTTTCATTGGAGAATGAACAGGAAATAAAAGCCTTGAGGATCCCTTGACCTCTCTGTCCCCCCTCTGGATGACATGTACTGCACCAGAAGAAGATAGAAGGAAAAAAAAACTTGGGCTACTGCAATGCACTTTTCATCTAAATCCCAAATAAAGGCAGTCAAAACTGCAGTATATCCAAAACCATACTGCTAGGATCAAGATGAGAATGAGGAACTATCAGGACATCCCTCTTATCCCTCTTTCACTTCATTGGCTCCAGGTCTCTGCTAGGATAGAGTACAAGGTTTCTCTTCTCACCTTTTAATGTCTTCATAGCACTGCTCACCCTTCAGAGGCTCTCATCCATTACACGACCCTCTATCTCCTGCACTGAAGAGCCTGAACCCTCATCTCCACAACTTTGGAACATCTTCCCTGACAACCTGAAGACTCCAAGGGGACACAAGACTTTCCTTTTATGGAACAATTTAATTAATAAATATTAATATAAATATGTGTATCAAATAAAATTAAAACCTGAATTTGAACAGCATAGGTTATAGGAATTGAATAGAATTCAGGTGTTGTAGGTCCCTGGTGAAAGGATAAGCGGGCAGACGCAGTAACCTGTTTTGACAGGAGAAACGAATGAACAGCAGGAGACAGTGTTGTTACACTGGAAGCTCTCATCTGAATTTATTCCTGGTTACAATCATAAAGTCACCACACAACTTTGTCAAACTATTGTGATCCAACAATCACACTCTTACGAGGTCCGTTATAGCACAATATCAACTTACTGCTACATCACGAAATTTTACTTTGTAACTTAATGTCCATTATAGACAGTTATCCCAACCATATGCATTGCTTACTAAACACCTGTGGAAATACTCTGAGAGTTGCTAACTGAGAGCCTATAATCTCACAACAGTGATAACACAATTGAGCACCAAATACACCAAATTTGGTACACCAAATGTACAAAACCTGCAAAACCTTGTCTGAAACAACAGGCATTTCAAGTGAATCACAGTTTTGCATCAAACTCAAAACAACATCATTCAATGACAACAAATGGCCCAAGCCCTCATCCTCAGACTTGGCCAACTCCTGGGACTGCAGAAATGTAAGGATATAATCTATGCAGCTTTCTTCATCAGTCAAACTCAGCTTGTCTGCTCCATGCTGCTCCTTTCCCAATGTCATCACCACCTCATAGGCTTGAGGGCCAAACAGCTGGTATAAGTTCTTTGATGCCCCGTTACCGACATGATGTGCATTGATGTGCTGCCTCAGATGATATAGCAGTTTGGCGCCCTCACAGCTCAAGACCCTCTTCCTCTGGTTTCCTTTCCTGGACACCAACTGGCCAGCTCCTTAGCTACAGTCATGTCGCCTTGCTTCTGTGGTCACACGCTGGACAGCACCTCTCTCCAACAGCAGGTAGTTTCTTTGGTCTTGGTGTTCATATATCACTGGATCAGCAGCCGGTTCAGCAGGGGACTGTTTGCTGTCTTTAGTGGTTGGGTCTCGGAACTGGAGAGAAACGAACTCGGTGGTGCAGGAGGGGGAAAGAGGGTGAACCCCCATCAAAGTATTTACCTTGTGAAATAATGAGAAACAGTTAAGTATAAAATCAAGATTTAATGCCAAAAATGATCAGTGTACAGAGTATACAAATGAACAGATGACATTCACCTTTGGTACCGGCTCCCCCCAGCCCATCTTAAGGATGAACCGAGAGGAGCAAAGAATGGAGCGTGAGCCCTGCTTTTATCTCTGCCTCACTCTTACCCCTCCTAAAGGGTGTCATCCTCTTGTATCAGTTTATCCTTGATAAGTGTGTTGCATTTTATGTGATATCAGTGGTTATGTTGTGTAAGCTGTAGCGGTGAGCAGTGTGGCACATAGGCAAGTAAGTAGGGCAGATATGTTTAATTAGAGCAGCAAAGAGATGATTAGAAAAGGCCACAAAAATCATACATCCACAACAAGACAAATGTCCTAAAACATTTAACAGAACAATATTTGCATGGGAGCTTTTTGGACTAATTCAGAGAACACTGGGAGTCTATAAACATCCAGCATAATGTGCACCACAGGTTTCCTAAAGCTAACATTCAAGTGTCTCACACTGAAAACAGTCAAAATCAATATGTTGTTATAAATACACCAGGGTAAAATATCCCAGATATCTCTCAATAATGTTGATAATCATGTTAATTATTTGTTGGCTTTTAGCTTACCATGGAAGTAATTTGTTTTAACAGGAGAAATGAATGAACAGCGGGGGACAGTGTTGTTACACTGGTAGCTCTCATCTGAATGGAGGGGAGCTTTCTCTGCACTGAAATGATGCACCATCAACCCCAGAAATGCCCCTCTTCTGCCACTTAGCAGCACATTTGTGCTACTGCACAGCTTTGTTATAAGGATTTTTGATTACTGCTCAAACAGTGTCATGTCCTAAAATTAAGATCACAAAACAAATGTGACCACTCTTTAGGGGAGGGTCATACAGGCTCAGGGTGCATTCACACCAGCCCTGTTTAGTCCACTTTAATCAAACTCTAGTTTATTTCCCTAGAAAGTCTGGTTTGTTTGGGGAAGTGTGAATGCGTAATCGAACTCTGATGCAGACCAAAAAGGTGAACTCTGGTCCATCTAAAAACCTAGGTCTCAGCTCAGTTGAAGTGAACTTTGGTGCAGTATACTGCATATGTGAACACCAAGCAGACCAGAGACCTTTCTAAAATCTGGAAGGATAATATTGCACAGGGCATTCTGGGTAAATCCAACCAATGTCTACCACTAGAGGGAGAAATGACTCATGGTCTTTTATCAACAACAAAAGAGAAATCCTACAACCGCTAAAATCTGACACCACTCCATTTTTGTTTACATTTCATTAAGAAGGAAGTTGCGCTCAGTGTCTCCTTCAAAGATTTTTGTGTTTTTGTGTTTCCTTCAGTGGTTCTTGGGGCAGTGGCACCACAGGCAAGGGGATAAACAGGTTTTCCAAAGGGTTTGGTTTGTTTGACACAGTGCAGTGTGAAAGCAAATCGCACCAGCTGAAAATGTAACAAATGATGCAATTTTGGTCCCCTATCGAACCGAGTCTACCAGATAATCGGGGGTGAAAGCCCCCTTAAAACTTTATATAATGTAACATAAAACATAAACTTAAAAAAATTGCACATTTGGAGTTGTAATTTTTTTTTAAGTGTTCACTCTACCGTCTGTTCAACACTGATCATGTTTGACCTATTTTGAAACCATTGCATCTTTCCACAATGTTCTAACTATCAGGATTTAAGGTCAGGATCTCAGAGCTTCCCAGGACCAGATCAGTGTCAGGATTTTCAAACACGTTCTGAAGGAAGTGTCAGTTCATTTTTCCTGCTCAACATATAATATGATAACAGTGCCTGAAGATCAGAGTTGGTTAGATGATCTCTCAGGATAATCTCTTCTGTTAATTAGATTTTGTATGGCCTGTCAGTGAATAAAAAAGTATGAGAAAAGCTTTATAAAAGTTTTTTTTTCCTTCTCTGGGTGCGTTGACAATCAACTGCCTCGGCATTTAGGGGAACACACTAACTCTGCCACAGCTATTTGCTATCGTATAGATTGTTAGGGCATGTTCTCAATACTGATGGATGGTTTAAAGACTCCAAATTATTTGTCTATCTGTTGAGACAAATAGTCTCAACACTCTTTTTTTGAAGTTGAGTTCATCCTATGTTTTTTGACAAAAGCCCTGTGTCAAGGGCTTTTGTCAAGTACAACATAGGGTGAAAAATGATTCAAAACTGTGGAAGTAGTTTTTAGAGTGGCTGACATCTACACACAAAGCTAAAGGACACACAGGTTCAAACGGTACACAAAAAACACACTTGCATTAAAAGACCACATATACCTAATCCTAGACACTAAATAAATCACTTCCATTTGGCTGCCATTTTGTCTAATGCAAAATTAAAAAAACAAAAAAAAAACAAAACCCATCTATAACGTATTTTTAATTTCTGGGGCTACACCAACTCAGCGGACAAAGTTTATGCATATTTAAATACAGGTAAATCCAGCCTCTTCTCTACAGCACAGAAGCCACAGATGTGCACCATAATCATATGAATAATCATAAATATTCACCACTGATTAAAAGATTAGAAAATTAATCTCTCAAGAACTCCAAGCACTAATCCTAAACCCTGAGGAGTAAACAAACTCCTGCTCAGCCCTGATCAATAAATTCCCCAGGGTGACAAAGAGAAGGGAGCTAACAAGGACTGACAAAACACTCTGATTGCTTATGCTTATTAAATATTCTGTGCATAATTATATTTGTGAATTCTGAAGGATCTTCTGAAACTGGCACTTATATCTTCGAGGCACATTAAGAAAAACATGAAGCTCAAATCTGCAATGTGAACATTTCACAACTGAAAACCTGGTTGAACCGACATTTGGGATTCTTGACGTTCTGCATGTTGCTCAGTATCTTATGAGGTTATCATATGGTCCTTTAATGCAAGTGTCATGTGTTTCTGTGTGAACCGTTTGAACCTATGTGTGCCTTAGCTTTGTGTGTATGGTTTTCTGTCAGATGATTCTCTGTATTGAGTCATAGGTCATTAAGATGCTTGGCTGGCTTTGATGCTGACGGCCTCCTAAATGGATAAGAAACGCCTGTCCTTCACTATGACTGCTCAGTATCTTGTAATGCATAACATGATGTGACACACACTCCGTCTTGAAAAACACACAAGTGCACATCTGACAGAGAGGAGGAAAACACTACTCACTCTCACCAGTGACAACTGCTGAAATAAACTGTTTACTTTACATGTGAACCTACTTACCGATCTGCCACTTTCAATTCTTTGTTAAAAGTCTGACTAAGCAGCAAGGAACAGAAAGAAAAGCCAGAGAATCATAAATGGTGAGAGTGTATCTGGTCAATAAAATTGTTGTTCTAGATATTCAGCTGACCAGTGATGCTACTTCCAAGCCATACATTTTTGAGACAACCCAGCAGGAGAGAAGCAGTTCAGTGTGGCAGGGATACAAGAAACCTTAGAAGTCTACACTCACTGACTTTGCTTTTGTAGGTTCATCTTTTCAGTTACTAATAGGAAATCAGTGAGCCACAAAGATAGAAATCCATACATCTTGTTAACTATAGTGCAGATGACTTGTTTATAGTCAGTACATTTAGAATTTTTTGAGCTACAGTCCTGACTTTGGTCTATAAAACACTAAATGGTATAGCAGAGAAAACCATTGGGGAGAAACCATGTAGACCCCTCAGGTCTTCAATGACCGTCTCAGTGTTCCAGAACTAAACAAAATGAGGCAGCATTAGCTTCCGTGGTGCTCAGCTCTGGAACAAACTCCATGAATACCTGAGATTTGTTGAAACTATTGGTTCCTTAAAATCAGGACTGAAAACATTCTTTACAGAAGCTTTTCATAAAACAGCTTGACTAATGAACTGATATTGATTACACTCTCTTTTTAAGCAAAATGCAAAGGTTATTATTTATTTATTTTAAACAAACAACAAAAAGATAACAAAAAAGAAAAAAATAAAACAAATAATTGTCATGACAGTTTTACACAAATTGTTTGAAAAGAAGCAGGTAGAAGATAAAAGATCTAATGATCTCCTACCCCAATTATGATGAGGATTATTGCAATTATAAGTTTTTGTTATTTTTAAGATTTTACTGAACTTCTTACAAAAACTCAGAAGGACCAGGGCAGAGAGGACATATTACTTCTCCACCTGGTGAGCTAGCCCCTGGGAGGTCCAGGAGGATAGATACTTGTCCATGGAGCTGCTGCAGCCCGTGGCTGACCCATGGCTGACCCATGGCTGGCCCCAGTCATAGGGCCCTTGGCAGGCGCCTATCACTGGGTGTTTTCCAAGTTCGCACACATCAGCACTCCACCAATACCCCCAGGCCATCGTCACGCCTCCAGTCAGCACCAAACCTGTTCAGGCGCTGGGGTGGGATCAGAAGAGGACCACACCAAGCCCCTGAGCCCAGTCCCCTCATCCCACAGTGTTTACATGTGTCTGTGGTAATGTGAAATGCTGCAGTAAATGCAGGTATGTATGTCTAAGGTGCATTGAAATAGCAACTATTGCTGGTGTTGTGCAACAATGGATCTAGTTTGGCTATGAATAACTTTAAATAGTTGCTAAAGCAATTATTAATAAAACTAGTAACAACAACAGGAAAATAATAGCCAAAAAGTTCAGTCTCAGTTACTGTCCATAAATGCTTGCCTGATAAAGCTGGCATCAAAATAACAATAGATGAAGGGATAAGTCCAGCACTGGCGTTCTTTGAACAGCAATATGCATGTATGGAATAAACACAAAACAACTTCTCTCCAATATACAAGTGTTACAGAGAATAAAAAACAAAAATTAAGCCTATATTTAAATACTTCAATCAACAAACTCACTAAGCTAATAACACTCAACTAAACTACTAAGTAAAAGTTGAAAGAAAGATAAAACTAAGCTACTAAAAGTAGAACAGTAAATATATAAAAATAAGAATAGAACCAATAAAATTATGCAATGATGTCACAGTTCAGTTTGAACCGTGAAGAAACCAGATTTATTAAAGAGAAATTTGGTAATGAGGCCTAATTAGTTTTCAGCTACCTGGTGAACTTTCTGGAGAACTTGACTGCATACTGAGGAGGTAATTTAGCCATTTGATTCAGATGCATTGGACCAGAGACACAACTAAAAAGTTGCAACCCCTGATCTACCATAATATCACAATACAGTATGAATATACATGCTTAAAGACCAAGGTTTGTTTTGAAAAGTATTGTTACTGAGGGAGAATCATCTTGAAGTTAAGATTAACTTAGACTAATTGACAAATTTAGTATGTTTTCCAAATAACCAGTTCATAATGCAAATCAGAAATGAAAACAAAACATTTTTTGAGAAAGTAATGTTTCATTAATTTTACTGCATTAGAAATCAATAACCTTTTGGACAAATGATTCTTCGTCTGTTGATCAATCACCACGATAACAAATCTAATTCAGTGTTTTGGGATACCAAGAAGGTAGCTTAAATGGAGAATAATCTACAGTTTTGTTGTTTTAAACAATCTCTTTTAAGTCCAAAACACCATAAATAACTATAAGCCCGGGTTGAATAATGAAAATTACTCATCAGTCAACAACCTCATAAAATACGATCCTTCTGACTTTTTGGGTTTTAAGCAGGAGGTGTCAGAAAAGTTACCACAGGGATAACTGGCTTGTGGCGGCCAAGCGTTCATAGCAACGTCGCTTTTTGATCCTTCGACGTCGGCTCTTCCTATCATTGTGAAGCAGAATTCACCAAGCGTTGGATTGTTCATCCACTAATAGGGAACGCGAGTTGGGTTAGAACGTCGTGAGACAGGTTAGTTTTACCCTACTGATAATGTGTTGTTGCAATAGTAATCCTGCTCAGTATGAGAGGAACCGCAGGTTCAGACATTTATACTACAGGCCCAATCGCATGTTTGCACCCAAGCAGTTTGAAGTATTAAAATCCCACAGAACACAACAAAACACAGTGACATAGACAATCAAAGAATATTTAGGTTACTTATCCTAAGCCTAAGCTAATTTATCTCTGCCCAGCTGTAACCTTAGGGGAGTCCCTAAGAGCTCCAGGGCTGCTCTCCAGCTGTGGAAATAAAAGCTGTTCAGTTACCAGCACTGCTAGCAAACAGTAGCTTGGAACATGAGGCATCCTCTCAGCGGTGGTTGTGAACAGGCATCAGGCTGTGGCAGTGTCGGTTAGGCTGACACAGGCGACCAGCATTGGTGAAGCTGTACTTCTCTTCTCAGCTCTGGACTGGACGCGGGGTGTGTGTCTTCTCTCTCAGAGGAATGGCAGCAAGTGTCGGTTCATCAATGGGAATCTTGGGAAATCTATAATTCAAAGATTTCTTCTGCAGAATTTTGAATAAGCCAGAGTCAAGGCTTTTTCCACGGGTCCTTGGTAGGAAGTAGGCCTTCCTTGTCCCAGTGAAGAAAGAGGGTGGCTGGGCAACCTCAGGGAGACCTTGATCACACAACTAAACACCCCCTTCTTTGCCGGTGTGAGGGTGGATAAACGTGATTGAGATCTCCCTGATCTTGCCCTCATGAGTTACGTGTAGAAAGAGAGGTAGTTTATATAACAGAGGGCTCTCGGCTAATGCAGTGCGATTAGAAGTTCTTACACCATCTTCCTATAGTTCAGTCATTCATGACTGGAAGCACAACACTGGGCTGTGCAAGAATCCACTGAGTCTCCCCCAACCCTGTGAAGCCCTAAGTGTCTATGGTGTATTGAAATTTAGATGCAGGATGGGCCAGACTTAACGGGGCATCAGGGTATTGTACCACACCCCAGGATCTGCAGATATGTGATGTTGCATACAGTATGTTAGGTTCGGGAGAAGGGGATGGGCACCAAGGGGCCAGTACAAGTCCCCTTGGGGGGCCAGTTCCCCATCTTCCTCCCCACTTGTCATGCCTGTGCCCACACCAACAACTGAGGCAAGGGACCTCCAAGAGGACTGAGCCCCCCGCCAGAAGCCCAGGTGCCCCAAATCCATTCCTTCATACTGTCCCAGTCGCAACAAATGGGGGGCAAGTGGTGGAGGGAATAAGCTTATGGTAAAAATAAAGCTTAAAAAGAAATTCAACTTTTTTTTGGGGGGAAAAAAATAAATAAATAAAAGAAGCCACAAAAAATAAAATAAAATTTTAGGCCACAACATCACAATACATTGCAACATCCTGAAGCAACTGAGACCCTATTTCATCCCATCCGTGTCCCCACAACCCCAGCCAGGGACGCTGGGGAGGCACCCGCCACCCAGCAGCTACCCCACTGAGAGGAAGGCCTGCTTTAAAGTTCCCCACAACTTACTGCTGTGTTCCTAGGTCTTCATGATGTGGTATGTTGACAAATGTTCTGACGAAATTCTAAGACCTTAACAGAACATATGGATTTATATGAAATTTGAGTTATAAAAAGGTGTCATGATAGGTGGAAGTTTTCTAACCCACATGCAGAATCACACAGGTGACAAGGCGGTAAAGGTAAGAGGGTTTATTTAGAGGAATAAACAAGAGGATGGGACCCACAGCGATCTGCTTTCTGGATCTACAAAAGAAGAGAGGCAGGTTAAATGGGGTTCACAGGTAGACTGATGCTGTGGTGACAGAAAGGGAAGAGAGGGCTTACTTGGCTGTTGGTGGTTGTGAGCAAGGAGTGGGTTGTTAGGTCTCAGTGCAGGTTGAGAAGGGGCTCTCATCCATAAGGAAGGTCCAGAGGTCCAAGAGAGAGTGAGTGTCCAGAGAGCAATGAAATCTTGAAGAGAACTTAATGCTGGAAAGCAGGCAGGTTGGTGAAGAAACTGAGAACATCAAACTGCAATCAGCTTCACATAAGTAAATTATCCCTCAGGTGGATCAGGAAAAAACTTGAGAGCTTCAGGTAACCTGGAACACAGGAACATGACAACTTGAGACTGAAATCAAAGTTTCACAGAGACACAGGCGGTGCACCAGACCACAAGAGCTGACCAGAATTATCATCATAAGTAATCATCCAGCAAGGAATGAAGGGTCTGCAGCTCCTTATAAACACCAGCCAGCCTGATGAGAGGACTGGAGCCAGGTGTGCAGCAACACAGAGCGAGTAGAGCTCTCCAGCAGAGATCCTCCCTGAAACAGGAACTCACACTCTCATAGAAAAAACACAAAAACACGCCAAAGTCCTAACATTACCCTCCCCTCAAGGGGCACCCCCTGGCAGCCTAGAAGAAGATGGGTGAGTAGCCTGAAAGTCTCAAATGGATCCAAGATTCAGGAACAAGAAACCCAAGAATGTTCCTGAGGTCCATAACCCTCCCAATCGACCAGGTACTGGAAGCCCCTACTCCATCGTCGGACGTCCAGGATCTTTCTGACCATGTAAGCAGGCTGACTATCAATGTCCCGGCTTTAAAGTGGGTGGAGGGGACCTGGAAGGAGGGAAAAATGGACAGGACAGGTTTGACCAAGGAGACATGAAACATAGGATGAATCTTTAGGCTGTCAGTGAGCTTGAGGCAGACAGAAGCAGGACTGAGGACAGATGAGATCTCAAATGGACCAATAAATCTGGCAGAGGGCTTGTGGTTAGAGGACTTCAAGTTGATATCACATGTGGAGAGCCAAATCTTTTGTCTAGGTGAATACTGGGGAGCAGGAACCCTTATACAATCTGCCAGGAGCGTCAGAGATGGTGCTGGACCAATGTGACAGCAAGGTTTCACTCATCAGAAGAGAACAATGGTGGTTGGTACCCGAGGGAGGACTCGAATGGAGACAGACCTGCAGCTGAACAAACATGACAATTATGTGCATGTTCCACCCAAGGGATGAACACAGACAGCAGAGGGTTGCCTCAAGCTCCTGATTCATACGTTCGGTCTGGCCATTTGTTTCTGAATGGAACCCAGACCTGAGGATTACCTTTGCCCCTAAGGCAGTGCCAAACTCCTTCCAAACCTGAGAAATGAACTGAGGACCTCTGTTTGATAGGATCTCACAAGGGATGCCATGGAGGTGTTTAGGTGTTTAGCCTCTTGAAGATAGGATAGCTTCTTGTGGTCAGTCTACACAATGATGGGGTGTTCACCTCCCTCTAGCCAGTGGCATCACTCATCAAAAGCCATTTTAATGGCAAGAAGTTCATGATCTCTACATCATAATTATGCTCCGCTTGAGACAAGCGACGGGAAAAGAAAGCACATGGGTAAAGTTTATTGTCATTGGATGAGACCTGAGATAGGACTGCACCTACCGCTAAGTCTGAGGCATCAGTTTCGAGGACGAATTGTTTGGTGGGATCCGGCTGACTTAGAATAGGGGCACAGGCAAACTTCTTTCAACTCAGAAAAGGCCTTCTTGGCTTCTGGGGACCAAATGAAGGGCTTCTTGGAGGAAGTGAGATTAGTGAGGGGTAGGGCTGTCTGACTATAATTCTTGATGAATCTTTGGTAGAAGTTTGCAAATCCTAAAAAGCGCTGAAGCTGCTTACGTGAAGATGGAGTGGGCCAGTTGAGGATAGCCTGAACCTTCTTGTGGTCGGTGTTCACCTGCCTGGTCTCCAGAATATATCCCAGGAAGGTGATGGAAGAGGCATGAAACTTGCACTTCTCTGCTTTCACGAACAGTCTATTCTCCAAAAGTCATTGGAGAACCTGTCGAACATGTACCTTGTGCTCAGCGAGGGTCCTTGAAAAGATGAGAATGTCATCAAAGTAAACAAAAACAGTATAGCCTTCGTTTAGCTTGGGTTCTCTCTTGAATCTTATCATTAATTCGGAATCCTAACAAAAGGTGTATTCTATTAAGTAATTTGATTACTTTTTGGTTGCTCTGTAAAGGGGATAAATACAAAAAGTTTTTTACTTGCCAAATGACTGAAAGCAATGTGTTATTTTTCTTCAACTCCACAATTTTATTCTACTTTTGTGTTGGTCTATCAATAAAATCTCAATAAATATGTTTTCAGGCTGTATTGTGGTAATACATTTAAACTACAGACAGTGGTTTGGAACAAGGCTTATTTATTAAAATGGTGATATCAAGATATCTGTTTGCATAGGGTAAAGAGACAAAAACAGCAAATAGTGTTTATGTCTCCCCACAGGGTAATCGTATAAAGAAATTTAGAATACGACAGAGATAGGGTAAAACATTTCCTGGAAGAGATGCTTTTGGTGACATGATGACATGACTCTGACCTGGCTCTCTGACTGGGAAAAACTAAACTGGTTCTTTGATCTGTTTTTTTCTGGAATTACTGAGAAACTGACAAGCACCAGTTCTTGTTTGAATCTGAAACTATGTAGCCAGAAAACCTCGAGGAATGTACATTTAAATACAGATTAACTTGGCAATTTTGCACTGCTCTATCAACTGACTATTCCTAACAAAGAATAAAAGAATACTGAGCAGTTTTTCAGCAGGGATTTAACACAGTTCCTTCTACTTGCTCTTTCTTGTCTTTCATATGTTTGACACAACATTTTAAATGAGAGTTTTATCATCACAGCTGAAGCCAACATCCAGAGCAGTCACAAAAAACTGTGTTATTTTCTACAGGAGGATCTGGAGGACCCTTGTGGGCAGGTACACATGACTGCAAGACATCCCACAGGCTTTGTAATTGAACAAGGGGCAGAGTGTTGAGCAGACTGTCTAAACCAGTCTTCATCAATAACTGCGGCTGATGACTTTGTGCTGCATTCTAAATACTGCTCTCTAGTTATTGTTTGATATACTAGGTGGCATGTGCTCCATGATGACAGTGTTGCGGTCCACCTCCAAATATGATGCAGTGGGGAATTAAATGAGCCTTGGTCAAGCATCCAGTTTTCTTAGGCTGACTTCTATATGAAAATCTCCTGCAACACAGTTAAATAAATTTTACACAAAGAAATGTGCAGAAAGTTCAATAATGTCAGAGAGCCAGGCCCATATGAGAAACAAAGGCCATGAAAGGAGAGAAAGTGTAGTTTGGGGTGAACTGTTGGTGTGTAGATACTGAGAAAAAAATTGACTGTTGTGCCTTGACAGGCAAATGAGAGAAAAAAGAGGCAGAAGTTGGAGAAGAGCATTGAAAATGACTACAGAGAAGAGAAAGAGATGCTTGACTGCTTGCGTCTTTTGTGCCTAGCCCCATAGCCCTCGGGCAGACGGGATGATGGGCACATGAATCAGAAGCTGTCTGCCTGAAAAATGGTTTGAAAAAAAGAAAGAAAGCAAAATGGCCCACTGATTGTCTCTCACAAGGCCTGCACTCTGCTATGAATGAGAGGAAAAGCACCAAAAGCCTCAGAGAGAGGAGGAGAAAGATAGAGTCAACCCAAATGACAAAACAGAGGAGATCAAAAAGCATCTTTGTTACTGGGCAGGGAGGTGACAAGAAGAAAGAAAAAAGGATGAGGTGAAATGAAAAGAGAGCAGAGGAGAAGAGACGAACAAAAAATAGTAGCAAGGGAACTGAGTAACAAGAGAAGAGGGATAAAAAGAAATGAAGGGGAATTACACCAGAGAGCAGATGATGTCTTTGAGCAGACAGTATCTGTACAACATGACTGAGAAAAAGAACAATTGATGGGAAGGAGATGCAGGAAAAAGAAAGCTGGAGAAGTGAATAAAAAGAAGAAGTGATGGAAGGACAGCTACAGTATTTTTTTTATTCAGTTATTTAAAATATCACTCGTTTTTTCTTCCACAAAGATTTTGCAGAAATGATTCATATGGGACAATGTTGGATATTGTACTTTCACTCAAACTTGGATTAGTTTAACGGAGCAAATGGAGACAAAGTTCTGACCAGAATTTAACAGTTTGCTGATGGAAAAGTTGGTTTGTGATTTGAGTTAAACCCCAAAAACATTAAAATCTACAAGCACCGTGTGTCTGTGACTACCTCCCTTGGTGGGCCAGAGGTGGAACTGCAGCAGATCTTATTCAGGCCCCCACACCAGTCATTATATATTTTGTCAGGTGGAAAAGATGTGCAGTTAGTGGTATCACTTCCTGACTGCATCATGCATGAAAAAGCTAGAGTAGCAGTCTGCGACCTTTGGACTCCAAAGAGCCATTTTTGACCTCAGTCGAGCTAAATACAACTTATTTAGAGGCACAAATATGTCATGACTTTTTGAAAAAAGACAACTTCTAAATTTTAATAAATATCTACAAGAGGAACTTTGTCATTAAAAAGAACAACCTGTACTTTATTGCTGTTGTTAAGTTTTTGAATGAAGACAAAGATAAAACCTTTGCATTAAAACAAAGATGGATACATTTTCTTCTATGACATGTTGATAGTTGTGGAAAATGAAAAAAGCACAAAGTTTCAAACCTAATGACAAGGTGAATTGATCTAAAAATATATCTTGGTGCCATTCTGCTGTGGTAACTCAATGAAATCATTCCTTAAAAAATATCTGAAAAAACTGATTAAACCTGTGTTTGTTATCATATCTCTATGTAAAAACATTAATTAGTTCTTTATCATTTTTAGCCAAAATTATTAGGAGTCAATATGTAAGGTCCAAAGAGGCACATATGGCCCCAAAGGTTGCAGAGCCCTGACCTAGAATAAAGCATAACTCAGGATAGCTCAGTTTTGGTGGTGCAGGACCCTAGCTACATCAGATTTCACTAGCATCATAGTGCAGTGAGGAGGGGTCAGCTCTGGCTAATTTGATAAACAAAACAAGATTATGGATTGGCAGCAACTTAAAAGTTTACTGAGTGAAACCGCTTTTTAAGAAGACCCTTGTGAAGTGACAAATCAAATCATACGCTTCAGTTTGTAATAGCAAAGGAAGACACCAGCATCTACTATTTAGGTCATCTGTAACTGAAGTGATAATGTCAGAAAATCTATCATGTCCAAGTTGAGCCCCGATACGACCTATATATCTGCTCTGCTGCTGCATGCTGTCTTATCCTATGGATTTGTTAAAACATGGCAAACTGTTAAAGTACAGTTTAAGCGTACGCACAAAAACAGCCTGTTAGGCTGTTTAAGCTAATTGAGGTTATCACTCTGCCTACATGATGTTAAAGTTCAGCTTAAAAGTCTGCTTGCTAGCATGAACACGTGTCTAAAGTTATTTTCTTTACCTTATTTTAAAGGTAAGTAAGAGGTCAGACACATGGACTTCATTTTTAAACAGTATGAAAAGTTCTCTTTATAGCAGGGTTTCTCTCATAGAAAGCTCAGATTTTTCTGTCATTTAATGGTACATACATATGTTTGTATACTGATAGCAATGGGTGTGATGAAATATCGTCTGTTAGCTGCAGTTTGCTATGTGCTTTTATTCAGACTGAACTGATATCAAGAAGACAAACATGTAGTTGACATAAAAGGCACCCTGCAGACTATAACTGTACAGTCCAAAGTCTTTATCATCACTTTCTGTTTGTGCTTTAGCCTGCTTTTCTAAGTTGATATTCTGGAATATAATGAAAGCTTTGTTTGTGTCACTTACCAAGACAAGTTATGTGTTAACAGTAATGTGTACAGTATAAGTTTGAGTCTCAAAGTATGATTTTATGATATTTTTTTTCTTTGGTGCTTCTGTATAAATATTTAGTATCACCACTTTTTATCTACCACTGCCTATCTGACTCCAGATTCCACTGCACGGCCCTGCCTGAAGGTAAATTTGGAAGAATATTTCCCACTTTAATATAATAAGGAAAATAAAATGATCAAAGTATAAGAATCTGATGTGAAATGTAAATTTGTATTTAACACATTTTAGTTGGTTTCAGCTTATTTATCTTGTATTATTGTTCTGTGCAGAGCCCATTTCTGCATTCGTCTTTTTACAGGTCTCACAATTTTCTTCTCTATTATTTTTATTAAGTCTGCCAAACATTTGAACTAAGTGACAAAGTTTTTGTATAAGGCTCCCACACCACCTCAGCCATTTTATGTGTAGATTAGGGTGATGGCAAGAAGCCTTCCAACATCAAAACTTGGAGTTTATCTCCTAAGACAAGTTGACACAATACCAATGGAAATATGCAAAAAGCCGTTCAGCAATGACAAAGTTTTTAATTGCTTTAACCCAAATAAAGACTTTTCTATTGATTACTTTGAAGAGTACAAAATCCTCACATTGCATTTTTAAAATAAAAAGTAAATAAAAACAGATGATGTACTTTTGAATGTGATAATACCTTTACATAGTTTTACTTTTTTAGGCGGATCTTTGTCTCCTTCCCTATTAAAAGCAAAATTCTTGTCAGGATCTTGGTGTGTGAGTGTGTTTTTTAGTGTCCATTTGTGACTCTCCCCTGAACAGAAGATCTCTGCTGGAGGGCTGCAAGTGTCTCTTCTGACTACTGGGGATTTATGAAGCTGTTGGATGATCAGTTTTTGCATGATGATCAACCTCTCCACTAGTTTCATTTCCCCAGGAAAGTTATTTATGTCTCCTCGATTACCTTGTTCCTGCTAACTCCTCATGTTCTCTTTACCTCCCTGGTTAAAGTTGATGCTGGTTTCATCACCAAACTCCAGATCCATTCACCAGAAACTTCCGAGATATTCTGAGATGTATATTCATTCCACAGTCACTCATTGCTGCTCCATTACCTCCACCTGTCACCCGCTGCCCACTCGTCAACGGTCTCTGTTCAGTGTCTTCTGGATCTCACACTCCATCCATTCCAGTGCTGCTTGAAACCTGGAACATGAACCCTTGCTAAACACCACCCTCTATTACCCATGCTCTGGATTTGAATTTGTCAAGAGGTATGGATAGATTTGAGCTTTTCTGTATCATATTAGCATCAGAGCAGAGATACCCAACTCCAATCTGATGGGATCTAATGCTGTCTGTGGAAGCTAGTCCAATCCACAGGGAGTCAAGTCCGCAACCCACAAGGTTCAAAGATTCATAGTCCAGTTAATATCCTGGTTCCAGAAAGCCCAGAACCTCACCAGACATTTGTTGTCCATGGCCTGAAAGGTCTGCTCCATGATGCTTTTAATTCAAGACTGCTGAGTTGGAAATACACAGATGGAAAAAGGAACGTGGTATATAAATATGTTCAGGGATTGTGATGATTGCGGGGGAATGTGAAAACAAAATCCACAATCAAATCTTTTTCAGCTTACTTGAAAGCTATAAAAGATGTTGTAAACAAACCAAAGAAAAGATAAATAGAAAAAGACTGGCCTCCCTTTAACAATAGAGTTCTTTTCACTTGCTGCTGCCACTAATCGTTTTATTTTTGGTGAGCTCCACCCGTCAGGGAGCTGTCTGCCACTTCAAGACACTTCTTCAGAGTACAAAAAAGCATCAATTTGTCACAAAATTCAGCAGAGAAACAATCAAAGCCTCTCTTGCCCTGCCTGATAAAAGACTCCCTCTCTGCACAAACTTCCCACTTTTTTTCCTCTCTTGCTCTCCTCTCCACTGTTTCAGTCTCTTTAAACTTTACATCTCTAGCTCCATCCAAGTCAGACGAACGTGGTGCTCTGGCCTCATTCCAGCCTTGTCTCAGGGAACAGCTGGTTTCAATTAGGTCCCCTTTCAGGTTCTGTGTTCATGTTCTGATGTGTACACACACACATACACAATACACAGAGTAGAACAGCCTGCTTTTTTTGGCTCACTGCTCAGCTGAAGAAGTAATGGAATAATCTGACCAAAATATTGGCTATGCAGTGAAGCGTTCAGGGCTGTGCTTTATATCCCTCTATTAGACCTGGTTGGTCAAACAGTCACTGAGCCTAAAGAAACAGTAATGTGCTGTCCTAATCTAATGTGGATATGGAATCCATAGTCATACTTTGGTTAGATTTGGACAATATTTTTAAAATATGTGACCACTGAAGGCTTTTAATCCTCAGTTAGACATTTGTTTGAAGTAAAGATATCTATAGTTCTGAAAAGCAACTGTAAGTAATTCCATTAGTAAATAATTCTTTTAGTGCTGACTGATTTAAAGGGGGGTATTGTGTATTTTCCAGGCACATAATGTCATTTTATAGTACAATATATTAACTATATTACTTTCAGTTGTTGTAAAAATGCTGTATATATCAAAAATACCTTACATGAAATCTGACTTCGCAATTTGACACCTTGAAATTGGCCTTTAGGAATCTCCTACCCTTTCCAACACACTGCCTTCAGCACGTCGTCATAACAATGCTTCTCCATGATGCTGTTTTCAACCATTCTTAGGAGCACTGGACTGAGAAGTCATTCTATGATAAGCTCAGCAGACGCACAGTTCCACCAGGGGTTTACTAATTGCTGCTGCTGCAAGTCTGGTGGAGCTGTATGGGGGAGGCACAAGGGGAGGGGTGCTCTGTGAGGTGGAGTGTGAGCTGGATACTGCAGCTCCAAGCAGGAGCTTTGGGGAAATAGGCAGCGCTTTGTGAGAGCAAGCATTTAGGCACCCCTGAATGGCTGCCAGGGGAGATTCAAGGATTCCTCAAACATGCATGAAAGAATCAAAGCAACATTCCAGGTATGTTTTTGATGAGGGAATAACATTAAAACATGATATAAAAAGTCAGTTTTACATAATACCCACCCCCCCTTTAGTTGTAACTTTGGTAACCATTTATTCCGTTGATCTAGGCAACCAACATATTCCACTTGTTAGATACGTGTCAGCTTTTCTGTTGCAACTAAAGTCGCCTTCCTGGGCTTCATTTATAAATAAAACACTCAACAGCTTAGAACTTTACAGTTTTTCATGAAATTTTAAGTCAAGTTTATTTGTATAGCACATTTCAGCAACAAGGCAGTTCAAACTGCTTTACATCACAATTTAAAAAAAAAAAAAATCATACGCACATCAAACAGTTACCGGTTGTGAGACTAGTAACAAATATTACATTTTATCAAGTGCCATCATTAAAAACATCAGTACACATCAAATATGTTAGTCAGTGTTTCTGTTATTATGGGTCAAAAGCACCTCTAAACAGGTGGGTTTCAGCCTTGATTTAAAGGAACTCAGTGTTTCGGCTGTTTTGCAGTTTTCTGGAAGTTTGTTCCAGATTTGTGGTGCATAAAAACTGAATGCTGCTTCTCCATGTTTGGTTCTGGGGATGCAGACCTGAGTGCTCTGGAAGGTTGATACGACAACAGATCTTTAAAGTATTTTGGTGCTAAGCTATTCAGTGATTTATAAACTAACAGAAGGATTTTAAGGTCTATTCTCTGAGCTCCAGGGAGCCAGTGACTTTAGAACTGGGGTGATGTGCTCTGGGGTGGTAAAATCACAGGAGGATTTGTGAGCCTTTCAACTGTGGTTAATAAAGTGTGAGCATTTTTGATGTTTTTGCTTATGATTTCCACAAAGAAAGTTTCCCTTGCATGTTTTAGTGACGAGTGGTAGCTTCACAGCCTCTCTTTGTAGATTTCATAATAAATGGGAAGTTGAGTTTTACACCATTTACGTTCAGCCCTACGACAAAGGTTTCTTTCACATTTCACTACTGGGGCATTTCTCCACGGAGATTTCATTCAACCAGACACAATCATCACTTTCATGGTATCTTAATGGTATGATATCTGAAATCTTAGAATGGAAATTATTCAATAACTCATCTCCTGGGTTACACGACAGAACTGAGGTCAAGAAGCAGATTTGATTTAAAGCTTCAGCTGTGTTATCTGTAAAAGAACGTTTGGTTATATCTGTTTTACTAAGTGAGTCAACGGAGACTGTACTTTCAAAGATAACAGGGAAATGATTTGACAGTGGGACATCAATCGTAGAGACCTTGGAAATATTTACACCCTTCGTGATGATCAAGTCCAGGAGTGTGTCCTCGATTGTGCATTGCTTGTTTGATATGTTGAGTCAAACCAAAGTTATCAAGTGTATTACACAGCTTTTTGTGCCTCTGTCTTGGGGCTTGCCAGCATCAATATTGAAATCACCCACAATTACTAAACAGTCATAATCAATGCATAAAACAAATAGAAGTTAATTAAAGACGATGAAAAAAATGTTCCACATATTTCGGAGTTTTGTATAGAGTTAGTGTCAAAGCTCGTTTTTGTCCTTTTATCTCAATTCCCAAATATCCAAGAGTCAAATTTACCCTGAAAAAGCTTTTGACAATTTAGTGAATCATGATATATTGTAGCAACCCCTCTCCACTCTTATGCTTTCTGTTCTCACTTAAAAATTGTAGTTAGAAGGTGCTGATTCAATTAGTACAAATGATTCATTAATGTCATCCAACCATGTTTCAGTTAGAAACATAACATCAGTATTATGCTCAGTGAAGTCATGAACCAGAAGTCCTTTTGCTGATAGTAACCTTATATTTAGCAGAGCCAGTTCAAGTGACTTGGTGGTAGATAGTTCTTCAATTTGATGTTGCATTAGACAGGTGAATAATCTAAGATTTGAATTTCAACCATTGCATTTAATGTTTTGTATTTTCTGTTAATTTTCTTTTAGTGATCCAGAAAGGTATTCTTCTGCGTCATGTCTGGGTGGGGGCAGACGGATTCTGGAGGAACATAGGTGTAATGTTAATGTCTGGTCCCCTGTTTCAGACTTTAGATATGCAGAGTGTAGTTAGGTGGTCCTGAAGAACCCGAACCAGGTGGCTCTGTTTAAGTATAGCATGTTTTTTTGGGTATGCAGGAGAGAACTATTGAGCAATATGTGGTGGTCCAATGTCTCACCAAAGTTAAGAAACTCGGTAGAGTTGTTTCATTTCCAGGACCGGACCTGTGTTGATCTCGACATTTACCTCCAGTCGAGAAACCCTCAGTTCTATTGATTGAAGTCTTTGTATAATACTACTAATGTCCCCAGTGTGGACTGGAGGCATCTTGCTCTTGTTTATCTTGGAGATAGAAAAATAGGTCAAAAAGTAAAGTAAAATTAAAAATTCCACAGTCCTTAAATTTGAGTTATCTAGTTATGAGGGTTGACAATGTAAGAGTAACTATAAAAACTGGGTATATTAAATAATTAACCAGTAAAACTATCAAATTAAGATGAGAGAGAGCAGCATAAGCTGTTCCTCCTTCCAAGGCTGCCATATCTGTTTTAGTGCATAGTTTTGTTTTGTTTTGTTTTTTTATTGATCTTGTCCCACTTAAATACAGGGTTAAATTGTAAAGCAGGATAAATTCCTTTAGGGGTTCCTGGCCAGATAAAACCCAAGGCACTGATGCTTAGCTACCAAGTTTTAATAACAGCAACAGTCTATCAGATAATATTCACCATTATGTTTATTTTAAAAAAAAACAAATACTCAGCATCACCTTTTTAGGTAGAGTTAATTACAGCAGACCATGTTTTCAAGTAAAATTAAATTATTCCAATGAACAAAATGTCTGATTGCTAAACTTTATGGTTCATGAAAACCACCCAAACTCACAAACTACAACTAACATAATGGTGTTATCGATCAGGAAAAAGTATCATTGTAATGCTGAGATAACCACAGTTCAGGTAAGTTTGAAAGTATGTCAGGTTGCTTAAAGAAAACAGTTTATCTTCCAAAACAACTCTTACAGCATAACTTTTTGAGTTCATAGTTATTTTAGTTATTAGCTTTTTTTGTACTTACGACTTCCAAATTGATCTGATTCAGATGCTATAAAAACATACAATGTCCATCTATCCTGTAGCTCTGAGCTACAGGGAGCCAGTGGAAGAAGTTTAAAACTAGGGTGATGTGCTCTATCTTCCTGGTTTTAGTGACAGCACGAGTAGCAGCGTTTTGGATCAGCTGCAGCTCTCTGATTAAAGGTTCAGGTCCAAGTCCATCACTACACCCAGATTTCGGGCCTGATCTCTAGTTTCTAGCTGTAATAACTGAAACTGCGCGCTGACTCAAGATCGTTCCTCTTTACGTCCAAAGAAAATAACTTCAGTTTTGTTTCTGTTCAGCTGAAGATAGTTATTGCATATCCACGCATTGATTTGTTTTGTTCAGTGCTTAAATGGATTCATGGCCTCCTAGTGACATCAAAATGTAAAGCTGTATATCATCTGTAACTAATCTTATTACTTGTTATAATCTGAGCTAATGGGAGCATATAGATGTTAAATAGGAGGGGTCCCAGGACTGAACCTTGGGGTACCTCACATGTGACTTCTGTACGCTCTGATAAGAAGTTGCCTATTGACACAAAGAAATCCCTGTTCTTTTGGTAGGATTCGAACCAGTACTGTACTAGAGAGTCCAACCCAGCTCTCCAGTAACTTCAACAATATCTCATGGTCAAATGCTATAATAATGGTCAGTGTCAAATGTTGCGCTGAGGTCCAACAGAACCAACACTGTGGTTCTTCTGCAGTCTATATTTATATGGAGTTCATTGAACACTTTAATGAGGGCAGTCTCAGAGATGTGGTGAGCACGGAAACTGGACTGAAAGTTGTCAAAGCACATGGTCATTTTTAAGACACTACTAAACTGTTGAAACACTGCTTTTTATCTGCGAATGGAGACGAATCTGGAAGGGCACACTGGGGTAGACCCAGTTAAAGCCACGCCCATGGAGAAGCTGCTTTTTTTTTACATGTCCTGTTCGGTAGTGTGGCACTCAGAATTGTTGTTCATGTCAAGGTAAGGCCCAGCAGATTTACTTTCACAATTGGAGCATTATGGCCTTTGGCATGATGCTCCATATGTAATATGATACATACGTACATATGTATCATATGTAATGGACATGGAGACGGAAGAGAAAGGGGGAAAAGAAACGGAGAAAGGAGGGGAACGTTTCAAAGGAAAAGGAAATAGGAGTAGATGAGAGAAAGAAGCATAGAGGAAACTCAAGTCAACACTTGAAGTCTGCCTTAATACTTGCAAAAAGAGAAAAAAACAAACCTAAGAAACCACAACAATAAACAACTTATATAACAATAACAATTATAACATCACTGAAAAGTATATGGTACAAGATAATACAAGATGTATTTATTGGCAACCACATCCAAATTGAGAGTGTATCTGACAAACACCCTAATCTAAGTACCCATGAAGCTGCTTAACCAATCACTGGTCCATCCTCTCCACCTCTTCTTATAGATGTCTCTTCCTTGTGCATCTTTTATTCATTTCTTGGTCACTCACTTTCTGTGCTTTATAATTGCCTTCATGTCCTAACAGTCATGAGGAAGACAGTATCAATATTTAACTCTGTGTTTTAGTTTCACTTTAAACTACAAGATATATTAGTTCATTGGGTGCGCTGCCCCTTGACTGCTGCCATCTCAGTATTTCAGTGGATTCATGAAGGAAGCCCTCTGAACTGTAGATGCAGGTCTACAGATGTGAGATTCCTCCTCAACCCTTCTCTTTGTCACTTTTTCTGACAGTTGTGAAATTAATTGGGTTTTTTTATTTTTGTTCTTCTCCCTCCTCAATATTTCTTTTGCTTTGCTTCCCAATTTATTGCTCCATCACTGTGCATTCTTCACGCTCTCTCACAATCATTTCCTTCTGTAATAGAAGTGACTGCAATTGATTTTGTTTCTTTTCAATCATTTTTCAATCTCCCTTCATCTTTATTCACTTTTCTCACTCTTTCCCTTCAGCAGCAAACTTGCTGATTTCCAGCTGTGGAGGAGGTAGCAAGCAGTGCCAACTGAATTGCAGGAGGCTAATAATTGCACTACACTGATTGCAATTTTACATTCACTTTTCTGGAACAATCAGATTAGAGACACTGTGTGTGTGTGTGTGTGTGTGTGTGTGTGTGTGTGTGTGTGTGTGTGTGTGTGTGTGTGTGTGTGTGCGTGCGTGCGTGCGCATGCCTGCCTTTGGGCCAGTATGTGTGCACCACCCTCAGATAGTGCAGATGTCGGCAGAATACTGCAGATCCACAGTAGCGATCTCATTTCTGTTATCGGTGTGAAAGGATTGTTCCACAGCTGACTTTGCATAAACAATGAGACAAGGGGTAAAGGAGACTTTTTCTTCTTTCTGCTTCCCAAATCTAATTTAATACAGTCTAAACTTCTTGTACTTAAATGAACTTATTATCTATCAGCCAGGCAGCCATTCCTCTCCCTGTTAATGTGGATGTCACATGTAGAGCTATGTGGGAGTTTGCTCATAATAAATCCACTCCACAGGTGCAGCACAGTGCGAGAAGGAAAAAAATCAGCATTGTAAATACACAATCAGAAATGTCAAGAGAAATAAATCTTTGATGGTCACGTTTTAATAATTTATTCAGCTGTATTTGAATAGTTTGGAAAACAGTTAAAAGTGATTCCTGAAGACGTGGCAAAGGGAGACCAAACCAAATGAATTTCATTGATTTTTGTTGTTTTTTTTGCTGAACAGCATGATTTACTGTATGTCTTTCTGAGAACAGATAAGCTCGTCAAAAAATAAAAAAAGAGATTTCCAATGCAGGATTTTGACTGAAAATATTTCAACATAATGAACTTCTTGGTCACCGTATGTTGAAGTCCAGAGATCAGAATGTAAAACTAACATCAGAACCAAACTATCAGAACCAAACTAGCTGCGAGCAACCAGGGATGATGCAAAGATATGAGTTTCAGGTGGGATTTCTTGCACATTAAAAAATATGCCAGAGTTTTCATCTGTAGTCCCTCAGGATACTATCAGTTAACAAACTTTTTCCATTAAAAAAGATAATAATAATAATAATAATAATAATAATAATAATAATAATAATAATAATATATTTTTTTATCTGAAAACAAAGCTGGTTACATATTCAAAAAGAATAAAAATACAAGATTTTTTTTCCAGCAGAATTCAGAATTAAGTCCATGTGTGATGGGTTCCTGGATGTCCTGTTCCTTTGACCTACCTCAGGCTATCCGATGAGGTGAGAGGGTACAGTGTGTCAACAAGCTTCATTAAAAAGGAAAGTTTCAAGCCTAGTCTAGAAAGTAGACGGGGTGTCTGCCTCACAGACTAAAACTGGGAGCTGGTTCCACAGGAGAGGAGCCTGAGAACTAAAGGACCTGCCCTACCCAAACCTAACTCTCGGAGCCTCCAGTTAGAGCCCTGCATGGGACTGATTCTTTATTCCCGCTCTCAGATGCTCCTGCTGAATTTCAGACCATTACCGTTTGCTCTCGCTGTCTGTCTCCGTCACTCCCACAACCAATCCCGCCCAACCCCCTCAACACTTTATTTGATGTGTTCTACTATTGAATAAATGTGTATCCACTGAATGTTTTATTTAAGCCCTCAAGATCAGATTAAATAAAACCCATTAAAATCTCTTCGGCTGGATCACTAATTCTCCAGCAATGACATACTGTAACAGTGCAGTACGAAACGACATAAAGAAATAAGAAAATCTGTTAAACAAACAAGCAAAATTATCACGAAAACAGATCAAACCCCAATATTTTTTTTTTCATAGAACACATTCAGAATTGCTGAAGATTAATACATTATGCACGAATAACTAAAAATGCATCAGGTAAATGAAACTGAAATGTCTATCTTACTTAAGATTACTGTACAGAAAGCATACAGTAAATTTCAGAGAGACTGGTATCAGGCTACTGCATTAAATGCTCTCGGATGGCTCACTGGCCTCACACTCAAAAGAACCTTGCAAGCTTTTACTCTACAGAAAAAAGTTCTCTGAGAAACTCCCAACCCTGGAGCACCTCACATGGGTTTGGGACAGTCAGATGTGAGGTTTTCTCTTATTTCTTCATCAGCGATCTTTGGGCCTGAATTGAAGAAGGAATTTTAATGAAACTCTGCTAAAACAGGTTTTTGTTTTTCTGTATAGCTGGGGAGTGGTACATGTTAAGAATGATTTGATTTAAGTTAGTATCTATCTGTTTTTGATTTGAATAATTTGTTAGTTAAATTATAATATTATTTGATTGTACAATTTATTTTTCTCTACCCTCCAGTCTTGATTTTATTACCAGTCTGGGTTGTACTCTCCATCCTTCCAAAACCCTTGGGACCGGGTGTCTATTTTAAGCTGCCCGCTCCTGCTTGCGGTAATCTAGAAACCACCTGCTCCCGTGAGATTTGGGTGGGTACCTGAAGGATCCCAATCCCAAAGGTAGGGCTCTAGTTGCCAAGTATCTTTCTGCCTGGGGCTGCTGCTCCTTGCTGCTCTTGGATGCTGAGTGCTTCTATTCTTATGATTGTAACGTTTCTGCAATTCAAGGTGAAAAACTAGCTGAAGCGCGCACACACACACACACACACACACACACACGTTCACACTTATACACTTAGTCCAAAAGGTGCACTCTCATGCAAATATGACTTCATATTTTATTAACATAACCTGTCTACTTTGATGCCAGATGCAACCCTGAGTTAATGAAGTCAATCAAGCAATTAGGATGCCTCCAGAGCAAGGCTGCCCTGGCACATTCAGCCAAACAGCTTCTCCATATGGTATGCCAGAAATGCTGCAGTAGGATAAGTGACAAAGTGAAGTGAAATGAAGTGAGCATCAGAGCAGGAAGAAAGGGGATCAAAGTGACTTTGAGCTTGGAATGATTGTTGGTTTCAAACAGCCTGGTCTAAATGTTTCAGAAATTTCTGATCGACTGGGATTTTCACACAAAGGCTACATTCATACAACAGGTCTTGATGCTCAATTCCGATTTTTTGCTGAAATCCAATTTGTTTTGCATGGTGGTTCATGCAACTGAATGATGCCACCATAATCAGACTTTTGTGTGAACGACCCGCATGCACAGAGGAAGAACGTAGACATCCCATAGCAGCACACTGTTTAAGGCAGTAATAATGTACGCCGCTGTCTATTGATTAATTTTAAAGTTATTCAGCAATGGGAGCCAACAGTATTGTCACAAGAAACCCATAGCAAGACAAAGGAAGATGATGAAAAGAAAGCACAAATAACAGCAACCGACTTTAGGCATGCATTGACAGCAGCTTCTATAGAGAAGTCTGCCTGGATGTAGTCAGACCAGGACTGGTGGGATTGTGATGTGATGCACTTCACTGACACAGACTTTTTTCATAAGTTCAGAATTTTTATACTTCAGATTTTCAGCCACATCTAAATTTACTGCGTCTGACTTCATCTGGTGCAGAATTATTATCCATGTCTCACATCAATGACATAAAAGTCAGATAAAATGTGACATGATCATTCAGACTGCAGACGCTTTGAAAACCACTGGATACATATCCGGTTTATTTCCACTGATAGAAGTGGTTCAAATCAGATTTTTGGGGGTAAAAAGATCGGATTTGGGTCACTTAGACTGCTGTGAAAAAGTCAGATACGGGTTGCATATGGGCAAAAAACCTTGTATTTGGCTCACATTTGCCTGCTGTGCGAACGTACCATCTCCCATGTTTCATAGAGTGATGTTTTGTTGGAAGACTGGTTCAAAGTCATGGAAAGGAAACAGTAGCCCTAAATAAATGCTTGTTAGCAACAAGGTATGCAGATGAGGCTACAGTTTACACAAACTTACTCAAACTAGACAAAAACACATTGAACAAATGTTGCCTTGTCAGATCTCACATTTTTCTTCCATCAGGACAATGCAGCATGTCACAGAGTGACGGAGTGCTGTGTGCAGAGTGACTCTGAGTGCAGCCTTGTTTCTGTTTTACTTTAGTTCAATCTTTTCTTAGTTATTATGATTATTTATTCCTTGTCTCTCACTATTGTTGCTGTTAGATTTCTTTGCCTTGCTCCCCTATTTACTCTCCCTCGCCCCCTGCTGCCATTCTCTCTCTCTCCTCAGTCTCCCTTCAGCTCTTTCCTCACACCTGGTAATGATTAACCAATCACCCCTAGTCCATTGTTTCAGCATTCAGACTCCCAGTATTTAAGCTCCTTTCCTGCTTTCACGCCTCACTGGATCCTCCCGTTGCCTACCCATTACTTCACACTCTGCTTTCTGTGCTCCTGGATTCCTGTTTTTGTTCTGCTCTGGCTCCCTTTGTGGTTTTTGCAAGTTTTTGTTATATAATTTTTATTAAATATCCAAATCTACTCACCGCCTCTGCTTTTCTGCATTTGAGTCCAACAACACCACAACTACATCATGACAGAAAGATCCAATCATACATAGGACCAAGCAAACAGGCAAAGGTGGATCCAGCAGCAGTTGGAGTTGGCACAAAGAGACTTGTACAAGGATGTCAAGATCCTGCCTTCTCTGCTGCTGCTGTAGGAAATGGGACTTGTCTCTGACCTTTTTGAGGAAGAGTTTAACAGTGAGGAGATAGACTGGGGGAATGAATTGTATAGGACCTGCCTTGTCTTAGCCCCACCAGGCTATGCCCAAAGGGGATCTTCATTTCCACCAGCCAAGCTTCACCGTCTGCACCTCCTACCTCTGCTTCCCTGGTTTCCTCTACTTCCCAACACCAATGCCGCCGCCAAAAGAACAACTCCACAGCTTCTCCAGTGGGTCACTCTGACGCCTCCATAGTTCCTCGCTGTCTTTGTCACCATCTCCACAATTCTCAGTTTGCTACACGCCTCAGAACTCTCAAGCTTGCTCTCTGCAAGCTCCAGCAGCCTCTTCTCTGTCAGTTCCAGCAGAACATTTAGCCTCTCAGTCAGATGCAGCAGAGCCAGCAGCCTCTCAGAATGCAACAGTAGAACCAACAGTTTTTTTTTGTCAGAAACAGAAGCTAATCCCTCTGCTGGAGCAGCCATTTTTCTGGCCATCACTGCAGCAGCAGCCTGTCTGTCAGCACAAACAGCCTCTCAGTCAGCTGCAGCAGAACTTTTAGCCTCTCAGTCCACCATACTCTGCCTGCAGCTGAACCAGTAGTCTCTCTATTCTCATTGTGGGTTCCAGGCTGCACCGCTTCCTCATAATGTCCAGTCTTCAGAGCTCCTCCATGGGTCTTCTCCCCCAGAGTCAGAGCTCCTTCATGGATCCCAGCACCTCTTCATGGGACACTTCCCCAGCTCCTTAGCTGTCATCTCTAGGCCTCTTTATGGTAACTTTGAAGTCTCCCAGGCAGTCATCAGAATTGACCTTCAGGTACCGGCCTTCAGGGACTTCGCTTTGCCACGGACCTGTGGCTTTCAAGCCCCACTGTCACCACAGATTTGCCTCCTATAAGCTTCACAGTTTGGCAGGTTCCAAGCTCCAGCATCACCACAGTCCTGCAGCCTTCAAGCTCCTCCAGCCACACAGCTGGCCTCCAGGTCCTCTTTCTGGGTTCCTTTGGCTCCAGCGCCCTCCAGACTTCAGGCTCCTTCATTGCCGGTCACAGACTCTTGGCTCCTTTGTAACATTCACACTTGCAGTATTTAGACTCCTTTCCTGCTTTCACTCCTTGCTGGATCCTCCCGTTACTTACCTATTACTTACCCATTAAACTGTGCTTTCTTTGCTCCTGGATTCCTGTTTTTGTTCTGCTCTGGCTCCCTGCATACCTTGTGGTTTTTGTTATATAAGTTTTCATTAAATATCCAACTCTACTTGCTGCCTCTGCTTCTCAGCATTTGGATCCACCAACACCACAACTACATCATGACAGACATGAACATAAGACAGAGCATCACTAGAACATATGTTAGATTTCTTGTTTGAAGGGGATTAAAGCCGCCCCCCCCACCCCTACACACACACACACACACACACACACACACACACACACACACACACACACACACACACGCACACAGACACACATTCTGCTTGAAGGATTAGTGTGGTCTTGCAGTTTGGAGCCTCAGACTATTGGAGCCAAGTCAGACATAGCACTTTGATGCCCAAGAACTGGACTGTGTCCATACTTATAATATAGAAAGAATGTTATTAATTGCACTCATCAAAACAGGTTGCTGACTCCAAAAAAATCTGTAAATCAATGCCTCAGGCTATGAAATACAAACCGGCATATACTTTCTTGTTGTTTTCTAATTATCCTTTTTTGCCATCAGCTAGAAATGTTTATTCTTTTCTGACATGTTTTCATCTGGCAGCGTTCATCATCATTACCAGCAGATGGAGTTTACTCAGTTCTCACGAAGCAGACTCTTTTATCATCATCAGACTAAAACCCCATTCCATTTCCTGGTCCTCCCCCTAGAATTTGGTTGACCCGTTGTGTCCTTTTAAGTTACAAGGGGTTGTCTGAAATATTTATGTACAGAATGGAACAGCTTCATGAAAGACTATGTCAGATGTTGCTGATTCGCTTTATGCCATTGGTCATCTATATTTTGTGGGCTTTAGGAATTTATTTTTAATGAGCTTTCTGCAACAATTTGGCAAAATCAAATGATCAACTCCTGAAAATGCTGGTAGGCCAATTTTCAAAAAGAATGTTACACAAACTGGGTGGTATCAAAATGCTAGCTGGTATGTACATTTTTAATTGCACACATTGATTAGTAATCTGTTCTTGCAATAAACTGGCAAAAGGTTTGCTGTCATTTCAAGCACAACAGAACCAGAGGTTGCATGGAGGTTAAATCCATAAACCCACACAGAAACAAATGCTCCTCATGAAAAAAGTTAAATCAGTGTCTCTGCTGTGTCCCACTTTCTTTTAAATGTAGAAATGTCGAAAGAACAGACTTTAATTTTGAATAAGTAGATGTTCCTTGTTATTGTTTACATTGACCATTTGCACGCATGCGCTCTAGATGTGTGGCAAAAGAACTTCCGGTTGGCATTCTCTTTCTAGGGTTTTACTGTTTCTTCTGAACTGAACCATTTATTTTAGTGAAACAATGAGTTCACACTCTCCATATGTGTTAGTGCTTCAATCCGAGGACTTGCAGCGACATAACAATAAGCTCGTGTATAATGGAAACAGCCTGCTGGACCCATATTTTGACCCGCTGGACCAACAAGCGGACAAACACCTGCCCCCTTCAATGAGAGTTACTGTAAGCCTACAAGTCGCTAGAGATTTTCAAATATTTTTCTGTGGACATGTGAAAGGTTTATTATACCAGGATATCAGCCCCACCAGCCCTGTGTGCTTCATTAGATCCTAAGTAAAGCCTGGCTGGAAAATCACCAACCCGCTGCATGATCGTAGATAGTGTCAACACTGCACCTGCGTGGCATGTAAGTCAAATATTAGGTATATTTTGGCCAATTTGAAAATGAAATATAGTCCAAATACAGTGTTTTATCTATATTTATTATTTATTTAGCTGTGGGATGTGTAGACAATTTATAGCCTATAGAAATTTATGATTTGATATAGATTTTTGTATCTATGTCATAAGGTACAGGAGTACATATAATGGTGCAATTGTATATATTGACCAGAAAAACTGGACAAATATTTCTAGAAAGTAATATATCAATGATACTTTAATTTCACAATTTCTATGAAATATCAAATAAACTGATTATTGTTTAAGTCTTATTGAAATTGAGTTAAGTGGTATAGCAAAAAATATTTTTCTTTCAAGGTCTGTTTTTGATGGTCTCAGCTTGTACATTTTTTTATGCTGTGTCCATCTATCCACCAATTCATCAACCACAGTAGTTTGTGTTGTAGTCTCTGTGTTGTTGTTGTTTTCATCTCATCCAAGACTTTTTCTTCTTTTGGCCATCCACAAGTTCAGTCAACTTCTCTGACTGAACACTGTCTGGTGTCGGAATGTGTGGGACATTAAAGGTGGTTGGCACGTACCTGAACCTGTAAGAAAATAAAAACCAATTAGCATATAATAGATTATGGATGTTGCTAAAATATTAACACTACACAGGTAAAAAGGAACTTCCTGCTACATAACAGGACAGATGGAAGGGCAAAAATTCATGTTGAGTGACTAGCATGTAGATACTACCTGTACAATGTGGGTTATCACCAGTATGTTCACAAACATTGACTTGTTTCATTTACTATGTAAAGATTATGCTTTTATATGAAACTAAGCTAAAATGCTTATGTTAGCTTAAATGCTACCATTAGTTGGTGGGCTATTACTAGCATGTTGACCTACTAACCTGTTGACACTACTATAAGAATGAGGGCTATCATGCGCATGGATCCTTCGTCCAAAGCCAACATCCCAGTGTACTCTTTTCTCAGCTTAAAATGTAGAGTGTTGATAGGTAAGGAATCCTTGAATCCCTGAAATCAAAAGGCCAAACCAATTTCATGTGTAATAGTGGTTGGCTTAAACCAGTCATATAACGCCCAAAGTTATAAACTGATGTGTAAAATATGAAAGCTTTTATTTTGAAGGTATGTGTGTGTCTCATTTTGAAAGTACAGTGTGGTTGTCAGTTTAGGACGGTCAAGTATCATTTTGTTCAATTGAACTTAAATCATTTTAAAAGGCCAAACTAATCCCATGTGTAGCAGTGCCTTATCAGTGCCTGATCATATCAGTCTAAAGCTGATATGATCAGCTTTAGACTGGTGAAAATGGTTCCTCCTAAAGTGTAAAGTGATGAGTTATGTCATTAATGATTTTGCGGTCACATGTTTAGGCACGAGACAGAGTGGTTTCTTTCATCATCACGGCTGGCAAGCTTTGGGTGCCGGCGGCCATTTAATATGTATAGAGGTTGTTGAGTGTATCTGCAAGCTGTGTTACAGTCCCTGATCCAACATTATTAAGGTTACAGTGGTATCCTGGACATGTGTTTTGTGGTTATTAGTGTTAAAAGGAAGGATGTTCTACATGAAGAAGTTTTAAAGTTACTTTCAGCTTCACATTTGACCAGTTATGTTTTGAATCAGAGCTTAAAGATTTATTATAGGTTTTACAGTCTTCCTCACTGGGTAATCGGGTTTACTGTTTAGTTCTACAGTCAGTCATACAGTTATCCAAAGCCTTAGAGTGCTTGAAGTGTACATAGTCATTTGAATACGTCCATATTTAATTATACATGTAGTAACATGATTAATTCTTTCAGTACTACTATACTTCAAGAGAATTGGTAAAGCCATGTATATGCTTAGAATATTGTTGCACTTGAGTTTTTTTAATGTAAATACATGATCTTGAAAATAAGTGTTATCACACTGTTTAATGTGTATTCTCAGAATACTATGGCACTTGAGAAAGAGGCGTTTTTTTTTCATGTAAATTCGTCATCTGAGAATTTATCGGTAAATTTCCTTGGATGCTGTCACGCTCGATGAGAATTGATGCTGCCCACTGAAGAGGCTTTCTGGATGTCTTCGAATAACAAAAAGACACTGGGACATGATAACACTGAGGAATGTTTATTGTATGAGTTCATGGTTTTGAGAATTTGTAATAAAGAGACAGAGTTTGGGGAAGAAGATGGCAGCCCGCTCCTTCATTCACTGATGTTACTAACTCTTGTTTTCAGGACTTCCATCCGGAGGAAGGTTGAAGCAGGAGGCACCAAACTCAAACAACATTTGTTACAATTGTTTCCTCTAGTTTGAAACAATGTAACAATGTAACAATGGCACATCCACACATTGATTTATTCTAAGATATGTTCAGTGCTTGGATGGGTTCAGTCACCTGGTGACATCGTAATGTAGAGCTGTGTATCATCTGCATAGTTATGGTAGTTTATCTTCTTTCTTGGTATAATCTGATCTTACAGGATCATGTAAATATTAAATAAGATGGATCCTTGGAGCATCCCACATTTGTTGTTTGTCAGCTCTGATGAAAAACCACCAAGAAGTCCCTGTTCTTTAGGTAAGACTCAAACCAGTCAGTTAATGGACCAGAGAGTCCAACACAGCACTCCATTCCTTTTAATAATATGTCATTGTCAACAGCACTGAATGCTGCACTGACGTCCAACAGAACCAACAATGTGGTTCTTCCGCAGTCTGTTCTCATGTGGATGTCATGAACACTTTGAGAAGGCCAGTCTCAGCACTGTGGTGAGAATGGAAACTGGACTGAAAGAGATCAAAGCAATTGGTCATTGTTAAGAAACTATTTAATTGTTGAAACACAGCTTTTTCAATAATGTTGCTGATGAATGGAAGGTTGGAGACTGGTGTACTTGTGTAACAGTGACTTGTCTCCATGAAATTGCAGTCAATGCTTTTAATTTTCAAGTGAATCAGTGCAAAGGATCATGCTGGCCTATTTTGTCAGGACCTAAAGGTGTTTAAGGAAATATTCTTTACCTCTGCACTGTTCCTGCTGGTTTTATCACCAGGAAGCCATGTTTACTGTAAAATGAAAACAACTATGACCGAATGCAAAATTAGTGCAAATCAAATTAGCTTAATTCACTGGGCATTTATTAGTAGTATTCTTATATTACTATTGTATATCAGTGTGAATTGTGAAGTGCACTATTTTACTTAAGTGTTCACACCACCGCTTCACTCTATCCTAAAGAACATCCATTAACATTTACATCCAAACTGGAAAGACAGAGCAAGAGTAGAAAGGGACAGGGCAAAATAAGATTTGGTCTAAAGTGGGAATATTTCCTGAACTCTGTTTGTAATGGGAACTATAGGCCCTGAGTAAAAAAATCAATCAAAGAAAACAAGTAGTTTTACTTGTTTATACCCTGACTTCTCTTTGGACAAGTAAAACTACTGGTTGTTTATACCCTGACTTGTTTTTTATTAATTATTGATGTTTATTATAGAAAGGCAGTGTTCTACACCAAGGACTAGTGAGTTTTCCAGAGCTGAAACCTTTAGGTGGTTAAAACAAACACTGTATAATAGATCATGCTGTAAAAACCACACAGAGCCAAGAAGAAAAATTAAAATGCTTGAGTAGCACATTCATGATCCATTGAGTCCAAACCCAGGATTATCAGTCATGGTCTTAAACTTTTACATTATGTTCCTTGGAGACTGGATCATAACCATATTTGCTCACTTCTTTTTGGTCTTGGTTTCTTTCTTTTTCAGTCAAGCAGACAGAGAAGAATGTAAAACATGTGAGCACAACTGTGTGCAGTAGTGCATGTGTGTATGGCTGATTTCTTAGTTGTCCTCTGACCAGACAAGAATTTAGTTTAGGGCCCTCAGTACACACACACACACACACACACACACACACACACACACACACACACACACAGAGCGTGTGAGCTAGGATAGAGGCAAGTAGTCAGGGTCAGTTTGGGAGAATAGTAGGAAGCATCGAGATCATCCAGCGAAGCCAAAACATCACGAGGAATGACACTCAAGAGGGCCAGTGAGAGTACTGACAGACTGGAATCTTCAGACCAGAGGGACAAATTCAAGCAAGACAACTTCAAAGCAGCAGCTCCAAAGCAAAATGTTGCAAAATAATAAAATGGAATGTAATGCAACAACTTTAGGAATAATACAGAGCAAACGGGTAATATTGCTTTGTTTTTTTTTGTTATTTCCAAAATCCATCCATCCATTATCTATCACACTTATCCTTGCAGGGTCACGAGGGGGGGGTGCTGCCTATCTCCAGCAGGCATCGAGTGAGGTTGCCAGTCCATCACAGGGCAACTTAGAGACGGACAGGACAACCATGCACGTACACACTCGCACCCAAGAAGAATTTAGAGACCAATTAACCTAACAGTCGTGTTTTTGGGCAGTGGGAGGAAGCCAGAATACACGGAAAGAACCCACATATGCACAGGGAGAGCATGCAAAATCCTTGCAGAAAGACCCCAGGCTGGATTTGAATGCAGGACTTTGGTTTTAAATTGGGCCCAAGCAGCAAAAGCGCTGCAAAGCCATAGGAAAAACAACTGTGGATTAACAAAAATGCACAGTATAGCCAAACTTGTGCTCCTAGTTCTTGTCCTTGTTTAGTTAAGAGGAAACTCTCTTCTGTCATTTCTCTACTTCATTCTCAGGATGCAGACTGACTGGTGCTTCAGGGGTATCTTTGAGAACTAGTTTTCCTTTCATAGGCTCCTCTTTTGTTAAGTTAACTCTGTTTTTGTCCTTCAGACTTTTCTGTTTACTTTTAAACCCAACCTCAGAACTTTCCTTTTTATATGTATCTTGTTAAAGCAGCTTTTGTTTTTTTATTGTTAAGCTGCCATAGGCTAAAGGATGATGTAGTCAAGCTCCACTCACAAATGTATTGACTTTTGACTGGACTTGAAGAAACTACAAAAGATTTGTGACTTCACTTGGACTTGTGTCATTTGTCTGAACAATATTTAATATCTGAAAAACATAATGTATCTTAGAATGGAACGATGTGCAATAATACATGTAAGATGGATTTTTAAGATGAATATTTGCAAAAGCCCAGAGGATATTCCCTACGGGTGTTGCTATAACATGGATGCACCATTCCCCATGTTGTTTCCCTGATTTTCAACATCCTACAGTGACAGTAATGTAGTTGACGGTGGAACAATTCAATTCAATTCAGTTTAATTTCTATAGTGCCAATTCACAACAAAAGTCGCCCCAAGGCACTTTACAAAAAAAAGAATCAGTTCAATCATACATGCATTCCAACTGATCCCAGTTATCAAACAGTACAGCAGATCAATTAATTATTCAAAGTAGTTAAAAAAGTTTCTAAGGAAACTCAGCAGAGCATCGAGTCATTGACTTGCAGCGTTCACTCCTCCTGGACGAGTGTGTAATGACCGCATGGCGTTGTCATTGATTTAACATCAATCCCTCATACTGAGCACATAGTGACAATGGAGAGGAAAAACTCCCCTTTAACAGGAAGAAACCTCCAGCAGAACCAGAACCTGGCTCAGTACAAGTGGCCATCTGCCACGACTGACTGGGGGTTTGAGAAGACAGAGCAGAGACAGAAGAAGAAACAGAAGAACTGAGGTAATATTATTTTTGATGTTCATGAAAGTAGAAAGTTAACGTCAGGAGAAGGAGAACGATTAGTTAATGAACACTCTCTTTAAGTGCTATCAAAGAGATGAAAAACTACAAATCTGTGTGCAGCACCAACCAAACAAAACGTCTTTTGCAGGATAACTGTGTGCAATAATGTTAAGGCCCTTTGACTAATATTCTGAATGTGGACAGGAAGTGTCTAAGAACTGATTTCTTCTTAACTGCAAGCCTGGTGACAGGGCTGGTGCTGCCATGATGGTTGCATAGACAGAATTCAGGGGGTGCTAAAATGTGTTGGATAGAAAGCCTCATGATGTTGTCCCTGAAGTCATAGTTTGAAGATATAACTTGCTTATATAATGTGTCTTCAGAGGTTCCACAGTATTTTACAAGGTGTGTTACTGACACATTACTTAAATCAGTTAAGATTAGCTTTGCTAATTCCAAGCCAGTTTTCATCGACTGAAAACTACAGATAGAGAGGCAACATCTAGCTTCCTTTGCACAGAAAGTAACGAGTTAAAGCTAATGAAGCAACTAATGTATTTGTGTGTTTGGAGGATCCATGTGCAGACAGAAGGGAGAGGTCAATGCAAAAATAAAAAGTTGTCAGGAGTGGTGACAACAGCGAACAGTATCAGATAATGAACAATGGAATGAACCAGCAGTGTCTGAAGGAACCAAAGGGGAAGCTGTCATAAACCAACAGACAGATGAAAGCTAATAAACCAATGCGAGAGCAACTGACTAAGAAGACAATGGAAGAGAGATGAATGGAATCAAATTGAATGAATGGCAGAACAGAAACTAAGCACACAGTCTAGAAACTAGAGAGCAGTATACAAACAGAACATAACTCAACATGAGAAAAATTCACAGGAAATAGGAAAAAACTCAGAAACAGGAGACAAAGAAAACAGGGGGTAAAAGAAAACACCAACCAGAAAGAAGGTCCTAAAACTACTAACAAGAAACTCTGAAAGACTAAAACACTAAATGCAACAACCTGAGCCACACATCAGAATAACACATGTTCAACATATTATTTACATAATGTATGGTTAATAGCTGGATGTCTACGTTATTTTCCACTTGCTAAATAAATGATGGAGGCTGGGAAGTCATTCTGAAATTTTGGCCCAAAACAGTGTTTCTGTGTGGACGTGGCCTAAGTCTCTGCATCCCACACTGATCCACAGCTGGCTCAAAGCAGCACTGAAATCATGTCATAAAATGAAACTGATCAGTCAGTTCACATCTATACAGTTGTTTTATACAGTTGTATAAATGATCTGTAATTTGAATGATCTGATATTCCTCATGTATTAGTACAGAAACAGGTTTGTGCTGTTGTATTTGGTTAACATGGAAATCAAAGACCTGTTAAATGTTGCTTTTATTATGGATCAGTCTGCTCATTATTTCCTCAGGTTGAAAGCAGCATCACAGCTTCCTGGTCAACTAAGGTTTGTCCAACAAGATCTCATAATCCAAAGTTATTAAAACTTTGGACAGAAAATCTTTACAATTGTCAAGCATTATCCATAAAACATTTTTAAATAAAGCATCACATAAATGTGTCCACACATTACATGGGAAATAACCAATTAATAAAGTTGCCATGTGGCCTTAGATTTAAGAAAACATCCATTGTTTACATTATGTTTTTATTTCATTCAAACATTAAATCTGCAGCAACAGATAGGTAACAAAAGTGTTACAGAAAATCTGCTTCATTGAATTACATAAGATAGAGGGTACAGTTATGAGGACAGAAACCTCAAAACCCTATTGTCATATTTTCTTCATATCTCGAATAAAAACTAACATAAGCAGTGATTTTCTAACATTTTCAATTTTCAGTTAAATAATAATAAATACACCTTTAAGGAATTGTTGCTTAATTTCCTAAATTACCTAAGATTTCTCTGCAACTATATATTCAGTCAAATTACTCATTTAAGACCTGAAATTAAAAGAATTGGAACTGGGATCTGACCCAGGACTTGCATGTCTTGACTTAGGACTTGACATGAGTCTTGAGTGGAAAGTCCTGGGTCTTGTGACCTGCATAACATTGACCTGGGCCCACCTCTGATTCATGGTAACGCCACAATGTAAGCAGCTTTAGTCTGTTCCTGATGAGGAGGCTTCTTCTTTCCCAACATTCACAGAAACACAGTACAGTGGCAGCTGTAGTTAGATCCTGAAGAGAGAAGGAAGTGTATCAGAGTCTCAAGCGGAACATTTCAGGTCGTGTTTACACACAGTTTAAAAGTCAGGTGTGACAGCCCGTGTTATTTTCTCCTGTAATGGCTGATAAAAACAGCACCAGAAACACGTCCTCTGTTAGCTTTTTCACTCTGTCAGGAACTCTTATACTCTGAAAGAGCAAGAAGTGATAAAGGCAAGACAGCTGGTTTTCTAATGTGCATTTCATTTCAACAAAACCTCAGTGTGTTTTAGATTTGAATACACAACGCAGTGTTTAGATTGTATGGAAATATATCATGGAAATGCAGTTCCTGAACACATTCAAATGCCATAATGCATTAAGATTGGAAAATCCAGAGTTTTGAAATGGAAGCTCTAATCTGTGCCTCATCTTGCTAATCTCCAGCGTTTTGCAGGTATTTTCTCTTCACAGGAACATGCAGGTTGTGGATCTGTGCTCTCTGTGGCAGTGGGGAGGCAGCACTGATTAGCTCTCTCTCTGTTTGGGTTCAGAGGAGCAGAACACAAACTGGAGCAGTCCTCTAAAAATAGGACGCATTATTTACCCCTCCCAACATCCAGGTCTTTGTGAATGTGAGCGCAGGCATGCTCTGCAAGTATTTTGTAACTCATTTTGATGTATCATACACACACATGCAAAGCAGCTCCATTTCCCGTTAGAAGAGGCCTCAGGGTTGAACATTGCTCCCTTTTTGTAGAAATCGGTTATGTTTCAGACACAGATCTTAGAATACCGTAGTGTTGCAGTCACTTGATCAACCCTTAACGTATAAGTGGGTCAACACTGTCCCAGTGAAGCAATTCTATTGGAACGGCTTTCACATTCTGGCTGTTCCTAAAAAAATCATGATATTGATATCACGGCATTAAAAACTTTAACTTACCTTTTATACATTTCAAAATTTTTAGTTTTGGTAACTACCCCATGGTCAAAAATGACCCACATTCATTTCCTCGGGTATTTTATAGAGAACCTTTGATTTGTATTAACTGTGACTGTCATGAACTGATCACACAGAATATATCATAATTTTTACCCCTTAAGAAGAATACTTTAAGGAAGTATTAGCTGCATTTTTTTTCTTCAGAAAATGTTTTATGTCTTCAATTACATATAGTTTAGCAACATACCTGCATGTTACGTTTGCTTCTTGTCATACATCACCCAAAATGTTTTATGTTATAGTTTGGATCTTGCTAGCTAACCAAGCAAGCTATCAATAACATATTCCATGTGTGTGTTTTTGGAGCCTCATTTAGGTTATAGTTTCATAACACCACTACCACCTACCCCCTGATTACAGATCACTTTGTCCTTTGATATCATAAAAGTGGATCTCCCTGGATCACTGGCTTGTGTTTTCAGATCATTCAAATGGAGCTGCAGAACCAACAGCGAAGGGCGGACAACTCGAGGTTTTCACCTGTAAGCCATGAGTGGGCTGAGCTCTGTATCGCAGGCTGTTTAAATGAATTCAGGACATTAAAAACAAGCAGGGTTGTTGTGTTCCATCCTTAGCATTTGTGATCAGCATCAGATTCTGCTGATGAACCTGTTTTTCATGTCAAACCGATGCTGGAGGCAACCATGTTGTCTACATCTTGTTAGCATTTGCAAACTGCTGCTCTTGTCTTTACTTATTAAATTACACTTGTTCCTCCATCCCCACCCATCAATCCACTGGTTAATTTTTGCAGTTTTCAAAATGATTTAATAATCATAACAATAATAATAAGAAGAAGAATCATAATAATGTGTTTTAAACATGAATTCATTTTTGTGTGGATCACGATATAAAACAAAACATACAACAAATGGAGCTCCTTGTCTAATATCTAAGGCTGTTTTCACATCTGATAGTCCAGTAGACTCAGTTCGATTGGGGACCAAAACTGTATCGTTTGTTACATTTTCATCTGCTGTGGTTCACTTTTACACTGCACTGTGTCAAACAATCCAAACCCATTGAGCAACCTGTTTACCCCCTCACCTGTGGTGGTGCTGCATCAAGAACCACTGAAGGAAACGACACAAAAACCTCTGAAGAAGACACTGAGGGCAACTTCCTTCTTCATGAAATGTAAACCAAAAATGGAGTGGCATCAGATTTATTCATTCTAGGATTTCTCTTTTGTCTTCGTCAAAAGACCACGAGCCATTTTTTCCGCTAGAGATGTGCGTTTGTTTTGGTTGTATTTACCCAGAATGTCCTGCTCTATTGTCTGCTTCCAGCTTTTGGAGCGGTCTCCAATCTGCTTGGCATTCACATATGCATTCAAACTGCATCGGTGTCAACTTCAACCAAACCGAGACCTAAGTTTGGAGGCGGACCAGAGTTTGCTTTTTTGGGCCCCATCAGAGTTGGATTATGCATTCACACCTCCCCAAATGAACTGGACCTTCTAAGCAAACGGACTAGAGTTCAATTAAAGTGGACTAAACAGGACTAGTGTGAATGATTTATCTGAATACATGGAGAATCTAACACACAGTTTGATACCCTTAAATAAAACCCAATGCAAGCACTTGCCTTCAGGCGTCTCTAAATTACCTACCAAGTTTGTCTTCTCAAACCCCCAATCAGTCGTGGCAGATTGGCCGCTTGTACTGTGCCAGGTTCTGGTTCTGCTGAAGGTTTCTTCCTGTTAAAAGGGAGTTTTCCTCTCCACTGTCTCTACATTTGTGCTCGGTATGAAGGATTGCTGTAAAGTCAACGACACAACGCCAGCAATTGTCTACAGTCGCTACGTGCTCGTCCAGGAGGAGTGAATGGTGCAAGTCAATGACTCAATGCTCTGCTGGGTTTCACTAGGTAGAAGTGAAACTTTTTAAACTAATTTGAATAATGAACTGAGCTTACTGTACTGTTTGATAACTAGGATCAACTGGAATGTATGTGTGATTGAATTGAAATGATTTTTTTTGTAAAGTGCCTTGAGAGGACATTTGTTGTGAAATGTTGCTGTAGAAATAAATTCAATTCAAATTCAAAAATACTTTATTTATCCCAAAGGGAAATTAAATGTTGATGAAACTCATTTAATTAAGGAGTTATTATAGATGGTGATGGCTGTGGGCAGGAAAGATCTCCTGCAGCAGTCCGTTTTACAACCAGTCTGAAGAAGTCTTTGACTGAAGAGACTGTTTTCCAGTGACAGTCTCATGAAGAGGATGGTCAGGATTGTCCATAATTTTCTTAATTTTATGCAAAATCCTTCTTTGCATCATCAATTCCAGAGGTTCCACAGTCGTCCCCAGAACAGAACCAGCCTTCTTTATCAGGTTGTTGAGCCTTTTTAGGTCCCTGGCTCTGATGCTGCTGCCCCAACAGATGATAGTAGAGGAGATGACGCTCTCAACAACAGACTTATAGAAGACATGCAACATCTTGCTGCAAACCTTGAAGGACCTTAGCTTCCTCAACAAGTCCAGTCTGCTCTGTCCCTTCTTGTAGACGCTTCACTGTTGAGTCTCCAGTCCAGTCTGTTGTCTAGATGAACACCGAGGTATTTATATTCCTCAACCACCTCCACTTCTTCTCCCATGATGGAAATAGGGTTTGATCTGACCCTGTTTCTCCTGAAATCTACAATCATCTCCTTAGTTTTGTTCACATTCAAGATGAGATGATTGTTTCCACATCATGACACAAAGTGGTCCACAAGCTCTCTGTACTCAGCTTCTTGTCCATCTCTGATCTGCCCGACAACTGCAGAGTCATCTGAGTATTTCTGTAGACGACGGGAGTCTGACTTGTGCTGGAAGTCTGAAGGGTACAGAGTGAAAAGGAATGGTGAGAGTACAGTTCCCTGTGGTGCTCCTGTGCTGCTGACCACCTGGTTAAACACACAGTCCTTCAGTATCTCCTGAATTGGTTGAAGACCAACTAGTGGAAGCAGAAGAGTCCATGACTGAGGTAGAGGATAAAACTTCTGAGGTGTGACAGGAAAGCTGTGGGTCAAAGGAGGATGGAATGTCTGTTTGGCTGGGGGCAGGAGGGGAGGATGGTGAGCTTGTTCCTGAACTGAACCTGTTGAAGAATGTGTTCAGCTCATTTGCTCTGTCCAGACTTCCATCTATCTGATCCTCCTTCTGCTTGAAGCCTGTGATCTTCTTCATCCCTGACCACACATCTCTGATGTTGTTCCTCTGCAGTTTACTCTCCAGCTTCTTCCTAAACACCTCCTTGCTGTCTCTAATCTTGACTTTGAGCTACTTCTGTATACTCCTCAATAACTCCCTGTCTCGCTCCCTAAATGCTCTTTTTTCCTGTTCAACAGTTCCTTTAGTTCACTGGTGATCCAGGGTTTGTTATTAGGGAAGCATCTCATGGTTCTGGTGGGGATGGTGTTGTCCACACAGAAGTTTATATAGTCGTTCACACACTCAGTCATGGTATTCATGTCCTCTCCACGTGGCTGGCAAAGAGAAATCCAATCGGTAGCATCAAAACAACACTTTTTTGTCACAGGTTGTCTCCGAATTGAAACTGAATTGAACAGGATGTAATGTGACAAAAGATGAAAAAGTTCAAGCGGTATGAATACTTTTGTAAGGCAGTGTACGTAGATTGCAGTAGACATGGTGTTAAAACAAATTAAATATAGTAAGGATTAGAAGAGCTCAGTTTAGTGAGGTGCCATTCTATTCTGTCCAGGTCACAACACAACATCACAGCAGCTGACCTTAAGTAAGGATCTCAAAAATGTTTTGGAGATGAATGTTTAAGACATTAATATAAAACCAACTACATCTTATTCATATACATTGCTCTATCTGGATCATTGTTTGTGCAGACACCACAATCTTTCTCATAACAGATTTTAAAGCTGAAGTTAGGTTTTCTTGTGTGCATCTTAAACACATCTTCAGGTTTTACTGTTGTTTGAGTCAAATCATTCGTCCAGTGTTGAGAACACAGTACTTCACATTAACTCATACTAAACTAGAGATTCAGATTAAACTGCTGATTAGCGTTTTGAGCCTTCCTTCTGTTAATATTTGACAATGGTTTCTGGCCCGCCCATGCATACAGCAGGCATGGAGACCTTTGACCGACACTTTGACCTGTGGCAGCCAGCCTGCGTTCGCTGGTGAAAAGGGCATCTGTCAGGCTCTCCCCAGCTCCCCCGTCTGTCTCATCACAGCCACAGCCCGCACGTTCTGGTGCCCCCCACCCCGACCTCACACAGTGACACAGTGGGTCTGTGGTGGTGGGAATTTGGCTGCAGGCTCTGACCTCACGTTGCTTTGTGGTTTCAGCAGCATTTGTATGGTAGCCTGGGAATTAAGAATGGGAGAAAGAGATGAACCACTCTCTCTGAAATTACATTTTAGAATTTAAATTCTGTCGAGTGTTTTAATTCATAGAAGCAACAGTTCATTTCATGAACAAAGCATTGACCTTTAACAGCTTTATTGAAACTTATTTTGACTGCTAATATCTGTAGGAATTCTAGTGTACAGAGAGGAATATCACTGGTCAGATTTACATTCACTTTGCTGGAAATTAAAGGATATACTCTAAGGACAAAATAAGGACAAAAAAACAGAAAGAATGGAATGAAAATTTGAATTGATTATCCAGATTGTTCAGAACTACAATTTTATAATGAAAGTAACCCTATTAAACACTTTTTCTCTATGATGATGATGACATATTAAAAGATCCCAGTTAAATACAGTTACATGTATCCAGACCTGAAATCTTCCCAATATTTAGGTCAAACAGTCTGATCTTACCTTCAGGTCAGCAGATCTCCTCCAAGGTTTCAGTTCATTCTGCTTTAAAGAAACATTTCACCACAACTGGAGCATTTCTACGGAAGCTGAGAGCGGTCGTACTCACGTTTATTTTCCCAATGGTTAACTTGAGATAATGAGTTATTTATGTCGTTATAACAACATAACGATGGCCTTTTTCTCAAGATAACGAGTTCATTTCCCGATGATTTAATCATTCGACCACTGACGTGGTGTCATTATGGTTTACCTATCACTTATTCACAGAATTATTCACAGAATCACACATGCATGCCATGACTTACATTTATAGGTCCTCTCCCGCTGGTGTGGCATGCATTTAAGTGATGGAATCAGGTTTAACACACACACCAATCATCTCATTTGTTTTCTCAAAATTAACTCGTTATCTCAGGCAAACCATCAGAAAACAGTTTATGTGTAACATGTCCCCTCTTGGCTTCCATACATATCAGATCTCTGCAAGCATAATGTTGACTTTTTTCCACTTATAGGTTGTGGTCCTTCTGCTCCCAAAAAGTTTTCAGTCAAAACTGCTCCTTACATTTTCATGTCAGTAGATGTAAATACTTCATCTAATGCTAATAAAACCCTCCATTCCAAACCATTACTTGAAAATTCACAGTATTTTTGGACCATTTAAATATAGCTGCTTGAATGGATCGGAACTCCCTGGAGGACATGAGATTATGCTCCTTCTTATAGGAATGTTTCTGAAACAAGCAGGCAAAGTTGCATGTGCAAACAAGAACAAAGAAAGAAAGAAAGAAAGAAAGAAAGAAAGAAAGAAAGAAAGAAAGAAAAATTTAATCCTGTATCCCAACACAACCGAAGCTCAGAGTATTATGATTATGCCTCAGTCATAATTTATGTTATAAAAACTTCCAATTGAAACCAGATAGCTACATAAATGTATAAAAAGACACAACCCTTCTTTCCTCACTAGCTGACATAATAGCAGACTAACATTTTTTTGTGTTATAGGTCAGTTGGAATTACTAAAATCATTTCCATCTACTAAATGCCAAAATAATGAGAGATGCAGAAGTTTGCATATATTAAGATTACTAAGGCTTAAAGCAGTTTTGGAGATCCAAGATGATGATGCCATGGCCTGTAATGAAAATAGTTGTCTACAATGGCCTGGAAAAGATTTTGAGCTTGTAGAAAAAGAGCTGGAGCTAAGAATGAGCTCAACTTTAGCGCTTGAACTGGTTTGGAGAAAAAACACACGATATGATCCTCGTTTCTTTTTGTTTTTCTCACTTGCTGACAATACAGATTTGTGAAAACAAGCATTTTAAGTTCTAAAGCTTCTCAAAAACAATTACATAAATCTGTAAAAAACCAAATACATAAGTTTATGAAATCTAAAAATCCAACATATATCTAAGTGTTGCTATTGTGAGAGGGCAGTGTGCATTCATCTGCATTGTCCTTCACAATAAAGGAACTTTACATAATAATTGCTCACGATGTAAAACAAACTGAAAAAAGCTTTTGCCCTCTCACGGTTTTGTTCTGTTTTTGCCTTTTTTCAGGATTTAATTGTTTCAGATCATCAAAAAGTTTTAAAACAAAACAAAAATAACCGAAGTAAATAAAATTTTTTTCAAAATAGATTATTTTATTTATAAAGCCTTAGAAACTAACAGTGCCCTATATGAAAAAGTCATTGTCCTATTTTTCAATCTTCACTGAATGGTGATTGACCACAAATATATATTCAATATACAGCTGAAACCAGATATGTACATACACCGAATAAAAAGACACGTCTACATTTTTTCTCACTGTCTGAAGTTAAATCAGACCAAACTTCTCGTGTTTTAAGTCAGAATCATTAAAATTATTTCTACTTGCTAAATGCCAGAATAATGGGAGAAAGAATATGTCAGATTTATTTATTAAGGTCTTCAAATTCAAAAGTTTACATACATTTGGTCAGTATCAGGGATAATTGTCTTTAAACTGTGAGACTTTGGTCAAGCATTTTTGGTTTCCCTCCACAAGCTTCTCACCATAGTTTGCTGGAGTTCTGGCCCATTCCTCCTGACAGAACCGGTGGAACTCAGTCAGGTCTGTAGGCCGCCTCAGTCGCACTCACCTTTTCAGATGTACCCACAACTTCTCCATATAGGACTGAGATCAGGGCTTTGTGACAGCCGCTCCAAAACATTGACTTTGTTGTCCTTCAACCCTTTAGAACCTCTGTGGCTGGATGCCCGGGGTTATCGTCCATCTGGAAGACCAATCTGCACTCGAGCTTTACCTTCCTGGCTGATGATGTCTTTAGATGTTGCTTCAGTAGTTCCACATAATGTTCTCTCCTCGTGATGCCATCTGTTTTATGAAGTGCACCACTTCCTCCTGCAGCAGAACAGCCCCACAACATGATGCTGCCACCCCCATATGTCAGTTTGGATGGTGTTTCCAGCCGCCCCCCCTTCCCCTTTTCCTCCAAAAATAACAATGGTCATTATGTCCAAACAGTTCCACTTTAGCTTAATCAGACCACAGGACAGGCCTTTGTCCCTGGGTGCATTCGCAAACTTCAGTCTGGCTTTTTTTGTTTCCTTAATGTTATGTCTTCCTCCATGTCGGTACGGGACATGTTCCGCTGTGGAGAACGACTCGGTCTGACCAGCTCCAGCAGCATCTTCACAAGGTCTCTGGCTGTTGTTCTGGGGTCCATTTGCACATTTTGGACCAAACCCCGTTCATCGCTGGGACACAGAACCCGTCTCCTTCCTGAGCAGCGTGATGGTTGGACATTGCCATCATGTCTATACTTTCAAGAGTCTAGAAATTGTTCCCAAGAATGAACCAGGATGTGATGCAGCTCTATAATTCTCTTCCTGATATGATTTCTTTTGACTGTTAATAAACAAGATAGCAGTGTGTTCTAGGTGTGACCCTAGATTTTTCTATCTATACACTGAACTCTGTCATCTCTCCAGCTGTGCCTGCATACCAGCACCGGACATGTGAGAACATTAAAGGTCCTGCAGTCATCAGCATCAGTTTAGCTAAAATCTGCATCCTGAACACTACTTTGTGAAACATGGGTTAATGAACTGGAACCAGTTACTTCACTTCTGCATCACCTCCAAGTTTTCATTGAGCACAGCTACAGCAGACTGTATGTGGTGGTGTTATTCTGTTAGATCGCTGCCAGTTTGTGGCCACAAGTTCTTTAATTCCACATAATCCAGCCTAATGCACACAAATCATTTTGTCATTTGAAAAATTTTACAGCTTAGAATATTTATTTAAAAAGAAAATACAGACACCTCATGAAAAAGTTCCTGTGCAGTAGGCATTCCTTAAAGAAGAAGTGTGGTGGTAATTGGACTCTGGTTTAATTGGTATTCAATTCTGTTGTATATATGAAGGCATTTCATAAAAATAAATCAATAAATAAATAAAATCCTGAATGTGCAGCATTTGGTTGTTTGGTGTTGAACATGTTGTGTACATCTAGGGTTTACCCATTTTCTGAACAGAAATCTGCTCTCAGCTGTTTTGACCATGATCTTTTATAATCAGCTTCATGGTACAATCAAATGAGACATTCCTCATGTAAACACCTCAATAACATCAAACTGATGTGATGCAGATTAATATGAACAAATTAAGAATGGTGGTGTAAACCTTTTCATAATCTGATGAACAAAATGCAGTCACATTTTGCAGTCTCATGCTTATTTCTCCAGGTGGAAGATATGTGCTTCTCTTAATATTTAAAATCTCCAAGGATGAATATGTTATGGCAATTTTTGGACTAGATCAAAATATGCCCGCAGCTAGACTAAACCAGTGGAAGGAAAACATACTTATTGCTGAAGAACATTGAATGCTTTGGCTCTGGTTGAGCTCATTTAAAATGTGGAAGAAACTCTCAAAGCGTTGTATCTGTAGGCTGAAGTTTGTCCAGAACTCACCCTGCAAGAATTTTGAAAGTTATTTTTATTGGCTCTTATTCATAGAATTACAATAGTCTGTCTAAGAAGTAACAAAAGCATGTTGTTTCTAAATCTGACAATACTGTACAAATGGAGACTGAGGTCCTAGAAACCTGTTTAATATGAGGTTTAAGGCACATGGTCAAGGAAAACACCAAGGCTTTTCACATTAGTACTAGAGGACAGAAGAATCCAAGTACACAGATAGTAGAGTATCATCAGCATATTGTTGCAAGTTCACCTCATTGGAAGAACTTCTTTTGACGATGTTTTCATGAGCAATTAATCACTTTTTGATGCTAAAAGTAAGACTGGTCCCAAAAAGTCAGCTGAAAGGGGAAAAAAACAAGACCTAAGTTCTGATCACAAATGGTCCCCCTGTCATGGTGCAGTGAAATGTTTCGCCCGAGGACACAACGACTGAGACGGACAAAGCAACAGGATGGACTCCCTACCAACCCACGTATAACACACATATAGGTATGTGTGTTATACAGTTGAGCAAAAATGGTGTTTGCCTCCAACAGATTTAGATTACATAGCTACATATTTAAATGAGTGTGTGTGTGCGTGCGTGTGTGTGTGTGTGTGTGCGTGCGTGTGTGTGTGCGTGCGTGCATGAATTTAAGCTGAAATTTGACATGTGCTTCTGGGAGGCTGTGTCCCGCCTCTGTGCCTAAAGATGCCTTCATCTCCAGAGCTGCGCTGTGACTCTCCTGAATGCCATCTTCCTTGCATCATTTAGAAACAATATTTGACTAGCAGCAGTCCCCAAACTCTCTCTGGTGGGTTTTTTTAGAAAGCCAAAAACAGCTGCAATTTGAGAGCTTCAGAGGAGCCAGAGCTCTTCCCGCTGCTGCCCTCCTCCCTCCTCCTTACTTTCTCCTGAATGCTTTTTACTTTTATCCTCGTGCTAACTTCTCATGTCTTGTGCGTAGTCCCTTGGGTTTTAGGTCTAGTGTGGTTTTTCTACTCAATGTGACAAAAAACATGAACTTTAAATTTTGCTCTCTCTCTTTCCATGAGTGTGTTTAATGTGAGGATTTAAGGTTGTGGCTGAATACAGTCTCTCCTGGATGAGAAAAGACAGAAGACATAGATGGCAGAGCTGGAACAAAAGACGGAAAGCTCAGGGAGGAAACAGGGGGAAAAGTCTCAAAGATGGAATAAAAGATGGCCAGAAATCTGAGACTAATCAAACCATGGCCGCTTTCCCGAAATGACTAAATCCATGTGCTGTGCTGTGCTGTCCTGTTGCAGCCATCTGAAGTTGGTGTTATTGCAGCTTTAATATATGTGCAATGACTGCAACTATTGTGTTGGTCTATATATGTAATTTAGCACAGTTTAATAGGTGGTAAAAATCACCTGCTGTGGTCATAGCTACAAATACAGATACTCCAAAGGTCCAACAGTCATATAGTAATAACATTCCAGTTTGGGCCAAAAACTGAAAAAATGCAGTTTTCACCATTTAACCAAACTGAAGAGTGAAATTAAACTGTGGTAATGAAATAATAATGAACTGCAGCATTTTTTTTACAAATACATTCAGGTTTTTATTCAGTTTGATCTTTTTGCATATTTTAAAATCCAGTTTGTGTATTTTTCATACTAAAGTGAGAAAGTTAATGTCCCATCAAATTCAGATCAATCAAAAACACCAAGACCCAACAAATCAGTGGAGCATTGAAGCTGAAAGCTGCTTCTCCATGCTTGGTTCTGGTTCTGGGGATGCAGAGCAGACCAGAGCCAGAAGACCTGAGCGGTCTGGAAGGTTGATTCAACGACAACAGGTCTTTAATGTATTCTGTAATTCAGTTTCAAATACTAGAATTAACAATATATATAAATATGAAAATCTGTCATGATCAACAGGTGTTTGTGTTTTGGTTTTCATTTGCGTTGGTGTTTTAAGCGTCTCCTTGCAGTTTATTTATGCTTGTTAGATCTTGCAATATTCAGTTCATTTTCCTGAGTGCATTTTTGTTAGAATGGTGTTATCATATAAGTTCACCCTGAGTTTAGTTTCTTGGTTCATTCTTGTGCTCTGTTCTTTGTGCATTTGGCTTGAACTCTCTTAAATCCATTTACCTTTGGTTTGTAATTTCTTTGAGTCTTAGTTCAGCTCCCTTTGTGTTATTTCGTCTCTCTCCCTCAGTTTTCCTTCTTCCATTCTGCTACACCTGTTCCTCATCACCTCTGATTGGTGCATCTGGTTTCTTTTTCTTGTGTCACCACTGCCTTAAGCCAACTGGTTTTCCTGTTTTTTGCTGGTTTCTTCCATTTCACTGCCTCCATTCCATGACTTGCTCTCCCTGCAGTTATATCTGCACTTGGGTCCTTTCAAACGTCAAACATGATAGCAGCATCAAAAAGATTCAGCAGTCTAGGAAACAAAATCAAACAAACAAGAAAAAGGAAACTAAATAAAATTTACAAAATGTTGAAATTGCTGGTTTTTACATGTGTTTGTTTGAGTTCCTCGATAGAAAAGCATCGGTTCATTCTGAGCAAAGAGCTTCCTCGGTTGTCTTTAGAGTCTTGGACTCATTAAAAGAGCAGCTAAAGACATTCTTATTCAAGTACGGTTTTCTTTTTTATCTTTGTGAATGTTTTGCTTGTTTTTAATTGTTTGTGGCTTTTAACTTGATCTTTGTCTTGTATTCACATTTTAATATTCAGATTTTATTCATAGCAAGGGCAACTAAGTGAAACATTGTACAAATTTAGGTGGATTATAATCATTGTCATGGAAGCATTAGTCATCTATATGTATATGTTTCAGCTTCCAAACAGCTGGATGGTGAAGCTGCTTTGTTGTGATTGCTAGGTTTTCCATTACAGAATGACTTGCATATAACCTCTTTAGAAATACTGAGTTTGAATGAACTATCAAGGGAAATCTTAGGGATGTAAGGCATGTGTTTTAGGGAACATACAGGAAAAACCTTGGACCTTCAAAAGGCTGATATCTTTTACTGTTTAGATAGTGGTGTGATGGACGGGGGGGCATTATGAGGCTGAGTGGTGCCATGAGAGAAAAAAACACACACAGAGTATAAAGGATCTTATTGTTTAAAGTTCTCTCAAAATGCTGGGGGGTGGAGCAGAGAAGGTTTTATGTTTCAAACCATGTGAAACGCTCTATTTTAGTTACGGGCTGGGTGGAGGTTTGGAAGGGACTGAGGAGAAGAAAAATAGGGACAAACAGGAAGGAGGAATTGGAGACAAACTGTAGTTTAGAAAAGAAAATGTATCCAGTGAAAATCAGCTTTAACACCCCCCCCCCTCACACACACACACACACACACACACACACACACACACACAAACTAAAAAAAACGCTTGCTCTTCTGTTTATAAGGACATGGCATAGAGTTTCCATCACTGTAAACTGTTTGACATAAATTCCAACTACTAAGATAAACCAAACTAACATATACAACCCACAGGAAAGAAATCCTGCTGAGCTCTATGTATGATGTGTGCATGTATATATACTAAGCTCACATTTAAAATCCTGTGGGACTCACACGTCCAAAACGACAAACAGGTGATGGCTAACCAGCCGGACATTGTTGTGGTGGATAAAATACACAGCAGTTCAGTTGTGACAGACATAATGATCTCAAGTGACAGCAATATCAAGATAAAAAACAGAAATACCAAGCTCTCAAAGAGGAAATACACACAATGTGGAAAGTGATGCCAGTGGTCATCTGAGAAGTCAGGGCTGTAAACCCAAACTAGAAGATTGGGTTCAGCAGATTCCTGGAACAAACTCTGAGATGTTCTTCAGAAGAACACAGTCCAAGGAACATCTAGGACATCCCAGGCCTCTGGTAGAAGAGCCAGGCTTGAAAAACAACTTCTTGAAAAGATCAAGAGTTTGAAAAGTTAAGCTTCAATAAATACAGGTAGCTTTTACCAAAACATCAACAGTTGGATTTACAACTAACATGCAGGCAAAGCTCTACGCACACTTTACCCCAAATCCATACAGGGCCGCACAAGTTAAATACCTCCTGTGTGACAATTCCTCTGGGAAAATGTAGTCAGTGGGGGAGCTAAGCAAATATTTCATCAGCTTCTAGAAAAATACTTGCACACACATTACTGAAAAGACAAGGAAGCACTCGAAACACTTCTTGCACAGAAGTCTTTGCCTTTATATTCGATGAAACCCCAGATGTAGAGGGGAGAGGCAAACTAAACAACCTTACTGCACTGATGTAAAAGGATGATTCTGGGAGGATCCTGGCCTTCCTTGCACATGCAGACTTCCAACAGGAAACATTCTACTGTGTCCATCTCTGAGGTCAAGAGAACATGTTTGTGAAACAGGAAATGCAGCTTACATGAAGAAAGCATACAAAACAGCAGTGCAATCTTTATTCCCAAACTCCCTACACGCTACATGTATGGACCACATAATGATGTCATTGGGGATTTCCTTTCTGAAGACTATTTCACAGGCTATTTGCATTCATGCTGAGCTTCTCCCAGATCTCCATATTTAGCATTCATGACATGAATCCTTCCTCAACACGATGAAACTCCCAGTTCAGTGGTGTGGAGTACTATTCTGAACACCTCATGCACAACAAGTTCATAGCAGAGGAAATGCAGGTAAACCATCCTACTATTATATAACTAAGTATGCATAGACAACTTTTCACTTGATCCCCCAAGTGGATATCTAATTTACTTGCTATCACATTTATATTTTTATTTACTTGCATTGGAATATGACAAAATTTACAACAAAAATGCAAAACACTCATAGAGACTTCATGAAATGTTCCAAACCCCAGACGCTGCAAGTCTCTAAGCTTGTCTGCCATGAGCTGGATAAAGTATGGGTTCTACCTCTAAACATCCTCCTGCAACCAAGATTTTGACTATATTAGGTATCTATACAAGAACTTTGCTGCAACACTCTTGATGTCTCCTATGCCATTAAATAAGAGATTCTCAACACAGTTGAAGAAGGATACCACAAGGTAGAGGAAAAGCTGAACAAATACATGCCCGATAGGCAACCTGCAATCAGCTTCCTTCAAGATGTCAGGGTGTTTGATACTCACAACACACTGCTTATAAGTAACTGTGCTTCAAGCTACAAACACATCCCAGGTTTTAGTGCTGTGCCTCAAGACCAGTCTGAAACCTATTTCAACCAGCTGGATCCTAAAGCCCTTAAACCTATATATATATATATATATATATATATATACCTGGAGTGTTGCTTTGATTATTTCATGCATGTTTGAGGAATCCTTGAATCTCCCATGGCAACCATTCAGGGGAGCCTAAACATATGCTCATACAAAGCACCGCCTATTTACACAACACTCCTCCTTCGAGCTGCAGTCTCCAGCCGAGCTGACATGCAGACCCTCCTCCCCAACGTTTTCCCCACTCAACTCCACCAGACTAGCGGCAGCAGTAATCAGCAAACACCTGGTGGAACTGTGCGTCTGCTGAGCTCATCATAGAACTACTTCTCAGTCCAATGCTTCTAAAACCGTTGTAAACCTCATCATGGAGGAGCACTGCTGTGATGACATGCTGAAGGCAGATTGTCGAAAAGAGTAGGGGCTTCTTAAAGAGACAGAGGCCAATTTCATTCACTTTCAGTTGTGTTATAAAATGGCACTATGTGCCTGGAAAATGCATAACACCCCCCCATTCTGTGAAGTGTATGGAAATAAAAGCAAACCAGAAAAAAAGCACAGGCTCTGTTTTTAAGATAGTGCCTATGAAAACATATGCACATGAGGCTCAAGATTTAATTTTACAAAAATGTTTTTATTTAATTTACTTTTTTTCATCTTCTTTTTCTTTATTCTTTTTTTCTTCTTTCCTCTTTTTTCTCTCTGTTATTCTCTCTACTATCTCTTTCTTTTCCTTTTTCTCTTTTTTCCTTCCAAAGAGACCTTAGGGGCTTCAAAATGGCCTCTGAAGTGTGACACCATGTAGTGTAACAGTAGGCTATATGACTGAATATCATACCATGCATATAAGCCTTTGCTAATTCTATTGTCTTATATTTTTGTAGTTTGACAGATTAAGTTTAATTATAAGTGAAATTCTCTTTATGTGCTGCTTAAACTTTAGATTAGAATTAAAAACTACTCCAAGGTATTTAAATTGTTGAACCATATCTAATGGTTCTCCATTGACTAACACAGATGGTTGCTCACTATCTACTGGCAGCTGAGAGAAAAACATACAGACTGTTTTTTTAATATTAAGATGTGTAATAGTAAGATTTATTTGATTTACTATTTTAAGGGTAAAAGCAATCAGTTCTACTTTTTGATATTTTTTCCCAGTTTAACTGCTGCTCCTAGTGTCAACAACACTGAAGTGAACCCATTTTAAATGTATATGCTGTGAATGTATGCAGATATGTTTATGTATATACTGTATGCAATAATCAGATGTGATCCATAACTGTTCATGAATTGTTTACAGTAAACATCACATGGTTAGTTAATGAGAATAACCTATAATGTGAAGGTCTGCAGCACTCTTGCCGGTTGTGTTTTTAAGTGTGTCAGCGTATGGGTGTGTGTGCAGTAAGTAACTCTGAACTCATAAGCTTACAGACTGATGGTCTTGGGAGATCAGACCCAAACATCTCTAACAGTCCATGATTAAAGTGGTTTGTGTTGGGGATTCCCCCCCACCTCCCCCCAACTCTTCTTCACCCTCTGAAACTGAACCCTGTGTCTCAGATTTTATGGCTGTGCCTAAGCTGTCTGTCTTTAGTATTTCTTTAATTGCAGCTTATTTGTGGAAACAGTGAGTTATGACTGTGTAGGTCCAGTAGCACTGGAGGGCTCACTTTTACCCCACTGAAACAGTGTAAAATGCTGTCTTACTTCCTAACTGAACCCAAACTGGAAAGCAGCAGCTGAATAAATTTACAGTTTGGTCATGGCATTGTCTTTCAGATTTGAGCACAAACAAATGATGGAGAAATTTTTCAAGAAAATATAAAAAACAATATTTTGATCGGCTTCAAAGATTCAATAACAGACAATCATAAGAAATGAATACATTGAAAATATAAATAATATAGCCAGATTTCTGGATCAATGTCCTTGGGAAATATGACATCAAAGTAAAAATATTTGGGCATAACACACAACACTGTTTGGAGAAAACACACACAGCATATAAACAAGAAGGTTCATACCAATTATCAAGCACGGTGGTGGTGGGGAAGTGATGATTCGGGCTTATTTTGACCGCTTATTTTGACCAAGGCACCTTAAAGTCATTGGGTGACTTATTTTTCTATTCTATTCTATTCCATTCTGTTCTGTTCTTTTCCATTACTTTCTTCCAATCCTCATAGAACCATAACTGCTGATCTAAAACCTAATGGAACCTTGTCTTGGAATGTCCTTTTGGTCTGTCTGGATACATTTCTTCCTTTCACTGATCTCTATTCCTCTTCTACATGGGCGTTGCTTTAACTGGTTCTGCCCCAATCCACCCAACCAGATTTGTATCCATTTACAGATCCTGCGTGGTTTCTTCCTGTTTTTTATAACCACTTCAGGGGTGGCAGAAGCCAGGCCAGGCCATGTATTGCACATAAGTGATTTGATTGACAACAGACTGCACTGACTAGATTAGGCTTTAATCTTAACTACTTGACACTTTTGGATGTTTGACTTGGTGTATTTGAATTGGCCATGGTAACACCCAGACAGAGGATGGCATATAGCATCATTTTAGGCTTTAATCTTAGCAAATAGTGATAATTGTCATAAGGCTAAATAAAAAGAAATATTCACACGTTTATTTAAATTTTAGGCAGTAGTAGTGTGCATGGGATGAGATGCCTTCCCCTTGTTTCATCCATCTTGACTGCAAAGCAGTCCTCCTCAGCTCTTGCTGTTGCTGCATGCAGTCACCAAAGCCATCTTTGGTGTGGATTTATCTAGACTGCAACTCATCAAATCCACAACCTCAAAGTTCTCCATTGCCAAGGTTGCTGCAAATGACATCACCAGAGTGTTGACCACAGCTCCTGCGTGCTCTTACACCATGTTCCCAGTTTCTGTCCATATTCATGCCCACAATAGTGAGAAACACACTGCAAAGGAGATGCACCCAACTTGGCGAAAACCAAACCAGACATCAACCGGCAAGAATGAGACTTGACAATAGAGAACAGGCTTAACATGTTTGCTCACATGTTGTTTGGCCAGTGAACAGTTTTCCATTTCTTTACAAGTGCTTTTCCTATCTGAAAATCGCTTTATTCAACTTTTCTCCCTCAATGTTTTGACCTCTTCCTTAGTGTAAGAGTATTTTTTCTGTTTTCCAACCTTCACATTATGTATTTCTTTCTTTCAGAATTTGGAGCTTGAAAACTGGGAAGGCAAAATTAATTTTGCTGTCCTCCATCTCAGTGGTTCCCCATCATTTTCCTCTGGGCTCACTGTTGTGTCTCTGCTCCAGCACACATGATTCAAATGATTGCATTACCTCCTCCTCAAGCAATCCATTGCTGCAGAAGTCAGTTGGTCACCTATTTCTTTTAGTCAGGTGTGTGACAGTAGGGGAGCACCTAAGCATGTATAACAGTGGGTCCTGAGGATCAGCTCTGAGAACCTCTGCGCTACCTTGAAGACCCTTAAAAGAGTCTTAGAAACCCTTCCATAGTTTCAGGTAAAACTTAATTTAGTGGTGCCAGTGGGTGTACAGTATATTCTGGGGGGGACAACAGCACTGAAGTGAACCCATTTAAAATGGGTTCACTTCTAGCTAGAATTCTAGCTTTTCTTGTAAGATCTGTATATTCTCCAGTGTCGCCACAGGAGTTGAGACGGCTTCACTAGAACTGTACAAGGGAACGTCAAGGTGCTCCTAAGTGAGCTATTTGATATAATCTAGCCAGCAAGCCCTGGGTCTGCCCTGAGGTCACCTCCCTTTGGAACAGGTTTAAAACAACATCCTGGGCAGATGGCTGGAAAACATCCTTATCAGATGCTCACAGCACCTTATCTGACTCCTTCCCACTGAGTTTTTATTGAGTAAAACACATCTACACTGAGCTAAAGTTGATCTAAATGGGAAGCAATTTAGCATAGTTACAGTTTCTACCAAAGTACATGTTGAAATCCAGGAGTTAGTCTGGCTGCAGAATGATAAGTGATTGAATACATGAGTGTATGCACTGCCTTACCAGTATTAATACGATGTTGAAGATTTTCAGATTTGGACACATGGATTTCTTTTTCAAATTTTAAATGATTAACCAACTCAAAGAAGATAATCATTTCAAAGTGGAAAGAGATACTACAAGGATTTAGATTGTTGTTTAGTTTAATTTTTTTTTTTTTTTTTTACAAATATTCTACAAGATATGGTGTGTACTGTATTTTAAGTCTCCTTTATTCTGATACCCCTTAATAAAATCCAGTGTAATCAACTGCCTTCTAAAATCCCCTGATTAGTAAATAGAGTCTGCTTAGCTGTAAATGAATCCCAGTATAAAAGCCAATGTTCTGTGAAGGTTCAGAGGTTGGTTAGTGAACATCAGAAGACAATCGTCTTCATGGAGATCAAGAAGTACTGCAGAAAACTCAGGGAGGAAGCGGTGCAGACGTTTAAAGCAGGGTTAGCTTCTAAAGTAATATCACAAGCATTAATTACCTCACAAAGCTCTGTTTAATCCATAATCTGGAAATGGAAAGAGTATGGTACAACTGCAAACCTTTCAAGATTTGACCTGCAACTGATAGGCATTAAACACAGAAGTAATCAAATGACCCATGGTTTTCTTCAACAGGGACAAGGAAGCTAATTAAAGTTGAGTTGGTTGGAGTAAAATGCATGGCATTCCTGCCTGCAAACCACTGGAGCCTGGGACGAACATTCATTTCCAGCAAGACAACAACCCAAGCCAGAGCTACAATGCATTGGTTTAGATCAGGGTACCTCAACCTTTTACTCACTAGGGCTCAGAAGAGTCAGAAGGAAAAAAGAAAATAACATGAGGAAAAGAAAACAAAAGAAATCTGTAAATAAACGAACAAAGGAGAAAACAGGAGGGGAGAACATGCAAAAAGGAAATATTGAAGAAAATAAGTCAATGTGTGATAAAATAAGTCACTAAATAAAAGAATATTAAATAAATACAGAATATGAAAAAAGTAAAGAAAAACATGTGACAGTAAATAAACAAATGTTTGAAATAAATACAGATAAATTTATTTATGAAAATATGAGGAAAAAAAGAAATAAAAAGGAAACTAATTAATAAAACAATGAGGTTGAAAATAAAATGGGAAATTGTTGAAAATGATGAACAAACATTAATTTATGTTAGACTGTATATTTGCAACCCACTTCAAGGTATGTTCACGTCACGTCACAATACCACATACAAACGAACATACAATTTTTTAACCTGGGTCCTTTTAATTAAAATAATACAAAATGTCTCCAGGAGCTCAAAAGTCCTTTCCTGTGAACGGTTAGTGCAAATTTGTTTAGCGTTCCAAGTCAGTCATAAAAGTCAAGGGAAATAGTCAAAGTCATGAGAGGTTCATTCGAGTGCACTTCTTGAGGTAGACTCACGGCTGTCGGTCTGAGCGACTGGCCCAGTCATACCACAGACAGACTGGGGATCCACTGCACGGGTTGGTGGAGACTCTGGATTCAAGCTGGGAGGTTCGCCATCAAACAATCACACATCAGCCTTCTTGGACACGAGGGCCGGCATCTTCATTTCTCTCCAACTCCTCACACAAACAAACGACCTGAGCTGCATTCACAACAGGTGATCGTCTAATTTCTCACATCAAATAATAATCAGGTTCAATTTACAATTAAATCAGAATGTTGTACAACAATAATACATTTCTCAAACAGAAAAGCTATCAAGCAGAGAACTGTAGTTACTTCATAGTTTTCCCTTGCTGTTATCAGCGTCAGAATAATTTACTCGAACCCATTTTTTTTACTTAAAACGTAAGATGAAATGTGATTATTTAGTCACATTTTAACAAAATGCTCCTTCATGAAATCCACATTAAACTTTATAGTAAAATGTGTAAAAATTTCTTTCAAAGCCATACATATCTGTTTTAACAGATTTTCAACAAATCTTTTTTTAATAAATGCTTTTAATATAATACCAATAAATTATTTTAACGAGGAGGTATGCTTCACACCGCTTAATTAATTAAATAAACTGCAAACTGCAACATAAACTGTTTGTAAATAACTTCAGTTGTGGAAAAACAACACACTTCCCTTTCCCACACTCATTTCAACAATGTGACAAAGCAGCATTTAGCAGCAGGAGAGCCAACCTACCAAGCAAGTGGGGGGATTTGCTGCAATCCCTTCCTCCCTCTGCACTCATCCAACTCTGAACAAGAGTTTTAGAAAGTTAAAAATCACAGCTGACTCACATTCAAGTTTAAATCCAGTTAAATACACAAAGATTTGCAAAGCAAGAAGAGATACTAAAATGCCCCAAATGACTTGCAGTTGTAACTGCAGTGAAAGGTGCATCTACAAATTACTGCACTTAGGAAGACTAAAACAGCAAACACCACACTTTTCAGAATTTTATTTGTAGAAAAAAATCTGAAAAGGCATTTATCTTTTACCCTTTCACATCACAAAAATTCACCACTTTCTGATGGTCTGACACGTAAAATACAATAAAATACACTGAAGTTTGTGGCTGTGAAGTGAGAAAATATTCCACCAATCTGGAAGTGGTAAGGTAGGGAATAGTGCGTCAAAAGTCATTTTTAACTAATTTAAAATATTAGGCAAGATGCTGGTGTGTATGTGAGAGGTTTATGTTTCAGAAAATTCTTGTTATGTAAAGTATTCATCATGTATGAGTGAGGCTTTCCATACAAAGTCAGCAGTTTAATCAGTACTTGTGTAATGTACATATTCAGGAATGAATGTACTTTTATTGCTGTTGTGAAGCCATTTACTGTAAGTTACCCACTAGGTTTGACAACAAGGGCTCTCTCTATAGTCTGGAGGCAACTGAAAAGGGGGGGCAGAAAGCAGGAGACAGACGGAAACACTGCAAGGCTCCAGATGAAACTGATTCCCCCAAGAGGAAAAGTACGGGAGGAGTGTCTGCGTGTGTGTGTGTGTGTGTGTGTGTGTGTGTGTGTGTGTGTGTGTGTGTGTGTGTGCGTGCTCTCATGTGGGTTTATGGTAAGGCATTTTTTTCAGACTGTGATGTGGTTCATTTTCATCTGCATGCATTGTGTGTGTGCTTTCCTGATTTTGTTGGCATGGTGGTGAAATTTGTTTGCCCACATATGGGTGTTTAGTTAGTAATGTGCATGCCTGTGTGGCTGTACTCTGACTTTCAAAATTTCAAAATTCCCTTCACACACACACACACACACACACACACACACACACACACACACACACACACACACACACACACACACACACACACGTGCATGCACATTAAAAAAACGTACTGTGACCAATCAATGACTCTTAGCTAGCCCAAAGTTCATAGCCAGGAGGGGGAGTCTGGTGCAGAGAAACAGAGAAAGTGGGAAAGAAATGTAGTAACAGAATGAGACAGTTTGAACTGACTGGAGTTAGAAAAATTGCTGCAGTTGAAGGAAGGAATCTAAAGATTGGGGTAATGGCAAAGAGGCCTTTCAACCTTAAAGCAAGCCATCACCAAAATCAACGTCTTAAAATACCAGACAAAAACTTGGTCAGAAATGATAGAAAGGGGTTGATAGCTGTAATGCCAGTAAACATACTTCTATTGATTATTGAGAAGCAGCTAAATATTTTTTCACATGCCATTTTTTGTTAAAATCCAAATAAAAACAGATCATCTTTATACCACATATTCTTGCAGGGTCACAGAGGGGTGGTGCCTTTCTAAACACATTTACTTTTCTTCTGTTGAGAGGCAACTGGTGCCTGTCTCCAGCAGGCAACAGACTGAAGGTACATGAAGGCAATGAGAAAGAAAGTGTTGAAGAAAAGGCAGATCAAGGCTGGCTAGAGTTTGCCAGAAGGCACGTGGGAAGCGACTCCATGGTCAAAGGGAAGAAAGTTCTTTGGTCTGATGAGACCAAAATGGCGCTTTTTGGCCATCAGAGAAGACGTTATGTTCATCTTCACAAACACACCATCTAAACTGTGAAGCATGGTGGTGGCATCATCATGCTGTGAGGATGGAGAAGGGAAAATAAATGCAGCAAAATCTAGGAAATCCTAGGTTGCAAAATTAGTTTCCATCTGCCAGAGAACTACAGCTTATTTTCCATCAAGACAACGAGCCAAAGCATCCAGCCAAAGCTATACGGACATGGCTTGAAGACAGCAAGGTGGAGGTTCTGGAGTGGCCCAGTCAAAGCCCAGACCTCAGTCTCAAAGAGACTTAGTGGCAGGTCCTGAAAAGGGCTGGAATAGTTTATCAGGAAGAATGGAGGAAAACGGCAGCCTCAAGATGTGAAAACCACATCATTTTAGGTGGAAACTGTTAATCCTCGATGAATGAGTTAACGTTCCAAAAGAAACAAATTTGGGAACTATGGCTTTGATCTCAGCTGGCCAGTGCTCCTGTTTTTCTTTCACACTTTTTGTACATATGAATATAACTAATGTATGAGCCTTAACTCAACCAAAAAGGAACAGTTTAAAAAAGTTATGATACATACCCTTTAAATTCTTTTAATATACCTCTATACTGGACAGTACCTGAACAACATATTTGTGATTCCTTTGCTTCTTTTCCCTGATTCATCCCATTCCACAGAGACTGCAGAAAGTAATGAGGAAGTCAGTGTTTTTCTCCATGTTCAGTGTAGCAAAAGTAGGGCAATTTGCAAATAAACTCATCATCAATATTCAACCTAAAAAGTCGACTTTCATCTTTTCACATGTCTGATTCATGCCTGTTTTTCCACAACACCCAGTTCTTCTGTGGATCGCTACCATTCTGTGTAATTTCTCAGAATTCAGATGATCGAGTGAGCAAAACAAACTTGTGAAGACTCAAGTGTATTTTTAAACTGGGGGGAAAGTTAATTAACTAATCAAAGGAAGGGAACACTGCTTGCTTTGAAGACTTTAAAGGGCCCTTTGCTCCAGCTCCTTGATTGTGCAGAGAAACACTCTCTGATTGGTTATCTGCTAAGATAATGAGTGATCTCTTTCAAGGTAACTTGATGTGTGAGCTCACTCTGGAACCTTTCACATGGCAATGGTAATGGGTTTAGAATTACAGTAAAACTAAATAGTGCATGTCAATCACACACTGATGGAAACAAGGTAATTCTGGAGAACACTGTCTGACATCTCTTCTGCTCTATGTGTTTGAATTATTCGGCTCAATTCAGTTCAGTTTATTCATATTGCATCAACACAACAAATGTATTTTCAAGATACTCAAGACAAACAGATTCAATTGAGGTCCAGCCGATCCAATTCAGTCCAAATTCAATTCAAATCACTCAAGCTCATGCCAATACAATGTAATTATATACTGTATGCTCATTTTTTTCATTACACCTTGCTGGTACTGGGTTTATCCCTGTTTTGCTTCAGAAAACCCAGAGAGAAAGCACGCAGTTGAGGTAGTTGAAATAACAGCAAATAATGCAAACTGGAAAGTAGCAGAAGAAGAAAGTGAGGAAAAGTGGTTAGTTTGTCCGCAAGGAGTCTAAGCCTATAGCAGCATAACTACAGCGATAGCTCAGGATTACTTAAGCCTTTAGAATGAGGAATGAGAGAGGAAGAGCGAGGGAGTTCAGTATAATCCTGTTGATTATGAGCCATTCATTAAGTTCAGGTGGGTGGCAATTGAGAGACAAAGGAAATATGCAGGGCAGTTGACCCCACAGATCATGGTTGGGGATCAAATCAGGTTAAGATCTGGTAACTGTGGAGGCCACTGAGGTACAGGTAACAACTGTCGAGAAAATGTTCAAGAAACTAGTTTGAGGTGATCTAAGTGATATGACATGGTGCATCATCCTGGTGGAATCAGCCATCAGAAGATGGGGACACTGGGTTCATAAAGGGATGGACATGGTCAGCAACTATATCCTTCTCAGTTACTAGTAGGGGTCCCTACTAACTTGCCAAACAAAAATCCAGCACACAGTTACACCACCTCCACTAGTCCAAACTATAGATAAAACACAGGATGGATCTGTGCTTAAATGTTGTCTACACCAAATTTGGACCTTGTCATCTGAACTTAAGACTCATCAGACCTGGAAAATTTTTTCAAAACTGTTATTGTCTAGTTCTGGTGAGCCTGTATGAATTGTAGACTCAGTTTCTTTGCTTACAGGAGTAGCCCCCGATGTGGTCTTCTGCTACTATGGCCCACCTGCTTCAAGGTTCAAAGTGTTGTGCATGTGAGATGGTATTCTGCATAGCTTGCTTTTGACAAATTTGAGCTACTGTTGCCTTTATTTTATTTTGAACCAGTCTGCCCATTCTCCTCTGCACTCCAACATCAACAAAACACATATTCCTCCACACAACTGTCGCACAGTGAATTTTTTTTTTTTTTTTTTTTTTTTTTTTTTTTTTTTTTTTTTTTTTTTTTTTTTTGCACCATTCTGTGAGCAAACAAGAGAGATGCTCAGTAGTGAAAATCCCAACAGATGCAGACTTTCTAAAATAAAAATACTTGTCTGGTATCAACAACCATGCAACCATGCCACAATCAATGTCACTAATGCCCTTTTTCCACTGGCTCTACTTGTCCCAGTTCTTTTCTACTCTGCCAGCTTTGCAAGTGTTTCCATTACTGGTTTTTCCGGGCCGGTACCTGCCTCCTTTGGTCTCTGCTCAGAAGCAGGGTCAAAATGTGACATGAACAGACTGCTGCAATCATGCCTGATTGGCCATGGGGTGAGGAGAAATGAGAAGGTTTTTACCAAAGTAGCGTGGGGAAAAGGCAATAAAACTCAAGAGCGACTATAATACCATTTAAAATCACAATGGAAGGAGCAGGTAAAACCGAAGTATGATTTTACTATTTACAACTCAGCTTTCTGAATCACATGAACTCTGCATACTGTAATCAATAAATCAACTGTTCAGACGCACATACATTTCACCCAAAACATACAAAACACCACCACCATTAAACAGCTCATACAATAGCCCTTATGGAAGAAAAGAGGCTCCCTGACATAAATCCTCCTTTGAGGTTTTGAGATTTAAACTCAGCTCACAAACACTTAGAAAAAACATAGGGCCCAAAACGACTCAGCCTTGGTATATACTGAAACCAGAGAATATTACACCATATTCTTCAACAGGCCTGGTTGAGTACTCCATCGAATATGCTCCAGTCAGCAAGTTTGGTCATTCCTTCGTGTCGCAATGAATTATAGAGAAATCCTTGTCTTCATTCTCGCCATGGCCAAAATACAAAACTACCTCATAAAGACCAGAAATCTAACTTCTTCAGGGAAACTTAGGAGCTTCGCCAGACCAGACAGCAGCATCTCTCCTCTCCGCTTCTCCTCTCAACACCCAACCCCCCCTCAAGATCTAAAGCATGAGCCTTTTCAGGCTAGTTCAGGCTGGTCTCCATTCCAGATCCCAGTGGACCATTCCTTACATGAAAAACATTTAGACAAGACATTCTTGCATTTTGTTGTTCAGTATTTCATTCCGATGCTCCCGTTGATCTTTAGTAATCTGTCTTCCCTGTGTCGAGTTGCCTGAATATATCGACTTACCGTCATGTGAGTCATTATTTTTGGTAGTGAACAGTAACAAATGTATCCAATAGAGTGGTTGGTGAGAATATTCAAATTCTGATCCAACTACATGCAGCCAGTTTGATCCTAATTATCGTATTTTCCAGGCTATAAGTCACACTTTTTTCATAGTTTGGCTGGTCTTGCAACTTGTGGTCAGGAGTGACATATATATACCTTTTTTTTTTTCATGACACCGACTGATATGTTAAATGTTAATTCATAATGATGGACATGAACCAAGGATTAAACATTACTGTCTGTAGCCACAAGGAAAGCTAATTGTGGGCTGAAAGCTAGATGTCCAGAGCTGGAGCAATGACTCCACAGATGGGTACATAAAGAATGTGCTGCTGGTGTTCTGATGATCTGTACTACCTCGTCAAATTTTCCTACTGTAGCACTTCAAGATGGCTATGTCTATCTGTTGGTGCTTCCTTTCGAAACTGCTGAAACACCTGTTGAGGCTTGTGAATGGTGCAGTTAGGTCTCTGCGCCCTGGTAGTTGCCAAGGAGATGAATGTAAATGACATTATAGATGGGCCTTCTTGGTGTTTTACCGCTTCATGCAATGCAACTGCCTATCTATCACCCTGGATTTACTACATGTTTCTCTGCTCCGCTCTACCCCACTGCACACTTCGCTGGCAGAGCGGAGCCATTCCTGACCACCCTGATTTAGAGCACGGACATTGGTGCATCAGAAACTGCCAGCAGACTTTCAAGCCAAAGTCAATAGTTTCAGTGAGTTTGTTGAAAAGCAACTGAACATAATGTGTCACCAGATCATATCATTAACATTAAGGACAAGGTCCCCCTCACTTTTAACAATTTCTAAATAACTGCAACTTATACTCCAGTGTGTCATATATATGTTTTTTTTTCCTCTTTATGACGTTTTTTTTATTTATTTTTTTTTATCAAAGTGACTTATACTCTGAAGCAATGCATAGTCTGGAAAATACGGTAATGTAGTCCTGTCAAAGTCATCTGAATATACTGTATAATGCCAAATGGCAGTAACAACATCTTCTCCTTCTGTGCCTCATGTCTATCCTCTGTGTCATGCCTCTTCCCTTTAATATTAATTAAGGGTGGAGGCTCTCTTAATCATACCACACTGCTCACTAACGGCCTGCAGGAGGCTTAACCACCCACCAAGTGCTCCCAGAAAGGAAGCAAAATGGAGGAGAAGATTGAATCGTTACTGGTACAAAAGCATCTGTGCATAAGTGTGCCTTAAGGGTGAGTGATGAGGTGAGAAAGTGTGACTTTGCGCTTAGCTATGGGTGAGTTTGCCCTAAGGGGGGTGGGAGTCAGTAGGGGGAGGTCGGCTTAAAGATTAAAGGTCACCTGTGGCTTCACAAAGCATACCGATTCCTCCACAAAAAGTCATGTGCCCAGGAGTGGGGGCTGGGAGGAAATCAATTATTACCGTGAGCACTGGCCTGGCCTCCAACAATGACAGATCAGCATCTGTACACCCTGACACACTGACACTTATTCCTCCATGGGAGGGGGGCCACAACCGAAGGCACCAGAAGGAGAGGGGAGATTGGTAGACATCTGTAGATATGTAACAGCATGTTACTGCTGCAAACAGCGCCGGCTGTTAGGCAACAGCAAATCATCTGACTCCGGCTGCCGTCCATCTGCATATCACTGCAGCTATTCATTGGAAAGGAAAGGGAAAGGAAAGGAAAGGGTACGCCTGGCCAGTCAGAGGTGGGGAGTGACGACGTAGCAGACAAACAGGTGCAAAGAGCTTCACTTCTGTTTGTCAGGGTCGAGATTTCAAACAGCTCTTCAAACCTAAAGGCATCACAGGTCCTGACGATAGAAATCATAAAATAGCAACTTTCACAAAGCTTCCAGGATTTTCTCAAGTTTATAATCCTGAAACCAACAAATGATATTAATTTTTAAACTGCATTTTGGAAATTGTGACACAATTACTGTAATTAAGTGTGGGGCTGTAAGGGGTTACAATTGATGAGAAACTCCAAGATTATTATTTCTGGCACCAGGACTGGCCAAACAGGGAAAATGTGATTGAGGTTGCAATAAAGTGGAATTAATTTGAGAAGCTGAGGGCCGTCCTTCACAGCTGACTTGGTTTATTGTTAACCGGGCTGCCATGGAGAAATTAGCCAGCAACAGATGTCACCTATAAAAGGCTCTGCATCAGATGACGATCCAGAGTGTGTCCAGTTAGGCTGCCTGGATGAATGTGGAGTCTTAAGGATTACATTTTTACACAGCCAAAGAACAATAGAGAAAGAAACATAAAAAATGTTAACTCAAGTTCAAACTACTGAGCAACTTTGTTTCCTATTTTTATTGCCAAATTGCTTTGCTCTGAAGCAGCAGTTTTATTATTGAGGAGTTTTCACAGAACATTTAATCTACAAAATTACTCATAAAGATGCTTAAGTATTGGACATAGACTGGCTTGGCGAGTCTATTTATTACATATATAGTATACTTTCTCAGAAGAATAAGAATGATTTTTTTGTGTTATAGTTGTAAACAAACTAGTGACCTTCCATCTAAGTAGCTTATTGCTAGCTTTAATGCCTTTCTATATCCTCATTAGTAAGTTCCTATAAGCTGCCTGTCAAATGCATAAATATAAACCAACAATAGACAGAATATATCACAATTTACTTTGCTACAACAAATTAAAGGTGGTGAACTAAGATGACAGGTTAGGGTCTGTCTTTCATAAAAAAAAAAAAAAAAAAAAAAAAAAAAAAAAAAAAAAAAAAAAAAAAAAAAAAAAAAAAAAAACATGACGTAAAGAATGTTTTTGGATTCTTTTTTTTCTTACCAGTAGAATAAATATGATAATTCCTTCCGATTCTGATGTTTTAAGGTGGGGTTTTGTAAAGTTATGATCAGTAATTGTTGCCTTGGGACCCGAATAATGGAACAAGTGGAGCAAATGCTGCTCCATTTTTAAAAGCTGGAAGCAAATTTGGAAGTTTCTGCTCCCCCAATTTATATTCAAATAAATCTTATTGCCCCCTGCAGTCCAACAAATTCAGTTTATTTTCTTATACTTTTTAACTAGAAAGCAAAGAATAAACATTCGAAAAATATCCAAATTTTTGTGAGACATGGATCACCCTATACCCCAATATTTGATTTTGAAATAAAAGTTTCTGTGTCTTTAGTTGCACAGTTTTGCAATGGAAATGAAAGGTACAATGAAGAGTCTGAATCATCTCTTTAAGTGTTGTAATAACGTCAAATCTCTCTCATTTACCATAACTCTAGTAAGAAACTAAAACACTGCGAAGCATTGCAGGTGCCTCAGCCTTGTGACCAGTCTGCCTGCCAGTAGCAAACAAACATCCATGACAAAAAGGTATTTTGGTAAAAAAAAAAAAAAGTTTTGTAAGTTCATTAGTGAAGCAAGTACATTCCCCACATGCCTGAATATAGTGAGTAAGGTGACATCATGAGGTGTACCCTGACTGATAAAAACATCCTCCCAGAGGAATGAAGCAGGAAAACATGATGTGTGGGTGGCATCATATAGATACTGGTTTTTGATCATCGGAGAACTGTGACATCTGAACAATATGACCACCGAGCCTCACACTTTTCAGGAATTCACCATCTATCCATTCACTTCTTTGTCTCTTGGAGCTCCAGCAACTGCATGTAATTAGAGTTGAGTTTGCCTGGAAAAACCTGCCCCTTGTTCAAGCTTTGCTTTGTCCAGAGGGTCTCAACCCTCGGTTATTGAGAAATGATTGCTTGCTGGAGGCATGAACTCTGCTAAAGTTTTAAACAATCGTCAACGTTTGGCCGTGATGTATGTAATGTGGCAGCTTGATGAAGCTTATCGGAAATGGCCAGTTTTGTAGTCAAGACCACATAACTCGAGATTAAGCCAAGACCAAAGCCAGAGTGCATCGAGACCGAGACAAGACTAAGACCTAGATTCCTTGATTCAGGTGTATGTTACATACATTCTCAGTCGGGTTGCGGTTACCACTAAATACCTCTTATATTACCTAGTACTGTGTAATTTCCATTGAAGTTATAACTGTTATTAATGGAGATGCATATGCATATGTTGTTTGTTGTTGTGGATTCTCCGTTTTGTTTTGTTTTCTCTTTCCGATGGTCTCGAGGCAGACTTCAGGGTGTTGACTTATTTTATCTCTATGCTTTTTTCTCTCCTCTACTTCTATCTCTTTTTTTCTCTTTAAACCTTTCCTCCATCTTTCTCTCTTCCCCTTTCCCTTTTTATTCTTTTTCTCGTCTTTGTGTCCATTACATTTGGAATAAACCCAAAGCAATTTCTAATAAAGTTTCATACATATACCAAGGGGAACATCATGGTGATGCAGAGCCATAATGCTCCGCTTGTGAAAGCAAATCTGTTGAGCCTTACCTTGACATTCAGACGACAATTCTGAATGCCACACTGACGGACAAGACACGTAAAAAAAAAAAAAAAAAAAAAGACCAAGACCAGTGCCCCACGCTACATGACACAATAAAATGTGAAACACGATCAAAATTGCTAGCCAAATTGATCTAAAGATCCACATTCCCATAAAACACTTAGATATTCATATTTAACAAGCCATTTCAATAAGGATTTTTATTAATTGTTTTTGTGGTTGAAGTTCACAAAAAAGTTGAATTATCTGTATTAAGTAAAAAAAAAAAAAACAATATATTCTTGCAGATAAAAATATGTATATATCTTTAAAAAATGTAAAATGTTAAAATATAAATGTAAAATACCCATGTAGTGTTTTTATAAGTGTTGAGTGTATTGATAAAAATATTAGTGCTATTTGTAATATAGAAGCAAAATAAAAAGAAAAATGTAACAAATAGTAGAGGAAAAAACTGGACTTGAGTTGCTTTAGCAGAAACAAAATTCCTCTTCTCATCATTAAATATACCAATTAAGGCAATGCACTAACGGTAAACAACACTCAGCTGTGAACATTAACCACGGAGCAACAAGCAACTAAGAAGAATGGAGCGCACTTTGACCCTCCTCAACCTCTCTGCCGCTGCATGAAGCCTCTTACGTTCTTGTATTTTATTTATTCACTGATTAAATAAATCTAATTTCAAATTAAATAGAACAATAATAGCTACTACAGTGTGTGCAGAGCATTACAAAAACAAAGAACGGCTCTCACTGAGACTCCAGTCCTACCGTTCATAGTAAGCAGCCGTTCAAAAGAATCGGCTCGCTTGTATATTGCAGACTTTGTTCACAGCATAGTCGGACGTGTGCGACACGCCAGTCAACACATCCGCACTATAATTCAGAGCACAGACAGCTTTTAACATCACTTCCACATAGCTTCCCTTTCTTTGTGCTTCCTTTCTAAGTGATGATACAAGTTGGACGTAGACCCCACCACCTCTGAAAGTGAAGCACTCATGTCACTGTGTGCATTTTTTCTTCTGAATGCTGTTTTATAGATATAATCTTTATGATTCATGTGCCTGAATTTTATTACTGAAGATTTGGGAGACATCATCTCTCACTCCCAGACAACCACAGCTCACAGCTCACTCTTGATTGGTCTCAAGACCAGTGTCAGGAAACAGCACTGGAAATTGCGTGTGCTGTAAGCAACCCCATGGGGAGTAGGACCATGACATCTTTGCCAGCAATAAAATGTCTCAAACATTCCTCTTGCTCCAACTTTAGCTGCTCAATATTTGGAAGTGTGATCAGCGTGGATTGAATGGCTTTGTTCACTTCTTCCGCTGCCATGGCCAAACTACAACCACAGGCAGATTACGATTCTAAAACAGCGCAGAAACTTGACATTATTGTTGACAACTTCTTCTGTTCGCTGATTGGTCAGGTTGAAATTCAACTCAATTAAGCTCAATGTTAGAAATCCCAGATGGAGCACTGAAAGGAGATGAGAATTGAGTGGAACTGCATAGAAAGGTAATGACCGGGCTAGAGTTGGGTGGTGTGAATAGAAGAATATCACAATATTTTTTTTCACAACACAGATTCAAATCAATAATCTAGTGTTGAAGACAGCATCTGTTTCAATATAAACTGAAGAGCCTTTACACATTTTGGGGCATTCTGGGCTATAATGAAACAAGTAAATTACTACACTGTATAGGCTCTCAACTAGCATAATATTAATGGACAAAACCCATTTGTAATAGTGTTTAGGAGTACAAGTATGTTCAAATATCAGATTTACACCACTGCTTCCAATCTCTTCTTTATTCTATGAAATGCTTCTGAACTGCAGCCCTACAGACTGCCTGATAGGCCACATGTACTGTCTGTCCAGTAGAATTTTAAAACCTATGTTTAGAATAGTTACTGTCAGCCTTTGTTCCCATATAAAATACTGTAATTGTTTTATTGCCTGACACAGTTTGGTTGATGAGTGATGGCACCAGTGGTACCCAGTGGTACATGCCAGTTCCTGGCCAATCATATCATGTAAATACCAACTGGTGCCAAACTGGATCATTTTCTTGGGGTGCTGAATTTGGTGTTGCACTCTTTTTGTTGGCAAGATTTAGCTGCAGTTAATTGGTCCATGGACAGATTGTACATACATCATACAACTATGGGCATTATCTTCATGGCTTTAGATCAACCAGTCACTCTCCCTATTTTGCCAAAAATCATGTGTAGTGTTCTAATTTTAGCCTAAGTAATGTTGTTATAAAACCCACTTGATGTGCTCTAATAAAATGTCAGCGGTAGAGGGTATGGGAAAACCTGAGCAGTAAAGCTCAATTCTCCCAATCCAGTTGTTTAATGATAATGAAAAATGAAGGTCTACCAGCTTCTCTCTCCTGCACACTTCCAAGAATCATTTGTAGAACACAATAGCATCCCCCCACCCCCCATCCCTAAACAGTTTTATAAGGGAAGTCGGAAGGATTAGTTTTTTTTATGTTTTAAGCTATGTGCACAAAAAAAACAGATTTCATCTTAAATTAGAATGATGTAAAGAAATATTTGTCCATGAAAACATAGCTAGTTGTTCCACTTAGCAGCTTCATGAGATGAGACCTCCAAGAGGCTGCTCAAAAAACTCTGTAGCTTCTTTTAACAGATCGAAAAGGAAAGGAGTGAGGAAGAGTAGATGAGAACTAAACAATGTGGGGACCTACCTTTAGGCAAGACTAATGAAGTAGGTGTCGTGACCGATCACTGGAACTCTCTTTTGGAAATCAACACCAGGAAGATAATTAGAAAGCTCTTTCATTACCTTCAACACAGCTCTGCAAATATGTGCTTCTGGTGCATCCATCCCTCTTCCTTCAGTTGAACCCAGCAGAAAATCCCTCCTGGGAACATTAGATGTTTTTGAGCCTTAAGTTTTCATTAACAAAGCCACTGAGGATCAATGGGGAAAAAAAGAAGCAGACTGGTGCGAAGATGTGAGCCTAAAAAGATCCCACAATGCACCAAGTCAGATCATTAGGTGTTCTCTGAAAGTTATTTTTATCCTCTGTAAAGCTCAGATTCTAATTAATAGTTAAATAGGCTCACTATTAACATGCATGCAAAGATTTTAAGGAAACTCATGTGGGTGTCTGACCTTTCATCTTTTTTCACATGCAAATATCTCCCTCACCTGCCCCACGCCTATGTATTGGGAATGTGAATGATTCACAAACCAGTGAGGCACTAAAGCTTTAACGGGTCCCTCCTGATCACATAGGTATGGGCTCTCGTCACAGCGTGGCTCTGGCCCACAATTTAACCATGTGACTTAACACAAAATACACACACACACACACACACACACACACACACACACACACACCGAGGGTTTCAGTCTGCTGTACCCTGCGGCTGTCTGTACACCTCCCTTGATAACTCCGAATGGTTCTGTCTGGAGAACATGAGCACGGTTGATGCCAGGAGACTCTTTAGCTGTCAGAAAATCTTGTTTATTTTTCATTTTTACACTGCGCCACAACCCCACTCTGGGGCGTTCTTATCCCTGCTACACTCTAAAAACTTGTACTGCCTGCACTTTTGCTTCTTCTCCGTCTGTTTCTTTCAGTGACTCAAACATGCTGGTGGTTGTAAGAGCCAGTTCAAAACAAATACATAGTTTGAAGTGTTTCCTTAGGCCAGCTCTGCTATCTTTTAGCTAAAAATGGCTCGCATGTATGTTTGAGCATAAGCTGATGGCGTTAGATTCAAGAGATTTCTTTCAAATAACCAGACAGGACCGACTTTGTTGAAATCTTTGTCTCTTATGGAATTGAAAGAAGACTCAGTGCTGTGATATTAAACTGTATCTTTAGCTACAGTAATAATCTACAAACATATACAGTAGATTTAAAAAGTCTGCACACTTCTGTTAAAATCTTAGTTTTTTGGGATAATGAGACCATGATAAATCATGTTATCCACCTTTAGCGGGACATATAACCTACACACGCCACAACTAATACTTCATTAAAACTCCTTTTATTACAGTGTCAGCATTCCAACTTCTTGAGTTCACACCTGCCACCTGGTCTTTTGAATCTATCCATCCAACCATTGTCTATACTCGCTTATCCTTTACAGGGTGGGGGGCTGGTGCCTATCTCCAGCGCTCATTGGGTGAGAGGTGGAATACACCCTGGAGAGGTCACCAGTCCATCACAGAGCAGCATAGCGACACACAGGACAAACAACCACACACACGTTTATCCCCATGAGCAATTTAGAGGAACCAACTGACCTAACAGTCATGTCTTTGTTTTGTGAGAGGAAGCAGGAGTACCTGGAAAAAACTTATGCATACACAGGGAGAACTTGCAAACATGCGAAAAGACCTCAGGCCAGGACTCAAATCCAGGAGCTTCTTGCTACAAGGCAACAGTGCTACCAAACACACAATTGTGCATTCCATTTTAAATCTAAAGAACCTGAAATAAACTTTCGATTCGCCGGTTGGTTTTACCTGAAGTTTGCTTATTTGCATGCTTTAGGAAAACCCAAAATTTGGAGACAGATTACAAAAGATCATAAGATTCTCATTGTATAAATCCAGCAGGAAAAATGCAAAACAAATCACAGGGTTAAATACACCATTTGAGATAATAGGAGAAAATATGGACAAACGGTCATCAAAAAAAAAAAAAAAAAAAAACACCACAACATTTCTCCTTAAACTGATGAAGAAATTTATCGACCTGTCCGGGAGGCTGCCCCCAACACTGAAGGAGCTACCGGAATTCTAACTGACTGAAAACAATGCCTTGTATTCTCCATATGTCTGGTCCAGGGAGTAGAGCTGAATGACAGAGTTGTTACTTCAAAGAAAACATCTAGGCCTGGCTAAAGTTTTCCAAAACCATTTAGGAGATTAGGGCAGATTAGATCAGCACAATAGAACAAGCAATGCTATTGGTGAATGTTGGTTGTGATAACTACATGACTTTCAGCAAATAATTAAAAAGTGTTACCGTCTTCATGCTTTGAGTTCATAGCAAACATTAGATGATGAGTCTCTGCATCAGTGGAGATTAAAATCATTATTTCCATCTCAACCTCAAAGTTTTTTGGGAAAGTAGCTTCTGGTTGGCTTCTGCTGTTTTGGCACTGAAGCAACTTAAGCTAAGGGACACACTATACAACTCTTCTAATCTTTTAGGATTTTAAAAAGACTAGGTTTTCATACTCATGGATTGGTCTTTGTTTCACAATGGACAGTCTGGAGAACACACATAAAACCTGGACCTGCAGATGGATCACAGACTACAGGTTTTTCTAGACCAACTAAAGCCAGCTGAACACATCAAACTCTCGTGGAAATTCCCACAAGGGTGGTAGTTTGAGTTTTGAACAGAAAAAAACAGCTAGTGGCAGTAACAAAACATATTGTCATAATCTGGAATCTGCATGCTCACCGTTATTACTGCAGAATGATGCAGATTTTCCCCAACTGGTAATCAGGGGTAAAACTGGGCATAAAAAAAAAAAAAATCATGTAGCATGTTCTTTGAGTTAGTTGCAGTTTTTTGAATTGACCATTTTACCACCTCTTACAACATTTTATGCTGTATTAAACAAGTGTCACCAAATATATTACAAGCATAGAAAGCCTGAATCTGTAGTGCTTAAGTGTTTAGCTAACAATTACTGCAGTCTGAGCAGTAATTGTAATTTATTTGACCAAACTGCTCAGACGCAGGCAACCTAACTTGAACTTTTTAGCCAGAAATCCAAAAGTTTTGGATAGCACAAAAACAACATATCACATACATACCTGCAGTGATAGATGTGGGTGGCAGCATCATGCTGTGAGGTTTATTTTCTTTAAAATTGACAGAATTTTTTCTTTCAAGGTGGATGAAGAAATGAATAGCTCCAAATACCAGTTAGTTTTGGCTTAAACTCTTTGGTTAAAGATGAAGATAAAGAGGGATTTCCTGTTTCACTGTAAGTCCAAGCACACATTCAAATCAACACTAGAAAGATTTCTTTAAAAGGAAAGAATAAAGAACTTAGAAAGGCTTCACCAGAGTCCAACAAATAAATTCAATAGTACTCTGATTAATTAAATTAACTAAATACTGACTTAAAGGCGGTGACTATTTATCCAATTACTTATTTTATGTTAAATATCTTTTAACTGTCTTTATTTTGTAGAAATTAGTTTTCACTTTGACATTAAATTGTTTTTCTTTTTTTTTTTGTAAATTTCTTTGTCAGGAAAGCCAAATCACGACTGATTCTTCCAAAGGGGTGAACACTTTTTATAGCCACTACACAGTGTTCTGCAATGATGCTCCTGTCACTTTATTTGAGTTCATCCGCTGTCTAGTCTTTAGTTTAGTTTTTTTTTTTTTTTTTTTTTTTTTTTAACTCAGACAGATGTGGTAATCTGTTATCAGTGTTTTTCTGCATGTAAATTTAATGTTTTACAAAATGTAACAGGCAAACACTCTTTTATATCCTCCAGTCACACTCTGAGATAAACATGTTGTTTTTTGAAGTATTTCAATGTGTGCCCTATAAAAGAAATAGACCTAAAGCTCCCAGATGACCTGAGCTTGAAGTGGAGCTGCCCAGGTGAGCAGGTGAGACGATACCTTTCTGTTACTGAAGGGGGGCTCATCTGTTTAAGGTGATATTATAATGATTGAATGATTTATGGGTCAAGCAAAGTGGCTGAACAAAATAAGAAACAATCTCTGAGAATCACTGGATTTTCTGGACTGTAAACGGGTGAAAAAACAACAAAAGTTGAATGAAAAAACTTTGAAAGCACTTCAGAACTGCCCTAGCTAATATGTTTTACAAACTTCTAAAAAATTTCAGGGAACTCTGGGTCATTGCAATCAAACATAAAGAAAGGACAAGGGGGACAGGTCTGCAGTTAATGTAATTTTATTCCCAGGATGGACCTGGAAAACATTTCTCCAGAAACCTTGGGTGTTTGACTCATGAGCACTGTCCTGGTTATGGCCTGTGTAATGAGTACACACTTTAGGTGCTTCTTCCTTTGGGCCTTTGTGATAAATACAACTGCTCTTTTCATCGTGCAGACCTTTTAATTTATGTCATAAGACAACATCCAGCAGAGATAACTAATGGAGCTGAATTGTCTGCATTAGCCATTTTCAGGAATAGACTGAAGAAAATGTTGGCATCAGTATGTGGCACCATAACAGGCAATTATTATTAACAAAGCTCTGTGGTGCAACAAAACACTCAATGGGAAATTTGTTTGGCAGGGCAACTGTTAAAGTAGCTGCTGCTACAAGAAAGGCAGTTAATAAAGCCTGCTCTCCCACCTACTTTATGGTTGATCTTGCATCTAGTTGCACAATAAAAGAACATTTCTTTAATCAGTTAGAAAACAATGTTATACCACCAGCTTATTAGTTTTACTGTAACAGCCAGTTACATTTGTGGATTAAGTCATCAGTTAAGATTCAAATAGAAGACTGATTTCCTTCACAATTTCAGATTGATGAAATTTCCATTCAAAGCAGAAGTCAACAGATTCAAAAGGGCAGATAAATGAAAGATTTAAAAAAAAAAAACAAAAAAAAACAAAAAAAAAAAAAACCAGAAAACAGGGTGGCTATTGAGTTGAAAATCAAACAACATTGGGATAGTGTGCAGCCTTTTGCCAAAACTGATCCAGGGACCTTCAAGAGTTTCCACTCAAACAGCCCTGAAATTAAGAACACGTGGCGCTTTAGTGAGAAAGATTCAACCCCCACACCAAAAATGAAAATAAAAGAGAGGCAGAAAGGATGGCGCCTGCTTCACAGCTGCCAAGACAAACAGAAAAGAAGACGATGGGTCTGCTGGGTTGCTGGGGATGGTTAATCTTCATTCTAATGAATGAGCTCTCCCGAAAATATGTCACCCATTGGCCCTACACGTGGTAAACATTCAAATGGAGTCACACATGAGGCCTTTGTTTGCTGCCTTCCCCCCACTGACAAATGGGTGACGACAGAGGAACTCCTAGACTGCTGCTCTGGTCGATGCATTGTCCTGGCGCCATGCATTAGCAACAATTTAGAGACATTTCAAAAGAAGAGAAGAGGCAGACAGCATTGTGTCTGTGAGCCTAATGAGTTGGTACTTAACAAGTGAGTCACTAACCATGATTTTAAAGTGGCATGAAAGAAGTACCTCCATATATCTAAAACTTGGTTATCCTGGTGACTCTTATCATCCAAGTACTTAGGCTACGCTTACACAAGAGCCCTGTCTAGAAACTGACTCTATTTTCAAATAGTGATTGGGGAAAAGTTCCATGTTTAGACAGCACTACCAAGACATCTTGAATCCGCTGTAGTTGTCATGCTGGGCCACTACATGGTGTTGTAATTTTAGCATGTTGTTGAAACACGCATGTGCTTTTGAAAACAGAAGCCCATCTCTGTCTCCAATGAATCAAGTGCTCATGTAACATGTGTATATTCCATATCAGAAGCTGTGTTAAGATGAACAGGTTAACTAGCACACAGCACGGTACAAGGCTATTCACCATTGTTTTTGTTGTTATCTGCCTGTGCATGCGTAGAATGCGTAGACCCTGCTGCCATGCATTCTGTGCATGTGCCCTTTCACATCTCCACAGGGGTTGTACCCAAAAATTTTGCCTCTGAGGCCTGGTTTCAAAAAGTGCCAGAGTCAGAGACTCCAACCACTGGAGACGTGTAAATGGGTGTCTGGATCGCAACAAAAATGTTACGGTTTCATTGAAAACTCAATGTAAATTTGGGCCTTAATCTATTGCTTTTTTTTTTTTTTTTTTATCCTGGAGCTCATTTTTCCTTGAACTTTCATTTACCCTGACCATTTTGGAAAGTGTTTTCCACTGTGGAGTCCAAAACAGCCTGATGCTGAGCAGCAATCTCAACGAATGTCTCGCTCAGCGACTGACAGTGGGAACAAGGCTCTCCATGTCACATTGAAACACTTTTTTTTTTTTTTAGCAATCTAATTACAGCTGGCAATTCTGGCACAAACATTTACAGTATGAAACTGAATTATAGTCACTTCACAGTCAGGAAAGGTTCATACATTTAAAATATTTATTAAAGAAAGCCTGAAAGATGTCCTAATTAAACATAAACAGCAAAACTATAGCGTCTCGTTAAAAAAATCTGCCAAGAAACCACACGGTTGTGCCTTTTTTGTTTGAGCCTCTCAAATGACTTCACCCCAAAATATTTCTTTGAATGAAGTATTTATTCTGTCTTGAATCACAGAAGGATGTAAGATGGAAGTGATTCAAACTCTACTGCAGTTAAAGTTAACAAAGAGTATGAGGGATAGACTACTTTAAATCGATATGTTTAATGTTGAAAAAAATCAACCAGCCAAAATGCTTTGCACTCCTTCTCCACAACACTATGTACAAAAGTTCCTGGTAAATGAAAACCAGTGTCTTTTCTCTTAGGCTTAATTTCCGAAGTTTCCTGCTCATTTCTTTTCACCCTTTTAAATCCAGTGGAAACACACCTTTAGTTTTGCTTGTATCAGATAGACGATCAGACATAGAAGGTTTGAAATGTATCCTGCCTTAAGCAGAACCTACCTGACATCTGGCGGATGCTAGTTTAATGCAAAAGATTAAAATGAGGGGTGTGGTTAAATTTATGATACAAAAGGTTTAAACGTTATTAAAAAGAAACAACAATAATCTGGACTGTAATCTCTCTGTACTAAGATATGAAAAGAGGGTGTAGACCAGGAGTGACTATTGTAAAGCCTTCAAAACAGGTTATCAAGTAACAGGGCAGCATATGCCAGGCGTGTGTCCCTCTGAGAGGAGGCCTTTTGCTCTGTCCCAGCATGAATGCATATGTAAAAGTGCCTGTGATCATCTGAAACAGGCCTACTCTGCTGGTGCATGAAATTTAATACAACCATGTCTTTCAAGGTGAGCTGGAGAAGTCAGTTTGTCTTTGTGACAAGATACAAGCAGCCAGTGGAGTGCCAGCAGACAAATACCTTCATAGAGTTTGTCAGCACTGCTTAAATTTATCAAGCACGGTCAATGACAACTTGCTCCTTGCAGATGATGTCGGCTAGATGCTCCTGATTTTCGAGGCTCATTATTATTTCATGTGTGGACCAACTTCAGAAAGTGACTAGTTTAAAATCTGTTACTTCAGAGCCAAGGTTATAAATGACTTCATGTAGGAACTTCACAAAGGACATATTATGTTGTGACACATCAAGAGATTATTTTACACTAGCCAAGTTTTCATTGTTTTTTTATGTGCATTTTGAAGTATCTAATTAGAGAAGGTTGATGGAAATGGCAAAATTCAAAGTAACTCACTTGAGGTAATTTTTGGCTCTTTCAAAAAAGAGTTAATGTGCTAAAGAAGAGATTGAAACATATTGGGCGAAAAAATTCTGACAGTGAACTTTCCCTCCATTGTTTGGGTCTGTGCCTTACCAGAGGCACAAACCTCTGAGAAATTTCTAAGTCCAAACTTCCAGCACGGAGGGGAGGACTCTCTCCATTTTTCTGGGATGTGTGGTCCATGCTAATTTGCAACCTCTGCTTCCTGTTTACTACAGTCATGCGTAACATCAACATTACGCTACGCAAAATTACACTTTGGGTAGCCTGGTTGATTCACTCCAAACCACAAGATGGAAACACGACTGATTCATATTTTCATGTATTTCTCTTTTTTGCAACATTTTAAAAGTTTGCTTAAAATTTGCGTGACAATTGGATGGAAACAGAGCAAATGTTTAGTTATTTTGTGGGAGCTCCTCTTCAATGCAAGCCATGAAACCTGAAAGCATCTTTTCAAAACCCAGAGAAAGCAAGCAAAGTAAAATGGTGACTACACACAGAACCTACCTAAAAAGACAAGAGCCTTTTAGAAAGCTTCGAGCCCCCATCAACAAGACAAGAGCCTTCTTGAAAATATCCCAGTGTGAATAGAGTCCTGGGGGTGCAGTTAGCAAGACTGCAACCATAGCGGGGGGTGAGATCCCAGCAAAGACAATCAGAGCTGATCAGAGGGAAAGAAGGGAGCAAAAACAAGCTTTTCTGCTGCACTAAAAGATGAACAGCTACAACAGCACGAGAACAGCTCAGCATGAACACAAACACATTCACAAATGATGCAAACAGTGGTGTAATTACAACTCGCTGACTGCTGAGCTCACATTTGCACTTTTTTGTCTTGAGCAAAAGTTTTGAACCTCAGCTGATTTACACTGAGCACTAAATTCTATCCAAACTAAAGCAGCTGTTAGGATGCTGCAGTGTTTCGTCTAAAACTCAAACCAGAATAAAACGTTTCATGTGAACAGAGAAGGACTTTCTCATCAGTGAAAACTATGTTCAATGAAAAGACACTCAAAACTGTCTGGTTGGATGTGTCTCTGCAAAGAGTACAATCTCCCAAAACACATTATCCATGTAAAACCTGCTCTTATTTCTAGGATTTTCTAAAGCAGTGGTCTGAAACTCCAGTCCTCAAGGGCCGGTGGCCTGCAACTTTTAGATTTCTCTCTGCTTCAGCACACTTCGCTCCAATATTAGCTCATGCTGATGAGGCAGCGCCACCATTTAATTGAGGTGTGTAGGAAAAGAGACACATCTAAAAGCTTCAGGACTCTGGCCCCCAAGGACTGGAGTTTCAGACCACTGCTCTACAGTCTCTGGTCTGGGATAGGCTGGACACAGCATTTTATTTTTATCTGATTTTATTTTCTGTAAAAGGAAGAATGATACATATTTATCCAACAAGTGGAGGTGTGCAATTCTTTGAAAACCTAATTTTGTAATCTTTGAAGGTGATGTTACACTTGGCCAAAGCCAAGAGAGACTTACAGAATTCTGCAAAGAGAATGAAATACATAAAAACATTAAAACAAAGACTCACTGCTAAAATAAACACTATTTGCATTTAGTAATCAACATCTGGTAACATAAGTTTAAGATATAACGTTTGTCTAACTGTTGTAATTACTTTTAATAAATGTAACTAGAGAAATTTAGTTACTTTTTAATCACCTTTCATTTTGATATGTCATAGGTGGGTTATGCAATGCAGGGAATTCAAGCGACTACCTGATGAGAAGAGATGGGATTTTTGGACCTTTGAAGGAAGCTGGATCCTGCAGATTTAGTCCTTTCAAAGAGCCAAAAACAGCCCATTTTGAATTTATTTGTTTTCAAGATGACATCCATTGTCTCTACCTGCTCATCCTCAGAGGGTTGCAGGGTGCTGGTGTCGCTCCCCAGAAAGATGAGAGGAGAGGTACTCACCGCTCTGTTTTGCCCTGCGGTGGGCAGAAATCCACCGCAGGGCAAAAGACACAGGACAAACAACCATATAGAAACAGCAGAAGCTCTAAATACACAATGATTTCATTTAATGATCTGGATGTGATAACAGTTTTTCTGTTGAAAATAAATGAAATTCAAACAGTTTACTCAAACCCCCCACCCACACAGCCTAATACTGAGAATAACAGTAATTTTCAACAAAACAGAGTCCTTGATCATAAATTTATACCATTGCAAGATTTGTATTGGTGACACATTGTTTTTTTTGTTTGTTTGTTTGTTTTTTTTTTAACAAAAGGAACACAATATTAAATGTGTGTGTGTGCTGCAGCAAATAGCCAATGTGGTTGTGTTGGCACAAACAGCATGCCCAAGCTGATCCAAAGATTGGTCAGTGAAGATGAGGTCAAGACTGCAGGTAATCATGCTCTATGGGGGCAACAATGACATCTTGGAGGAAAGAGTTTGGCCCCAAAGACTAGAGCTACAGGATTGCCACTGGTTACAGAATCTAATCTTGACATCTCTCTGCACTGAAAATGCCTCTAATGATGACAAGCCATGGTTTACCAGCGAGAGAATTGCCACCACATACCATCACTCTCTCCCAGGATTTCCAGGATTTGGCAAGTTTTTGTGGCAATAATCCACATACTCAACTCTGCTGTTCAACATGCAAACATATTTTCCTTTGATGTATGGCACCAGTTATGTGAAAATAAACAGGGGTTTCAAGGGTTTAAGGTTTATAGCCAAGAAGCACTATTAAAAAAAACAATCAAAGATTTCATTACGTTTTGTCCTAAGTATATAAACAGAGCCATTTATTTAAATTAAAATGGATACATGGATGAACACTAAAAATCTATTTTATTTATAGGATTTCATGACCAAATGGAGCCAATCAAATATTCAGGTAGATTTCACTCAATAAGGATCATTTGTATTCCCTTGAGCTTTTTTTTTTTTTTTTTTTTTTTTATTAAATAAGCACAATGTAAGATATGGCATAGTCTATTAACATGATTTTTGCAAAGAAAATACTTTGCAACTACGGCTGGCAATTCTGGCACAAACATTTACAGTATGAAACTGAATTATAGTCACTTCACAGTCAGGAAAGGTTCATACATTTAAAATATTTATTAAAGAAAGCCTGAAAGATGTCCTAATTAAACATAAACAGCAAAACTATAGCGTCTCGTTAAAAAAATCTGCCAAGAAACCACACGGTTGTGCCTTTTTTGTTTGAGCCTTTCAAATGACTTCACCCCAAAATATTTCTTTGAATGAAGTATTTATTCAGTCTTGAATCACAGAAGGATGTAAGATGGCAGTGATTCAAACTCTACTGCAGTTAAAGTTAACAAAGAGTATGAGGGATAGACTACTTTAAATCGATATGTTTAATGTTGAAAAAAATCAACCAGCCAAAATGCTTTGCACTCCTTCTCCACAACACTATGTACAAAAGTTCCTGGTAAATGAAAACCAGTGTCTTTTCTCTTAGGCTTAATTTCCGAAGTTTCCTGCTCATTTCTTTTCACCCTTTTAAATCCAGTGGAAACACACCTTTAGTTTTGCTTGTATCAGATAGACAATCAGACATAGAAGGTTTGAAATGTATCCTGCCTTAAGCAGAACCTACCTGACATCTGGCGGATGCTAGTTTAATGCAAAAGATTAAAATGAGGGGTGTGGTTAAATTTATGATACAAAAGGTTAAAACACTTTGCATGAACTGAAAAGACCTCATTTCATGTTTACACTGTTGTTCACTGCTTCACGGTGAGGTTTCATTTGCATCTTAAGAGCTTTATCTACATGTCTCTGTGGGCCATGTTGATGACAGAATAACTAAATGTAAAGTATGCTGTAGAAGATAGATCTGGCATTATTAAAATACAGCAGGCTTGTCCAAACAAAACTGTGTTTGTGGGAATGTGCAAATATAAAGACAGTTAATGCTGACTTAGTAACTCCAGTAAGGTCCAGTTTTATACCAAACCTATCACACTAGAGTTTGAAGGAATTCTGCTTTGGAAGACAATGCAAAACCAGGTGTTTAATGTTGACAGATGGGAACAGAAAGAGAAAGGAAGAATCCAATTTGCAGCTTTGCATAGTTGCACATTTGTCACCATACCTTCTGTATCCGTCTTGTGATGGTTTTAAACAACTATCCTGCACTGTCCCACTTAGGCGAAGTAAAGCAATTTCCTTTTACAAGAAATGCCAGATATCACTTTCTTTTGTGGAGTTTGACACTCCAGGCTGGAGATGCAACAAAAGCTAAACCTTGAAAGTTTTTGAAACACAATTACACCTGACAAATATTAAACGTGACAAACTTGAGAGGCATTTCTCCCTGGGCAAGGAATGTAGAGTTTTAAAGATTCAAATTGGACTTTGAAGAAATGGTCTTCATCACTATTTTAAAGACAGTTCTTTGTTCATTTCACTTGTTACTTAAATGTATTTTTGGACTGTTGCAAGCAGTTGCTGTCTCAGTGGGTAATACGTCGGTAACACAGTAAGAAGCTGTAGAGAGGAGTGTTAAGCTATATCTCTGCTTTTAGAGTCCCTTGATTCTGTTTACTTCGGAGGATTGCTATCTCCGGACAGATTCCTACAGAGGACAGCTGCTCCATCCAGTGTTTTCTTCTTAGCAGGTTCTCCCAAAAAAGTTGTCAGGGTCCTGAGTCATTAGGTTTTTGAGTTTCTCCAGTGCATTTTTAATCACTTTCTTGTTGTGCTCAGCCTTAGTTTTTTTCTGTTTCTGTCAATCTTGCTGTTATTTAGATCAGTTTTTCCTTAGCTGTTTATTTACTTGAGATTTTAGATTTTACAGTGTTCATTCATTCTTTCTATTCAGTTTGTTCTTTTCCATTAGATTTATGTTCTGCTTTCTCGGTTTATGTTTACTCCTTCCCCGCTCCTCTCCTGCCATCTCTCCCTCTCCCTCAGCCTGCTTGCCTGGCCTCTCCCCATAGCTGCACCCTGTTTCCAATCAGCCACCTGTTCTTTGTCTAGTAATCAAACTCCCGTGTAATTAAGCTCCTCAGTCTTCACTCATTGCTGGATTCTCCGTTGCCCCCTATCTCTCTGCCTTGGCTTCCTGTTGTCTCCCATTACCTCATGGTCCTCTGTTTCTTGCTCTCTTGCCAGTTCCGGCTTGTAAGTTTAGATTTTGTTTCATTAAAATCTCATAATTATTCCTTCTGTATCTTGGGTCCAACTACAAATCTACATTAAGACAAGTCAGACAATTGCCTACAGCTCATATTGTCCTCCAGACACCACTGGGACAACTAGGAGCTTAAGGACAACATGAGACTGGAATTATCCCCACTGGTGAAATCAGAGAGGGGACCAGAAAAACTTTCACTGTCTGACATTTTTTCTGTAAATGTACACACAGGTCAGATCTTACTAATTCTATCCAAGCTTTCTCACATCAAAAAGACTTTTCTCGTAATTTTACGACTTTCTTCTGGTAGTGTTGTGTCTTTATTCGACTGATATAATGACTTTATTCTTGTAATTTCAAAATAAAAATATCTTAGTCTGGCCCTACTCCATCATAACTCCTAGACCACGGATTCTGAGTGTTTTGTGTCTCAGGCACCAGTCGGTACACGATCTTCTGCGTGTGTCTTCATTTCAACTGTCAGCAGATTCTTTCTCAGGAGGACAGATTACTACAGCGTCAATGACTTAACAGAATCAGCTGGACTTCTTAGATAGAAAACTTCTAACCAACTGGCACTATAACCTGAATTTGACTGTGTTGCTTCATATCTGACCTGCTTACCTCATTAAGCATATTCAGATGACATTTACTGTAAATTTGTGATTTATAAATTACCCCAACTGAATTAAATCGTATTGAACTGAATTCTATTCAAATCAACTTAATGTAATTGAATTGAATTCAGATGAACTAGATGTCAGTAATGTTCCTTCCGCTAAGCGTGGACAGTGTTAGGGTCTGTCTCATGCTCAGACTCCACAGCTTTGTGAGGCCAGTCGTGACTGGCCTGCAGAGTGCCCTATGAATCGCAAAGACAGATATCAGCTTCATGCACCCAGCTACAACTCAGTGCTTCAATGGGACCAGACTTCATTGCATGAACATCTTCAAACCTAGATGGTATACTAATTATGCTTCCTGAATACATGGTCTGGGGGGGGATTCCCTATTCCTATTCGTTCTACTTTTATTTTGGTAAATCCCTTCAGTTTGGACTGAGTTACATTTTGTCGTGTTTAAACTCTGGAATCAGGGATCAGCTGGTTCCGCATTTAAATTTGTCAGTGTGTCATTCTGGTGCAGGCCTGGTGGGTGGTAAAGATCCTGCTTCTCTTTCTCTCACCCAAAATCCCTTCTGTCTCGCACGAGCCAACAGCATGGTAATGAGACAGCGGCAGATGCTCGCGTGCCTTTACAATCCCTTCAACCTCTGACACACGCGAGACCTCATGAGAAAGACAGGCTGAATACGAACCTGCGAGTATTGAGATTTATCAGTAGTCGAACATTTGCTTTTAACTGTTCTAATAATAAACCTTAAACTCTACAGTTGTATTTTTATGTGTTTTCATTCTCTTTGCCTGAAACTAGTCTTATTATCTGTGGCTCTTCTCTGTTTTGGGGAATTTTATCCCTTATTTTTCTCTTTTCAAGAACTAACCTAAGATAACCTAAGGAAAGAGTCCTTGTTTTCCCGTAATTTAAAAATCCGGACACACAACATAAGCCCACCCGATCCAGATTTCCCCTCCTCCAACACAGCCGTGTTCTCTCCACCTGCTATGCTGCCTTTGTCACAGGGATCTCCTGCTTCATTTCAATGACAAAGTGGTGGAGCCTCTCACCCTGCAGCCCAGCCACCCTACACCCACCTCTCCATCTTCTTTCAGTAATGTTATGGTCCCTGAGGGCATCTCTGCATTCACCCATCCACCCTATCACCCTTCTCACGTCCACATGAAGCTTTTTAGCTGATGAGACTTCAGTCTCATGGCACATAGATGTAAATATATATAGACATATCCAGCTTCATATGAATTGATTCTGTTTGAACTGAAATGAATCCATTTGGACAACGAAACTCTTGAATATTGAATTAATCTCGATTGGTTGTGTGCCTGCTAACTTGTTGGGTTGTACAGATATGAAGAATATTCCTATTGGAATGTTGTAGCTGGGATCAGTAGCTCCTTTCAGATCACACTTTTAAGCCATCATCTGCACATACCCTTTATGCCTTGCAATCAGCTGAAAGACAGAGTTGGGGATTAAAGACGACCCAATAATATGCCTGTGATTCACAGGTCCATGAGGAATATGAGCAAAAAGGGTAAAACAGGATTGTATACCTCTAGCTGCGTTTCCATTAACCACAAAATTGTGCAACTTGGAATTACAAAAATAAACTTGCTTAATGGAAACATGACAAAAGGAGCTGATCTCATCCTAGCAAAAAAACTAAAAAGTTTTGCACTAGGATGAGGTGGTTTTCCAGCCGTATCAAATTTGTGTATTTCGCAAAACTGCAACGGAAACACTTTTTTCACATCACATCAGTTTGTCTCCAGCAGCAACGCGCTTACTGGCCTCCGTGGACAATGCACAGCTGGTTCCACCAGAGGGCTCGCAGCATCACTCAATTCATCAAACATTGAGTTTGTCATTCCAAAGTGTTGAATCCATAGCTCTTCTGCAAAATCACCAACTACAGTTTCCCCAAAATGCTGCATACGTAGCCGCTCCCAAGTAATAGGAGCTTGTCGCTCCAACACCTCGATAAGGTGCCGACATCTCCTCTGATGCCTGATGATGAATGCTAGCGCCATGGCTGAAATATGAATATATCTCATGTAAGTGTTTACATCCGTCGCCACCAGGATTTTTAAGGACTTATCGCAAGAACAAGCTTATTCCCATGTGGTTTTAATTGCATTTCTTGCTTAAATAGAAACACTGCAATTGCAACATTAGCAGAATATCAAAAAATTTTTGTGCTTATTTGTAATGGAAACTCAGCTTATGTGGTGTAGTGATCTGGCATAAAACAAAGAGTTCAGCAGCCATTGCTGCAGTGTACATCCAATCAGAGAATCTGATGCAGATACACTGTAAAAAATATCCATATATTTAACAGTGATAAACAGTAAAATTGTGACAGGAAAAATCCATAAACTATAAAACAATTTAAAACTGTTGATTCGCTGTGAAGTCACCATAAATAAATTAATCTGTGAAAACAGTAATTTGTACATTATTTCACTGAAAAAAATATTTAACACTGCCGTAAAACACTCTTCCAGTGTTTCTTTAACATAAAATTCTCATTAACTTGATAACAGTCAAATGCTACGATTTTTACATTCATTTGTTGAAAAAAAATACAAGTTTTAATTGCTGAATGTAAGTATGGTTGTGCTGGTAATGAATGGAGGAAGACATTGTGATTTTTGAAATATTTTAACGTAATAATGCATTAAATAGCACTACTCAAGAAATCGAAAGCACATTACTCTGAATCCATTCTTGATTCACTCCACCTTCACACGTTGGTCGTGTTGACCTGTGTGAGACTGTAAGAATAAGCAGAGTACAATTAGAATTTGTTTTCCTCAAACAACATATTTGAGGAAAATTAAATCATTTCATGTCTTTATTGGTTTGCTTTTGTCTTGTGATTTTTAATACAGCATATTCTTCTTCTTTATACTTGAAACATTATATTGGATGTATTTTTTGAAAGAAACCAGGGGTGTAGCTTTTAAATATACATTATGTTTAGCTCATAAATCCATTAGCTTTAAATTTCAAAGCCAACAGCAACTTGATAGACCTACAGCTAATGATAGACAGACTACATTATTGAGTGAATTCATATGTTATGATCCCAAAAGCATTAAAATAATAATCTGTTGTCTGCTCTATTTATTCATGCTTAAATAATAGTCTGTCTGTTTTTTCATGGAAAATAAAACAGATTTTAAAATTATCTCATCTAAAAACTGTTTCCCTCCTGAAGTCTGGAGCATCATTACACATCAAGGCGCCTGAATTCGAACGGACCAATCAGCGCACTGCATCAGGCTCCAAAGCAGGCGATGTCTGAACAGCTCCACACAAGTTTTACTTTGGACTATACGGCATCAAGCCATCTTCGTTTTCACGAAGCTGTTTCTGTTTTCTTGGATTTTACCTCGACAGCTAAGGCGCAAATGATAAAGTTGCGTTAGCTTTAGCTCCTATATAGCATTAACATTAGCCACCTTAGACTACAAACAGCCTGCTAACGCCAGTAGTGCATGTTACAGAGACGTGTGTATTAATGTAAACTGTCTTAGCTCCATTTTAATGCTTTCAGTAAGCATGGCCTGCATTTTACTGCCTGTTTTGATACCAGGCTGGAGCTTTATGTTAGTTAACCTTACAGCTGTGTCATGTCGACATATGTGGAGAATCGGTTCAGTCCGCGAAAGCTTATTTTTCATTGTAGACTGCATCGTAATGAACCCCGGCGTCTTTTTAAATGTGCTGAAGCAGGTTGTAAGCAGGTGTTTTCTGGATATCCGGCTTTAAAGTCTCACTTCTACTGCCACCACACTGGTACCGTGGCCGTCCTAATATAGCATCCCCCCAAAAATTAAAATAAAATCTTTACCAACTTAATAGATTATACATTGTGACGTAAATTAATTTTTATTATTTTCAGTTTTAATTTAAAATTATCACTATTTTTCCATTTTAATTCCAATCTTACTGTTTATTAATTACTTTTTTATGTCACGTTTTTCTTATTTGACACATTAATTACTTTATCAAGCCATTTTTTTATTTCTGTATTTACTACCAATCGTGGTAGGATCCATCCTCCAATTTGTTTCAAGTATCTCTTTATTTGTACATATAACTGACACTGAAACCCTTATTAAACTTTTGAATTATTCATTTTTTTTAATTATTATTATTCTCAGGTTCCTTCTGCTTCATTGCTGATACATTCATGCTGAGCATCGATAAAAAGATCGCCAACGACCACATCACAACCTTCACCTCCGCAGTCTGCTTGATGTTTGGCAGTTATTACTGCTTTCACATACACTACCCTGTGGAACTACGATCAACCCTGGAGTTCCTCCAACAGCAAAATTTCTGATTTTATGGATTGTCTTTTTTGTATTCATCAATTTTGATATCCTGTGTCAGGTTGTTAATTTTTTTCAATTTCTCACTCTTTTTTCCAAAAAGATGTCTCTTTTCCATAAATCCTGAGCGAGGCACCAAGTTTGAGTCCAAGAAGAGAAACGTGTTCTCACTCAGTCCCAGAGTCCTCGCTCTCATCTCAGACACTGCTGACCACGAGTGGATCAGCCTTCCCCCTCTTGTTTTGGGGGATGTGATAAAGGTGTGTTGCATACTCTACAGATGCTTTTGTTGTTGAAACAATTGTTACACTTCAGAATGTCAGTGAACATTTGTGTTGCATATAGGAAATGTAATAAATTAATGCTTTGTGTATTAAACTTACAGAATAGACTGATTAAAAGAATTGCAGTCTGAAAAAGGTTCTTTATCTGATAACAACTGAACTACTAAGCAGGCTGAATATTTTACTTAGACTTAAAAAATATCTGTATGCATGAAATGAGGTAGTAGTTGATAATAACCAGAGAAAGGTGATCATATTTCAAACCCTTTGATAAAAGCTCATGATAGCTTTTCATATGATCTTAAATTATTATTTATCATGGTTATTATTAAAAAGGAAATCATAAATTCTGGAAATTTGTACACAAAATTGTATTTCATTATTTTTGATGGTTAATTTTACAGGGGAAAAAAATTATTTTTTGTGACAGAAACCTCATTTTATAGGTTGTTTTCATGTTCATTTTAGAAAAAAACATTGTTTTTTCCTCCAGTTAAACAATTTCTTTTACAGTAAAACATTGACTCCAGCACCATTTTAAAAACAACAACAATGCTTTCTAACTGAAAGAAAAAAATGTTTTACCTGTAATTTTAAGGTGGAATTCTGGCAATCCCAGCTGCAGGTGTTTTTTTTTTTTTACTGTGTAACACACTGATCAGGCAAACTCCTAATACCAAAACAAGTTGGTTCTAAGACATTTCTCTCCATGTAAAACACTGTAGCAAAACCTTCACTGCCAGCGGTTCTTCAGTACTACAATTGGTGATTGATTTACTAGATACAAACTGTCAGAACTGCGATTAAAGAGGTTATTTCTGCAGCTAGCATTACATTGATATGGTAGCACCACTGAATATTGCATATTTAAAGACTTGGACAGTCATAATTTTGACTTTAAGGAATGTTCCAACTGATTTTTCAAATGATAACACAGAAATTCCAAGTTGTGAGCACAAATGGAATGCATGACTACACCAAGAGTCTGTAAATTATATTTTGTTGCATGCAAACACTTTAGGAGTTAAACTGGCTCATTAATTGACCTGTGGGAGAAAAACATCAACATAAGTCTTTGGAGAGATGCAGATTCTTAAAATAGCTCACTAACAATCGCACTAAACCAATTTCTTTCCTGGCACAGGATTTCAATCCAGACAGCCCCCCCCCCCTCAGTGTTCCATGTTCTTGGAGTGGCTGATTTCCCCTTTGGAGAGGTTCACACTTCAACATAAGTCATGAGAGCCTGCTCCCACATGCTTCTGAACTGCAAATTTAAAAAAAAAAAAATGCAGATTCAACTGACAGACAGACAGAAGTGACAACAAGATGCTGTTATTCGCAAACACAAGCATGCTGTAAACTCTGCCCCCTGTGAGTCATGCATCATCCGTGTGTGCGTGTGCGTCTGCAGCCGATGTCCATGTGTTTGTTCAGAGACAGATGGCGGCTCAGAGAGCCCGTTCCCACGGCTCGCACATAGGAATTTAAAATGCAGATAAAATCCATCACAGAGGCCTGTCTTTCGAAAGATCATTTGTTGTGTTGAAACCAAACGCTACGCCCGTCGGCCTCTGCTCTCGATTCCAGACCGGGCTTTCAGCTCCAAATGAAGCTTCTTGAAAGTCTGTTTCTGGACACTGTTTGCTTTTGCCTTCTATGACTTGATTTTACCAGAGAATGTTTTTGCTTTTGGACAAATTTATGTAAGAAAATGTATCATTTTCCACCAGCTTTAGCAACTGCACTTTAATGATTATAAAGATTATTTAACAACAACAATGTGTCACCCAGATTCATAAAGCCTGCTTAAAAAGCCACCCAAAGGACACTGACTGCTTTCATTAGTTGAACTATCAATATTTTTCCCAGCCGCAGGAGGAGAGTGTTAGATTTTGTCTGTCATGAGCTGGAGCTAATTCTCGCTGGCTGGCTGGCGGGTGGGGTCTGATGGGGTCATGATAGATGGTAATTGTAGGTTTGGTTTGTCGGAGGCTCGGGCCAGATGGCCTGGTGCTGCTTTCATAAAGCTCTCCTCACCCACTTGTTTGCTCTCTGCAGGCTGATCAGCGTACAGGGCTTCCATAAACATTGTCATGCAGCAAAGGCCGTGGGGGTGGGGGGTCAGATGGGTGGATGTCAGAGCACTGGTCATTACCTCAGCCTTAAAGGTTCTGACAATCCAATTTAGCCTAAAAGTAGTGGTGCATCCTCGTATGACCGACAGCTCTGCCGAATCCGTCACCCTTCACCTTTCCTATCGCTGCTTCCCGATTTGCATTTAAACAATAATGATATGCTGATTTTAAAACATGCCATTATCTTTTCACCTCAGCAGCCTCCTTAGCTTCCATGTTGCTATTTTTTTTACAAGCAACCAACTGCATATTTTGGAGAACGCCTGAATATTCATTTGAAAAAAATCTGCTTCAAACATGTTTTTGTCTCTGGTACCAAATTTAGCTATAGGGAACTGGGAAAAAAATCTTGACTGATGAAAACAAAATATTTTCTGTGTCTCATACTTCAGTCCACCAAAATCAAAATCATGCATATTCTTATACCATATACCTAACTCCTGAACTTTATTTACTTTGGCTTTCAAAATTAATCTTTGTGTGTTTTTGGACTTTCTCCTTTTCCAAGTAAAAAAAATTAGGCTGAAACAGATAATTCAAGAACTTTAGCAAATTAGCTTGCTTTGTCTGGTTGTTGTTTAATCTGTTTTGTCATATTTAAACGTATGAGGAAGTTTTCAAAGGAAAATAAATTGTCCTAAGGACTGGGAGGATAAGGCCACTCACAAAGGAAGGAGCCAATATTTCAAAACCAACATTACAGCTTGCAGATGCCCTCAGGGACAAAGTTCTTACATTTTCAAGATACATCCTTTGGTTCTGAAGAAACATATGGAAACGTAGAAGCAACATCTGAAGCCACAAGCCAGGAAGTTAAAGTGTTGGGCCCTTGAAATGGACGGTAAGTAAATGAACATGTTACAGAGTGTCTTAGGAACAGCTAAGGTAATGTTTTGCAGTGGCGTCACCATGCCCTGAGCTCAGTCCCACAGAAGGTCTGCGGACAGGGAGGAAAATCTCTGTGGCCTACAAGTCTGACTTTGTCACACCAGCTATGCCAGGAGGAGTGGGTCAAAATTCCAGTAAACTGTTGCGAAAAGCTTGTGGATGGACTTCCGAATTGTGTGAATCAAGCGTAATTCTACCAAATACTAAGAAAATGTATGCAAACTTCTGAATTCGAAGAAAGTAATGTAAATTCTCTAAAACATTGTTTCTCTCATTAGGCTTGGCAAAAAGAAATCATTTTTGTAATCCGAACTGACCCAAGACAGGAAAGATTTTGTTTGACTCAATATCATATTGTGGTTCATGAAAATATATAGTAAAGTCTATGTGTTGTTATGAATAATTATGTCGTTTATGGAAAGGTATCCCGTGCGTAACTGGCCGCCATGAGCACGCTTTAAGCAAGGACTTCCCAGGAACAAAATCATGAAAGTTGCATGATAATACTGATGACCTCAATGATTCTTCCGACTTCTAGCATGAGTCTGTCTCTACAAGTCTGGCGGAATGACTGGCACCTTCCTCCTTTCTTGTGAGTGCGACAACTTTGGAGTTTAGGAACACATAACTAAGGATCCGAGTTGGCACACGTTCAGAACAATGTAAGTCTGTCAGGGTCCGTGACGGTTGTGATAAAAGTAGCAGAGCCCGGAATAAATTCTCTTCTGCTCCATTGTTGTGGCACACTTTTAATTCCGGGGTGTCTTCTGTGTCAGTGGGAGGGTGAAAAAGAGAAGTGGACGGGGCGACCATGAATAATCCCTCCTATGCTGCCTTAAGGAGGAGATTCTAGCGGATTGGGGAAGGAGGGGTGCTGGTGTGTGGAAAAAAAGAAGAGGGGGAAGGCAGATGGGTGCGGGGCGGGTGCAGAGAGAGAGAAAGGATCGGAGGAGCAGCGACAGGGCAGAGCAGACTTCACCCCCCTTCCTCGCCCCTCCACCCTCTCTCTCTCTCTCTCTCACGGTCACATGCAGACTGGGAGAAGGCTGCGCCTTTCTTTGCTCAGACACGAACTCTCACTCATCCATCAGCGCGCACAGAGGAGCTGGATGGACATCTGTGGACAAGAGTTCACTCTTCAAGGAGACTTCGGTGATCCTGTGCTCTAAAACGATCTACTCTAATTTATCCATTTATATTTATTCCTTGATATGCGTTGGAGCTTTGTTTAGTTATTTTTTTCGCCAAGTGCGCAGCAACAGAGGATTTAAGATGCCAGACGTCTGAGGAGACATCGGGTTTTCAACCCTCCTCCCTCCCCTGGATTCCCCCCCTCTTCGTGGAAGTATTCGCAACAGTGTGATTACGGAAGATGGGGCCAAAAATGATCCAAACCAAAGGAAATGTCCACTCCACGGTTCCACTTGCGCTGCTGCTGCTTTTGGTGGCTCTTCTTCAAGGCACCGCCGGTAAGACTCTAAAATACAAAGTTTACGAGGAGCAGAGAGTGGGGACAGTTATTGCACGGTTAAAGGAAGACGTTGCCGGGGTTCTGTCCAAACTCCCGAGTTCCCTGAGCTTTCGGTTCCGCGCGATGCAGCGGGGCAGCACACAATTACTGTCCGTCAGGGAGGAGGACGGGGAGATCAGCATCGGCACCAAAATTGATCGCGAGAAGCTCTGTGAAAAAAACTTGAACTGCTCGATCGAATTCGATGTGGTCACGCTGCCCACGGAGTACTTACAGCTGTTTCATGTGGAGGTGGAGGTGCTGGACATTAATGATAATTCCCCGCACTTCTCCCGCGCCATAGTCCCCATCGAGATTTCAGAGAGCGCGTCGGTCGGGACGCGCATCCCGCTGGACGGCGCAGTGGACGCAGACGTCAGAGAGAACTCCCTGCACACCTACTCTTTAACGCCCAACAACTTCTTTAAAATAGATGTGAGGACCAGGACGGACGGCGCCAAGTATGCAGAACTGGTGGTGATGAGGGAACTGGACCGTGAGGTGCAGTCCAGTTACCAGCTGCAGCTCACTGCTTCAGATAATGGCGTGCCCCCCAAGTCAGGATCCACTTTACTCAAGATAAGCATCTCAGATTCCAATGACAACAGCCCAGCGTTTGATGAGCAGGCGTATGTCATCAATTTATTGGAAAACTCACCTCTTGGGACTCTAATCATTGACTTAAATGCCACAGATCCAGATGAGGGCACAAATGGGAAAATAGTTTACTCTTTCAGCAGCCATGTTTCACCAAAGATTTTGGAAACGTTTAAAATAAATCCAGAAAACGGCCATATAACTCTTATCAAGAAAGTGGACTATGAGACCACTGCTTCATTCGAGCTGGACGTCCAAGCCCAGGATTTGGGCCCTAATTCCATCCCTGGACTTTGCAAAATCGTGGTGAAAGTAGTTGATGTGAATGACAACAAACCAGAGATAAACATCAATCTGATGACTCCAGGCAAAGAGGAGGTAGCCTACATTTCAGAGGGGGCCCCTGTGGACACATTCATAGCTCTGGTACGTGTTGATGATATTGATGCTGGCCTCAATGGAGAGGTAGTGTGCAGGCTGCATGGTCATGGGCACTTCAGGCTCCAGAAGACCCATGAGAAGAACTACATGATCTTGACCAATGTGTCGCTGGACAGAGAAAAGAGGTCAGAATACAGTCTGACTGTCATGGCTGAGGACAAGGGTTCCCCCAGCCTTTCTACCATCAAACATTTCACTGTTCAGGTGCTGGATGAAAATGATAACCCCCCACATTTTGAGAAAAGTCGCTATGAGGTCTTTAAATCTGAAAATAACTCTCCTGGAGCCTACTTAATGACTGTGGTGGCCTCAGACCCAGATCTGGGCACCAATGGTCAGGTCACCTACACCGTTATAGATGCTCTGATCCAAGGGAGCCCCATTTCTACCTATGTTACCATTGATCCCTCTAATGGGGCCATCTACGCTTTACGCAGCTTTGATCATGAAGACGTCAGCCGTGTTGCCTTCACTGTTCAGGCTCGTGATGGCGGGAACCCTGCACTGTCAGCCAACACCACCGTCCTCCTTACTGTTCTGGATGAAAATGACAACCCACCGATCATCCATTCTCCCTCTCTCCGGAATCACACAGCGGAGCTTCCGGTGTGGAAATATGCATCACCCGGTCAGCTGATTAGTACACTGAAAATCACAGACCGGGACTCCGGTGCGAATGGAGAGCTGAGCTGTTCCATTGTTGGGGGTAATGAAGATGGGTTATTTGTGATGGATGCCCGGCGGTGTGAGCTCAGAACCAATGCCAGCCTGGAGCAGGCCCCACGGGATGTGATGGAGATTAGGGTTGAGGTGCAGGATAGGGGACCCAGCCGGCTAACCACAGGAGCCCTCTTCAGGCTCTCCCTACAGGAGAACATGGACATCCTCCCTCCTCTTTATCCCACCGGTTCCAGCCAGGCCTCACTGGACCTCTCCCTCATTGTCATAATTTCTCTCGGTGCTGTTTGTGCTCTGCTGCTCATCGTGATGGTGATGTTTGCAACTGCCCGCTGTAGCCGCGAGAAAAAAGACCCCAGGCACAACTATAATTGCCGTGTGGCCGAGAACAGTTACCAGAACCACCCCAAGAAGCCTGCCAGGCAGATCCACAAGGCAGACATTACCTTGGTGCCCACTGTCAATGGAACTTTACCTGTTCGTTCTCACCCACGTTCTCCCTTGCCTTCTCCAACTCCTGAGAGAGGCACTCTCGGGAGCAGGCAGAGCCATCATAGTCGGCAGTCTCTCAATAGCCTAGTGACTATCTCCTCCAATCATGTGCCTGAGAACTTTGCCTTGGAGTTAGCCCATGCCACACCTCCTGTTGAGGTAAGACAACTCCTTTTCTACTTTGTAGATTTAGCTACTGCAATCGCTGTTTTTGCTAAAAAATAATAAAACTCGTGTTTTTCTTCAACATCAAAAACAGAAAAATGACACAGAATGTGATATACTGTTTCTTTGTTTTATATGGAGTCTTTGTTATGAGTTTTGTTCCTTATTTTGTTCCATATTTTGTTACTCACAGTCTTCCCTCTCATGTTTTCGTCAACCATCATTTCAGGGTTAAATCACAATGTCACCTCAGCTTGTAGCCCTTTCCCTCAATGCACTCCCACCACAAACCCAACATTGTCTTGTGGTCTTACTTGTGGAATCCATTCATTTCCCCTCTTCATTTTTCTTTTTATTTTTGTCTTTTTTTGTCTTTTTTGTTTCTTTTGGGATTGTAGCAAGTCTCACAGCTTCTGTCCATGCTCCATCAGGGCCAGTACCAGCCACGACCAAGCTTCAGAGGCAACAAATATACCAGGAGCTACAGGTAATGGATATGCAGCATTATGTTTTGAAAGCCTAAGGTGTCAGACTTTGGCAAAAATGGATGACTTTTTGATGTAAATGCTTTCACATAGCTGCTTTATCCGTAACCACTGTTTTTTTTTTTTTTTTTTTTTTGGCCTGGATCAAAGCTGTGTGCTCCACAACTTCAAATTTGCATAATTTTATGTTAAACCCCTTATGCAAAGCACATTCTGCCTCTGTACACCTTATGATCCCCCCAAAGGCTTGAAATTATTACAGTCAGTGATTAATTTATCAAATCTTATTGTGACTGTGCAGATATGCCCTCAATGAGATGGATAAGTTCAGTCTGAAGGACAGCGGTCGTGGGGACAGTGAAGCAGGCGACAGCGACTACGAACCTGGCAGGGAGTCACCCATCGACAGGCTCCTTGGTGAGGGCTTTACTGAGCTATATTCCCCTGATGGCCAGCACTGTTCGCATGCAGGTACAACCCTGTCCCCAACCCACAACTTCCACTATTGTCTCAATCCTCAACTGTGGAGGATTCAGAAATTCTCAGTGTTTACCCTGGCTTATGCATATAATTAGTGGTTGTAACACCATCTAAAGATCATCAGATGAGCTCAGCAAAAAATATTATAATCTCTAGAGCTGCACAATATGTTGAATCACTGTCATCCACATGCTAATGATAGATTTGGCCACTTAGATGGTCCCACATTTTCTGTCCAAACATAAGCTCAGAGGGGTGATTTGTTAATCGAAATCAATGATGTCATTTCAACATCCAACAATAATATCGCACTTTCATCTTTTCCTAATATTCTGCAGCTCTAATATCTCCATTTGGCATGTCTCATCACTAAGGTTTAGTCCTGGATGTGTCAAGCCTTTTTTTTTTTTATCTCTAGCTGCCTCAGTCCTTTTTCATTCTGTTGGTTCATGAGTATTTTAGATTCTTCTTTCCAACCAGTCACATTCCTAGGTCAGTCTTAAGTGATCTAGCTGTAATCAAAGAAGAAGGATACTTAAAATCACACACCGACTGAAGACCAGGAAAGAAATGCAAATGGAGAGGAAAGTGGGTGCTCTTCAACCTCTGTAGAAAAAAGCCTCTGTAGTAGAGGCCTTGAGCTGTTGCATTACACCATTTGCTCTGATGTAATGCAACAGAGATGAGAGACAAAAACCACGGTTTGTGTTGTCTAAAGATGCATTGTCATATAGAGCATTTCCAGACTTTAGTGTCCATTTAACCAAATGTCAATGCTATCCTAAAGAGTTATGATCACTGTAATCTTTTGTTACCAAGTTGTGGATGTGCAGTGTCAGAAAGGCTTGTGAAAGCCTTCATGTTAGGTATGGGGTTTACTGGTATCAAGGTCTACCAAGAAGTTGCAGTTTCAAAACCATTAAAATATTCCATTGTACCACTTCTACAGTTAATTGTTTTAATGAGTTGCCAGAGAGTATGTGGGAGAGACCAGAGCAGTGGCGTTGAAGCTAAAGAAAAAAAACACCCCTGAAAATGACATTGTGCTTATTCCAGATGTTTGCTTAAATCTAGGTATCAAAATCAAAAGCACAATAAATTAAAGTCATACTCATTATTAATATGGTATATTATTTTAGCTTCGGTACTGGGAAAATATTCCTTTTGTTTTAAAAGCACTCAGAACGTGTGAAACTGTGGTATTCTGCTCAAGGCTATCAAACCATGAGAATCTCATACCTGCCCATGCCTACTTTATGTTTACCCAAATTATGTTCTGTTTTGCTAAACTTAAGGTTGCACTTTTCTAAGCAACTTCATATATTCAGTGTGTGAATGTGGGCATGAATGGGAATGACTGATTTCCTTCTTTGAGGATTCTGCAAAGCATTATATAAGTCTCAAGTCATTTCATAACCAGTATAACTGTTTGGCATTTAATAACGCATTTATACTCATTAACAACTTTGTCTTTCCTACTAAAGCATCAATCTTTAGCTATATTGTCGATAGGACTGAAGCGATGAATCGAATTAATCATGATTAATCGATAAGGGAAACGATCATCAACCACTTTTGTTAACTGGAGTATACAGAGTCAAAAAAAGCCATTTGCTAAAAAAAAAACCCAACACAGTCAAAGCAGCAATTAAGCCAAAACTGTACAAACACATATAAATTTGCATTTAAGGTAAAAAAAAAAAAAAAAAAAAAAAACAAACCAACAAAAAAACATTTGTCTGTAAGTATGTTCTGCTCAGAAGTCCTTAAGTAGAATAGTTTTAGCTTCATCTGGTTCAAATTTTGTGAAGAAAATCTCCTATTATTATATAGATAATGGAAAACTTAATCAATGAATGTATAAATGTTCAAGCATATGCTAAAGGAATGCTGTTATTGCATTTTAGGCAATAAAATGTTAATTTTCTTATTAAAAAAGGGAATTATTTTATGAGTTATTTGTTTATTGGCATTCTTAAATGTTTTTCTAATATTGTATTAAAAGGCTTAAGTGGCTGAATCAAAAATCTGCAGAATGTGCTGTTTGTTTATCCAATTAATCGATTAATCATCAAAATAATCAACAGAATAAGTGACTACTAAAATAATTTTTAACTGCAGCCCAATTGTCAAGTGTGTACTGTTGGAATGATTCTACTTGCGTGAACCATAAAGAAGTTAGAGCAAAGAGAAAACCCCTCAATAAATATGTCACATTGAGCAGGACCGATTGTTCTACGCTATGCCTTGGACGATGGTGACTGGTGGTGTAAGCAAGTCTATCCTCACTGTCACTAAGTTCTTGAGATATCAATCCAAATATCTGTAGTGATCCTCCATCCAGCCATTGCTGCTCTGTGCTGTCACACTGCGTGGACTTCCCATCCTCTCTGCCTTCCAGTTAACAAGCAAGAACTTTGAACACTTGTTGAGTGTCCCAACTGACTTTGAAATACTCTGCCCCCAAGCAGCACACATATGCCAACCTGTGTAGACTAGTTGAGAGGGACACAATTGGTCACTTCCTCCAAAATTCCTCCATCTCTCTCCTGTCTCAGCAGGCGTTACCCAGGTTACAGAGCAGCTTCTTTTATCACCCCATCCGTTTTCTCCCAGAGCTCTTGCCTCTATCCAGCCAGCCAGCTTCCCACACAGCCATCACTCCATACGGCATTTGAGATACATCCCAATTAAAGTCTCCGCAGACGGGCAGAGAGTCTCATCACTAACACCTCCTTCCCCATCTCCCCTCCTCTACAGCTGTGTGGAGGAGCTGAGCTCGTTAGTCACTTTTTTTCCCCTTCCTTCTTTCTTTCTTTCAAGCTTTCACTTTCACCCATTGAATCTGAGCCTCTCCTGCTTCCCTGATGAAAAGGAGCCATTTAATTGCCATGTGGCAAATAGTTGCTATGGAGTCAGATCTAAGTAGTGCTCATGATTAGGGCCTGAAGAACATAATTACAACTCAAAGCTCACCTTTCTCTATATGTAGACGGGGCCCACCTCCTGCCCCCACGTTCACTGCGTTGTGGAGGATTCTGAGCCGCGTTTAGTTTCCTCTTTACAATTATGATTGGGTTTGAGGACCTCTGCAGACTGCTAAATGTGGCAAACACTGTAGTTCAGGTAGATGTAGGAGATTTTTCAGCTTATTTTTGGGTTTAAATGCAGAATTGGGCTGAATACCATTTGACTTTCTTCATGGACTGAAAATAGCTTGCCTGGTCTTGCATGCTTTGACAGAGCCATTAGTCTTTGCCCACCAGATATCCAAACTAATATAGATATTTTGCGGCATTTGCTGTCCACACTTAAAGATTTATAAAAGCTCTAGTTTGTGGTGTTTTTGATGACTGAATTTCCAGAAATTATTGAAAATCACAGCAATTGAGTTGTTTTTGTTGCTCTTTCCACATCTGTCCAACTTTGTGCTGACTCTGTTTCTGCAAAACTTCACTCCTCTCAAAGAAAACTAGAGTTCCGTTCACTGCTGCCAACTCCTCAGCAAGGAAAGTAGCTATTGCCTGTCGCGAGATGATCTCATAACCTAATATCCATATCTGGTCATGTGTGATCCCGACAGTAGAATAAAAGCTATATCAATGTTGGCAAGACAAAAAGTAAATTAAACTACACAAAATATGTTTAGAACTACAAATGAACTTTAGTGAAATAATACTTTATTCATCCCGTGGGAAATGAACTATTGGTGCTTTCGTATGTTGTCCTCAAAGTCTCCAGTAACACAGAGAAAAGTCGCTAGAGGGGTCTGAAACATTGCTGATTATAGCAACAAAGTTGCTAAGTTTGCAACAGTGGCAACAATTCTTTGGGAGGAATCTTTAATCTAACAGAATCATCTTCTTCCAAATTAAGTGTTGTTCATGTGGGTGTTGTTGCCACCTACTGGCACAGAATAGAAATTAGAATCTTCTTTTCACAAGGATCCCCAAGACAGAGAAGATGCAGATTTTTTTTTTCCCCAAAAACAGATAAATAAATATCTGTTTTAAAAATATCTGGAGTAATGTAGCACGTGCCTGTATAAGCGTCTCAGGACTGGTCCAGAGTCATGGAAGTAACTTCACCACAAATGTCTGATTTGTTGTCTTTTCAAAAGCTGTTCTCTCAACAGATACACAACATATCCATCTCCTCTATTCCACCACAATATTTTGTGGTATTTATGGCAATGAATAATAGTAAACATTTTTGACAATATATCTTTAACAGCATTCCCCTAGAGCCCCAAAAACTCCCCACAAATAAAATGTAGCTGTTATCAAATATGCTACCTCAGTACAGTAGTTACACACTGCAAGAACACAAAATCTTACCAAGTATTTCTGGTGTAGTTTCTAGTGCAAATATTTTAATACACCTAAAATAAGACAAAACTCATAAGTAAATTTTTAGCAGCTATAGGAGCTTGTTTTAAGTCAATAATTCCTTAATATTGATGAAAAAATACTAGTTATAAGTGAAATAATGTGTCAGTTGAACAAGATATATTTCCTACATTATAAGCTAATATGTATTGTTCCACTGGCAGATTATTTCACTTATAACTAGAACTTTTCCATCAATATTAATTAAATATTGACTTAAAACAGGCTCCTATATCTGCTGAAAAGTTGCTTGTAAGTTAGTTTTGTCTGATTTCAAGAGTATTCAACTAGAAACTGGAACAAAAATACTTGGTAAGATTTTGTTTTTGCAGTGCAGTTAGTAGTGTAATAGTGAACTAGCACACAGTCATTCCAATCAATAATATTCTGAAATATATTGATACTTATTAATACTCTGCTGTAACCAGTAGTGAAAGAAATAGTTTACACAGCTAAAACTGGGGGGGGGGGGGGTCACTTTTTAAAGACATTTTTTCCTAGCAGGATAATTCTGATAGAGAATCAGATTCACATCAGGACTAAATTGGTGAAATACCCCCACACACACACACTTTTTGCTGTGTAAACAAAAACAGTCTCAATTATACTGACTGTGTTCAGAATTTGCAAATATACAAATTTTAAGGCATTGTTTCCCGTAATCATAGCTGATATAATAATTGCCCATTATTAGTTCTCTTGTGCTAAACCAACCTATTAGCATACAGACTCATTTTGTTTTAGCGGCCGTATTGAAGTCGTAAAAGCAAACATCAAAGAAACCCAGGAGCTTGTTTCTCCTTCTTCATCAAGAAGCATGATGTCCCTCGACGCATGCCAGTTTCCTGATTTAAGAGCTGAGGATTGTTGATCTGCGACAGCCAGCATAGTAGCTTAAAATATCCTGTCATTCAGCCTGATTGTGTTGGTGTTTCACTGAAAAAGATAAAACCACAGAAAAACTAAGGCAGACAGGAAGAGCAGCACCTTGTTCTCATTGCTTGTTTAGCCTTTAAGATTGGAGGTTCATGCTGCTTTTTTAAAGCCTCCCATACAAAGGCAGACTTCTGTATAACACCAAGGAAGGAAGTATTGCCAAGTTCGAGCAGGATAATTCTGATAGAAAATTAGATTTACATCAGCAGGACTAAATTGGTGAAATATCCCTTTAAACAGTGACACCCCCCCCAGTTATCCTTTGTCACAGAGCATTTTTCTTGTTTTTTGCCTGCTCAAATGAAAACAGTCAGTAAATGGAAGTAAACAATTACAATTTTGGCAATTTAGCTGTGTCAACTTGAATAAACTTGTCAGATTATTTGCTGGCAAATAAATCAGTTAAACTGAAGCCGAGCCAAGCTCTCAGGCAAAACTTTGCTCGATGCATTCTTCTCTTTATGTTCACACACAGATCACTAGGGTTAAATCTTTTATTTTCATCCTTTCATCAGCAGGACACCCAATCAGCCTCTGCCTACGCAGTTTTTTCTTTTCCTTCCAGTGCGCCCAAATGCACTTTTCATCTGCTCTAAGATGTATTATAAATGTTCCTTTCATGTTAATGAGGGGATAATGAAGTCCCTCAATGGCACGACTGAAAAGCAGTGCACTCCTTTAATGAAGGCTTTAAGTTGGCATGTTTGATTTGTCTAATTTATTCTTCAGAGATTTACTATTTGAAGATTTAATATTGAAAAGAGTGACTTGAAAGGGGAAAATGCAGGGCTTTTAAAGGGGGAGTTATTTTCAATGTGTAATAGGCATTGATCGGCCTGGCTGAATTGTCTCTTCATGGTAAATACATTGGAAGGTAGCAGGCTGAGCTCCTGCAGAGAGCCTTTCAGACTAATTAGGGTAGATTTCTACCATGTTTAGAGAGAGGGAAAAGAAAACACTTAAGAACTGGCAAGGAAATAACAACAAGATGAAAGAAAGACACAGGGCTTTGATTTTTACATACAATTTATAGTTCCTTATTTCATACATACAGAATATTAATAAAGTCATCAAATATGTTTTTGTCAGTTTATTAGCCAGACTAAGAATTCAATTTTACTTTTCTCTCTGTAGGCATAAAACTCTCTATATAAAGATTCTGGGCAGCAACAAAACAGGCGCGCTATGATATTTAAGATTTCTTGATCATCTTTATTTTATTAACGTCTTCATTGTCATCAAATCTTTTACTGTATATTTGACAGGATATGAGGTTTCCAAAATTTCTGCAATTCATTCTACTATGTAGATCATGAAGGGTACAGTGTTGCCTTTATCCAGTGTGGAGGAGTTCTAAGTGAAGTCACTCTACTGTTAGACCAAGTCTTACTGAATAATCCCTGTTTTCAATTAGATTATAGAATAATGAAGTCCATCATTGAATAATGTCATATGATTCTGGTTTTCCCAAAAACATTTGAGATTCTGGACTGTGTAGCCTCATTTTCATTTTTATACTTTTTTACATTTAGTTGAAGAAAAGACCAACATATCAGGGGGAAAAAAAAATTGTATTTTCCGTTTCAAGAATAATTAGGACATTTATTCTTTACCATGACTTTTAGCTTTAATAAAGAAGGTTGACTTTTTTGACCCAGGATTCTTCTGGTTTGAGTGTTTGAGACTTGGATTCTTAGACATGTTGTACCCAAAACTGAACAGCATAAGCAACACATTCTCTTAAAAATATCCCAAACACTCAAGCTGTCCCCAATGTCTCGTTCTAGTAAAGTTGCCCTGACTGAACCCATTTTCACTGTTCTATCCTCAGTTCAGTAATAGCTTCTAATAGGCAGTGTGATACAAGCTGGATATTTGCATATATACAGTATATGCATGTTTAACCGTGTAGTGATTATTACAATAGTAATGTTTTAGAATTTCAGCTTTTACTTGTTAGCTGTGAAGAAAGCCAGCTCAGCATTTTTATGGAATTGACTACAGTTTAATGTCAACCCATACTTCACCACATGTGTATCACCTATCTACTGTTTACCAATGAGAACTGATCTCCCTTGTTGCAGCTATGAAGCTCTGCACAGAAGAGTGCCGTGTTCTGGGCCATTCAGATCAGTGCTGGATGCCCCCCCTGGGCTGCCCTGCCTCCTCCTCCGCTGACTACCGCAGCAACCTCTACATTCCCGGGGAAGAAGCCCATCAAGCAGCTAACATCACTCAGGAAAAGATCCCCCAGCCTTGCACTGACACCTCCACTGCTCGCAATCAGAGCTTTTCCACCTTTGGCAAAGACCTCGGTGGGGAAGATGGTGGAGAAGAGGACGGGGGAGAGGGGGGCACCAAGTCCACAGATGAAGACCTGTGTGGGACCACCTCATTGCTGTCAGAGATGAGCAGCGTGTTCCAGAGGCTGCTACCGCAGGGTCTGGATTCGTATGTCCAAGTCAATGAGAACCAGAAGGGGACTAGCTTGAGCGGTGTTGGCGTTCCCATGACTGGATCTTTAGATCGCCGGAGGGGTCATCTACCTGGAAAGCCCAGCCCCTCAGTTCACCAGCAGGGTGTGGCAGCCTGGGCTGCCAATACTCACTTCCAGAATCCAGGAAGTAGTATCGGCCCATCTGGGCAGCACCAGGGTGGCAGCTACCACACCCTCAAACCCAACACCAAGCTCAGCTGCCAGAGCAGCAACCATAAGGGATCACAGGCGCCTAAAAACAGCCCCCAGAACAGTGGCCACAGCCCCAAACCCACCAGCAGCCCCCTTCTGACTGGGCTGGTCAGCCCAACACTGGTGCAGACTTCTTTGGCCCAGCCCCCAGTACAAGCCCCGCTCAATGGACCCTCTTCAAAATGGCTTCCGGCCATGGAGGAGATCCCAGAGAACTATGAGGAGGACGATTTTGACTCGGTGCTCAGCCACCTTCAGGGCAAACGCAGCGACAGCCGGCATGAACTGGTGGACGCCAGCGAACTGGTGGCTGAGATCAACAAACTCTTACAGGATGTACGGCAGACGTAAATGCCTGTCCTCTTATTTATTACTGGACACTCATTGTTTCCTTTTATGAAGAACAAAACTGTGGGTAACCATAAAAGAAACACAGCTAAGTAACTCTTGTGAGAAAAAAAGAGACCTGCAATTGTCGTTAAAGTTGCATTTCTTCTGAAATATTTGTTTTGTGAATGCTAAATATCCCAAAAAAAAAAAAGGTTTGTAAATGCTGTTTGGTACACAATGTACATTATGTGACTGTATTTATCTTTGTATTTTAAAAATACATTTGTATTCTTATATTTATAAAAAAGGTGTATATAAATTTAATCAAAAGTCTATTTTTATAATTTAATGCATGTTGAGTACAAAAACAATGAATCAAAACTTTGACATGCGATTGACATTCTGTATATTTAAAACTGTCTTTTGTATTGTGATTCTTTTTTTATCTGTCAATATTATATGTATACATGAGTATATTACTGGATTATTGGACACGTGATTTCTTGTGAAGAGAAGGGGAGGGTAGACAAATAAAACGGTACACAAAACTTCTGATGTCTGTATTTTTTTTATTGGTGATTGTCAAACCTAACTGCTATAAATTTTATTAATTAGATAGATAGATAGATAGATAGATAGATAGATAGATAGATAGATAGATAGATAGACAGATAGATAGACAGATAGATAGATAGACAGATAGATAGACAGAACAGTACTTTTCTTGGTGCCAAGACAGTATATTATGTTAAAAAAAATTGATTTTTAATCATTTTTCTCCACAAATGCAGCCTAAATTTCATTTCCAAGTAGGTACACCAGATTCAAATATTTGGAAATATGAAATATAAGCTGCAGTTTTCTATTTCATCCAATGAAGCACACTTAAAGCTTAAAAAACAAAACAAAAACTGTATTAGCTGCATCCCCAAACTAATGCTCAGAGATGTGACCAGAATTATGGTACTAATTCTGGTTTACTGTCCTAATGGACAAATATTTGAAGCATTTCCTCGAACACGGACTCTGCTGTAGTTTAGATCAGGGATGCTGGGCTTTCTGCTTGAAATCACAGTCTCTAAAATCACTAAACAACAAGGGTAAAGGACCTGCCTGTAGAAGATACAACTGTGGAGGCAGCTGCTGTGAAGAGACAAAGAGAGGTGCTGAGAGCTTGGTGGAGGGCTTTGTTCAGTCCCCCCCTCCCCTCTGCTGCTGGAACAGCTAGCTACTGAGTGACACCTAGAGGTTCACCGTGTGCACTGGAACCTCATGACTCCAGCTCTGAGCTCCCGGCACCTCAACACCACCACTGCAACTATCAGCAGCAGCAGCAAAACACAGCAAATAACCAAACAGAGCCCCCTGGAGGAAGCATTGCTGAACTGTATGTTGATGGGGAAAAAAGGGAAAAGCAGACACTGATGTTCCATGAAGAGGATACAAAAGAAAAGTAACAGCATTCATCCCATAGTACACAAATTTAGCTTTGTATTAAAAATGTATTCTCATTCTATAAATATGGAATTGTATCAAGAAAATCTTCATTTAGCTTGATTGATAGATTTTCTTTAAGCTGTTTATCATCTCAAACTCTATCTGTGAGATAGAGTTTGTTCAGGTGGTACAGATTTGTTTTGTGGAAATAGTGGACAGTGGTGATTTTTAATGGTTTAGAAGCAGGGTGGGAGGGAGGGGGGTGTGGTGATCTGTTTTACTGGGTGTTCACATGTTCTTCCTGTGCATATGTGGTTTTCTGAAGTTCTTCCAGAAACCCAAATTTGGCTTAATCAGAGAAATGAAATAATCATTTTGGTGTGAGCGTATGTGTGTGGATCAGGGATGAGTCAAGACCGGTTCTTCCGAGACCGAGACCAAGACCAAGACCAAGGCGAATGTTTATAACGCTGACACCACAAAATGCAACAATTAATGGAAAAATGGTTAATTACCCAGCCAGAACCACAGTTTGCTTTTAAATTAATAATGGCCATAATAAACTATGCTTTGGTTATTAAATGCAGCCATACATTGTTACACATTCCATAAACTGAAATAATCAGCTTGCATTGCACAATAGTTGTATGATAAATTAAAAACAGTGAACAGAAGTTAACATCTAAACTGAGATTAGCCATGTATTCTTCCTGACATTCAGGTTCATGTGCAGAAAATATGACAGACAATACTTCTATGCAAATGCCTAATAACAAGTGCTTTTAATATTTTAAGTCTTGTACTGGGATACATGATAAAGTCTATTCTCCTTCCTCTTCTGTTGAAAATACACATGAAATATATTTTAAAAAAACAATGAGTTTGATTTAAAATGTCCAAACATTTGTACAAGAAATAATAATCAATAAAAAAATAATTTTCAAATTTACTCTCCAGCTCTCAGGTAAGACATTACCGTTCCACAGAACTATTATGTTTAGAGGCTTAATTTAAATCTCAGCCAAAATGATTTGCTCAGGAATAAATAAAACACTTCAATAAACCAAACAATAACTGCTAGATATCATCTGACTGACTTATATCTGTGTTTATTAACTTCCACTCATTGGGGAAAGCCAGTGGGAGTTTGAAAACGATCTCTCCAGGTATAGCGAACCTTCAGCGCCCGGCCAGCTCATAGCTGGCCAGCAGAGCTGTGAGTTAGTGCAGCGGAAATGGACATATCCGAAAACGTCCCAGCAATATTGCAATTAAGCAAAACATTGATAAACTGAGCAGATATTTGAGATTTACACTGCTACATTCTCGCCTAAAAAAATTCTAGGTTAATTTTGTGTCAATAAAAATGTAATATATGAAAGTTTACCTACAGCTTTTGCTGCTCTCAACCACCAGTGTCGCTTCTGTCTGAACAGCCAGCGAGCGGCCAGAATCATGGGATTGGGTGGACCATGAACGATACACCGGACCCATCCTTCAAATCAGGGGAGAAGGAGGACGCATTTGTGGGCCGCATTTCAAATTCAAAAATACTTTATTTATCCCAAGGGGAAATTAAATGTTGATGTAACTTATATAATAAAGAAGTTATTATAGATGGTGATGGCTGTGGGCAGGAAAGATCTCCTGTAGCAGTCCATTTTACAACCAGTCTGAATAGTCCTCTGACTGAAGAGACTCTGTTTTCCATTGACAGTCTCATGAAGAGGATCGGTCATCCATAATTTTCTTGATTTTATGCAAAATCCTTCTTCGCATCATCAACTCCAGAGGTTCCACAATCGTCCCCAGAACAGAACCAGCCTTCTTTATCAGGTTGTTGAGTCTTTTTAGGTCCCTGGCTCTGATGATGCTGCCCCAACCGATGATGGCAGAGGAGATGACGCTCTCAACAACAGACTTATAGAAGATCTGCAACATCTTGCTGCAAACCTTGAAGGATCTTAGCTTCCTCAACAAGTCCAGTCTGCTCTGTCCTTTCTTGTAGACGCTTCACTGTTGAGTCTCCAGTCCAGTCTGTTGTCCAGATGAACACAGAGGTATTTATATTCCTCAACCACCTCCACTTCTTCTCCCATGATGGAAATAGGGTTTGATCTGACCCTGTTTCTCCTGAAATCTACAATCATCTCCTTAGTTTTGTTCACATTCAAGATGAGATGATTGTTTCCACACCATGACACAAAGCGGTCCACCAGCTCTCTGTACTCAGCTTCTTGTCCATCTCTGATCCACCCGACAACTGCAGAGTCATCTTGAGGCAACGGGTCTGTAGTCGTTGATGACTGATGGGTGAGTTTTCTTTGGTACCGGAACCAGACCGAATGTCTCCCACAACAGTGGTACCTTCTCTTGGGTCAAGCTAAGGTTGAAGAGGTGTTGCAGAATCCCACAGAGCTGCTCTGCACAGGCCTTCAGGACTCTGGGGCTGACACCATCTGGACCTGCAGCCTTGTTCCGGTTCAGTCTCTCCAGCTGCCTCTTCATCTGACTTCTAGAAAAAGAAAAGGGGGAGGGGGAGGCAAAGGGAGCAGCAGCATCTCCTGAATTGGTTGAAGACAAACTAGTGGAAGCAGAAGAGTCCATGACTGAGGTAGAGGATAAAACATCTGAGGTGTGACAGGAAAGCTGTGGGTCAGAGGAGGGTGGGATGTCTGTTTGGCTGGGGGCAGGAGGGGGGGGGGGATGGTGAGCTTGTTCCTGAACTGAACCTGTTGAAGAATGTGTTCAGCTCATTTGCTCTGTCCAGAAATTTGAAGAAGTCTTCAAATTTGGACAGGCCTAGTCGCCGTGCAATGATGTAATTGGCCTACAAATCCGTCCTTCGAAGGATGTGGCTGCTGAATTGAGCCACAGCCAGTCTTATTTCAATGTGGAATGGAACCCCAAAGTGTCTTGTTGGAATAGAGTAATCTTATCCTTCTCAACAGAATTTTTTTCAAAAGATAAACACCACTAAATATGACTTGTGCATCTGTGACAACCAGCCCCGTTCCGGAGTTGGTCACACACTACAGGGTTAGTCGTCCCAGTTATGTTTCAAAGAGAGATTTTTCAGGAAAGAAGCCTCTGAAGAAATATGCTTTTCAATACAAACTTTCAATTTACAATGTTTAATTTAATATCTTAGTTGAAAAAAAAAATGTTCAAGAGGCAACAACGTCTCATATGCCATGAACTGACATTTAAATTAGCCGGCTATAAAAAAAAAAACAAAAAACAAAAAAAAAAAAACATTGCCATGCAGGGAGAATATGCAATCTCAATGTAGATAGTTACAGTTGGGACTCAAACCCAGGTCCTTCTTGTTGACAACAGTAATAATAACTGCAACGGTTTACCCTCTTTTAGAATGTTCTCCTCAAGTCACCTCAAACAACCACATAACCTTGGTGGTATATGTATCCCACTAATACCTGTTGATGCATATCATACACATACTATCACATGCGATGGAAAGAGCTCATTGAAGCCTCGTGTCCCACACAGGACAAAAAGGAGTAAGTAGGCATGCACATCCCATCATGTTGGAACCCTTTTCCACCATCTAGTGTTTTGAGTTGTCCAGTTATGCCCACTTTCACTCATTTGCATATTAAACACCAAAATGTGTATTTTTTGTCTGTGCTATAATTAAATTGACATTGGCATTTTATTATAATTGTGATAAACTCAGGCAGCTCGTAGTTCATGTTATTCTGAGCTTTTTACAATTAAATTCCTTATCAGTTTTATCGGCGTTCCAGAGGAGAGGAAAAAAATCCCGACAGAGTGAAAGGCCTCTTATCTGAGTTCGAGCCTCAGCCCTGCAGGAGTCAAGGCCTCACTGTAACCATCTTTGACGTTCAACGTATGGTGCTGAGGATAATCAGTCTGTTTTCACTTTGGTTTTCACCTCTCACAAAGCAGCACGGCTGCTCTCAGCTGTCAAGACAATATGCTCCTGTTTTCATTACAGCAGCACCGAAAGATATTTTTTTTGCACCAGGATTATAGCTTCGACAATGCTGCTTTTGTCTCTGAGTGTGCCTTTGTGAAGCCGCTGTGTGTATGTTTCTGTGTGGGGTGAATGTAGTAGCACTGCTGTGTGACAAAAAGCTCATAGCCACAGTTGGAGGTGTGCTTCCACAAATACACACAGGCACATTGGTGATGAGAAGGGCTGGCTGTGGTTAGATAATGGACCATCAGCTGGATAATGGCTGCTGAACATGTGTGCTTTGTTGTTTGTGTGTAAATGTCTTATTATCTCAGTGTGTAGGTGTGTGTCCTTATCTTCTTTTGTGCGCTCCATTTTGACCACACACATTTTTGATTTTTGATTGTTTTGTGTAACATTTCTTTGTGTAATGACGTGTTTAATAGTGCACTGACACGTGAACGTATCTCCCTGCATGTGCAATTCTGGCCAATATCTGTACCCACTGTGTTTCTGCCTTGATGCTCTAGTGTGTGCATGTGTGTGTACGTGTGTTACAGACAGAAGCGGGGGGTAACAAAGCAGCACAATGGGGAGTGAATGTGTGTGTTAGGGCTCAATAAGCCGGTGTAATCTTTGTGTATATGTCAGTAAACACCTTGCTGGGTTTCTGGCCACTATCTGAACATGCTGTGGGTGCCCACAGCAGATTAACCTGATATCAGTGTTTATGTGTGTGCGGACATGACAGGATGTGTCAAACATACAAAGGAGAAAGAAGTCAGAGTGTGCAGCTCGGAGACAGTTTCAGACAGATAGTATGAACTTTTCGACTGTCTCTGAGAGCTGTGCTGAGCATTTAAAATGCAAGATTTGAATACAGACAGAAAATCAATGATATACACCTGTTTGGTAACTTTAGGTAACAAGACCAAGAAAGACGATGAATTACTGATGGTACACAAATTGTTCTCTAAATAGAGCCTTTGTATTTAGGGCTCTACAGGGCTCTGTGTGGTCCAGCCAAACTGCCGAAATCAGTTCTTAATGTTGCAGCTGCGTGACGAAAATCGCATCATTTTGTTCTCAGCCTCATGTCGTCTGACACTTCCTGTCACAACCCCCCTGGCAAGCTTTTCAACCCCCACCTCTGCATATGAAACTATTATGTGATTGGTCTGAATTTCGTGAGTGTGTTTATTTATGCAGAAAACGGCTCCAACTACTCAACTTCCAGAAGCCAGTTTTTCAGCCAGAGAGCATGATGGGTAGTTTTGAGGAACAATTATCCAAGGCTGTGAGGAAGTACATACTGTTGGACCAAAACACTGAACTCCTGCTTGGTTCTGGTCTGATGCAGTGGGCGAATGTCCCACCAACACCCTCCGTTCTTTTTTTTTTCCAATAAAAAAATAATTGTTGCAGCTAGTCGATCATTATTTCCTCCTCCTCTGAACACGTGAACTCATAATAGTTGTTCCTCTCTGCCTCTCTTTACGGTTGTAAGCCACACCGATGACAAAACACCATGACATACTGCAGCGGGAGGGGTTTCACAGGATCTCAGCTCAGTGTGTCTTGTAGACCTTGAAGGGTGAGTGTAAAAACGAACATCCCATGCTGGGCCCTTAAATTGGTAGCTATTCTGACTTATAGATATGCTTTGATCAAATCCATTATTGTAGTTCTGCCTTGATGTTTAGGGTTGTTCTCTTCCTGGAAGGTGAACCTTGAAAAGCTTTTCTTCTTGGATCATCCTGGATCAAGCCTAATCAATTCAGCTTACCTATCCCTGTGCATGAAAAACACCCCCACAGCATAATAATCCCAACACCATGTTTGTTGTGTCCCCAACATGGCTACTGGCACACTTTAAATTGGACTCTGTTTTTCTTTTTGTCAACAGTTACTCTCTTCTTGCCACTCACCTATAAAAGTCACATTTGTGAAGTGCTCAAGTAATAGTTGCCCCAACAAAATATTCTCCTACTTGAGCAGTGAACATCTGCCGCTCCTCCAGCCGCTACGTTTGCATCTTGTCTGCTTCTCTGAGTAATGAATATCTATGTGGGTGCACCGTCCTTTTTCCATGTTCAGGTAATGGATAGTACAGAGCTGTGTCAGATTGACTGAATGCTGTTTTAGGACCGTTGGGACCCAGCCATTAAACACTGAACTACATACACAGAACAAAGAAACTGATGTAAAGACTATTACTCCCACAATGCATTGCATTAACCCACTGTCAATTTTAGGAGCAAGTTGCACAACAACAACCTGACCCTGCTTTTACCTTCTCCATAGCTTTCTACTTGCCAGATGGATTTATATTGAGATTAAATTACATACATATAGGGTGAATTTAACAGGGCAAGTGGAATCATCAGCAAAAAGAAATACAAATGCACACAATACTTTTTTAAATTTTGATTTGTAAATGATTATTGAAAATTCTGAATAACTGTTTTCCTATTTCACAAGTATGCACTATGTTCTAAAATCCCAATAATATACTTATAAAGGAAACGTTCAGGGGTATGAATAGTTTCTTCCAACCTCACACTTCTGCCTCACTTAAAATGCTTTCCGGAAAGGAATCAATGGTCTAATATATATATATATATATATATATATATATATATATATATATATATATATATATATATATATATATATATATATATATATATATATATATATATATATATATTATATGGTCTAATGTTATATATTTTTTAGCATTCTGAACCTTTAGTTTAAACTTGATGACTTTGGAGCATTCAAACAAATAGTCCTTTCCAGTTAGGCATGAATCAACAGAACCATGTGTGGTGGTGGTTTAGAAGACATAAATGATTTCTTCATTGAACAATGACAGAAAACCAGTTCAAGGATTCTGAAAAAAAGTCCATACACCACAGAGTCCAATCAGTAGGTATTTAGTCAATACTGGTGAAGACAAGGGAGGCAAGTTTATGAAAAACTAAGTGCACGCAAAAAGTCCTACATTTGTACAAAATATATCAACCCCTACAGTGTTATTTTGTTTGTTTCTAATGTATATCACAAATAGGTCCACTACTAATTTGTAGAGACTACATGTAGTATCTGTATATCATGTATATGTCTATTTATCTGATATATTTTTGACTTTCCTCAATGCTTTTTATTAGGGATGCACGATATATCAGCATCTACATCGGTATCGGCCAGTGTTAGTCATTTTTTAACATATCAGTATCAGTCCAATGAGTAAAACTGGGTTGATATTAATGTTTATTTCCATTTTTTTCCATTTGTATTTCAGAAGGGGGAGGGTACAGGGCTATCCATGTGGTATTTGTTCAGTCATGTGACAGTAATGCAACGCAGGATTATGGGGACATTTAACTAAAGCAGAGAATCAATGTAGGCGGTGTGGTTGTTTTTACACTGTGTTGAAAGTGTAGGAAAGTATATATCATTTATATAATATCGGTTATCAGCCATAATGGCAGTATATATATATCAGATATAGATATTGGCCCAAATTTTCAAATCGGTGCATCCCTACTTTGTATCTTCTTGTTTGTGAAACCAGGGGAAGAATTATTCCACAGTGTTGGTGTTCATTAAGACATCTGCCTCACAATGCAACGCTTCTCTGACAGTTAGCTGTTCCTCCTCTGGTTTTGGAAAGCGCCTGATTCTAAAAAGAGGAACTATTCCTCACACTTGCTGAACTTGATGCATCTGTTTACTCTGTCATCTAATTAGTGACATCAGCTTTATGAATGACAGGCTCCTGAGGAGCAGGCAGAATTATGATGTGGGGGTCAAGGATGTGCAGAAACGAGGAGATTTTTTTTTACTCCAAACAGTTCTGTTTTGGTGGAAGCTAAATCCACCTGTACCTGATCCCATAACTCATCATCCTGCAGAAAGACCTTCAACAGCAACAATTTGAAGAAACTGTCTCCCATATAACCTTATTGGTTAGCTTAGCTGAGATGCAATGTTGGTACTTTCACCTTCAGAGTATTGATTTTCTACACTGACATTTAAACAGCCCAGCATCTAATTCTCTTTTTAAGCCCTTCTTTTGTAGACTGGCCTCACACCCTCAGGCCAGCTACAGCTGTGGGACAGCTGGCCCAATACTTTGTTAAGCAAAGGAGTTTATAGTTGACTCAGTGTATGAAATGTGCCAACATGTTGTGGCTGGAAACTTGAGCCCAGTTCATTAGCTCTTGAACTGTGTCACCAACAGATGAAATGATTTTTAAGTTTCTAACTTTAGTTGATGCCAAACTGGCATTGTTTGTATCCTTTGGTCTTGTCTGTCAAGCAAATATTGTTCCCAAAAAGTTGAGTCAAATGGGCACAACACAAGGGAACAATAGCAACAGGCAGGGCCGGATATAGAGGGATGTGGGCCACTGGGCTAAAGCAAGTTTGTGTCCCCTACCCACAGAAAGTTATTTTCCTTATGCAAATTATGTTAGATTGATTGATAGGTGGGTGGGCCTACACATTAGTGGATATAAACTGATGAATGATCAGTTTAACACAATCCTTGTCAGATGACTCAGTGTTTGTCCCAAAAAATCTTGCCAACCCCGTAAAGACACTGGGCAAACTGATCAGGACCATTTCTTGAAATGAGTTCATCCATGCAAAAAAAAAAAAAAAAAAAAAAAAAAAAAAAAAAAAAAAAAAAAAAAAAAAGAACTAAAATGTTTTTGTTTCTTTCACAGGCTAGCTTTTGTCTATGCAAAGCAATCACTGTAATACACCATCAGAAATGTGCTTAAATGTCGCTATTGTTACTCCTGATTCACCTTGAGTTGGTCAGACACGGAGCTTTGATGTCATATTGTTCAAATACTCATGCATTATTTATCCTCACCAAAACCAAATTGAAGCACTTCACATTATATGAAGCTACTGCTTTTTTTATATAAGTACAATGGAAAGCATCTGTCAATCACAAAACAAAAATATATGGAGGCCCCCAAAAACTTGTGGCCCTGGGCTACTGCCCCTGTGAGCCTGAATGTCCTCCAGTTTAGGATTGCAGGATATATTGCACAGATACATTAAGATATCACAGGATGAAATATTAATATCACAAAAGATTGTGAGACATGCACTAATTTTTGGATAAAATATTCCAATTGTCATAAGTTCACACTTTGCATACTGGTGTTAGATTGTTGAAGGGAGTCTCCCTGGAGTAGGTGCTTTGTTTCTTCTTCTTTTAACGTGTCCTGTCTGACAGTGTGGCACTCAGAATTGTCATCTGAATGTCAAGGTAAGGCTCAACAGATTTGCTTTCACAAGCGGAGCATTACGGCTTTTGCCATGATGTTCCCCTTGGAATATTGGGTTTGTTTCAAATGTAATGAACACAAACATGAAAAAGAAAAAAAAATGGGGGAAAGGAAAGAAAGAAAGATGGCGAAAAGGTTTAAAGAGAAAAACGGAGATAGAAGTAGAGGAGAGAAAAAAGCATAGAGATAAAACAAGTCAACACCCTTGAATTCTTCCTCAAGACCTGCAGAAAGAGAAAACAAAACAAAACAAACAATCTACAACAAACAACATATGCATATATAATAATAACAGTTATAACTTCAATGGAAAGTACACAGTACAAGGTAGTACAAGATGTATTTAGTGGCAACCGCAGCCCAGCTGAGAATGTATCTAACACACACCTGAATATAGACACGTGTTTGTGTGTGTGGGCTTGCGTATATGAGGTTAAATAAGGTTATAAATAAGGTTTCTCCATAAGAATGTTCGATAGTAGGTGTGGGGGTCCCCACAGACCCACCCCCAGGACTTGAGGACAACACGAGGAAGACCTGAGTCACAGACACCCAGTGGCCCCCCAAGTACGGAGCCCCCAAGAGCATTGCAGAGGAGAGCCCCAGGCAACACCCCAGCAGCCACAGTGTAGAAGCACCAGGGGGCTGCAGTGACGAGCCCACAGGCCCCGCCAGCAACCTGCTGCACTGGGGCAGATCCAGCCATGGACAAAGAGACCCGAGGGCACACCACCCCCTAGCAGAGGCCTGACTGAGCCAGGGCACCAGGCCCCGGCAGACAGCCACCATGGTGACCACCCGGCTCCGGACACCAAGAGCCACCAACACACCGGCGGGCAGAGGCACCAGCCACCAGAGGGGAGTGTGACGGGGGAAGTAGGCCCACATTTTAATGGGGGGCCAAGATGATTCAGGAGAGGGGGCAGCCCAGAACCCAACCTGACAGAGAAACAGCCACACACAAAGACAATCACACATTCCCACCCTCATGCTCTCATGCAGACATTCACATCCACTCACCCAACATAAACACACACTAAAATGGACGTCATACACCCACTTATATTCCGCATACACACTCTATACTCCCAGGTCCAGGCAACGTCCCCCCAGAGGGGCAACCTGTCCCCAGACCCAGGAGATGGTCCCCTTCTTTCTGGGGTGGAGAAGAGCAGACCGCCCACAATATATTGCACAGAAAAACTCATTAGGATATCAGACGGTGAAACATTCATATCACAAAAGATTGTGAGACATGCAGTTATTTTTGGATAAAATATTTCAAGTGTCATAAGTTCACACTTTGCATACTGGTGTTAGATTGTTGAATGGAGTCTCCCTGGAGTAGATACTAAAGGTCACCAAGGGTGCTGGCAGTAGAGATGAGAAACAGAGGAAAGAACAATATGTGGGCTAATCAGCAGCAAAATTGCCATCAGATGACTTTCTCATGTTTTCCAGCAATAATCTACTCTAATCACTGTAGAGAGAAAAATCGGAATTGTCTGGCAATGACCAAACTTACTAAATGAATGAACAAATACAGCAGTGATTGCTTCTCCTAGCCTAGCCTAGCTAATGTATTTCCTTCTTGGCATTATGTTCACACACCTCATATTTCTCTTGACCTGAGGATCTCAATCTGTGGTAAAGGAACACCTGGTGGTACTGTATTTAGTGGTACCCAGCAACTACACAGATGTACTGACTGTGATTTAGAGCTAATAAGCTCAAGTAGCTAAAAATATATATCGATCAACTACAAGTTTTACTTCATCAGAGATGTCTAGCAAAAGAAGTGCAAGTACAACAATATGTTTAGAATTCCCACTTGAAAGAGACAGTAGTGAACCAGGAACAAGAGCAAATGCTGCTTATGTTCTGCTCCATTTATCTCTTTGGTCAGAACTTGGATCTGAGAGTAACATTAAACCAAATTTACACATGTTCCAGTTCAACATTTAAAAACAAGCTGGAATTGTTAAAGGGAGGTTATTATTATGTATTTTCCAGGTACATAGTGCCAAGTCTATAACACCATAAAGTAACTATGTTTCCTTCAGTTATTACAACAATGCTGTATATATCAAACATAACTTAAAAGAAATTTGACTTCGGAATTTACAACCTTCCTTAGGAGCACTGGACTGAGAAGTAGTTCCTATGATAAACTCAGCAGACGCACAGTTCCACCAGGTGTTTGATAAGTGCTGCTGCCGCTAGTCTAGAGGAGCAGTGTGGGGAGGCGAGGGAAGAAGGGTGCTTTGTGAGACGGAAGCTCGGCTGGAGACTGCAGCTGTTGTTGGCCATAGGCCGTGCTTTGTGAGATTCAGCATTTTAGGCACCCCTGAATGGTTGCCACAGGAGATTAAAGGAGTCCTCAGACATGCATGAAATAATCAAAGCAACACTCCAGGTATGTTTTTGATGAGAGAATAACATAATAGCATTATATAAAGGACAAAAAATTATTTACATAATTACCCCCCTTAACAGATATATTCAGTGACCAAGCTATCTATCATTAGCTTAACCAGGTACTAACAATGTATTTAAGTGCCTTTTGCACAGTTCATTAAAAAGAGGTGTATGAAAGACTTAATGAAATACAACTTATTAGAAATACTAATAAACCATTTTAATTGCAGCAATCAGTTTTATATTTAAAGCAGTCATATTAGATTTAGAGGTCAAAGTTGATAAGAATCCTCTGACTTTTCATCTTTGAATTCTGACATCAGGGGGCACGTTCAATTTGAAGCTTGGGAATTTCAACTTCTGAGTGACAAATTAATATTTAATTAAAATTAAATTTCTGTCAACTATTTCAATTCCATTTGATAAAACCTTATCACATAACACGAGAAACTAAAAAAATCCTATTGTACTAAAGTCTCAGTCAAGTATGATGGTACTGGGAAAATTTGGTACCTAGAAAAAGTTTGTTTTCTGAAGGTACCTGCATTTGCTGATGATGCAGTGATTTAATAGGAAATACGAGGCAGCTTGAATAGAGCCATGCTTTCATATTTGAGGAGAGCTCTTCATTCGACTGCAAAAGAATTCGCAGCAGCACATCTACAGGGATTCAAGACTTGTTCCTTTGTTTCACCAAAAAGCTCAAGCTCTTGAATGTCCTCAAAGAGAACGGATACAGTATCTCATTAGCTGCCACACCTTTCTGCTGAATTCCTGCAGTAAATACAGCTGTTGTTGGCCAGAGTACTCATTTAACATCAAGAGCATGACTGATAAGCTTCTGTGTGTGTGTGTGTGTGTGTGTGTGTGTGTGTGTGTGTGTGTGTGTGTTGTAGGAGTGAGAGAGAGAGGCTACCCTCACCATCTCAGGACCACACTGCGTGTCAAGAAGGCCTTTTTATGGAAGACACAGCAACATCCAGCTTGACAGACTAAAGCAGGACGCCATCTAACCTGCCGCACAGGGTACGGTTCTCCACGCAGAGCTGCATCACCAGCATCTCATATGAACTAGAAAACATCTGTCCCTGCCAGAGACACAAACACCACCACCGCTGATGAATTAATCCTTCATCTTAAGAAAGCAGTTCAGAACGTGTGTCGGAATATTTCTGTGTGAAAAAAAATCTCTCGCAGCTGCTTTTAGATGAAAACGTTCATATGACAGGGTTGGAATTCTTTTTTTTGTCTTGTGTTTTCTCTTTTACTCAGACATATTATGATGGGATATTTTTATATCCATCATTAAAAAGAGTGATTTTTTTCATCATCATTGTGCAGATATGATCATATTAGGTTCACGGATCTCGTGCTTATTCTTTTTGCTGTAATCATAGACTGTTTTATGGCACTAGGGGGAGCTCTTCCTTTTCCATAAAAAGCATTCTGTGGTTCTCTGCTCCTTCTCTGTGGATGGGACTGCCAGCTCTCTGACTAAAGCAGCAAATGGATCAGCAGTGGAATAACAAAAGGATGGATATGATCCCTTGATATCCCCTCTTTCTCTGACTCTAGCCTGCTCTCCAACTGGCAGCAGCATGTGTCTCATATCTGGCATGAGCCTCTGCTCTGGTTTAGCAGGATTACACTTACACCTGGTGTTAAAATGCGTCTGCAGTATACACACTTAAATTGGATTTATCTTCGCCCACCAAAGCCTCAGCAGATTGTTGCACACATCTGTTGTCATTTCCCCTTTTGACAGTGACTGCGACGCAGGAATAATGAGTTCAAAGCATGAGCTACAGTTTGCATGTCTTCTCTGCTTCCGCTCAAGTTCAGTGCCAGGTGGAACCGTTCTGGCACGCAACTAAGGGCTGCTTAGCAGTTGCATAAGGATCAAACACTACGTGGTGTTGTAAATGCTCACATAAGTGTGCTCTAATCCAAACACAACACTTTCTGCAGTACTTGATGTCTTTCACATCATAGAATATGTTTCCGCACAGAAAGAAAAGGGCAAGTTTAATTAATTACTCTGACTGTGACTGCTACGCTAATCTCGGAGCTGCACAGTCTGGCTCACCCACATGGAATAGCCATTTTAAATTCAATTTGAACTTTACTGCTGCAGCAATGTAAAGGTTAGTGAGTAGGGTCTAATATGATATTTAGTTTGATTAAAGCAAATAATTTATTTTGCTTCTTTACCACCCAGCTGTGTGCTTGAAATGAGAGGCAGATGAACACAGCTCCTGGGCTCAGCTGACCTCCGCGTCTCTTCACTGCTCTTTGGGTTGTATTTGTTTTGGCTGGCATACATTTTCCTTGATCAGTATGCACCAAACATTCTTGTATAAATTGGAATAATGAAGGTCTCAGGGCTTCAGAAAGAAAAATTAATTATTCATTCTTTTTATTATTTCAGTAACTATTGCTGTAGTTAAGCTGAAGCAGGATGTGATTGGGCAGCAGAATGTGACTGCTGTCTGAGAGGAGTCTCACACACACACACACACACACACACACACACACACACAATCAAAACCCAACGCTTCCCATAGTTCAACATCAGTAACATCACTACGTTGTTCTTTATCTGCATGATACTGAAACTTTTTATGGAAACCAGCTGTTCTAATTTAGTACTTTTCAACTGCAATTGAACTCAGATCATCTGAGCACATGGTTTCTGAATTTAAATACATACATAAATAAAAGAAAAATGTATTTAAAGTGAATCAAGTACAAAATATAATGTAAAAATCTGTTTCTGTAGCCTTCAGCTCATTGAAAACGCTGCAACAAGAGTTCTAATGAAAACAAGAAGAACATATATTTCTCCAATTTCTGCTTTTCTTCCTTGATTTTCTGCTGATTCCAGAGTAGAATTTAAAATTCTCCTTCTTACATATAAAGCCCTGAATGACCAAACTCCATCTAATGTTGGACACCGTTTTTCTCATTCATTTCATGTTTAAATAATGTGTTTGAATTGTTTTTTTTTCCAGGTGGAATGAGGATACAACAAACCAAATTAAATCTTCAATAAATTATTAGGTGCGCAAGTTTGGATTATCTTGACATAAATTAGTAACCTAATTTTGACAAATGCAAAAGGCAGAACTCTAAAGTGCATTAGGGAAGCACCCAGACAGTTTATGGTGAACACATAAGGTCACATGGCACCGTGGCCACTAAAAGCAAACAGAGTTGAACAAGAGCCACACCATATTAGACAGACTGTGTAAAACTAAGCTGAAATATTTTGAAACAGAACAAACAGGAGAAACATTATTACACGGTTTCACTCAGAGGCGAAAGCAAAACTGCATTTTACTCTGCCACTGTCAGCTCAGCTGAGAGGGTTTCATGGACACAGCGATCCCTGTCCCTTCAACGATCATAGAAAGTAACAGGATCACAAAAAAAAACAGGTAGGATGGCTCGAACACAACATTCATGTCCAGCCATTGCCACTAAGTCTTGTGTCACCATAACGACACATTTCTGAACTCTGGCAGCTAATGTGTTGTGTGCTCCTCACGAGATCAATAAATGAGAGGGACATGGTTGCAAATTCAAGTGAGCTATAACTGAATGCAGTAGTCGAAAAGCAGATTGCTTCAAGTCTTTTACCATTAGTTACTTTTAAAGTAAGAGATGTTGAGCTTAGTATTCACTTGGGAATAATTATGTTCCTCCACCGCCTAATCGCAGATTTTTCTGCGAAAATCCACCAAGTCATGGAATTTTTTGCAGAGCATATCTAAAATATTCAAAAGCAAATGCAGTTTGGTAAGTGAAATACCAATGCACAATGCTACTTGGTGCAACGGTGGCTCAGGCGGTAGGAGTTTGCCCTGTAACTGGTGGGTTGCCAGTTCTAAACTCCCACTCCGTCTGTCCTTTAATTTGTTTAATACTAAAGGTGTATTGCACAGTTTTTAAAGATTTTTAACATTTCTGCATATATTTATGAACGTATTTTTAAGGAACTTATTTTCAACTCCTAATTTATCACTTTTCAATCTCATTGCAGAATAAGATATGAAATCAATATTTATTAATTCTTGCTTGTGTTTTTAACACTGGGTTACACCCCCCCGCCCACCGCCCCCTGGGCTGGGTTGCATTGAAATGACAGGGAAACTGGAGTCCTTCAAAGTAGTTTCAAGGTCAGTCTCTGTCAAGGCACTAGTAAAAGCAAGACTTAAACCATGAAATACGGACTGGGCAATAGATAAGAGCGGGTTCCCTAAGTGGCTGTACTGGAGCCTGTTTGGTTGATTAGATGGTCTCTCTGAATGTCTCACAGGATTTGTAGTCTCATGACTTGGGTTCATTGGGTTATCCTCTGATGCATTTCCTTCCACCGAGTCATTTTTGTTACATGCAGATTCATTAGATACATTAGTTTCACTTTCACGATCATTATATGGGTCAAATGTTCTGTGTCTGCTTCTGTTTCAAACTTCTCTTCAGTAGGGACTATTGAGTCTATGCCAGGTTTGTCATCACAATCAGGTGTGTTGTCGCTTTCAGGTGCGCTTTCAAATCCAGAAACATCGTCACATTCAGGTAAGTTGTCACATCCAGCTACATTGTCTCTTTCAGGTAAGTTGTTACAGTATGTCTGTTCTTTTGGGATCTCATAAACTTGTATGAATCTGATTGGCTCTGGGACAGGTTGTTCTCGAAGCCAGTAGACATTCTCATTTTCAGGTGCAGACAGGTAACATTCTTCATTTTGCTCAGGGGACTGGTGTGTTTTAGGTTTGCAGACATGATTTGGTGGAGTGGGATTCTCTTCTGTGGGAGCAAGGAACCCGCAAGGTAGAAGAAGGTCATGATGGACTGTGCGTACTGGCCTATATTTGGTTTCAGGCTTGGTGGTGTAGACTGGTACACCAGCTTGTTCCACCACAACATTAATGCCCGTCTCCCACCTATCAGCGAGTATTTGCTCGCCCCTAAGCAGAACGGCTCGCACCAAAACTGGGTCCCCAGGTTCTAGTTTGGAAGGTTTTACACGCATGTCAAATCTGGCTTTATTTCTGTCTGCCATTTTGTTAGCATTTTGGGTTGTTAGTTTCTGGCTTTCTTGGAGGGTTGTTTTCAGTTTCTCCACATATCATGTGGGACTTGAAACTTTTGCTTTGCAAAGGTAGGCTGAATGCTAGGCTAGGTCAATGGGTAACCTTAGTTAACGACCAAACATTAATTCATAATCTGGTTGTGTCATTTTTTTTTAACAATTGTACGCATGGACCAATGGCCTTACAAAGTTGCGCGACTGTGTTTTGTCTTTATATTCCAAGGTCCCAAGCATACTTAATAAGGTGCGGTTAAAGCGTTCCACAGGATTCCCCCTGGGATGATAATCATTCGAATGTTATGAATGCCCGTGATCTTACAAAGTTCTTTTATTAGATGTGACTCAAAATCTGGCCCATGGTCACTGTGTAATCGTTGAGGGATACCATAAGACATTTTGCCACAATCTGGGCTTTTTGGTTAGGTTAGGAGTAGGAATGGTAATAGACGAGTTCATTGTTATTGCTTACATTGACCATTCGTGTGCATGTGCTTTAGACGTGTGGCAACACAATTTCCGGTTGGCGTTCTCTCTATAGGGTTTTACTGTTGCTTCTGAACTAAACCATTCATTTTAGTGTATGTTGTATATGGTATATACAACATATACCATATACAATATAGTGTATAGTGTATATTGTCCATATGTGTTAGTGCTTCAATCCGAGGACTTGCAGCGACATAACAATAAGCTCGTGTATAATGGAAACAGCCTGCTGGACCCATATTTTGACCCGCTGGACCAACAAGCGGACAAACACCTGCCCCCTTCAATGAGAGTTACTGTAAGCCTACAAGTCGCTAGAGATTTTCAAATATTTTTCTGTGGACATGTGAAAGGTTTATTATACCAGGATATCAGCCCCACCAGCCCTGTGTGCTTCATTAGATCCTAAGTAAAGCCTGGCTGGAAAATCACCAACCCGCTGCATGATCGTAGATAGTGTCAACACTGCACCTGCGTGGCATGTAAGTCAAATATTAGGTATATTTTGGCCAATTTGAAAATGAAAAATAGTACAAATACAGTGTTTTATCTATATTTATTATTTATTTAGCTGTGGGATGTGTAGACAATTTATAGCCTATAGAAATTTATGATTTGATATAGATTTGTGCATCTATGTAATAAGGTACAGGAGTACATATAATGGTGTGATTGTATATATTGACCAGAAAAACTGGACAATTATTTGTGTTGTAGTCTCTGTGTTGTTGTTGTTTTCATCTCATCCAAGACTTTTTCTTCTTTTGGCCATCCACAAGTTTCAACTTCTCTGACTGAACACTGTCTGGTGTTGGAATGTGTGGGACATCAAAGGTGGTTGGCACGTAGACTTCGTTTTAATATAAAAGACACTAGTCAAAAATAATACGTAAATATTTCAGTCTTGGAAAAACATAGAAACATCAAAAAGTGAGTTATAACTTAAAAAAAACCTATTGAAGATCACAAAGATCATTTATAAATATTGCGTGCCTGTGATATGTTTATGTTGCTGCTGGATCAAAGAAGTAACTGTATAACGGTGTACATGTGCCTTTATTAATAATTGACAGGGGAAGCACGTACCTGAGATAAAGTGTCCACTAAATCCATGCAAATAGTTCTTCAGGATAAATTCTCTGGATGTTTCTGATCCAAGAATCATGTTGTTTGTGGTCATGAGTTGGAATCCTGTAGAACCGCACAACTGACAGGCATTTTGGTGTTTTATACGATTGTTTTCATTACTCTGCCTGGAGCGCGTTGTCACCGGAGAGTTGTTTTACCGTACAAGAATAGAGGCTTGCATTTGCTCACCGGAAGTACGTCATCGTGATTTTGTCTGTTGCATACTTGGTAAAGTGATCTGTTAGTACGAGCACACCCTTAGAGAAAAAATAGGACTTGTAGAATATATAAAACATCATCAGAAGAAAATTATGCACAGAACACAGAATACACACGAGTGCAGCTTATGGCAGAGCAGCCTGAAATAGACTGATAACATGTTTCAATATTCATTTTAATTTGAAATTAGTCACCCTCAAAATACATAAATCATAGATTGATAAACTAAATGGAAAAGTAAGAAAGAATACAAAAATAATATACTCAAGTAAAAGTAAAGTTACTTTGATCAAACTTTACTTAAATACAGATAAAGTCACCAGTGTAAAATGTTACTCAAAGAAAAGCAAACAGTTCCTCATTAACATTTTACTTCAAGTAAAAGTTCATTTCTTATGAGCAGAAGAAAGTTCCACTCATGGATTTCAGAAAGGAAATGAGAACATATTGGTCTCAAACTGTTTTTAATTGAAGGAGCATCTTCTACAAATAAAAATGCAACACAAAGTAATACATGGTAAAATATGATATCATGAATATTTGGGAGGTATTATGTATAATTTTAATGGATGGTTTTGCATGCAGCTAGAAAACATTTTTGTGCATTATAAATAAATCGTGTACCAGACATGAACATATTTATTCCAGCTAAAAACAACACAGTAATAGATACTTACAAACTATGGCATCATTGCTCACACCATGTAAATCCAGACTTGCCTGCAGAGTTCCAACCAGCACCGATGTGACCTCCACGCTGAGACACGAACAGTGCGAAAAGCTTAAAATGGTTCGCTTTCAGACAGCAAACAGCATGCTTTGTTTGTGATTCTTGAATTGCCCGACGGTCATAGTGGCTGCGCTTTAAATCAGAGTTATGCAGGCGAACGACAGCTTCCGAAAAGAAAGCGTGAAACACAAGAAGAACGTAATCTTGCTACTTAAAGTTAACACACAGTAACTCTCAGTCATTTATGAATTAAAAACACAAAGTCTTACCGCAGTTTTCTTCTTTTACCGTCTTTTTTGTCGACTCGTGGCTGAATTTTATGATGAGACGGCCTGGTTCAATTTGTAAAACATAAAAAAAAGATGTTGGTATTTTTAAGAGCTCATAACGTTACAATTTGATTTTAAAAATATTACCCTCACCTTCGTTCCAGCCTTGTGAATACAACGGACCATAATTTCCATTTTACAGTTGAAACTGTAAAAAAAAAAAAAAAAAAAAAAAAAAAAAATATATATATATATATATATACACACACACACCTATCTATCTATCTATCTATCTATCTATATATATATATATATATATATATATATATATATATATATATATATATATATATATATATATATATATATATAGATAGATAGATAGATAGATAGATAGATAGATAGATAGATAGATATAGATATAGATAGATAGATGTCAAAGAATGAAAACTAGGCTAACTGTGGGCAACAATAAAAAAAAGCATCTGGCAGAAACAGGCTGCGTCCACTGTCTGGCTGTTTAAAGGACAGAAAAGAACCAGATTCAAAAACACTGCTGTTGGCACTGAAACCCTGCCAACAGAAAAATGAACAAAGAGTTCGTAACAATAATAATATGGATTAACATAAAGAATAAAAAAGGAGAAAGGGCTCTGCAGGGCTCTCTCTCTTTCTGTGTGTGTGTGTGTGTGGGTGTTCTGACATCTGAACACCATTAACATTTTCAGTGATTACAGCCACAGACACTTTTCTGTTGGATTGGACAATGCAAGCCAGGCTTTGAGTGCCAGATATCTCAGTGATGCCAGCATCACTGAGATATCTGGCACTTATGACACTTTCAGCTGGTTTCTCTGATCAGGATCACTTGAAGACCAGGAACATCCCAGCAGCTGCAGTAGAGAAGTGATATGTTCCAACCAAAACAGCACTACAACACAGAAAACGTCTGCTAAAAACAAACATTGACTTTCACTTGCATCCTGTATGTCATTTTTTTTGTCATGATATGATCTAAAAGTCTTGTGTTGTAAGTCCAAACTGTAAGTTTTCCTGTCTCAGATTAAAAAAAGATGCATTTGATTACGTCTATAAACCTCTATAAACAACTATAAACCTCAATCAATCATAACTTCAGCCTCAATGGCTCTTAAGCTCCCTCATTATGGAGAAATAATGTACATTAACTGACACACACCAACAGACTTCATTCATGTTGTTGGAAGGGAGGGAAAAGCGTCCTGACACCTGACTATATACTGGATCAGTTATGTGGTAACCATAAGGCAAATAAACAGAAACCTGTTGGTGTGGTGACTCTCACAGCTGACAGAATAATGGAGATTTAAAAACAAGTTTAAACAGTTCATGAATGCTACTCAGTGTTTTCTGAGGAAAGTTGAAGGAAAACCAAAGCAGGGAAATTACTTTGTCTAAAAATGATGAAGCACTGAGTGCTCAAACCGTGATAAAGTGTCATCTCCAGGATTACAAAGGGAGACACAGAGAACTGCACTAAACTTTCAAAATGCAGCTTTTCTTTTTAAAATATATATTCTAAATTAATTTATATGTAGCCAACAAACCTGAAAAATACTATTTTTATAACTTTAGAGTTCTGTTGCTAAAGGATGACTATGAAGTGTTTTTTTTCCCCTTTTTTTTTTTTTTTTTTTTTGATAAAAACGACCAAGTTCTGTTGTACTTTTTTATTTCAAGTAATCCAATAAGCAGAGTCATTGGATGAGGGGTTATAAATCAAATCCTCTGTTCTACAAGCTGTTTTGGAGCCTCCAGCTGCAACAGTAAACAGCAAAATGTTGGACTAGCAGCCCAACATAGCAGTCAAGACTACTGATGAGCAATGAGAGTACCTGAGACTTTCTCTGCTACAATAAGAACCATTACAAGAGGTCATTTCTGCCTGCTGAAACAATCTCTGAGTCTCTCTGCAAGCAGAAGAAACTTGTCTAGCTGTGTGAATGATGTACGTGTCTGCTTATTTCTTTTTTCCACTGACTTTTTACATTTCCCTTTGTTCACTTCACACATTTAATTTCTCTGTGGTAATATTAAAGCACAATTCAGTTTTAATCAGATTTATCTAAATGTGTCAGAAGTCAAACTGCTGTCCTGTGCAGGGCTCCCTGAGCACCCAATAGTGGTCTGACCAAACAAATTAAAGGGAGCAATTCAAGTCAAACAGTCCCAAGTCTATACAAAGTAGAATCAGGCAAGCGAGTTGAAGTATTTATGCACATCAGCACTTAATTTTGGAGGCATTGTGTGTCAAATCTAAAATAAATGTAAAATACACTCACATGCAGAGGTCTTAGAGTGACCATTAAGCAATAAATCCTCAACATTGCCACATTATCACGTACACATACTTCACCCCTCCTCACTGTAAAGCCCTGGTATAATTAATTAGGAACGAGGACATCACCCCCACAGTGCAAGAACATTGACGTGTATAAACAACATAGACAGCCCAGCTGCTGCAAAAAGCAAGTCTGTGCTGTATTTGTTCTGACAAAATATTATGTTGCTAGGCAACAGAGTAGTTGTTAACATTTTGTATTTTAGTTCTCACCTTTCTTGCTATCATCCAGGAAACTTTGCTTTAAATAAAATAATGTTTGCTGAATGATTCCCAATCTGCTCTTGTTTCTCTGGTAGTGCATTTACTATATTATACTATACTATACTATTTTGTTTGTTTATTTATTGAATATGTACAAATATATTTACAGCATGAAGCATAATGTCAAAACTTTTGTTTGACATTTTCAAGGGAGTGAGTGGAAGAATAAAATTATCAATAACCCGACTCCTTATCCACCTACATAATCTTACATTTGTTACACGTACCATACATAACACATAAACACATATAATCGTTAGCCCATTAATATACTATCTATTTAAATTAATTACAGTGGCAAGAACAATCATTATGTCTTTAAATTATAATTTGCTATACATTTTCATTGTCAAGCTCCAGTACCAATAAGATCATCATTACTGTCCTCACTAAGAGCTCTTTAATATTTTTCAGTTACATTTAAAATATGAGAAACAATGAATAATACACTCCTGATCAAAACGTAAGACATTTTGAGCTGGTGGATCAAATCCTAACATCCACCACAACACAAACATGCCTGTGTAGAAGTTTAAAAACTTTACGTTTGTTCTGACTAAGGGGATGAAAGGCAGCTGATTCCTCTCCCCACTTTTATTAGAGACATCGAGGCAGGTGGTACAGGTCAAGCAAGGGCCAGTCCCAGGCTGGAAGCAGGCCCTGATCTCAGTTATATACCTTAGAACGAGACGTCAAACGAGATAGACATAGTGCGTCAGTTCAATGGTTACTTCCTGCCCCAAATAAATACATCGCTGATACATACGATAATGCCATATTATGACATAATTGGTGGGTAATCTGAATAGATACTCCATTGACACACTTCTTTATCAATGTAGATTTTCTGGGCGCTGTTCAGAACAATATGCACTGATGGATCTATCTTCTCTCTGTGCCTGCTGGTGTGTGGAGGCAGAAACTGATAAGCTGGCCAGTTATCTGTTGAAGTCCTGTCCGCTCTGACCCAGCTGGTCGTATTTATTCTAAACCACTGAGTCACCGCTGATTTTCCACATATTCCTGTCCTCTTAAACTGGCACTTAGAAAAGTATTCATGCCCTCTACAGGCAACCCTCCCCCCTCCCTTCTGAGTCATAATCTGTCTTCTTCAACACCTGTTTTACCTTGCAAGGAAGTCCCAAACATGAGGACACTAAATGATAAGGAGAACCCATGACAAATGTTTTGCATGTGGCCCAGTAGAGGAGGCTCCATCATGATCTCGGAGCTTCCTCCTTCAACGGAGCCATGGATCTCCATAGGTTGTTAAGGGGTGTCAAATAGCAGCCGGCTATGTGGAGTTATATCAGTGGGCATCCGTCTTGGTTGAGGGCTTTTGTCTGTTTTCACATGGTTTTTCAACAGGACAACACTGCAGTTCACAACATCCATGTGATAAATGACTAAGTCCCGTTAAAACCAGTTAGGGAACTGAATAAAAATGGACATCAGTTCCAGACAGTGAATGCTCTTCATGAAGCCATCGTCACCACATGGGAGCCATGTTCCTGCTAGTCCATGTGAAAAATTTGTAGCAAGCTTGTCCAAATGAATTTTGACACTTTTAGCTCTGTGTTTGCGTTTTTTTTACTAATGGTCTTAAACTTTCAATCAGCTGACAAGAAAGATTTTTGGGTTTAAACCCTTTCACTAAATTCCATGCTCTATCAATGACACATCCCTAAAAGTTGCAATGTATTCTGAAGTTCTTCTTTTTGCCAACAGAAAAGGTGATGTGAGCTACCGTAAGAAGATTCAAACCTCTGCTTACTTGTACTGGAAGTAGAGCTTGCTGGTCTTGCTCTGGTCCATTATGTCTGCTGGAGATATGTCCCTACTGTGTTTTACTCCACGACATTGCTTGTGAATGTTTGCCAATCAGCCAGCAGTGATTCAGAACAGGTCCTAGTCTGTGGTGCTGAAGCGGTCATCCTTGTTCACCGTGTCCAGAGAAGACCTTTGTGGAGTTTGTCAGATGTCCTCCACTCTTCATTTTAAAATGAGATTAAATTAGAGCAGTTTAACACTGAGTGACAAAGAGGCCATTTAACACACTACATATGACAATCACCTGATTCTGAAAGACTCTTTTCTAGTAGTTTATTTCTTCTACCAACAAGATATCTGGACCCGTTAGCCAATTTTTCACTTGGCAAAAATAAGAACAACATAGTTTCAAAGCAACAGAATTGCAACAAAATTGCCAGTGCATTTAAGATTTATGTCAGATGATCATAGAAAGTGAACACGGTCTATCTGAAGCTCTGTCTCTTCCTCTCTCACTCCGGTTGCCTCACCTCCTCTCTTCTTCCCCTCATGCACCCAATTTCTTGTTAGTTCACTTTCTTCTCAGTCATGTGTGATTGACTTGAAAAGAGCTGATTGCTTCTAATTACTCCAACATGTTGCTGATTAAACTTGACATGCAGTGCAGCACAAGCAGTGACGCACATATACCCAGACTCAGCACCTGCACACAGCTGCTAACACACAGTCCTCACGTCTTGTCTTATTCCAGCAAGAACCTTTCAGTTAGAGAAACTGTAACACTACACTTGGAATGAACTCAACCTCAAAGAATGTTTGTGCATTTTAAAAGGAAACAGGCCTTTAAGAACGGTAGCTAAATTCAACATTGATTTCTTTTCTATGAAAATGATGTTAGGTGAAAAAATCTGTCATGGTTTCGTTAAAAAAAAGAGCAAAAATCCATTTTCAGCTCAAATTTTTTGTTCAAAAATGAGGTTTGCAAATACATACAATAAATACATGGAGGTGTGAAAATACAGAACCGTGCAACCCTTGACTTGCCCCCTTTTAAAATGGTGCATTTTATATACAATGATGGGAAAAAAATGACGGCTTCTTATTTTCTGACAAGTTTGTGTGAGTCCAATATTCTAAAACCCCCAGTCAGTCGTGGCAGATGGCCACTTGTACTGAGCTAGGTTCTGGTTCTGCTGAAGGTTGCTTCCTGTTAATAGAGAGGTTTTCCTCTCCTCTGACATGCACAGTATGAGGGATTGCTGTAAATTCAATGACTCAACGCAAGCGACTGCTGTCGTTATGCACTCGTCCAGGAGGAGTGAGCGCTGCAGGTCAATGACTCGATGCCCTGCTGGGTTTCCATAGATAGTAATTTAAACAATTAACTGAGCTTACTGTACTGTTTGATAACTAAGATCAATTACAATGTCTGTGTGATTGAACTGAAATGAGTTTTTTTTGTAAAGTGCCTTGGGACATTTGTTGTGAAATAAACTGAACTGAATTAAAGAGTTAGTCCACAGGTCAGCTCACACAAAGGAAAATGGAAATACTTTGTTTTTGTGGTTTACCCCAATTAATTTCATTTACATAGCTCCAAATTATAAATGAGAGGGTTCAAATTCAAAATCCAGCTACATCGATTTCAGTCACAGTTATTGTTAGTTTCTTTAACAGGGAGCCTAAAATTTGAAAAACCTATGAGTTCTCACGTGAACGCAACAAACCATGTCAGAGGTAAACCATATTTCCTGGTCAAAATTAATTCTTGACACCCTTAGAAAGTCCCTGAAGTTGCAACTGACAGCATCCGATAAGGAGCTTTGTATTGAGGATTTGTCAAAGATGTCATAGTGAGCTCCATCCTTTCAACGTTTGCCATTGTGAAGAAATTAGAAACCTTTTTGCATTATTCATTCACTGAAATAATGAGAAGCAAATTTATAAACTTATTATTTGAAACTAGCATGGGGAAGAAACATTGACTGCTGTGAGCACACCGTGCCAGGCTAAGCATTTTTTAAATGAGATGTTTGTCGCTGTATGGGCACGTTAGCATTTTATGACAGAATGTTGCTATGGACTTCTGAGTTTAGCAGAAGAAAATTAGACATGATCCAGGCTGTCTTTTACAACATGATCACAGTCTATTTTATTGATTCAAGGCTCCAGGGATAACCTAATATTTGTTCACATAAACAATAAAACAAACAAACAAACAAACAAAAACAAACAAAAAAAAAAAACAATACAGCAAATTATGCCACAGTACTGGACTGCAGTTCTGTAGAATAAAACCACAATAAACCATCCCTGTTGTGGTTTCTTCAGCAAAAATCTTCTTAGAAGAAGAGAACATCCCTAGCAGTACAGTGAGTGTTTAAACACAACAATGGCACAGACAGAAGGTGGCTCACATATTGTGAAGAAAACCACACTCTGGATTGGGCAGTATGTTTGCCAGACCCACTGTAAGCAATTCCTTCATAAGTGGAATGCAGGACAGGAACCATATACAGTCATCCAAATCAGTGCCATTGGTGTAATTTAAATGGTGTAATGTAGTGAGTAATAATTAAAGGATGACTTCTGTGCCAGCCTTTTAACTGTCCATGTACCATTTGTTATGGTCCTGCTGAGTTGGAACACCAGGACTATTTTGGAGCCCCAGTCCCTCCCCGATTGACCTGAGAGCCTTTAGAGACAGCACTCAACACATAAACACATAGGAATAAGGGTCCATCACACTCCAAAAGAGACCCCATAAATGATATTCTCAAAATCCTTCAGCAGAAAATCCCATTTTTTCGCCACCAGAGAACATTTTATGGACTGTTCACTGACAACAAAGTAGAGCAATATTCCTTCATGCAGGAAGTTAACTGGCTTCTTCGTCGTTTCTGTCTCTAATTCCAAATAACACCCGAGCACAAAGAAAGACCACACTTGTTCAACTAGTGAATGAGAACATATTGTGGAAGTAAAATAAGCAGAGAAGAGTAAAATATGCAGCAGAAGTCAGTGGTTTGATCCACTGCTTTCAGCCACCTTCTGAATATTTGCGTGTTTGCTGTTGGAGAAGAAGGATGCCAGAATATTCCTTGTGTTAGAGACATGAAGTGTTGTCTAGCACAGCTACTCCCAATCATCTCCATCATCCACCTCTCCACTTCCTGTGAAGTAGGCTAAGGGTGTGAAAAAAGTCACCCACACACAGCCTTGGCAGCGTTCGTTATGGTTGGTGTGTATGGACTGATGTGTGTTCTGTGTTCTCTGACTGGACTGTGTGTGTACAGCACATTTGTAGTCACAAGAGAGTGACAAATTAGATGTGGGGGAATCAGTGATGAAGAAGGTTGAATTTGTACTATAGCTCCACATTTTATCAAAGAATTTTACCAGAATACATAGATGACCACATCATTTATGCAATCTGGCCATCTGTGTTGCCCAAAACATGAATTTTTCATGATGGTGAAATGACACAGCATCTTTTTTCTGCAAGATGAACACAGGATTCAGAAACAGTGTTAAAATTTTGCAGGTAAGTTCTTGAGAGGTGATGCTTGTTTAAATCATTTTTTACAAGTGCACTTATGGTTTTGAAAACATTAAGGATCATTTGTGAGATCTGCTAAAGCATCTGAGAAAAATGTTATTGTTCAACATTGATGGACCTCAGACCAAAAAAAGTGTCAAAGGGCACAAATTGCCTTGGACCTGTGGTTGGTAAACAACCAGTCTGGAGATCCACGCGGTTCTGACAAAATACAGACACAGTATCTCTGCTGGGCTGATGATCCACACAGACAGATATATGCAAATATCAGCTCTCGTTCCTTTCATGTGTAAATACATGTGCTGCTATAACTTAATACAAAATGAATGATGATGCCATAGTGAGAGTTCTGCAAATCATACATTTTAAGATGATAATGATTTTCTGTGTTTTCTTAATTTAACTATGGACAAACCTGAGCTAGCTCTTCAAGACTGTTGTCATGTATAATCGGTTGGTTAACTTCAAACTGCCGATTTCAGAGTGGTCCAGGAAAAAGATGTTAAAAGGAACCATTCTGAACAAAGGAGCATTTTTATTTTTATTTATTTATTTTTTTTTACCAGGCTGCATCAAAAAGTAACCTTAAGGAATCTTAAGCCTTAGGAGAATTCCTCCTGATCTTCAAACACAGCCTCTTTTACACTGTAAAAAATGTTTGTATATTTAACAATGATAAACAGTAAAGCCATGAGAGAAAAAAATCTACTACTACTGGTCAGCTGAAAACTTACCACTTTCCAACTCGTCCAGTCTATTTGCAGCTTCTCTTAATAACTTTTCTTGATGAAAATTGCATGTATAAGGAAAAGGAAAAAGAAAATATGTATATTTCTGCTTTTATTTTTTAATTGTGTCAGTTTTGGTCCTCCACAGATTGATGCAATGTTGTCATAAATAAATTAATTGGTGAAAACAGTAATTTGTACATTTTATAGGTTGTTTTTATGATCATTTTAGGGGGAAAAAAAACCATTGTTTTTTTTCCTTAAGTTAAAACATTTTCTTTTACAGTAAATCACTGACTCCAAGGTCCGTGAAGTGCTGCAGAGGTTCACAGCTCAGGTGGGAGAATCTACCCACAGGATAACTTCTCATCCTGCAGTTGACAAATCCGGCATTCATGGGAAGTGACAAGAAAAATAAAAACACTCTTGAGAGAAAGCCACAAGAAGTCCAGTTTGCAAAAAGCCATCTGCAGAACACAGCAAACGTGTAGAGGAAGGTTTTCTCATCAGATGAGACCTAAACTGAACTTTATGTTTGGCATACAAAACTCTATGTGTAGACAAAAACTACCATTGCAACACCCTGAACTATGGTCATGGCAGCATCATGCTGTGAGGATGTTTTCCAAGGTTGACTGAAACTGGTGAGTGATTAGAGAAATATGGATGGAGCTAAATATAGAGCAATTCTGTCAGAGGCTGCAAAAGACTTAGGACTGAGGTGGAGGTTCACCTTCCAAACTGACAACAAGCCAAACATCCAAACATACACCCAGAGCAAAGATAGATAGATAGATAGATAGATAGATGGAAAGCATGTGCTAGAATGTCTTTTTGAAAATCAAGACCTAAATCATATTGAGAATTAGTGGCAAGATTTGAACATCTAAGGATGTATTCACACCTGACACTCTTGGTCTGCTTTAAATGGACCAGAGTTTGTTTCTCCTGTTGGCCCGGAGCTTTTGTGCAGGTGTTAATAAATTCAAGCAAAGCCTGGCCGGGGAACGCCTTGGAATTCCCCCGGAGGAGCTGGGCCAAGTGGCTGGGGAGAGGGAAGTCTGGGTCTCCCTGCTTCGGCTGCTGCCCCCGCAACCCGACCTCAGACCTCAGAGTGGGTGTCACAAGCTGTAGTCTGCTGGCTCAATTATGCCTACTAAGGTTGTTAGGATTTATATTTTCCATCTTAAATTTTGGTGATGCGAATAAGCTACTGATGATAAGCCTAAACATAAAAAAAATAACAGCCTGGAGTTTTAAATGAACGAGTTATTCATCAGAAAAATTAGATTTAAGTCACTCAGAGTTGGGCATTGTAAAGTCTCATGGCTACAGGCAGGAATAATTTCCTGTAGCACTCTGTGGTGCATTTTGGTATAATGAGTCTCTGGCTGAAGGTGCTCCTGTAGCTGGCCAGCACGTCATGAAGTGGATGAGACTCATTGTCCAAGATGACCTGCAGCTTGGACAGGCTCCTTCTCTCTGACACCACTGTCAGAGAGTCCAGCTTCACTCCGATGATGTCGCTGGCCTTGCGGATCAGTCTGTTCAGTCTTATGGCGTCCTCCACCCTCGGCCTACTGCTCCAGCATACAGGATAGCAGTGACAACCACAGACTCATAGAACATTCTGAGCAAGGTCCGGCAGATGGTGAAGGGCCTCAGCCGCCTCAGAAAGTAGAGGAGACTTTGGCCCTTCCTGTATAAAGCATCGGTGTTCTTGACCCAGTCCAGTTTATTATCAATGTGGAGTCCCAGATATTTATATTCCTGCAAAATGTCCACACTGACCCCCTGGATGGTAACAGGGATCACTGGCATCCTCGTCCTCCTCCTCAGATTCACCACCAGTTCCTTAGTCTTTGTCACATTGAGCTGCAGGTGGTTCAGCCCACACCATGCGACAAAGTTGCCTACAGCAGCCCTGTACTCGACCTCATTGTCCTCACTGATACAACCAACCACAGCTGAGTCATCTGAGAACTTTTATAGATGACAGGACTCAGTGCAACAGCTGAAGTCAGTTGTGTAGAGAGTGAAGAAGAAGGGAGAGAGGACAGTCCCTTGTGGAGCTCCTGTGTTGTTGACAACAGTGTCTGACACGCACTGTCGCAGGCACACAAACTGTGGTCTGCCAGTCAGATAGTCCACATCTAGGACACAAAGGGGGGATCAACCTGCACTGTCATCAGCTTCTCACCCAGTAGAACTGAACGGATGGTGTTGAATTCACTGGAGAAGTCAAAAACATAATTCTAACAGCGCTCACCGGCTGGTCTAGGTGAGTGTATACACGATTGAGCAGGCATCCTCAACTCCAAGTTTAGGCTAGTAGGCAAACTGCAGGGGGTCCAAGTGTGGTTGGACCAGGGGCTGGAGCTGCTGCAGGAAGAGTCTCTCCAGAGTCTTCATGATGTGGAACATCATGAAGACTCTGTAGGCGCAGGCTCATGTTGAAGATATGCTGGAGGACTCCACAGAGCTGGATGGCACAGGGTTTGAGCACCCTTGGGCTCACACCATCAGGGCTTGCAGCCTTGTTAGGGTGGAGTCTCACCAGCTGTCTTCTAACATCTTCAGTGGTGATGTTTCATGGAGATGAAGGACTCTGAGGAGGGGGAGGGGAGAGTGGGTGAACAGCAGCAGTGGTATTGATGGGAGTGTGGGAGGGGACTGCAGGGGCCGCTGTGTCAAATCTGTTAAAAAACAGGTTGAGTTCACTGGCCCTGTCAACGTTTCCCTCAACCGCAGTACTGCCTGCTGACCTGAACCCGGTGATAGTCCTCATCCCTCTCCAGACCTCTCTGGTATTTTCCTCTCAAGCTTCCTCCTGTCATCCTCCTTAGCTCTTCTGATCTTCACCTTCAAGCACCTCTGTATTGCTCTCACATCATCCCTGTTGCCATCTCTGAAGGCCCTCTTCTTTTCATTCAGGATGGTTTTGATCTCCTTTGTTACCCAGGGGTTGTTATTTGGGTAACAATAAACAGTTTCAGTAGGGACGATGGAGTCAACACAGAAGATGATGTAGTGTGCAATGCACTCTGTGAGCTGAATAAGGAGGACATTGATGAGCTTACTGAGTGCCTGCCAGTGAGTGGCCTCAAAACATCCCTGTAGTGTCTCAGCGACCTCCTTTGAGGTCGCTGAGACACTACAGGGAGACACAAGGACACCTCCTCACTGTCCTTGTGGTTACAGGCTGGCTCCTCACCAGAGGGACATAACAAGGGCTGAGGTGCACCAGGTAATGATCAGACCAGCCCAGTGAAGGGAGGGGAGAGGAACTGTATGCATCTTTTATGTTAACATACAGCAAGTCCAGAGTCCTCTCCTCTCTGGTGGGACAGCTCACATACTGGGTGAAGTTGAGCAGTGTTTTGTCCATAGTGACATGATTCAAATCATCTGAGATAGCCATGAATGCAGTCGGGTCTCCAGTCTGCAAGCAAGCTATAGCGGAGTGGATGATGTCACAGGCCACCATGGGGATAGCAGAGCGAGGAATGTAAACAGTCACCATAATAACATGGGAATATTCATGGGACTGAATAAGAACTGGCAAGCTTTTGCTATGTTTGTTTTTCATATATTAAATTTACAGTAAGTTCGCTGGTTGGAGGGTTGTAGTAACTGCCCTAAAATGAAGTAAAATGAATTAGTTGAAAGAGGAAGGGATAGACCCTCACAATTAACATCATCAGTGAAGACGCTGATTGACAAAGTCAGTTCATTAGTATTTTAGGTTTCTCATAATTATTAAAAAAATATCTTTTTTCCTTAATAAGTCATTATAAGGGCATGTTAAGGCCCATTATATTATTTCGCATTAATAAATTTACCTCTTGTTTTTCTAGTTAATAAGTACGAGTCACGTAGACTGGGCTGTAAACATGAGTTATGAACCCACTCTGTTTTTTTATTATTTCTTTGTGGGTTTTTTGTTTTGTCTTTTGTGAGTATGAATGTGAGTGTGAATGGGTGGGTGTGTGTGTGTGTGTGTGTGTGTGTGTGTTTCTGTTCTGCCTCTCTCTTCACCTTATCTTGTGCTTAGTACAAACTGCTTTCCCTGGCAATGAGCTGCATGCACTTATTTGCATCTTTACCCTGATTATGAACTCTGTTAAAGGTATGCATATTATTCATTTGAACATTAGGAGTCTGATACCTAAAATTGACTTATTGAGAGCTTGGCTCATCTCCAATAAACCTCATGTAATTACTCTTTCTGAAACTTGTTTAAACAGTAATATTTCAGATGATGAAGTCACCATTGATAACTATATCTTATTTAGAAAAGACAGAGGCTCAAAAGGAGGAGGTCTCCTGACATATGTATCTTCAAATTTGAATGCAGAACTTATTTCACCAACAGTGAGTCCTCTGCATTTTGAAAGCTTTTTTATTAAAATTACTCTACATCAGAATAAACATCTTATAGGTAATATTTATAAACCTCCTAATACACCAGCTGATACAACTGTCATGTCTACTATTAACTGTCTAGATTACGCTTGTGAAAAAAATCATATTAGATGATTTCAATTCCGACTGGGCAGACAACTCTTCTTGTGAACATCGTAATCTATTAATAGCAAAAATTAACCCACCAGGGTTTGCCCTAACTATTCTTCCTTACTTGACTGGATTTTAGTTTCCCCTTCTGACAGAATCATAAAATCTGGAGTATTACCTGATTCATTCAGTGACCATTCCATAGTATTCTGTGTTTGGAAAATTAGAATTCCTCATTTTCCACCTAAACTTATCAAAATTAGAAAAACTAACATCAATTTCGAACATTATGTTCAAGACATTAAATATCAACTGGGAAAGATATCAACTAATGCCATTTGTGGAAGATGCTTGGAATTACCTTTATATTGAGATGGCAGAAATAATTAATAAACATGCACCCTGGACTATAATCAAAGTCAAGGGTCGACATTTGCCTTGGATAAAAGGAGATCTTATACACTTATTCAAACAGAAAGATAAGGCATGGAAAAAATATCTTGTAAAAAATGACTCTTCAGATTTGAATGCTTATAAAAGTGTTAAGGAACAAATGTAAAACTAATACAAGAAATGTCAACTAACTTTAAGAATCCAAAACACTTCTGGAACAGTTAATAGTGTAACCTATAAATCCAATAAAAACATTACTAATCAAATTAAGATAAATAATGAACTTGTTAGTAAACCATCATTAATTGCAGAGGCATTTAGCGATCATTTTTCTACAATTGCAAATTCATTATCCAGTCATCTGTACTCGGATTGAAGCCAGATTCAGAACAAATGTGGCAGTTTTTTTGCCTTCAGAACTATAACACCATTTGAAGTTCAACAGGTCATTGATGGTCTGAGTTCTTCATGCAGTGCTGGCCCAGATGGTCTAGAGATCAAGTTTTCTTAAACTTGCGTGTCATGTTTTATCATGTTGTTGCACATAAGCCAACCTCTCCCTCTTCTTACTCAACCTAATGGGCTGACTTATGACCAGCTCTCCATCTAACGGGTCCGGAAAATCCACAAACCTGTAGGGTATTACCCTGCACAAAGGTTCAAATCAGGCAGTCCTCCATCAAATGTTGAACACAATCCATCGACCAAGTCTGACAGAGGTTACTGAGGTGTCTTTTACAGAAATCCAAGAACAGCAGCCCGATCTGGAACCACAGCTGAGGGCGCTGGCTTTTCCCAGGTCCAGCGGTGCAGAGTCCTCCGTCGTCCCGTGGCTCCTGGGTGCGGTCCTCTTCATTCCTCTTTCTGCACTCCAAGTTGACTCAACTCCAGCCGCAGGGAACAAGCGAGCTCTTCCTCTTTTCGAGGGCTTTTATGCCCTTCCATCCCATTGTTGTGTATTGCAAGGTGCTACGTGCCTTGCTGCATGACTTCTTGTGCAACTTGGGCGACCACTCTTAACGGCCATCTGGACTTACAGATTCATTACAGCTTCATTACAGCTGGAAACGAGTGATCAAGACCGAAATCTGAGTGTAGTGATGGACTCGGACCTGAACCTGCAGAGACACATAAAGACAAGTCTCAACAAGATGTAGAGAAACTCATCCATACGTTCATCTTTAGTCGTATTAATTACTGCAACAGTGTCTTCACAGGTCTGCCGAAAACGTCAGTCAGACAGCTGCAGCTGATCCAGAACGCTGCTGCTCATGTTCTCTCTAAGACCAGGAAGACAGAGCACATCACCCCAGGTCTAAAGTCCTTCCACTGGCTCCCTGGAGCTCAGAGAATAGACTTTAAAATACTTCTGTTAGTTTATAAATCACTGAACGGCTTAGCACCAAAATACATTAAAGACCTGTTGTCATAGCAACCTTCCAGACCACTCAGGTCTTCTGGTTCTGGTCTGCTCTGCATCCCCAGAACCAGAACCAAACATGGAGAAGCAGCTTTAAGTTTTTATGCTCCGCTAATCTGGAACAAACCTCCAGAAAACTGCAAAACAGCTGAAACACTGAGTTCCTTTAAATCAAGGCTGAAAACCCACCTGTTTAGAGCTGCCTTTGAACTGCCTTTGGAACATTGATCAGTATTTTTGAATTATATTTGCTTGATAAACTTTATGATTTTGATGCATTGACATGCACTCAATGATTTTGATATATAATGATTTTGATAATTTTTCTGTATACTTGCTCGATGATTTTGCTGTGTACTTGATTGATGTTTTTATGATGTAAAGCACTTTGAACTGCTTTGCTGCTGAAATGTGCTATACAAATAAACTCTACTTTATACTTGACTTTTGACTTCTCTGAAATATAAAAATTGAGTTTAATGTTTAATGTGTAACATCTTGTCCTACCGTTTTAACTGCAATATTTAAAAATGTCCAGATATTAATAGCATATAAATACCTGAAGGAGTAGTAGGAGTTGTCAGTTAATTCAAAGATGATTTCAGTATCCTGGAAGTTGACATGTCTCAGGGGACAATGAACCATCAAATCTGTGACATTGTGTGTTTAAGAGGCTTGAATGATTTAACAAAAAAAAGATGGTATTCAAAGGTTACTATTGCTTCAGATTCAAGTCCAACATATGCTTTGAAATGACAGAGAGTTGAAGATGAAAATGAAGAGCAACTGGAATAGGGCACGCAGGAAATGGTGTGCAAAAAACAAACAACAAAACAGCTGTAGTCAAAAAGTATTGGCAGTGACACAAACCTGTTTTGTCATGTTTCTAGATGTAACACATGCATTACCCTACTGCAGAGCCACAGTTAAGTTGAACAATTATTATTGTAAATATGAGCATCGGTCTGAACAACAATGACATTTGAGTCCAGGATTTGGTTTGTGGAAGCAGTTTCAGGTGGGATTTTGCTGAGTCAGAGCTGGCCGAACATCATGATTGACTTGTTGGTGCTTGTAAGTGTTGGGTTTGTCCTTTTCTGTTCTTGTTGAGGACGGGGAAGATGGGAGTTGTTGGTACACTGATAATGATTGTTAGATCAATTGCAAATTTCTGTTGAGGTTTCTGAATTTTCCTTCTGAGTATTAGTGAGGTGCATCAACCCAGGAAGTGAAGCTTGTTCAACTCTGGCAGCAGATAGGTGTGAGCATGTCGGCATGCAGAGTGAGCTAAAAGCATTTGAATGGTGGCCTTGAGGCAAGAAGAACCTATTTCTACAATAGACATTCATCAAGAACAGACTGAAAACTACAAAAATTTAAGTCATGATCATTTGGAACATCTCTAAAATTCTTTGTCCAGAGTTAAGAACATTGGTGTCACCATGTGTAGTGTTAGTGAACTTGAAACCATTAGTGAGAAAGAAAATAGTAACTTCATTCAGTTTGAGTCTGTTTATTGTACAGCTTGTTTAGTATGGTGTAAAGTCACACTAAGTGACTTTGGAGATAGGCTCCAAATGTCTGTGTCTCTGTACAGGACACTGTGGCTAGAGAAAAATGAGTGACTGTGACAAAATATACATGCTTTATGCATTGTAACTATATTTGAGGAGTAATATGTAATATCTACTCATTTTCCTCTCCAAAAGTCACTTTAACAGATCTGACAGTTAACACTGCACTTAAGGCTGGGTGCAGGTTAATGACCTGCTCTCACATTTCAAATTACTTCTGACACTGAACAAAAGAAAAAAAGCATGCAAATGAGACAGATCACACACAATGGCCAAAACCTTGGTTTGTTTCTCACAGCTGTGGCCGAGGAGAAATGCAAAGTAGATGTAGTGCTGTGTAATTTCGAATTCAGAGGGACATATTGTGTCCTCCAAAAGTATGTAGAATAACAGAGTCAAGCGTCCTATACTATTCATATGCACATAATTATTATACCTGAAACAAAAGAAAACCTTCTCATTCAATAAATAATATTTAGATTTTCAAACGCAAATAAATTAATGTCAAAAGATCTAATCAAGACAAATTTGGTAACAAAGATTAAATACACAATGAAATAATAAACAAAAGTTAGTAATAATAAAATAATAATAAATATACACCAGACTACAGTCATAATCACACTTTTAAAGTAATCCACTGCCATCATTGTTACACATTTTACAATGTATTCTAAATGAGAGAATTCTGAGGGTTCTAGTGGTGCCAAACATGAAAGAAATAGTAGCAAACTAGTACTTAGTTTTAATATGTTCTTATAAAAGGTCCAGCACACCCTGTTTTCTCTTTAGACTTTCATGGTATTTACCCATCACTGTGCTCTTGAATATATCCTGATCTCAAAGAAGCCGTTTTGCTCTACAGTGCATCTACTTTTTCTCTGAAGTCAAAACTCTAATCTAAGAATGACTACAGACCCAACTTACAGTTGAAACCAGAATAAAAAGACACATACACCTTGTTTTTCTGTGTGTCTGTTGGGATTCCAGTGTGTATGTGTGCACGCACATAAAGGAACTTGTATCTTTCTCTTCGCTGTAAATTGGCTGGTGAGGCCTGATTGGTTCCGGCTGGTAATGACTGAGGATCATCTGCCAGTGTATTTTGGGCTGAGCCAGACCAAGACTTGATGATGGAATGTCTCTTACTCAAGGGTATTTTGTTCTCTGGCCTCTAACCTCTAACATTTAGTATTTGTCTGAAAGTAACCTACTTAGAGTTTTTCCTGTGGTCACCTGACCATCTGGTGAACATGTCTGGTGAACTGCAATAAAAATTTTGCTTGCAAAAACATTGCTTAGTGTTGGATCACTCTGTTTCTGGTACAACTGGGTCAGTAAGATAACATGACGTGCACAGACATTTTGGGGGGCAGATGCTCAAGTGGGGAAAAAGACACCTTGTGCCGGCAGATTTTTGATTGAGAACAATTTGATGAATTTAAAACAGAATAGCAGAAGCCCACACCATACCTGCTGTCATCTGCTAATGGCAAAGAAGGACACCTATATATATTAGTGTGCACCTATGAAGCAACCTGTTCTGTGGGGTCCAAGGACATGATCAACTGGGGAGAAAAAAATAAACTCAGAACAAGGATCAACTTGAAGTGCATTTTACAAAACTGTTAAGATGAATAAAACAACAAAATTATTATAGAAGGTAGAACATCAGCTCACTATCAACCTTTAAGCTGAACTTTGAGTCAAATTTAAAACTTACATGACCCTTTTTTTTTTTCTTTTTACACACTGAGCACCATGTGTTTTGACTACATCATTGACTATTCTGCTTTTATTACAAAATGTCCTCTGCACCATCTAACCTTATGTTGTATCAAAGCTACCCTGACTGATCTACCGGGTGGGTCACACTAAACGAGTTGTCTTCATAAATCTGAGTAACCAGGGACTATTCTACAGCTGAAATCAACTATACTGAGAAAAAGTTATAAAATCTATATTGCACAACACAAGTGTATATGCATTCGCCAAAATGATCAACCTTTTCACAGTTTAGTGAATCATGAAATATTGCAGCAACCCCTCTGCCTCTTTTATTCTTTCTGTTCTCACTTAAAAAATTGTAATTAGAGGTGCTGATTCAATGAGGACAGGTGTTTCATTGTTGTCATCCAATCATGTTTCTGTGAGAAACATATCAATATTATGCTCAGTAACGAAGTCATTAACTAAAAGTCATTTTGCTGATAGAGATCTTAGTTTAAGTGTCTTGGGGGTGGATAATTTTACAGCTTGATGTTGATGAAGACAAGGGATAAATCTGAGATTTGATTTTAGACCACTGTATTTCCTTGCTATTTTTCTATTAGTAATTCTGACAGGGATGCTCCTGTAGCTTACTGCCAGGGGGCCAGACTCTTTCTGGAGATGGACAGGTGTACTAATGTCTGGACCCCTGTCTTAGACTTCAGAAATGCAGAGTCGATGTTGTTCGTATTCTTTTGATAAGTTAGAACCCAGTGATTTGGAACCCAAAAAGCATGCTTTTTGGGAACTAAGAGGGACGTTCCTAGCAGTACCTGGTGGTCCATTTGTCATTGAAGTTGAGAAACATCAGTCCTGGTGATGAATTTTCTGAACTATTCTGTATTCTAGTACTGTCTTGGCTCTGAGAAGATGGGTCCTCCAATAAGCAGCCTTGGCTCCCAGTAGGTGTTGATGGGGTTGGAGGGCTCCCTCCCCTCTCAGCTCCATTTCCAGCTGGAGTAGATGGCTTGTTATCGTTTTGTTTTGGAACATTGTGAGCCTGCTGGGTTTGTGCTTGTTCTTCTATAATCTTTTCTGGGACAGTGAAGTCATTTGTCCTGTGTTTGGAGAGATGGCCTTCTGTTGTTAACAGCGTTGAAAATATCGGTAGTGAAAAGTTTTTCCTAACTTTATTTAGGCCAACTCCGTCTTGTCTAAAGAGATGATAGCGCTCCCTGAAAATCCTGTGATTGTCAATAAAGTTAACGGATTTGGAAGAGCATTCTTTAATAAGCCATCTATCAATCATAAGCAGTCTTCTGTAATTCTCATCTCCACGTCCAGCTTTCAGGATTGGTCCACTGATAAACACCTTCATTTTCAGATTTCCAACTGTGCTTAGAAGATGACAAAAGTCCTTTCTCAGAATTTCAGATTTTTGCTTGGGCAGATCATTAGCTCCAATGTGAATGATTAGACTCTCAATGCTCAGCTGATCAGTGGTTAATGGGAGTATTTTTTCTGCTACATCCGACACAGTGTCACTGTGTCACCGCAACTACTCCTATGAAGCTGTTTTGGATTCCACAATGTATTCATAGAAAATCAACTTTTAAGGACTTTAAATTTGGACATGAGCAACTTCATTTTAGATTTTACAAGAACAAGACACTTTTTGATAACTTTGTTTTTCTGTCTAAGTTGCAGCATCACTAGCAAATAAACAGTCGTTGAATGTAAAAGACACCAGCTGAATCCATACATGCAAGTTTCACCTCTTTCAATTCCACTGCCTATGCTTCTTGAATGGAGAAGCTTTGCATGGAAATTATCAGAGTACTTTGCAACCCAATAGTGTGATTCATCTATGTATATGACTTTCTGAATTCTGGTCGATGAGGCGGTGAAAGGAAGTTGCTCTGAATAAATAGCAGCTGTGCCTGCACCCTTCCCATGAACCCAATAAATGAGAGCAGAAGCAAAATCACAAAACCTATCAGATGATTCACAGTGAGACTTTAATGAGTGGATTGGAAGGCTGAATGAGTGCATAGCCTATGTGTGCACAAGTATTTTACCGCCAACTGAATGTAGAGATCTTTTGGATCCAAACTTTCTTTGTTGCAAAATACATGTGAAAGGAGAACTTTTGCCACTGGTGGAGGAGTGAAGGCTGACATGGCTGACACAGTTATTACATAAAACTGAAATGTGTTTGGGATTTCATATCAACAGCCTATTTTTGAAGCAAAACTAAAATCCGTAATAATGGAATTGCACTGTCATTTTAAGATCTATGACTGTGACTGGCTCAAAGTGGACAAAGGACGATAGTTTGCATGTACACCCTTCCAGATTTCTTTTGCTTTTGCTTCTTGCCACAATTAAATGTTTTAGATCATCAAACACGTTTTAATATCAGACAAAGATAGTCTGAGTAAATACTATGATATAAAAGCTATCCAAACTAACCTTTCTCTGTAAAAAAGTAATTGCACCCTGAACCTATCAGCTGGCAGCAAGTATTCGAAATAACTTTCGATGAGTCTGCTCCTCTCTGTAGGTTTGTTTTAATGGAGTCTGTTGAAAGTCACACCAAAGCATCTCAGAATTAAGTCCAGACTTTGACAAGGCTACTCCGAAAACTTGATCTCTTTCTGATCCATTTAGAGTTGGACTTACTGGTATCCTTCATATTATTGTGCTACTTTATAAGCACAATAAGTCTACTTAAGCAAGTGGTCACAACTGATGGCTGGATGATCTGTTTCAGGTGTTTTAGACAGCAGAAGTCATAGATCAATGGTCTGATGTCCAAGTTCTGCAACAGCAAAACAGACCATGACCATCCCCGTTTGACCACCGTGGTTGATTGTAGGTATGCCGTTATATTTATGAAATGCTGTGTTAGTTTTATAGCAGATGTATAAAGATTTTTGTCTCATCAGTTCACAGAATATTTCCCCCAAAGTCCAGTGATCATCAATTTGCTTTTTTGGAAAATGTGAAACAGAGCTTTGTGTTCTTTTTACTGAGCAGGGGTTTATGCCTGTTTGCTCCAAATCTTCCTTATTTAAGCATGAGCACTGACCTTAACTGAGGCAAGTGACCCCTGCAGAGCTTTAGATGTTCCCAGTTTCTTTGTGATCTCATGGGTGAGTCATCAATGCACTCTTGAAGTATCACTGTTTGTTTACTTTTTCACATTTGGATATCAGTATTCCCTTAATAAATCAATCTTAAACAAACTATTTCTCTGAAAATAGCTTTTCGTATTTACTCAGGCTTTCTTTTCTGAAATGTAAACTTTTCTGATTAAGTTTTAATGATAAAAAAATTCAAAAACTGAACAAATCTGTGAGAGGCTAAAAACCTTTGCATAGCATTGCACATAGTTTGTAAATGAGATGTAAGTTCAGATAAATCCTGTCCAAGCCAGTTCAGGGCAATTTACTTTAGTTGTGTTTATCATCTAAATTTGATGAATTTGTTAATCTTATTATTTTTTGTTTCTTTGGCTTTCTATGACACTAGTGGTCATTCTTCAACAAGAGCTTGACAGGAAGAAGAGTAAAGAGAGAAATCATTGACATGCAGCAAATGGTCCTGGGCTGGGAATTGAACCAGGAATGACTGTGTTGAGAGCTGTAGCCTGTGTTTATGGGGCGTCTGCTCTATCACTAAGCTATGTGGCACCCCTTGATCATCTTTTTTGGAACCTGCATTACTGGTGTTAGCCTTATCTAAGCCCTGATTGGCCAAAAGGCATCTCTTTGACTAATTACAGCTGATATTACATCACAGAAACAACATAAGATCTTTTTTCTACACTGTTCACTCTTTGATGGATAAACTCTGTCTGTCTGAGTCCTTCAAACCATCCTGGACAAACCCTCAGCAGCTTTCTTCTCACTCTTTCTTTTTACAAATTGCTCCTCTCCACTCCCTCTGTGTCTGCCAGAGAGAGACCTGAGACAAACAGGAAAACAGCATGAAGATGATAAAACTCACTGTATGTGAATGGTTTTCCTTTTTTTTTTTTTTTTAACTCACAGCAATGAATTTTGACTCAGGTTCCTTGATGTGGTCCACCGAGATTGATACATAAAACAACATTAATCATGATCGAGAAAAGTTTGTTATCTTCGAGCAGAAGCCGTTTAGAAGTGACGTGATGATAAACGTCCACCCCACACAAAGCGGGAACCAACTGCAGAATTTAAAAAAAGAAAAACAATTCCCATTCTGCTCCCTTCCTCCTTTGTCTTTGTTTGAGGCAATATTATCTGACAGAGGGGACACAAAATTATAAATCTGCCAATGGGGGAAAAAAACTTAACCATGGATTTTTACACACACAAACACACACACACACACACGCACACAAACACACATACACACCAAATAAAAAGAATCCTTATATTTACCAAAGCCCCATTGCAGAGCTTCTGCTCAGCGGCTACTCGACAAATGAAAGCACTTTTTCTGCAGTATAATTTGGGTTTGTTATCACAGTCTATTACATGAGTCCCTGCATCCCTGTGATGCATACTCAGAGAGGAGCGGGGGTGAGGACAGAGGAAGAAGACAGAGCATGTGTGGGGAAATGGGAAAGTGTACCAGCTAGAATGAGCTTCATGTCCTTAAGGCAAGGCTATTTAATATTTAAGTCAGTTTATGACCTTTCATTGCAGAGGTCTTCAGAGGGAAATTAATCTTGCATGAAGGGTGAGTTCTGTGACGAATTACGAGGCTCCACACAATGACTGTAACGAATACACATTTCATCTTTTGTCTCTTTGTTAGAATACCAACTACACATTTTCACTCAAGTGTCTGAGTCAGACTGCTCATAGATGCAACATTTACATTTCATGGAACTTGGAAAATATTTGCGAATATCCAGATTGTCAAAAATTGTTTTGAGAAAAGGCTGGATTAGAAACTAAACAACACTGAGACGAGTGCAGCTCAAAATTAATCATTAATTTAAGGGTGCAGGACTCATTGTGGGGATGGTAAACCTAATGTGGCTTACCAAGTCTTATTCTGCAGGTGACAATACTAAGGAAGTGTAAATCTTCGTCAAGTGGTGGGCAGCACAGAACTTCAAAAGCTAAAAAATAGCCATGTTTGGCAGCTGTCCTATAAGTACATTGGAGTTCAAACAAATGTTCAATTTAAAAATTCCAAATGTTTCCAAACAAAATGTTCTAGATCTTTTCCATCAGTTTTTTGGACATCTTGGACATTTGAGTACAAAGCATTTGGGTTTGTATTAACCTTCTTTATCCACATGAATCAAACGAGTCTTGAAACTGACATCCAATTCATTAGTGTGGTAAAGAGCTGTTTTGCTGTTTTACATTTGAGCAAACCTAATGCTTTAAAAAAATCTGGATTGGATTAGCCAAGATTAAAGTTTAGTGAGCTGTGAAATGTTTATGTTTTCTTTACCTTCTCAATCAAACCCAGTTCAAAAACCTTGAAAACCAAAAATAGAAAGGATCTAGAACTGAAACGAAATTTTACCTGTGATATGACAAGAGAAATCATCTAAATATAATTCAATGTAAGCACTTAATTTTTCAAAAAGTATGATTTGCATGTTTTATATTATAGAAAAACAAGCAAATTAAGTTTTTTTTTTCCATACTTGGAAATTTCTTGAAACCAATTTCAGATTTTCTCAAACGTTTCAACACTTTGTAGGAGCAAGGAACTTAGCAACACTGACTGTTCTGTTGCTAGGTGCCAGATTCTTGTGTGACATAATGAGCTTTCGAAGGAAAAACACTCATCGATGGAACAGAGGTATCCACAAAGACAGTTTGACAGTCATGGGGTCTACATGCAGACCAGAGAAAGAGATGCAAATGAATTGATTTGCAGTGGCCACATCTAGTGTGGGCATCATGACATCACAAAGAAGTGATTGTGTTGTAAGGCAGTTACTGGATGTCAGTACTCATACCTCTAATTCTGCACTAGTCCTTGATTCTGAAGCCTCTCTTCACCTGGACTCATCCACTAGGGTTCGCAAGGACTCTCTGCAGGTCTCCATGTTCAGCCCAGATTTGTGTGATGGTGTAGACTGTCCTTTCTGACAGCAATAATAAGATTCTTTGTCAAAGGGTGGCACCAAACACACAGCCTACAAAGAAAATGAAGAGTCATGCATGAGTAGAAGAAGAAAATCAACAACGCTTGTTTTCAATAAATAGACTGGGAACAGTTCTGCTCTTTTCACCGTTTGGATAAGTTATCTCTTTTTGCAACATTCTGCATCCACTTCCCCTGACCCTCAGTGATACTACACCCAGCTGGGCCTCCTAACAAGAACATACTCATCAACCCATCACCACATGTGACTATGGACTACCTGTGTCACATTGAAGTCGTCCAGTGGCCAACAAGGTTATCTGATTTTTCTCATGTAGGAGGTGTGTGGTATCATGTTGGATCTTAACAATGACCTAATATCAATGTTAGATTTTTAAAAATCTGTTCCAATGGCTGTGGGATGCTTTGCAGAAGGACCCACAACCCAGAGGAGATGCCATACCCTTCAAGCAGGAGGCCATCATCTTCCTCGTACTGACAACTCCATCATTCTTCTGACATCGTAGTCTTTACATGGTTGTTCAACACATGTGGAATCACCCCCTTATTGCACATAAGAAAGTATAGTGCATAATGCTGGTTTAAAAAAAAAAAATCATGCTTTTAGTTTTGGGGGTTTTATGGGTACTTCATTTCCACAGGCTTTTCCATTTTGGCTTCCTGTTCGTTCAGTAAATGATGACATGGTGGAATCCGTGGGGGGGGGTTACACCTAAATTTCAATTAAAACAATTTTAGAAGTTGGTGAAAATCTGATTTATAATTTACACAATATCCCACATTTGTAATGGGCACATGATATAGATTTTCTAAAGACACTTGAAGCTCAATAATTCTTTATCTATTTGGGAATTTTTTTTTTTTTTTTTTTTGGCAAACTGAGCTTTATTTTTACTGTAACAGCTGATGTATGTACCAGAGCTTTAAACAGCGTTTGCCTATCAAAAAGGTCAGGAAATAATCCTTTACCTTGTGTGCACAACAGTCTTTTTGCCCTTCTTACACACAGTGTTTTGAATCCATTAAGCGTCAAAAATAATGTGATGCATCTGTTCCAATAAGTTTAAATCTGCACTTTAAATTTTAAGCGATGGATTTCTTGTATATTCAGATGACTTACTTCTCTCAGCCACCTTTCCAGCATGACTAAAACTGCATCTGTTTAGCCCTGCTGGGAAAACAAAACCTTCCTGCTTCAGAATAAAACAGGCATATCTCAAATCTTCCCTTAATGAGCAAGATTTAGAAAATTGTTCAGCAAAATTATTTCCGCAAATAAATTTTTTTTTTCTGTTCACGGTGAACATCCTCATAAAAAAATCTAGATGACTTTTCACAAAAATAAAACACTGATTTTATAACATACTGATTGAAGAAACTGGGAAAACTAAAACAAAATGCACAAAGACTGATTTAGTAGAAAAACTCAAGGGGTTTAAGTTACTTTGGAGAACAAAACATCATGGAATTGACCAGAAGTTTTGCTCCTTGCTGCAGATGTTACTGTCACAGACGTCTGGATAGGTTTACCATTGACTATCTTTAGCCCTTTTCAGATAATAGAGTGGCTTGCAAAAATATTCATACCCCTTGAACTTTTCCATATTTTGTCACATTACAACCACAAACATAAATACATTTCATTGGAATTTTATGTGAAAGGCCAACACAAAGTAGTATACAATTGTGAAGTAGAAAGAAAACTATACATGATTCAAAACATTTTTTTTTACAAAAAAAACAACTGAAAGGTGTGGTGTGCAAAAGTATTCAGCCCCCCTGAGTCAACACTTTGTGGAACCACCTTTTGCTGCAATTCCAGCTGCAAGTATTTCAGGGTCTGTCTTGAGCAGCGTTGCTCATCTAGTGACTGGAATGTTTGTCCGTTCTTCTTTGCAAAACAGCTAAACCTCAGTCAGATCAGATGGAGAGCATTAGTGAACAGCAGTTTTCAGATCTTGCCACAGATTCTCAGTTGTGTTTAGGTCTGGACTTTGACTGGGCCATTCTAACACATGTTTGGTTTTAAACCATTCCATTGCAGCCCTGGCTTTATGTTTAGGGCCGTTGTCCTGCTGGAAGGCGAACCTCCGCTCCAGTCTCAAGTCTTTTGCAGACTCCAACAGGTTTCCTTCCCAGATTGCCCTGGATTTGGCTCCATCCATCTTCCCATCAGCTCTGGCCATCTTCCCTGTCCCTGCTGAAAAGAAGCAGCGCCAGAGGATGATGCTGCCACCACCATATTTGACAGTGGGGATGGTGTGTTCAGAGTGATGTACAGTGTTAGCCCCAATCAGACAATGGACTGATTACCACCAGGTGTGCAGGTAGCAGCAGGGGGACCACATCTCCAACAAAGATCCTCTGTTCAGGAGAGACCAAATACAAACACAGGAATTCACTCAGATCCTAACACCCCCATACAAAGCACTGCAGTCATTCACATCATACATACTTATCTGCTAAGATCATGGAGCTGGCTGTGCCTTTAAAGAATCAGAATGAGATTGTAAGACTAAGGGGGCATTACTCAGGATTATTGACCTTAGAAACATGCCTGAAATTTTATGTTGGCGCATTTCCCTTTATAACAGGGTGAATAGTGGTGCAGCTGGTAGCTCTGTTGCCTTGCAGTGAAAAGGTCCTGGGTTCAAATCTTTGCCTGCAGTCTTTTTGCATAGAGTTTGCATGTTCTACCTGTTCAAAAAACACGACTGTTATGTTAATGGAGTACTGTAAATTTTTCCCCCAGGTAGGAGAGTGTGTTTATAGGGCGGGTGCATGGTTGCTGCCCCCCTCCCAAAAGCCAACCGTTTCGATGTGCTTAATACAACCAGACTGTTTTTGCATCATACTCAACATGTTATTATCAGCATCAGATTCAGCAAATCAATGTAGTATTTCTCTGATTGGACGATCACAAAGAACCATAGTGTTGAGTTACTCTCCTTGCACTTACAGACTGTTCTATGTAAAACGTTTCTCTTCTGATGCCATATGAGCTGGCAATTCACTACAACAGCTCAGATTTGATTAAATATCTTCCTTTAAAATTTTATCTATGCATGCTGAAAATTCTTTTTCTGTTGCTCTCTTTTTTTCGCATTGCTGGTCCACACAATGGAACTGACTGTTTTGTGGACAACTTTGTTTTTAAGTTTGTTTTTTAAGTCTTCTGTGTTGAGAGAAGACCATGAGATTATTGTTTACACCGGTGCAAAGCTGCTGGCTCTCAGTAGCTCCACTGTTCTGCCTCCTGAGAGACCTGATATTCCCCATGAGCTGAGAAGGAAGAGACATAGGACACATGTGGGCATTAGGCACTGAAACTGAGGAAGAAGGTACAGACTCATCATTATGGGAAACATGAGATCTGTGTCCAACAAGGTGGACGAGCTAGCGGCTCTAGCGCACCATCAAAAGAGCTACCAGGAGGCCAGCCTCATCTGCCTAACTGAGATGTGGCTAACCGCACTAACTCCGGACTCATATGTAAACATGGACGTTTGTCATTTACTCCGTGCTGACAGAACAAAGGAGAGCGGTAAGAAGAGAGGAGGGGTCTGGCTGTGTATGTGAACAATAGATGGTGTAACTCTGGACATTTAACCATCAAAGAGATGATCTTCAGTAAGAACATTGAACTGCTAGCTGTTAGCATGAGGCCACACTATCTTCCTTAGGAGCTTTCACATGTTATTATAATAACTGTGTATGTCCCACCTTTTGCTAATGCTGCTGCAGCCTGTGATCTCCTTCATGTAACCAACTTCAAACACAGCACCCACAGGCCCTCTTTCTGATCTCTGGAAACTTTAATCATGTCTCCATGTCCTCCACTCTACCAACCTTCACCCAATATGTCACCTGCCACACCAGAGATGACAAAAGCCTGCATCTACTTTATGCCAACACCAAGGAGGCATACAGTTCATCACCTTTGCCTCTCCTGGGAGGATCTGATCACAACCCTGGTTCATCTCCAGCCTGTGTATAAACACCTGGTACACAGACAATCAGCTGTGACATGCACAGTGAAGAAATGATCTGAGAGGACTGGAGAAGCTCTGAAGGACTGTTTCAGCTCCACTGTGTGGGAAAAGGTCTGTGCTCCTCATGGGGAAGACATCAAAAGCATCACAGACTGCCTCACGAACTATATCAACTTCTGCGTCGACAACACTGTAACCACCATGACGGTACGGTCTTTCTCCAATAACAAGCTCTGGATCAACCCTGAAATAAAGGCTCTCCCGCAGGAGAAGAAGAGAGCATTTAAATCAGGAAACATGGAGGAGCTGAGAGCTATGCAGAAGGAACTAAGAATGAAAATTAGGGATGGAAAAAACATCAACAGGAAGAAGATGGAGGATCAGCTGCAGCAGAGCAACATCTGTGGGGTTTGAAGAAGTTTGAAGTTTATTTCAGGCCAAAAACCAAACCCTCAGGTTGTAGGAGACTTAAAGTGGGTGAACGACATGAACCAGTTCTTTAACAGGTTTGACCAATTACCCACTCCTCCCCCCATTCCAGTCCTCCCCATTGTTATCCCCCTCATCTGTAATGACTGCCAGCTCTTCTTCTCAGGATTCCACACCTCTCAGCCATCATCCACCCCCTTCACTTCAGAGGACTCCATCCCACAGTTACTCTCCCCCACCTCCATCTTTTCCCTTTCATCACTTCAGGTGAGGAATGAGCTGAGAAAGATCAAGGTGCGAAAGTCTGCAGGACCACAGTATGTGAGGATACAGGCTGGTGTGCACCACCCAGGGCCACCACCTCACCACCGGAGCCGCCATACAGTTGAGGGCAAAAGCACCCCAAAACAAAAGCTTCACGCAAAGTCCACACCCTGAGATGCATCCCACCAGTTTTGTGACAGCTGAGCCCCTCTACGAAAGCATACCCCCATGGAAAATATTCAGACAACATTCTTTCTGACAACTCTCAGACCACATAAAAGACACCCCTCGCCCACAGAATACCCTTCCTGATGGGAGAGCACATGCAATGAGATGGCAAAGAAGCCTTTATAAAATGGTTTCCAAAACCAAATTTATGCAAAGCTGCAAATAAGAATTTCCAGTTAACGCTGTCAAAAGCTTTTCAACACCTAGAGACAGAATTGCAGTTTCAGTGTTTTTACTGTAAGAATAATCTACTAAATTCAACAATCTGCATGAATTTGTGGATGAACGCTTCCCTTTCATAAAAACCAGTTTGGTCCGGATGTATTATGAGAGCAGTTACCCTCTCTATTCTTTTTGAGAGGGCTTTACAAATTATTTTAAGATCAACACTGATAAGGGATGTGGGACGATAACTGGTAGGGAATACAGGGTCTTTGCCTGGTTTTAACAGGAGACTAATGTTGGCAGAATTCATATTTTTGGGAAGTCTGCCATTTTCCTCAGTTTCTTCCAGTGCTCTGTGAAATGTTGGTGTCACGATATTCCAGAAGTCTTTGTAGAACTCTGCTGGAAATCCATCTGAACCTGGAGCCTTGGTCTTGGGCATGCTTTGGAGGGTTTCCTGGAGTTCAGCTGATGTCAGTGGTGAATCCAGCCCCATTGCTTGACTACCTGATAATTTAGGAAGTGTTACTTTATCCAAAAATTGATCAATATCCTTATCTGATGGGTTTATCTGGGGTGAGTATAAGTCTTTGTAAAAATCTCTTTAGATGCTGTTTATTCTTTCAGGATCATAAACCATATTCCCAGTCAGGTCTTTAACACCAGATTTTGTTGTTTTTCCTTATTTATTTTGAGCTGGTTAGCTAGAAACCTGCCCGATTTATTACCATGTTCAAAGTTTTCTGTTCAAAGTCTGTGGAGTAAAAATTAAGTTTTTTTGTTGATAATTTCATTTAATTCTAGTTTTGCTTCAAGTATTTTGTCTAGCATTTCCTCATCTTGGGAGGATTCTAACAATTTATAAATATGACTATTTTTGTTTTCTTTTTCCTTGTTATCTGATGAGATTGAGATTATATTACCTCTCATCACAGCTTTCCCTCCTTCCCAGAGAACAGAAGCTGATGTCCAAGGCAGGTCATTATACTCCAAATATGAAGCCCACTCTTCTTTAAAATATTTGATCAAATCTTCATCCTTAAGCAATGATGTATTAAATCTCCAGTTTATACTTTTGGGGATTTCTTTTCTGTTTACTAGAGTTAAAGAGACAGGAGCATGATCACTGACAGCTGTAGGGTGTATCTCAGTGTCTGAAATGTCAACCAACAATGAGTTGCTGACTAAAAAATAATCCAGACGAGAGTAAGAGTGATGAACATGAGAAGAAAGTGTACTCTCTACGGTTCGGGTGGAGAGATCGCCATGCATGGCAAAGTCCATAATCACTCATGTACTATTTAACTATATTATAGATTGCCAACTGCACTGAGTTTCTGCTGTACTAAGCCTGTCTACTTCTTCATTTAGACCAAAGTTGAGGTCACTGCAGAAAAAAAATCATGAAAGAAAGAGGTGTCATCAACATTTGGCCCATATATGCTAACTATCCATAACCTATGGTTATGTATAAATAGTTTTATTATTATATATCTACCCTCTGGGTCTGTGATTGTGTCTAGTATTGTATAATTAATATTTTTGTGTATTAATATTGCTACTCCCCTTTGTCTTGTGTTATAGAAGGCAGAAAACACATTAGGAAACTCAGGTGATTTAAGATAATCTGCAGTTGTGGCAGATTTATGAATCTCTTGTAATAAGACCTCATCTGCCTGCAGTCTTTTAAGCTGGTTGAAAATTCTTTTCTGTTGTGTACTGGTTCCATTGACATTCCATGTGACAAACCTTACCGTGCCCATAGTCGTGCGTGTGTCGCTAAAGTTGAACAGCCCAAGTTAAAAGTTCAGATGCAGTGATACAGGAAAGGTAAAGGTACAGGAAAACTGAGAAGGTTCTGGGTGTGAGAGGAGATGAAAGGCCAAATGTCTGATCATTATCCCAGAGAGCATGGCTCTTCTAATCAGGCAACAGAATGGACTTTTGAATGTGGCCGTCAAGCCACATTCAACATTTAAGTGTTGTTTTTGAACACACTGTCTCTTGAATGTCAGGAACAGGAACCTGGAATGGTTATTCTTGTTGTATCTTGTATCATCTTCATTCATGTTATATCATCTCAAATTTCGCGTCTTCACTACTGTAATGTGCTTTTCACATGTATCAATAAAAAAAGCCTTCCCTCCTTCAATTGGTTCCAAACTTTGCAGAAATACTATTAACTAGGACAAACCGAACATCTCACATTCCTCCTGTTGGAATGTCTTTCGACTAGTTTCCTGTTATTTTACAATTCATTTTAAAATTCTGACATTAGCTTTCAGGGCTCTATATGGTCAAACACCTTCCAATATTACTGAATTACAGGGTTCTCATAGACATACTGTGGATGGGATCGCTCTTTCTAGAGTTTTGAATCTCAATAACACAACAAGTTTCCTTTGTTTTTAATGTTTTGACATGAGATTTAAATAATTGAAATAGAAGCTGAAAACCTTAAACATGCCTTTCCTTATGAATGTTTTGATAATATTGTGGCTATCAGATTGTACTTAGTTTTTTTTCTTTTTAATATTTTTTATTTTAAATCATGTTTTAAGTTTATACACTGTATTTGAAAAGCACTTTATGAATTTAATCTGTGAAAGCTGCTATATAAATAAGATCTACTCAAAACTTGCGGCAGCAGCATCAGGTCCTTCCAGATGATGGCATTGAGGATGTGAGACAAGGTGAGCTCATAGATAGTTAAGCTATTCAGTATATAAGCAATCATCTGTTGCTGACTGAACTGAAGGATCTCAGAAACACTTATGTCAAGTAGCTTTTTATTATATGGTATGCTTTAAGCTGGTTGAGCGTGTCCTGTATCCATTTTGCTTTCACGGGATCTGGCCTTCTTGTTGCAGAGAGATAGAAAATGAGAAAGATGGGGTAAGTGGAGGAAGTGAAGGTTGATCTGAAGGTAGCAAAAAGGATGAGAAAAGGACAGAGAGAGGGTGCAAAAGCCCAAACAGTGCTGACAGTTAGGGATTTTATCAAAATAGAGACTCATTTATTGTCCTATACCAGTGGTCTTCAAATCCAGTGGTCTTCTGGGCTGGTGTCCTGCAACTTTTAGATGTGTCTCTGCTTCAACACACCTGAGCCAAATAATGAGGTCATTGGCAGGACTCTGGAGAACTTGACTGCATACTGAGGAGGCAATTCAGCCATTTGATTTAGGTGTGTTGGATCAGAAACACATCTAAAAGTTGTTTATTTATATATCTTGTCTCGAGGCACTTTACAAAAACAGTAATTTCAATTCAATCACACATACATTCCAATTAATTCTAGTTATTAAACAGTTCATTAAGCTCAGTTCATTAATCAAATTAGCTTGAAAAGTTTTTATCTGAGGAAAAACAGAGAAAGCATCGAGTCATTGACTTGCAGCAATCACTCCTCCTGGACGAGCATGTTGCAACAGTGGACAATTGCTTGCGTTGTGTTGTTGACTTTACAGCAATCCCTCATATCTAGCATGCATGTAGCGAGAAAATACATCAATAGGCGCCAGTGGTCTACATGCACTGTTTTGGCTGCATGGTGGTTTTAGGTGAATATTTTAATTAGATTAATTGGAAAAGCCATCAATTTTAAGTTGGATTTTATATAACTAGACATAATTTTGACCTATATAGTTTTAATTGTTAATTAACCTGAGGAGGCTTTTTTTGAATTGACACAATACAAATGAATTGAGCATTGTTACCCAACTCTGGTCCATACCAGTGTACTATTGTATGATTTAGATGCTAGCAGTGTTTCAGGGTTACATGTAAATGATACAGACAGGTTGGATATGGATGGAGGAAAGTTGTTCATCCAAGGATCTTACTGTGACACAGTGAGGGAACAAAAGACCAACAATATTCTTTTTTTCTTTTAAATATGGATACTCTAAAATGTGTTAAAATCATTTATGTTTGTTCAAATGAGCAGTTTGCATGGTGTCAATAATACCAATAAAAGCTAATTTATGCCTACAGAAAAACACTTTTATGACTGATAATGAAATCAACTACAGGAATAATACCTCCATGTCTTAGTGAGCACAGGTCTAAAGTTAACCTCAGGAAGTCAGTAGGAGTCTGACACTAATAATTACCACGTGCTATAATTGTAGGGAGACAATAGTGATAATTAAAAGAAAAAAAAAAAACTAATCTGAATCTCTGATACATTTGATTTTTGAAAATATGGTAAAGTTCTAGGAGAGAAAATGATTTACATTATGAAACAATAATTAAGAAACCTCATAGATAATTTACTTCAACATCAGTGTGGTACATTCACAACTTCACAACTAAAGAACACTGAGAATGTCTGATCTGAATTAATAGCTGACATAATACTTGGACTAAGTTTTAATAATAAAGTGTTCGTGAAACTTAACATAACAAATGTTTAGTTGAGTGTAGACCTTTAGGTGACCTGAAGTGAGGTTTGTTGTTTCTGTTCACATTTATCTAACAAAAACCAATAATGGTCTAAGTCCAGATAATTTAAATGATTTATTCTGATTAAATTAGCATTTCCAAGAATGCTTGGGTGAAAACTGCCTTCATTCTGGATAGCAATAATTGAAAACCAATGCCCTCTACACTGAAAGGTCCCAGACTCACATCATGTTCATATTTTTTTTTTTTTTTTTTTTTTTTTTTTTATCATCAGCTGTTGGAAACTCCTGTACAGCTACTTAATCATATAATTAGCATTCAGCCCTGTGGCTGCAGCAAAATAGTGAACTCCTGCAGTTTAGGTTAAGAGCTTCACCTCAAATTTGCTTTTGTTGATAAGAGTGTTTTTCCAAAATGAAATCAAAATAAAACATCAAGTTAGCAACAGTTTTAAATACAAAATGCTGCATGAGGTGATAGGAGAATGACTGGAGTGGTTAATGAAACTTGATCAAAAGTAACAGATGCATCTTCCACATCCAGGCTACACACAATAAGATTTTCACAATGAAACATATCAGATGAGGCTCAGTATAAATTTCAAAATGTCTCTGAAAAAGGCAGAGAGAAAAGCTGTCTTGCCATGGAAAGGATAGTAGAAATCACCTGACATGAGTTATCTTCTGTTGAGTTTTGGTGGAAAAACCAAACAGGAGAGTTTTTACTTCTAACAAGATGAGAGATTAAAAAGATCAAAATCAAGATGCAAACAGTGAGGATCTAAAACAGCTTTGACAATTTTCCTCAGGTTAACACTGAAGGGACACAAGCACCAGGGTCTAAAGGGCTCTGCATGGTCGGGCCGAACTACAGAAATTGGTTCTCACTGCCGCAGTTGGATGAGTTAAAATACCTGAGGTCAACCATTAGAGAAGCTGATAGTACAGGGGAGAGGTCAAGAAAGAGTGCTGGCAGCGTGGATGGAGATGAGTGCTGGGGTAACAGAAGGATGAAGTGAAAGAGAAGATTTGAGACCACGCATGATGGTATGTACAAGTGAGAGAAAATAACTGTAGCATTACCAAAGACATTACCAAAGGAGTGGGAAGAACACAAGCAGATCAACCCAAGTACTAGGAAGGTTCACAGAGGGCTAGAGATACCACAAAGGTTGAGACGTGAGTGTGGAATGACCTCTTAAGTTCCAGCTAATTGGGCTTGATTAAGAGTAGTCCCATTTTACCCCTAATTTACACTGCATCCGGCTCCGCTCCTCTCTTTGCCAGCGGACTGCAGCTGTTCCGGAGCACCCCAGTTTACACTGCTTGCGTTCCTTCTCTGCTCCTCTGTGCTGCGAACAGCAGAAGTGCTGCAAGACCTATGTGTAGGAAATAAGAGATTGCATAATAAAGCCAGTGAGAAAAAAGTTGAGTGCTGTCATATAAAATACTGTAGTTCTCAACTTCCAAAATTTATATTTTTTTCTTCCATTGCTCTCTCACTTTGTCTGCCTTGACTGGAGCTTCTGCTTTGACTTGAGTTAAAGAACTTAATAGCTTTCAGTATTAAATCTATGTTTTGTGTGAATCTAGAGCCATAAATGATACATGCTCACAGCATATATGTATAAATATACCCATATTTATATTAATATAGCTCGTATTTCGAGCAAATGTAGTCTGTCTTGGTGAATTATTTTGAAAATATGGATGCTGTGCTTGTGCCTTTTCCTGTCAGAGTGGTGTGATCTTTGAAGATTGACTCCGCACTTGCACCGGTGTCTGGCAAAAACTAGAATCAGTTCTAATTTTGGCGGATGACTCTACAGAAGTCCGGTGCACTGTGCCGCCATGCACAGCTGTGCGGGCGCTGTGTAAATGCTCTCATTGACTGTTATGGGTGGGTTTTCACTGCAGAGGCTGCACCATGGCAGAGCCGGACGCAGTGTACATTAAGGGTTACAGGGAAACCTGCAGTGGAAAAAACACACCAAAGCCCAGATCTCTGACAGGATTTATTGTTGCTTAGCATGGTAAAAAGGAATATTCTTAATTTATTCTTAATAGAATAGAATAGAAGAATAGACATTTACTGTCCCACGATGGGGACATTTCTGTGCAATAGCAACAAAGTGGCAGTGACAGGCAATAACAGAAAACAGACTCACACAAAGAACATATATATATATATATATATATATATATATCAACAGAATACAGAATGAAAAAAATTCTGTACAGTAAGGCAAAATTTCAACATGAATATTGTATAGTTGTAAAGGATTTTCCAGTCCACAGGAATGTGCAACTGAGTTGGTTAACTAAAAATGTACAAGATGTTCATGTCTCTGTTCATTAAAATTACAAACTATTTACAGTTAGTGACAATAGAAAAACAGTAAACTTGTACAGATACTAGCGTGGATATAAACACATTGATTTTGTTGGGAGCAATGATGGTTCTAGAGTCTAACAGCTGCTGGGAGGAAGGATCTACTATAACGCTCCTTAGTGCACCTAGGATGCAACAGTCCATCACTGAAGGAGCTCTCTAGCTCAGCAACAGCTTCATGCATGGGGTGGGAGATGTTGTCCATCAGTGATGTTATTTTAGCCAGAGTTCTTCTGTCTCCCACCACCTGCACTGGGTCGAGGGGGCATCCTAGCACAGAGCTGGCCTTCCTGATGAGCTGATCCAACCGCTTCCTCTCAGCTGTAGAGAAGCTGCTGCTCCAACATACTGTCCCATAGAAGATGGCTGATGCCACCACAGAGTCAAAGAAGGTCTTCAGGAGCGCCCTGCACTCCAAAAGACCTCAGCCTCCTCAGCAGGTAGAGTCTGCTCTGACCCTTCCTGTAAAGAGCATCAATGTTATGAGTCCAGTCCAGTTTATCGTTCAGGTGAACGCCCAGGTACTTATGAGAGTCCACGATCTCAATGTCCACTCCCTGGATGTTCACCAGTGTCAGTGAGGTGGGTCACTGCCAGCAGAAATCTCCCACCAGCTCCTTGGTTTTTTATCAGGAGGTGGTTCTGTTGGCACCAGTCCACAAAGTCCTGAGTCCACTGTTTGTACTCTGAGTCGTCCTCACCTGTGATGAGGCCAACTATGGTGGTTATGGTGTTACCTTCACATGCACTTTGTAAGAGCATATGGAAACAGGAAGATCTGTTTTAGTGCTGAAAAACATTTCAAATTAGACATTACTGGTTTAAAGTGAGATTAAACTTCGTTAAAGTTTGACAATTCCCCTACACATAGTATTAATGCTGCCCCCAAAGCTGTGCTTGTGAGAAAGGCTGAAAAGGGGAAGGAAATTTGATTCTAGAAATCTTCCACAGAAAGTTACACAAGAATATGTTTAAAATATTCCAATCTGAAAAGTCCATATGAGATTTTGGGAAAATATATGTGAATTAACTTGAAACTGAAGGTAATTTAAACAAACAATGGAGACATTTGTTTTTTCATAGGCAGATATGAAAGCCAACTAATACAAAAGTATACAATATTTATATTGTATATTATGTATAGTTCATTTACTTCTAAGTAGAACTTCAATCCATTATTTTGTTGGACAAAAACCTGAATGTTGAGAAAGTATTATTCACACCCCAACCCTACCCATTGGGAAAAAAAAGGGAAATGGCATCCTCGCTCCAATAACACAAAAGAAACCCATGTTGCTTTATTAACTTTTGAAGGGGCAGTGTTATGTAAAATTGACTTTTTTTCAGCTTTCCATCATGTCATAATGTTATTCCCTCATCAAAAACATACCTGTTGTATTGCCTTGAATTTTAGCGGGGGGCCTAAGATGATCCAGGAGAGGGGGCAGCCCAGAACCCAACCTGACAGATAAACAGCCACAAACAAAGACAATCATTCCCACCCACATGCTCACATACAGACATTCATATCCACTCACCCAACATAAAAAAAAAAAAACGTTATACACCCACTTTCACTCCCCATACACACTCTAAACTCCCAAGTCAAGGTAACGTCCCCTCAAAGGGGCAACTTGTCCCTGCACCCAGAAGATGGTCCCCTTCTCTCTGGGGTGGAGAAGAGCAGACAGCCCAACCCTCTGCAGCAGCAGAGTAGCCCATCGGCAAGGACGAGAGCCGGTCACCACCCGAACAACCCGGGCCCAGACGCCGGCCTGACTCCATCCAGAGATGGGGCAGGAAGGCATTTTTTACAAGACTCCTAAGATAAAAACACAATCTCTTTATCAGCAAGACAAGAATCTCAAAAACACAAAGCCAAGTAAACTTTCAGTTGTTTTCAGAGAAAGAAAATAAAGCTCAGTTTCAGTCAGAGACGTTCAAGATCTGAAGATCTGTTGTGACGTAGGCATGGAAGACTGGGTCAAAATCACACCTGTGATACATGGAAGTAGTTTCTATGTGCAAAAGAAATGTTTAAAGGCCTTTGATTATTTCAGTGAATGTGTTTAGTACTTCAACTGTGCCATTCCACTTCATTGTATATAGTTTGTGGTTTAGTTTGTCTTGATTTCCTGGTGTGTGTGTGTGTGTTACCTTTATATCTACATATGTTGTGAATTTCATATCAAAAGACAAATTAGAAACCCATTATTTGATGAGAAAATGTTGACATGTTTAATTTGCTTATTTTTCCAACAATATTTCTAATTAATGGAACAACTGGATTGCAACAACAAAGACAGTCTCTGTTTAGCAAATATTAAAAGCAGATAAGAACATTCTAAGAGCTACTTGACTTTTAAAAGGTTAGCTACATTAATCCTGATGAATCCAGTCCATTAGGTAGATTACAGGCATGTCTTGAGGACATTAAAACCTGGATGACTCTAAACTTTCTTATTTTAAATTCTGACAAGACAGAAGTGGTTGTTTTTGGACCAAAACCTCTGAAAGAGACACTGCTTAGTCAATCACTTGATCTGGGTGGCATTAAATTGGCCTCAGATAATAAAGTAAAGAACCTCGGTGTTATTTTTCACCAGGATATGTCATTTAAGTCTCATATTAAACATGCGGATCAGAATCTTTGTCAACTGATTCTTTGCACAGTCCCAAACTTAAAGTGCTCTACTTCAAAATAAAGGGAAATAATTAAGGCAAGAAAATAATCCCAAGCATGGCCACATTCAGCCCCCCACTCTCCTGATTTAAAGATACAGTAAGTCCTTTTGGTTATCATGAATCTACCATGCCACCTCTGACATTCTTGAAAAGAATGACCTCCTCATTAAGTCAATGATGGAAGTCTCTCCTATCACATGAAAAAGTTTGTATATTGTATATACAAACAAATATATAATGTATATTCAGTTACTAGATTTGTATTAAGGTAACAAATATTTTGATTTTGAATTAACTTTCTTTAATTGAAAATTAATAACATACTACTTTGCAGCAGAACCTTCAATTCCTGCTGCTGAAACAGATCTATTTGTTGTCTACGCTGTAATGTATAAATAGCACCAGATCACACTTGAAAAAAATGTGTGCCTTTTCGTTTGGCAAATTATACACATATTTTTGGTCAATACTAATGCTCATCTGATACAACGTTTAAGATAATGCTTATCATGTTCAGTTTCGTTTTGTTGTCCTACGATGTGGCCAAGAGACGACTGACTTTTGTCGGGAAAGAAAGAAGGAATCCAATTTATGTTCAAAATGTACAAGAAGGCAGATCATGAATAAAAATATCTAGATGCATCCATAAGCTTCATTATTGTCCGGCTCGGGTTCACTACAGTGAAGAGGAATCTGTATTCACACTTCTGTTTTGGTTGAAGTGCATATCTGAAGACCTAAGACACTCAAAACACATTTTACACTTTATCACATAAATGCTGAAGTAGTCTGAATATATGATAATTATACACATACATAGAGATCTTGGTAAATTCAGAAAACTTAATCTTGGTGTGAAAGTAGTCTCGACACTATTTTGGTTTTAGCTTTTATTCATTTTCCAAAAGTCACCAAACTCATGTAAATGAGGAGTATCTCAAAACTGGTAATTGTACCATAAAAAAATCTTGCTGAGGTTGTTTTAAAAGGTATTTTGCCAGGCCATGCAAGGCTGTTTGTTTTTTTTATTGTAGCAGTAACAGTGACAATTCTCTCATTCACTCTTGTCCTACCTGACAAAAATCACTGACAGTGAGTAGGTAATATCAGAACAAGGTTTCAAAAAGATTCTGAATCAATTTTGCTGCCAACTTTAGCAGTGTTACTAAAGAAAAAGTTAAACACAAATTCAGCTGGAGTTGGTCCATTTTAAAACCTCTGTGCCACAGAAACAACTTAGATACAGCAGATCACAAGCAAGCTGGAAAGTTTCTGCATTTCTGCATTTATTTTTTCAAAGAAATAAAATGTCATTTGAATGTAAGTTTTTAGAGGTAGCTAAGAGTACTTTGGGAGTAGTTTGAAGGGGCTGCATGGGGTGAGCTTGCTTAATATTAATGGTTATTCATGAAAAATGTTTATTAAACTGTCAAAAATGGTAATAATAAAAAACTCATTTGCATTCTGTTAAATGGCCTCATGATGAAAACACAGGTGGAGAACAATTTGTGTTATTGCCAGAACATGCCAAAGAAGCAGAAGGGAAGCTCAGAGGCCAAGTGTGAAACCTGTGTGCTGACCTTGAGATCAGGAAACTTGTCACTGATCTTCCCAGTACAGCAGCTGGAGATGGCAGTTCGTTTCCCAGCCCCAAGACCAACGATGCAAACAAACATGAAAGGTCTACAGGCTGCATAGTAGAACACCCAGATGTCAGCCCCAGCCCCCACCACCATGTGACTCAATGGTAACGTGCGCCTGATTCTAGTTGAGAATGCAGAGGAAACCTCTTCATGTTGGTCTGGAAAGTGCTTCACTTTTTCCACATTTGTTATGTTACGTTTATTCCAAATCATGTTAACATGAATTAATCTCTTTCCTCAAAATTCTACACACAAATACATCATTGTGACAATGTGAAAAACATTTTGAGTTTTTTGCAAATTTATTACAAATAGAAAACCAAGAAATCACAATTATGAAAGGATTTTAGAACCACACCAAAAAAATCCAAGTAAATCCCTCAGTCTGTTTATCGGTATCGGCACAGTGTGCTCCACAGTGACGAAAGCACATAGATAGATTTAACAAAACCAATAATGTCCTCTCCACAATCAGTTGCCATCAACATGTCACTGGAAATTTTTAACAAGCTGTTTCTGTCAAGTATTTTTTTACGGAAACCTGATTCATAAATATCCATAACTTTATTATCTCTCAAAAAATGGTTTAATAGTTTAGCTACAGTCTTTTCAAGTATCTTTGTTAAGAAAGGTAGTTTTCAGATTGGTCTGCAGATGTCTGGAAGAGATTAATCCAAATGTGGTTTCTTAAGCAATGGAGCAATAGCAGGTTTTTTTTTAAAGACACTGAGCACTGAACCAGATAAAAGTGAAGAATTAATTATGTTTACCACACAAGGGCCAAGACATTCAAATACATCCTTAAACATTGGTACAGGGAGTACATCAGGGAGGGGGGGGGTGTTGTAAGTTAAATTCCACCCCAAATTCCTGCGATGTCCTGAAGCGATACTCATCTGTTGTCATCAGACTAACCTCAGTGACGCAAACTAGTCTGAACCAGCTCTCCATTCAAAGGGTCCGGACTCCCTGATCCTTCCCAAGCAGGGCAACAGAAAGTCTACTTAAGCTGGTGTGGGAAGAATTTGTTCAGCCTTCTGACTGGCAGTTAGAAGGCTGCTTCCTCTGAGGTACCTGCCCGACTAAGCAGCTACAGCCAGCGAGCACCCTCAGCCATTAACGGCAGCTACTTCCCTTTTACAACCTGCTCTTGGAATACGGGCTGAATTAGTTTTAGAAGTCTGAACTAATAAACTTCAAGGATTTTGTTTTTCTATTTAGCACTCTATAAGAAGAATATATATAGAATATATATTCTTATATATACTCTATATAAGAAGAACTGATCAAAAACCTCTTTAAAATTCTGTTGAACCCAAGCAGTCAAACTTTTTACAACCAGCAAGAAACCTTAAAAGTGACTATCTCAATAACTGAATTTCCACAACATCCAGTTGAATTTGGTTGTTTTAATTGGCAGAGCTTAGCAGGTACAGCGCACAGTTCAAATCTAGTAACTCAGGAAAAGTAGATGACTTGCAAAAATCATTAAATTACGTTTAATTTCCCTATAACTGTGGCTGAGTGAACTTCTTGGATGTAATGAATTTGAAGGAGACAGAAAGAGAGGGGATCATACCACTTGAGATGCCCTGTCCTGGGTGGATCCATTTGTTCTTTGTGTGGAAGACTCAAAGAATCCTCGAACCTGTTCTTGACAGAACCCATAAAAGTTCTTGGATCCAACAAACAGAAAAAAACCCAGCGTGAAGCTGCAGTCTTGAGAGTAAATCCAAATTCTGAAACCTCAACCTTTGGCTCGTGGGTTGACCTCGACATGGGTGCAGCTTTCTGGTCTGGTTGAGGCTCAGTTCTGCTCTCAAAACCCCGATGGTTCGTCCTTCACGATCTCTTCTCCTGATGTGAATGCGAAGACTGTCCCTGAAGCACAACCACTGAATGTTAGCAAGTGCTTCTAATTTATACCTTTTGGGCTCGATGCCTGAATGACTTTTTGCACGAACTGTTAAAATCACCCTCCTTTACTGGAAAATTCCCCTTTTTACTCATACCACAACTAAGTAATCTTCTTTCTTATAACTTCTTATAACATCTTCTTATAACTGATTAATACATTTCATACATTTTCAATCAAAACAACATTTAAATCACAAAAACTAACTTTGTACATAAAATTACTTCCCAGTTATTGCTATAATTTGTTCAATATCATTCATTGTTGATATTTGTAACATTCAATTCCCTAGAGTTATCAAAATTAATCTTTCTGTTGACTGCTTACAATTTTAACTCATCAGTTATACAGTCCTTGCAGCTTTGGATCAATTTTCAAACATTACAGATTTTCCCTGATTATTACTTCCTGCTTAGATACAAAAAGATTAAAGCAAAGTTCATAAGACAGAACAGCTGTACCTTCATTGGTTGTATTAAGGTCTTATCCTGTTTGTTTTAGATATTTCTTTTTCTTACTAATCTTATATTTCGACTTCTAAAAGCCTCATCACTGGTTCTGCAAATTAGTCCCTACCTAAAAGGGCCTTGGAACAAGAAAACTGTTCCTTCTAAAATTATCATAGTCTTATATTTCATCACTGCAATTAAATCTAGATGATTAACTATTATTATTATCATCACTTATTTCATACCAATAATAATCATGAAACCCAAAAGTTATATTAAAACTATGTAATTATCAAATCTGGCCTTATCTCTTACACTTGTCCCCACCCTGGGGTTGCAGCATCTCATATCCCTTTAACGCTGCAATAGACAATCATAGTTCTTCTCTGTATCCTCATAATACACTAATCAAATTTAAGAAAGAAAGATTCTCAAAGGCTGTTCACAGGATTATAATCTACATTAATCTGGAAAGAATAAAGCTTTCTAATCATTCATTATCAAGGATAAGTAAATAGTATTTAATTCTAAAACATGATGAGAATGTTTTATCTTAGAGAAGACACACCCATACATACATCCCCAAATACTCTGCCTTCAAGAAGCTCCAACCTTCTCAATGCCCCGTCGCCATGGAGACTCACTGGTCCGAGGCACCTGAAGTTCACCTTTTTGTGATTTTACGATCTCCTGTTCATTTTCACTCAAGATTCACGCACAACAAAGCAGCTGAATATCTACTCATTAACTGCATTGAAATATTATCTTACTGTTAGCTCTTTTGATTAAGGGGGGGGAAGCTGATATGTTGAATCTCAGGTATTTCAACATATTGGGGTAAAAAAAAGACCCTGTATCACTAATGAGCTAGGAATAACCCGGGTTATGTAAAGGTGTAGGAGAAATGCATGACTTAATGGCAGAAACTTTATCCACAAAGAAATGATCAAAAAGACTAATCTGCAATGAGATTTTTCCACAACTTAAATGGAGTCCATCTGTAGTAAATTCAGTTGATTGGACTCGATTTAGAAAGCAACACACCTGTAAGGTCCTACAGTTGACAGTGCAGGTCAGAGCGTAAACACCCAAAATCACCCTAATCATAATTTTTAAAAAGATACATGTCTCTAGATAATATTTTGCTATGATAGCCCTTCCAAAATGATAGCTTAGTCATAGTTATCAGCTCATGACGTTAACAACCCCTTCAGATAAATTCTGTTTTTTGAGACTGGCATATGTCTTGTTTAGGCTCATGGTAAGGATATTTGTCAAAGGGCTATAATATAGTATTTGGTATCATCTTAAAGGGGATCCTCTTGGCTTCCATTTAAGCCAGGTTTTGAGTCTCTCTGACCAACACAGAAGTCACTTGAGCTCTTTAAACCAAAATAAATACACATTTTTTCCACTATTTTCACCTGAACTTAATAAATTTCTTTTAGCCATGTGGCATCCAGGGACATCAGGGACACAAGAGTTAACAACTGCAATACTCAGAAGATTCTAAGGATTCAGAAAATGTATAATATACTCATAGTGTCTGTTTATGGGATGTGATTATGAGTCGTACTTCTAAGTCACAGGCGATGGCCAGAATTCATTCTACTCAACAATAAATTTTAGCTGGTGTTCAAAAAATGTCTATATACTTATATGATATTATTATTCTTATTATTATTTTTCTGAAGTAGTATATTACATCTCCACTTGAAATATCAACAAGACAACCCTTCCCAAGTAGTAGCTAGCTTAGTCATACTTATCAACTCTCAATGACAACATCCCTGATTTAAAGGAAACAACTTTGTCATTTGAATTGAACAGAATGTCATAAATTCCAGAAAACAGCAATGTAACCTACAATAACAAACTCATACTGTAGTAAACTTGTAACTTTAACTAATAAGTTATTCTGTAAACTGTTACATTACATTCTCAAGCCTTAAAATTCTGTTTATTCCTCATCATCATTGCCGTTATCATAATAGTTGGTCAGTTCCATGTCAACTTTTGCATCCTCCTCCTCATCCTTCTGATTGGTGCAGGTTTGCAGCTTGCACACTGCTGTGCATTTCAGCCTGTTTGCAAGACAAGAACAGTCAGGTAGCCTGCAGGTCCGCACACATTTGTAGGCCATGAGTTTCAGGTTAGCCAGTGGTGCTGGAGGTCCACGCATCAAGTCCAACATCAGCATACCTGTTAAAAAGGTATTTCTTGTCCATTTTGTTAGAAACTTAAATGTTCAATAAATACCACAATATATTTATACTATTTTATCTATGTATTTATCAACTAAAATGGTGAACGTTTTAGTGAAATTATTACCTTGGGCATCAGTTGTCCATCCATGACCTTTTGGGTCTAATTTGTGTAGCTGTGCGTTTGAAGATGCATATACAGCCAAACAGTCCCTGCAGGGTGGACTCCAAGCTGGACTCCACTTCACCTTTGGTGCAGAACGTCATGTAACGCAGATCATTGACATAACTCATGCCTGATTATGGCGCATACAGCCTGCAAACAAATGACTCCATATTGGTGTATAATTCCTCTGATAGATTCCAGGATGTTCCCCAAGTTCCCAAGAATGCTCTGTTTCCATTGACAAATTTGAATGCACCAAGTTTTCCTCATCCTGAAACTGCACTTACGATATCACAATCTGTGAAGTCATGCACGCCAACAAGAGCATCACATATTTCATCTCCAAGGAGTTGTGCAAGGTTGCTGATGTTGATGTATCTTATCTGATTCTGAGTGTCACATTTCAGACACAGGGGGGACTTTATCTTCTCACAGTGTCTGAGACAAAGCATCATGACATTTGTATCCTCACTAACAATAACTGTGGTTTTGAAGCAAATCCAGCTGGCATGATTTGCATGTAAGAGCATACGCATATCTGCCTCCTTATGAAAAGAGTTAAGCTCTTCAGCGACAGCTCAGTCTGTTTTCATCAGACAACAGCATGTCTTGCCAGAAGTTGCAAACAGCTGCTGGTCCTTAAGTGTTTCAAGGTTCTCTGGTTGCTTCTACTGGTTTACAATAAAAGCTTTCTGGGCTGTTTTTCTGTCTTCGTTATTTAGCAGTTTTCTCTGGTCAACCTTGTGTCCTGGGGCAATGGTCTTCTGTTAAGTCTTACTTTCTGAACCCCAATTGCCTCTCTCAACATTCTGCAGACCGTGATGTCTCACATTTTCTGTGGGCTCAATGTCTGTCATGTTCCTGAGTTGCCTTACATACTGACTTCTGTTTTCTGAAGTGAGATAGTATCTGATCACTGCTCTGGTTTTCAAGCTGAAAACTGTGGCTCCTCTAGTTGTCTTATCCTTATTTATAGTCTCTTCAATTGTCTAGTCTACTGGAATCTTACGAAAGGGATTGTTCCTTCCCAGCTGGACAAAAAACATCCTTTACAAAGTGGGCATGATCAACCTTAAGGCAAGATATTTGACCATAGTAAGAAGGTAGATGTCTGGCATAATTTGGTTTATCATAGGCAAAGCAGAAAGCATGGAATGATAGCTGTGATTGCTGCAAGTTGCATCATCCACTGTCCCTCTCTTGATGCCTGAATAAGACTGATACATTTCAATGAGTTCCTCAACTACCTCAGAGGAAACAATGGCTCCCTCTTAGCCTTCTGGATGTTTTATGTGTACATGGTTGAGCTTTTGCTCACAGTGAACTGGCATTAGTCTTGCCCCAGGGTTTTCTCAAATTAGGGCTGTGATAATTCATCATGCAGGTTATCAACTTCTGGCAATTTCTTTAAAGTAAATTAGATCTTCAGGATGATTCTCTTCTAACCAGGGATGAAACTCTTTCCAAGCTAGTGTCAGGAAAGCTTCAGATGAGGCTTGTTACACAACACTTGTGTTGTTAACACACCGAAAACTTGACTTCATGTTTTCTATGAAATCTACAACAAAAGGCTGCAAAGCTGTCACTCATCACTAAAACATACAAGGGAGAGGTTTTTTTTTTTTTTTTTGCGGAAATCATTAACAAAGCCATAAACAACATTTGTGCCTTGCTTGCTACAGTTGACAGGTTGTTAAACTCTCCTGTGATTTTACCACCTGAACTCCACTCTACCAGGGCCGGCAATGAATTTGCTAACTTTTTCACAGAGAAAATTCAAAAAATTAGAGGGTGAATCTGCACAACCACACCAAATCCAAAAATGATGCTTTGCCCAACCATAACAAATGCAGAGAAAATGGCCACATTTCAACTACTCAACTATAAAAGCTGTGAGGAAATTATAAATCAATTAAGCTCCTCCTCCTGCTGTCTTGATATCCTACCTACAACCTTCCTTAAGAAAGTTCTGTCTCTCATTGCATCTGACCTGATTTAAATAGTAAACTCATCCCTCTCATCAGGTGTTTTCCCCCAGGCTCTAAAAACAGCAGTTATCAAACCGCTGTTAAAAAAGAACAATCTGGATCAATCACTATTGCAGAATTACAGGCCAATCTCTAACCTTCCATTCATCAGTAAAATTATTGAAAAATCTGTGTTTCAACAGTTAAACAGCTTCTTCACAATGACAAACCGCTTTGACAACTTTCAGTCTGGTTTCCGTGCTCACCACAGCACTGAGACTGCCCTTGTCAAACTGTTCAATGACATCCACACAAATACAGACTGTGGAAGAACCACAGTGTTTGTTCTGTTGGACCTCAACGCAGCATTTGACACTGTTGACCAGGATATATTATTGAAGCCACTGGAGAGCTGGATCAGACTCTCTGGTACAGTACTCAGTTGGTTTGAATCCTACCTAAAGAACAGGGATTTCTTTGTGTCAATAGGCAACTTCTCATCAGAGCGGACAGAAGTCACATGTGGAGTACCTCAAGGTTCAATCCTGGAACCCCTCCTATTTAATATCTACATGCTCCCATTACTTCAGAGTATAACAAGTAATAAGATTAGTTACCATAACTATGCAGATGATACACAGCTCTATATCACAATGCCACCAGGTGACTTCAAACCCATCTGAGCACTGAACACATGCTTAGAACAAATCATTGCATGAATGTGCCAAAACTTTCTCCAGCTGAACAGAAATAAAACTGAAGTTATTTTCTTTGGACCTAAAGAGGAACGATCAAGAGCTTCAGTTATTACAGCTAGAAACTAGTGATCAGGCCCAAAATCTGGGTGTAGTGATGGACTCAGACCTGAAACTTCAGATACACATAAAAACAGTTACAAAATTGGCCTTCTATCACCTGAAGAACATTTCCAGGATTAAAGCACTAATGTCTGAACAAGAGCTAGAGAAACTCATCCATGCGTTTATCTTTGATTGATTGATTACTGCATTGATAACTGTAACAATGTCTTAACAGGTCTGCCTAAAAAAAAAAAAAAAAAAAAATCAATCAGACAGCTGCAGCTGATCCACAATGCCGCTGCTGGTGTTCTCTCTAAGACCAGGAAGATAGAGCACATCACCCCAGTTCTAAAGTCCTTCCACTGGCTCCCTGGAGCTCAGAGAATAGACTTTAAAATACTTATGTTAGTTTATAAATCACTGAACAGCTTAGCACCAAAATACATTAAAGACCTGTTGTCATTGTCTCAGCCTTCCAGACCACTCACGTCTTCTGGTTCTGGTCTATTCTGCAACCCCAGAACCAGAACCAAACATGGAGAAGCAGCCTTCAGTTTTTATGCTCCACCAATTTGGAACAAACTTCCAGAAAACTGCAAGGTTAAAACAGCCAAAACACTAAATTCCTTTAAATCAAGGTTAAAACCCCACCTATTTAGAGTTGCCTTTGATTTGTAGTCTGGACTAAAAATCTGCAAACAAATTGGGGTAAGATAAACTTGGTTTTCCAAAAGGTGGAAGTTTGAGTGTAAAAAAGTTAAATAAACTTAGTGAATTATTGATCAATGTTTTTGCCGATGATTTTGATGATTTCCATGTGTATTTGCGAGATAATTTTGATGATTTTACTCAATGATTTTGATGTTTTGATGATTCTGCTGTATACTTGATTGATGTTTTTATGATGTGAAGCACTTTGAACTGCCTTGCTGCTGAAATGTGCTGTACAAATAAACTTGACTTGACAAATATCCTTACCATGAGCCTAAACAAGACATATGCCAGTCTCAAAAAACAGAATTTATCTGAAGGGTTTGTTGACTTCAACAGCTGATAACTATGACTAAGCTATCACTTTGGGAGGGCTATCATACCAAAATATTATCTAGAGACATGTATCTTTTTAAAAATTATGATTAGACTTTGCCATCCTGAGATGGACCAAATTGTGAAATTTTGGCCACTGGCCCATAGACTATTTCGCTGTGCTTGCATGCCCTCTGCTCAGACTCTCCTGGTTCCCGTGAGTGCATACAGTATGAAACGTTAAACTTCACAAAAGCTCACCGAAAATATGCACGTACAGACAAATCCTCGTCATCCAATCAAAATATCCCTTTTAAATTCTGCGTTCAGAATCAGCTTTATTCCCCCAACTCTGTGCACAAACAAGGAATTTAACTTAAGTCCCGCTTTGCTCTCATTTATTATATAAACAGGAAAAAAAGCAAAATAAAGACAATAAAGGTTTTCCTTTCTACATGAACGAAAAGCCTTTATTTTTTTTAAATCATTTTTTAAATTCAATGTGGTCACTGATCATTATTTATGAATTAAATAGTGTCACAAAAGTATTCACACCACTTGAACCTTTTCACTTTACAACCACAAACCTCACTCTGTTTTTTTGTGAATTCATATGATCGATCAGTGAAAGAAGAGGATGTAATATTTAAAATGTTTTATAAATATATCTGAAAAGTGTGGCATGCAAAGTAAATACCTTTTATATTCAGTTGTAGCCAGCGAAACATAAAGATGCTCTTTTCTAAATCATCCATTGTTGCTCTGGCTTGTTGGGGGTCATTGTTCTTTTGGAAGATGAACTTTAACCAACTTTAACAGGTTTTCATTCAGGATTGTTCACTATTTGGCTTAATTTACCTTTCAATAAATTCTAACCAGCTCTCCTATTGCTATTGAAAAGCCTCCCTGCAGCATGAAGCTGTCACCAAGACATGTTACAGAGTGCATGGTTTGCTGATGTGTAGCGTTTTGTCTTAACTGCCACCTCATCCAGCCCGCATTTATATATATATATATATATATATATATATATATATATATATATATATATATATACACACACACACACACACACACACACACACACACACACACACACACACACCCCTGTCTCCAGGTAACAAATAGTCAATTCAGGAAGAGTATAACACTTTGCTGGTAATAAAATGTGGTGCACATGAAAGACATTGAATGCATATTGGTGAGAGAAACATAGTTCATTGTTTTGCCAGGGTATCCATTATTTTTGTAAGTAGTGACTAGATTTACCCTGTTTCTACAGGTTGTTTATTATTATTATTATTATTATTATTATTATTATTTTGGCATGAAATAACATGAGAGCCAGTTGTTGGGCAGCTTGACCAGCAATTGGAAGGTGGACCCAGTGTAGTTCTTTTCCAAGAGACATCTTTCTCCATCCAGGATCCAATGAGGATTCGAGGATTCTACTAATTGCACAGATGAGCACTGAGCTCTTCTCCGATTGAGGGTTACACCAAAGGAGAAGAATACACACACACACACACACACACACACACACACACACACACACACACACACAGGTGTCTCGATTCAGGTGTGTGTTAGATACATTCTCAGTCAGGCTGCGGTTGCCACTAAATACATCTTGTACTACCTTGTACTGTGCACTTCCATTGAAGTTATAACTGTTATTAGACATGCATACGTTGTTTGTTGTTGAGGATTCTCTGTTTTGTTTTCTCTTTCTGCAGGTCTAGAGGCAGACTTCAAGGGTGCTGACTTGTTTGATCTCTATGCTTTTTTCTCTCCTCTACTTCTATCTCCTTTTTTCTCTTTAAACTTTTCCTCCATCTTTGTTTCCTTTCCCCCCCTTTTTTTCTTTTCATCTTTGTGTCTATTACTTTTGAAACAAACCCAAAGATTTTTTTAATAAAGTTTCATATATATACCAAGGGTAACATCATGGTGAAAGCCGTAATGCTCCGCTTGTGAAAGCAAATCTGTTGGGCCTTACCTTGACATTCAGGAGACAATTCTGAATGCCACGCTGCCGGACAGGACACAAAAAAAAAAAATGTCTCAGTACATTTCTACATTCATTCAGCCTCCAACTGTATGAACTCTGCTACTACCATTATACTGAAAAAATAGCCTCAACACCATGGTTTTCAAACATTTAATGAGCTTTAACATACAGATTTTTTCTTAGCAGTAGAGTGTTATGTGGCAACTGCACAAAGACATCACTGTGGTTGGCTGATTCGCTGAAAAACAATAGCTAATATCAGATCTTTCTGATGCTCTGAGCTATCCTTGACTCTTTGAGAACTTTTTGACTCTTCTGTAACCACTCTTGCAAACAGCCCCTCATCATGGCTGGTTTATGGAAACAAGAAGGGAGCGATGGCCCAAAATGGGGCTCACTCCAACATTCAGAAGTTTAGAAATGCATCTATGACCAAAACCATCAGTAGATTTTTCAACAGTAAGGTTGCAAAGGTCGTGAGATTTCTTTTCACTACTACCCATCAAAACGTCAATTGTGTATGTAATTGTTTTGATTTATTTGTACAGTATGTATGGATTGTTGAGTCGTTACGAGCATATTTTTAAAATATCATATCAAATATGTACACTGATGTTCAAAATGTATTAAGTATTTTGAATGGAACCTTTATACAGGAAAAATCTCTGGAGACTCATTGTCCCATTTACAAGAGAGACCTGTTACATACGTTACAAAAATGACATGAAAACAATAATACAATCTACTAAACACTTCTAAAAATCAATACTATACATTGTCAAAAGAAAGATTTACAAGAAAACCTTTGAAGAAAATGTGAGTAGTTACACAAACACTGCAAGAAAATACTGAGCCGACCAAATAAAAAGGTTTCAGAGTTTTCCAGTCCAAGTCACATTTTAAGCAGCCTTATTGGTTAGGTCAGCAGCTCATCATCAGCATGCATTTCCAGGCTCACAGACACCTTTATTGGTAACAAACTCTGACCTTAACATTGATTTGTAGGGTTTCTCCTCTTCGCCTTCCCCTCCTCTATCCACCACTCATCCTCACTCTCCATCTCTTTCTCATTTGTGCTTCACTACACCAATACACATTCTGTTGAGACGGGCTGAGCCCTTTTCAACTCACTACCTTTCTGTCTATTTACTTTTCACAGTCTGCCAACCATATTCTCCCACTCACTTTCAAATACTCAGTCAAAAAAAAAAAAAACAAAAAAAAAAAAACATACCAATATGCTTTCTCCAGCCTCTTCCTACATTGGTTCTACTCCTCTCTTTTAGGTGCTCCTTCACTTTCTTTTTCATCTTCTTCCCACCATTATCCAATTTTGCAGCTTCTTGGCTCATTTCCTTTGTGCTATATTTATACTTGGAGCATTGAGATGATTGACTTGGAATGCCAAATCAGGACCTGTTTAAATACTTTGACAATGAATACATAGCAGGTGTGCAGAATGTCAAGGACTAAGTATATGTGCAACATTTCAATAACTTCAGAGTGACAGGTGTCACAGAAAAACAGAAAACAGGCAGGGTGAAACAATCTTAAAATGAAGGGAAGGGGTGATGGCGTGTAGTCACACTTGGCTTTTGGGTTTCAGGTGCTCAGTCGAGACTGAAATTTGTAGTTACACTTGTCCACACTTTAACAATCCAGATGCTGTATGCTCTGAGTATAAACTCCTGACAGTGTGAGTGTCACTTTCAGGACAGCAAAGTTTCCTGGAAACTTCTAATTTCGGGTAATTTTACATGAGATTATGATCACATTACAGTGTTGAAAAAAGACACCAAAACATGGCTGTTTGCAGTTTTCTCCTGCTGGCGTTAGGCTCTAGACAGACATTTGTTTTGGTTGTATTTACCTAGAATGCCCTAAACCATGGTCCGTTTTGCTGCTTTTAGAGCGGTGTCCCGTCCACTTGGCATTCACATATGCATTTGAAAAGCACCAGAGTTCATTTCAACCAAACCAAGACTTAGGTGGACCAGAGTTTGTATTGCCCCTCTCTGGCCGGAGAGGGGTTTGGAATAGTAACCCTGAATCTGGATAACAGAAGGAAGGAGGCAGATGTATAAAGCTACTCTTTTGCTTGGCTGAATGGTTTATTCTCCATAACATATTAAATAACCAACATCTTATTTAATCAATTGTTTTGCAATATCTACAACTGCGCCATCAAAACACCCAATATGGCATAAACCAAACAAATACATTTGTTATTTTTATTGTAAACTCATAACAAATCCAAAATGACAACAATTTGCTTAACTAATTGTTGTACAATATCCAATTGCATGCATTTTTAACACTTTTTTTCATGGGGTTGTCTGTTTTTCTTAAACAGTTTTACATTGAAAATGTGTTTTTATGAATTATTATTCTGAATAGGGTTGTTTTTTTAAGCCAGTTCATAAATTTTAATCTGTGTTAACTTGTTAAAGACTGTATCTGTTTATATAAGCCTTACATTTGCTTTTTGAGTTCAATTGCACATTTACACCTCTCCAAACAAGCCAGAAGTTCTAAGCAAACGAACCAAATTTCCATTAAAGCAGACTAAACAGGGCTGGTGTGAATGTACAGAAGCGTATTCCTGTGACAGAGGAAAATACATTTTTGAACAATATCAAGTTATAACATGATGATTATATTGTACAGACGTGACATGTAATCACATATTATACAATATACTTATCACGTTTATGCAAAATACTTATCATTTTTACACAATATACTTATCACATAATATACTTATCATGTTTATACAGTATAATATCACGTTTATACAATATACTTATCACGTTTATACAATATACGTATCACATATTATACAATATATTTATCACATTTATGCAAAATACTTATCATGTTTACACAATATATTTATCACATAATATACTTATCACATTTATACAGTATAATATCACGTTTATACAGTATACTTATCACGTTTATAGAATATACTTATCACGTTTGTACAATATAAGTATTATGTTTGTACAATATAATTATCACATTAGAATGTGATCGTGTTTGAAAATGTATTTTCCTCCGTGACTGCAATACGCTTCCGTCTGAATGCACCCTTCGTGTATTTGTGATTTCGGCAAAACTTCCTCAGCGAGGATGTAGTTTTTCAATTTGATAAAATGATAAAACATATGATAAAACAGCACTCCATTGTGACAGGAGTTGTAGACTATATATAATTTTGGTCCCCACATGGCTTAGTCCTTAATTATTTGAAGAACACGTGAACCTCAGATAGATAGATAGATAGATAGATAGATAGATAGATAGATAGATAGATAGATAGATAGATAGATGTGTATGTATAAGAGAAGCTAGGAGTCATAACTTATATTTATGGCATATGACAGCTTCTTAAGTATGTAAAGTATAAACCAGTATAGAGAGGGGAAGAGAAACCAAACTATGTTCCTGTTTGTAGTGTTTATGGAGAGAATCCCAAAGGATAGTCTTTCTAATGTACATACTTTATACTTCCTGTGGAATCACCGAGAGTCTTTGGGCGTTACCACTAATAATATACTGAAAAAGATAAAATTATAAATCAATTATTTGCTGGGCAAATAAGTAAAGATAAACAAACGTAAACTTGATGTGTTGAAGTCAAATTTATTTGTATAGCATATTTAAGCAACAAGGCAGTTCAAAGTGCTTCACATCATAAAAACATCAATCAAGTATACAGAAATTCATCAAAATCATCAAAAACATCAAAATCATTGTGTATGTATGCAGCCAAATCATCAAAATCATCAAGCAAATACACATGAAAATCATCAAAATCATTGAGCAAATATCTATGCATCAAAATCATAAGGCTCATCAAGCAGATATCAAGAAATATAGTTGAATGTTCAACTTATTACTAATCCAAGGCAGCTCTAAACAGGTGGGTGTTTAGTCTTGATTTAATGGAACTCAGCGTTTCGGCTATTTTGCAGTTTTCTGGAAATTTGTTCAAGATTTGTGATGCATAAAAACTGAAGGCTGCTTCTCCATGTTTGGTTCTGGTTCTGGGGGTGCAGAGCAGACCAGACCTGAGTGATGTGGAAGGTTGATACAATGACAACAGGTCTTTAATGTATTTTGGTGCTAAGCTGTTCAGTGATTTATAAACTAACAGAAGTACTTCAAAGTATATTCTCTGAGCTACAGGGAGCCAGTGAAATGACATTAGAACTGGGGTGATGTGCTCTATCTTCCTGGTCTTAGTGAGAACATGAGCAGCAGCATGGATGAGTTTCTCTAGATCTTGTTGAGACATTAGTCCTTTAATCCTGGAAATGTTCTTCAGGTGACAGAAGGCTGACTTTGTAACTGTTTTTGTGTCTCTGCAGGTTCAGGTCCGAGTCCATCACTACACCCAGATTTCGGGCCTGATCTCTAGTTTCTAGCTGTAATAACTGAAGCTGCGCGCTGACTCTAGATCGTTCCTCTTTAGGTCCAAAGATAATAACGTCAGTTTTATTTCTATATAGAGCTGTGTATCATCTGCATAGTTATGGTAACTAATCTTATTACTTGTTATACTCTGAAGTAATGGGAGCATGTAGATATTAAATAGGAGGGGTTCCAGGATTGAACCTTGAGGTACTCCACATGTGACTTCTGTCCGCTCTGATGAGAAGTTGCCTATTGACACAAAGAAATCCCTGTTCTTTAGGTAGGATTCAAACCAACTGAGTACTGTACCAGAGAGTCTGATCCAGCTCTCCAGTGGCTTCAATAATATATCATGGTCAACAGTGTCAAATGTTGCACTGAGGTCCAACAGAACCAACACTGTGGTTCTTCCACAGTCTGTATTTGTGTGGATGTCATTAAACAGTTTGACAAGGACAGTCTCAGTGCTGTGGTGAGCACAGAAACCAGACTGAAAGTTGTCAAAGCGGTTTGTCATTGTGAAGAAGCCGTTTAACTGTTGAAACACAGATTTTTCAATAATTTTACTGATGAATGGAAGGTTAGAGATTGGCCTGTAATTCTGCAATAGTGATTGATCCAGATTGTTCTTTTTTAACAGCGGTTTGATAACTGCTGTTTTTAGAGCCTGGGGGAAAAACACCTGATAAGAGGGATGAGTTTACTATTTGAATCAGGTCAGATGCAATGAGAGACAGAACTTTCTTGAGGAAGGTTGTAGGTAGGATATCAAGACAGCAGGAGGAGGAGCTTAATTGTTTCAGAATTTCTTTTCAGTTTTCATGGTTGAGTAGTTGAAATGTGGCCATTTCTCTGCATTTGTTATGGTTGGGCAAAGCATCATTTTTGGATTTGGTGTGGAAGTGCAGATTAACCCTCTAATTTTTTTAATTTTCTCTGTAAAAAGTTAGCAAATTCTTTGCAGGCCCTGGTAGAGTGGAGTTCAGGTGGTAAAATCACAGGAGAGTTTAACAACCTGTCAGCTATGGCGAACAAGGTACGAATGTTATTGATGTTTTTGTTTATTATTTCCGCAAAAAAATGTTTCCCTTGCATGTTTTAGTGATGAGTGATAGCTTCGCAGCCTTTTGTTTAAGATTTCAGAGTAAACGTGAAGTCGACTTTTACGCCATTTATGTTCAGCCCTTCAACAAAGGCTTCTTTCACTTCTTACAAGTGGAGCATTTACCCACGGATATTTCTTCCTACCAGACACAATCTTTACTTTAACAGGGGCAATGAAATCAATGATGTCTGAAATTTTAGAGAAGTTACTTGCCACTTTATCAACTGGTTTACAGCATGGAAGTGAGGTGGAGGAGAAGATTTGATTAAAAGTTTCAGCCGTGTTGTCTGTAAGAGAACATTTTGTAATAATATCTGTTTTCCTAAGCGAGTCAACAGAGATTATACTTTCAAAAACAACAGAAAAATGATCAGAAAGAGTGACATCAGTAACAGAGACTTTGGAGATATTTACACCCTTGCTGATAATTAAATCCAGTGTGTCCTTGATAATTTAAAATGTTGAGTCAAACCAAAGTTTTGAAGTGCATCATTCAGTTTTTTTTGCCTCTCTGTCTATTAGGTTGTCAATGTGGATGTTAAAGTCTCCCATAATTATTAAACAATCATAATCAATGCATATCATAGATAACAGCTCACTAAAGTAATTGAAAAAACTTGCCACATGTTTTGGGGTTTTGTATAGAGTTAGTGTCAGAGTTCGTTTGTGGCCTTTTACCTCAATTCCCAAATATTCAAGAGTCAAAATTGCCCAGGGAAAGATTTTTACAGTTTAGTGAATCATGAGATATTGCAGCAACCCCTCCGCCCCTCTTATTCTTTCTATTCTCATTTAAAAAAAATTGTAACTAGAGGTGCTGATTGAATGAGTACAGGTGTTTCATTGTTGTCATCCAGCCATGTTTCTGTAAGATACATAACATCAATACTATGCTCAGTAATGAAGTCATTCACTAAAAGTCATTTTGCTGATAGAGATCTTAGTTTAAGTGTCTTAGAGGTGGTTAATTCTACATCTTGATTTTGATGAAGACAAGGGATTAATCTGAGATTTGATTTTAGACCACTGCATTTCCTTGCTATTTTTCTATTAGTAATTCTGACAGGGATGCTCCTGTATCTTATTGCCAGGGGACCAGATAGGCCCAGATCGGGTGGTTCTAAATCCAAGAAGCATGCTTTCTGGAACTTAAGAGGGAAGTTCCTAGCAGAATCTGGCAGTCCATTTTCTCACTGAAATTGAGAAACATCAGTCCCGATGACGAATTTTCTGAGCTATTCTGTGTTCCAGTACTGTCCCCCAATAAGCAGTCTTGGCTCCGAGTAGGTGTTGATGGGATGGAGGGGCTCCCTCCACCTCTCAGCTCCATTTCCAGATGGAGTAGATGGCTGTTTATTGGCTTGTTTTGGAACATTGTGCACCTGCTGGGTTTGTGCTTGTCCTTCTATAATCTTTTCTGGGACAGTGATGTCATTTTTTCCATTGTCCTGTGTTTGGACAGATGGCCTTCTGTTGTTAGCAGCATTGAAAATATTGGCAGTGAAAAGTTTTTCCCATCTTTATTTAGGTTGACTCCGTCTTGTCTAAAGAGATGATAGCGCTCCCAGAAAATCCTGTGATTGTCAATAAAGTTCACGGATTTGGAAGAGCATTCTTTAATTAGCCATCTATCAATCATCAACAGTCTGCTGTAATTCTAATCTCCACATCCAGCTTTCGGTATTGGTCCACTGATAAACACCTTCATTTTCAGATTTTCAACTGTGCTTTGAAGATGACTAAAGTAATTTTTTCAGAATTTCAGATTTTTACTTGGAGAGATCATTAGCTCCGATGTGAATGACTAGATTGTCAATACTCGGCTGATCAGTGGTTAATGGGAGTATTTTCTCTGTTACATCCGACACAGTGTCATTTGGGAAGCAGATTACCTTCGTTCTCTTTGTGCTACAAAGACGATCAACACCGTTCACGGCTGAATTCCCGACAATAAGAACTTTTGGCATTAATTTTGGTTTCTGGGTCACTTTAGGAGGTGGTTGTGTTGGTCTTGTCTCATACCTCTTGTTGATGTTTGGAAGAGAGGTGTCCATTGATGGCTCCTGCTGCAGCAGGTTTGCTGGCTCCTGCAGCAAACCTGTTTTTCAGTGTAATTCCAGTCAGGTTTAGTGGGTTTCCAGCTGGAGACATGACGGGATGTGTTATGGCTCGAGCTGACTGATTAGTCCTTGGTACCGGTGTCAAGGAAGGTGGAATCATGTCAGCTTCAGCTGCTTGTTGTCTTTTCTTTGGTGCTGGTGTTGACGAGGGAATGTTTTGGCTCAATGCTGGCCACGCTGTATCATCTAGGTGGGGGGTCCCTCCTGTTAGACGTCTAGTCAGATCCAATTGATGAGATTTATTTTTCGGCTTAGCTCCAAGACAGTTCTAAGTGGGTGAGCTGCTTCTTTAAGTGCTTTGAGCCTGTTTGTAGTTTTGAAGCATCGGTAAAGTTGTTTCATTTCCAGAGCCTACATTGATCTCGACATTTACTGCCAGTCGAGAAACCCTCAGCGCTATTGATTGAAGTCTTTGTATTATACTACTAATGTCCCCGGTGTTGACCAGAGGCATCTTGCTCTTGCTTATCTTGGAGGCAGAGAAAATAGTGCAAAAAGTGAAATAAAATTAAAAATCCGCAGTCCTTAAATCTGAAGTAATCCAGTTATGAGGTAAGAGTAACTATAAAAACTGGATATATTAAATAACTCTAATAACCGGTAAGACTATCAAATTAGTACAGGCCTTCTGTATGATCTTCAACCTTTAGGATTTTTTATATGGGTATGTGTGTGTGTGATACAAACGTAATCAGATTCTCTTCATAGATATCACTTGTACCTCAGCCGTGTGACCCTATATTACCTGAAATTAGTAATTACTTCTTCTCTTCATGCAAACAACTCTACGCGACAAACGACTGTATATTCCAGGTTAATATTTTCCTTTGGGTTTTTCAAATTGTGCTCCTGTGGCCCATTCTATATTCCATTATATCTATGGATTAGGAACTCCCCGGTAATTAATGTATAAAACATAGTGACTTAGGACTCTGCGCTCTCAATAATGCATAAGCAATGACCCTGGTGTGCATATTCACCGACCTCCATCCCACCCTGCAACACTTCTTGCTTTGAAGCAGCTCACTCCAGGAAACCTTATTGATCTTCCATCATATTGTTTAGTGTAGGGCCAAAAAGTCACTGTAGTTGAGCCTTCTGAATCCAAGTGCTAATCAATAGCTTTCCCTTCTCGTCTCTCTCGTCCTGCTCTTTATTCTCCGACACTCCCTTCAGTGCCCTCCAGTTTCCGAAATCACAGACTTATCAATACTTATCTACTAAGGGCTCCAGCGTGTCTACTGGCATAGCTTCTTCTGGGGATTGGTTTGATTGGACATGACTGGACAGAAATGCTCTATTGGCAGTAGAAGACATGTCTATTTAGCTTTTAGCAGCTAGCAACATTCATTGATTGTACGCTGGAAGAAAAAAAGATGAAGGTGACAAAATACTGCACATCAGAATTTTTAGCCCTTTTTCTTTTTACATTTTGCCATCTTGGAGTGTATCATCAAATTGCCTGGAGCTACACTAAATCTGACCAGCCTGACTGTAATGACTGGAGAAAGAAATGGAGGTGGAGGGTTGAGGCCAAGTCTGAGAACATTAAAGGGCTGATCAATATGGCGCTTGGATTTGCCTGGTCGCATTAAGTAGCACATCTAATATGCCCTAACATGTCAATGCATGGCCCATATCGCTTAATTATGCTTTGGTGTATTACAGCTTACTCTAATTTATTAACATCAAAGAGAAGCTGCCCTATATGTCTTCTTTCTCTGTTTCTCTTCCTTATTTATTACATTGATATATAGTCTCCATAGAAACATGATGTTCAATTAAAGAAGCCATGTTATTGATCATCACAATTGATTGAAAAAAGATGAAACAGACAGAACTAGTAACACAATATGCCACACACTGCGTTGTGTAGGAAGGCAGAATGCAGTATTTTTATGGGACTTACTGGAATGGAAGAGGATATCTTTTTTCCTTATCTGTCTCTGTTCTTTTTGTCTAGCAACACAGTAAATTATCTGTGAAGTCAGAGAAATATATACTTCTTAATATTGCCTTGGTGATGCATATCTTTTTGCTTTGTAGGCTGTTTTTATCATATGAAGGACGTTTTCTGCAAGCCACTTCAGTTCTACACAGAAAAAAATAATAAAAATATACAGCTGCAATTTCTTCACAAGAAACCAATATGCAATTCTTTTGTACATATGATTGTGTACAAACATGTTTTTTGAAAGAAATTCTGTTACTAAAGAAATTAAATAAGTTTAATCAATTTAAATGCATAGCTACACTTCTTTATATTTGCATTCCAATGTAGGAAACTGTCTCTTACAGAGGTCTTGAGCTATAAGATTCAAACCAAAATCCATTAGCTTTCATTTCACTCATTGGCCGTCAAGATCATACAGTATTTAGTAGCTTGTAGAAACACTGTAGCAGCAGCTACATGAAGTAGTCCCTTTCTGTCTGACTTTAGCAGTGTCTTCCATCATTGTGGAGAAATATTGGAGCACTGTTCTTCAAAACATTATTTTGTTTTCTTGAGTTCGCAGGCATTCCTGGACTTAATGTCCCTCCACAGTTTATTATTGGGTTGAGGTTTGGACCTTGACTGGGATGTTGCAACAACCTTGATTTCTTTTTATCCTCCATTCTCTTGTAGATTTCCTGCTGTGTTTCATTTAGAATTCTTTGGAACAGTGTAGTCCATAGACAACAAAATGAGTGAAAGGTACCCTGGCCTGGTGGCAGCTCCTCCACAGTGCTTGACAGCTGGTGTGTAACATTTCTACTTTATTCTGTTCAAAGCCAAAAACCCAGGCTATCTTCCCAAAAAACTGTATCCATTAAATCTGTTTATAATTCCACTTTCATCATTTTTATTTAATTAATAATGCTAATGTATCCATTTAGAGTCTGAGATGGAGCTCCTGGGGTTTCAGCTATTTCTCTAAGTTTTCAAACCAAGAGGATGTTTCTCAGTAGAAATACCAAGAAAAACACCACCACAGTTGTGTGTTGTTTTGCCAGCTGCCCTGGGACTGTCATGTTAACAAAACTGTGCAGCTTCCCTTTAAGCTGCTCTGATTACTTCAATGAACCGAATAGCAAAGAATACTATTTTCTGTCTGCAAATGAAGTTGACATCATATGGAATACTCAGTTGCAAGAGATTTGGTAACTTTACATTTCCTGAGAGAAAACAGGAACATGTGAAGATGGTATTGAATATTGTCTTAATGTGTCCCACATAGGATACTCCTCTTCAGAGACACAGCGAAAGAGAAAAGACTCTAAACAGGAGTCACTTTAACAAATGTTTCAAACTGATTTTGAAATATAATAATTAAAATTAAAATGAGCTTCATCAACTTTATACTTTCCTCTGCTATTGAGCTGAAGGTTTAAGACAACAAACCTGAACAAATGTGAGCTGTGCCCTTAATAAGTAGGTTTGATATAATCCCCCCAGGAGCTAAGTATTTAGTTTTTGTCCAACAGTGAAGGAGGTATCTGGCTTTAATGGAAGTGCTGGCTGTCCAGTGGAGATTTATCCAACTGGCACAGAGCTGCTGAGGTTTCTTTTCACTATGCACCAACTTCATCTAAAGACATGGACCAATCTCATTTAGGAGCTAATTAAACAAAAAGACTGGAAGCTTCAGTGTGAGCTCCACTTCCTCACAACCGCATCCCTTGGTCTTTCAAATGTTTTAGATGTAATGTTGCTTTTCAACAGTGCGGACATTTTTTTCCACAAGAGGGTGCTTGCAGCGCATTGATGAACTATACTTTAAAAGCCAAAAGAAAATTCACTTGGGCTAGCATTGGAATAGAATAAGTTTACAACAGTAAAATGATGCTTGCTAGTGATACAGATTAATGTTTGAAAATTAAGATGTCTATGAACTAAATCACACAAAAATTATAAGAGTCTGATCTGTGGATCATCCAGTAAAAGTTCTGGTTCAGTTAAATTTTTTAACTTTACCTGAACTACTGAACTGAATCTTCATGTTGTTTACATTTGACATCATGAGACCAAGATACCACCTAACAGTTGATCAACAGTTTTCAGCCATTGCAAGATTTCAAACAGGATGTTCCCAAAGGAAAGACTGCTACTGAGCTGACTGTGTCACAGAGTGTCATCAGCTGGTTGCTACAATGACAGAGAGAGAGAGCCTGATGGAATCACAGGAAGCCAAACTAGGGGGCAGCTTCTGGCCACATCTGTTTCTGTTCTGTTCAGAGAGCTGCGTCAGTCACGAAGAGTGATGAAGAGACATGGAGTCAGGAGCCCAAGAGACAGAAACCACAAGGTATCTGTGACCAGCTAAACAAAGTACTCTTCAAAGTAATCAAGCCTGGAATTACTTTGTTAAAATTCGGTTGGGTTGTTTTGTTCACATAAAATTTTCTTTATTCATTCAGCAAAATAGTTTTTCTGATTGTTTACACCTCAGTTCTGAATTCCTAGTGAGGAACAGCCAAATATTCAACAGGCTTCAGCTTGACAGACCTGACAGAACCTATAGCAGAAGCCCAAGCTGGTTCTGAAAAAGTAAACAGTGTATGGAGATACTCTGCACCATGAGTTTACCTTTTCAGAGAGAAAACATTGGCTGAAGTTAAATCAGCCGAAGGACTTCTGAACATTCCTTCTCCAACTCTTTCAGAATTCCCTTTAAGAGGTTTGATTTCATGTTTGTTTGGTTAACTCGTGTTAGTTAATTAATCTGTGTATTGGTGTTGGAAAAGTATTATCACTATTATCATTCATTCATTTGTTGTTGTTGACCTATATTTCTAGACATAGAATGGCTTAGAATAATGGACACATAGACAGTTGAAGTGGAAGCCAACACACGAGACTTCATGGTATGTAAAAGGTTGAGTTCATGGGTTATTTCCCGTCAAGAGATGAGGCCTGGGTGCAGACGACAAGGATGCATTGTTTAGGGGGTTTTCCAGAGATGAAGAGACCACCACCCAACTTTGTGTGAACATGTGTGAAGAAGCATAAATAGTGAGAGCGTGTTAGAAGTCCGATGACCTACTCTCTGTAACTCACTCAAGGACAGCCTTGAAACGAATGTTTGTGAGTATCTGTCTCTGATTTGAATGTTCCTTGATAGTAATTTTCCTAACAATTAGTGTGAATACTAATAAATTAATTATTGGATCTTTGTGGCTATTTGCTTTTAATCATTTAAAATCAAATTCAGGTGCTAATACAGAGATTCTGAAAATGAATATATTTTCATAATCTATTCCTTTTATTCCTTTCATAATGTGTGTGATTCAGGCTCAATGAAAAAGAGAGTTTGCCCTTAAGACAGACTTGATTTGAGACTGATGAAAATATGTTGTTTAATGAGACTGAAATGATTTGAATATGTACTGATCCTATCAATGCATTGTTAGCATTAGTGGTGAGACATTTTAGCCATTAATTCTATTTCCCTATACTTAACGTCTTGTTATTTTTTAAAAATTTAAATCACGTCTCAGAGTTTAAGCAGGTCAATGCATTGCGCTCACAGCTGATTTTCCAGTGAATGCATAAGCACCATTTCCACCTGTATTTTTTTTTATAGGGTTTTATCGGCCTTTTAATATCAACAGGATACATTAATACATCCTGCCCTAAAATCTGTATTCAACTCCCATTTTCCAGCTTCTGGTCCAGAGGAGAGATCAGCTGATCAGGATTGTGAACCATTTGCAAGCACCACTTCCTGTTTAAAATGTTAATAAATCATGGTGGTGGTATTAGGGCAACCATTTGCAGGGATACTAGAAGAAAAAATATTATTTGTGAGGTTTTCTGTTTTCATCGATTGCAATCCTTCACAAATACGCAGAATAAAATGAAGATGCCTCATCCATTTACTGAATAAGACCTATATAACGATGTAATGGTGTGGTTCCATCTTGGCTCTTTGGTAGAGGAAAAACATACTGGGTAAATCTTGGTTAAGAACTTGAATGTCTTTGTTGGAAAATTCCTCAAACAGGTCAGACAGGTCAATCTGTTTGAGCAGCACATACCATGTATCACTGCTACAACGTACTTCATTCTCCAAAGCTGTTAACATTAGAACTCTGTCATTACCTACAGGGCTAACAGCATCACGTTGACTTTAACCTCTCATGCTGTCTCAGTCCTTTCAGAAATCATACTAACATGGCCATGTGTCTAATGGTAGAAAGGGTTTACTGACATGGGCTTACATGTAAGAGTAGCTTTATAATGGGGGGATTGTTTAGCAAATTTGATGTATGCTGATGACTTGGTCTTTGTGACTATTACAGCAGTTACTTGTGGTTTGTGCAGCTTGTCAGCCTCAGTTTGACACTGTGTTTAACTCTAGAAGGAGTCGTGTCATGATTATTCTGTGGAACATCAAAAAATATGCTTTCTATCTCTTCATTTAGCAGACCAAGTGTTAGATGGGCTGAGCAATGAAGGCAGATCAGGAATTATTGATTTGATGCTGAAAATATGCAGCAACAGTGCTCCAGTTATGCAAGCTATTATGTTAGCCTATAAATTTTACATGTCCACAGACAAGTCTAAGGTAGCCTTTTACAGAGATTTTTGTTATTTTCTTTACACAGCTCATGCATGGTATAATACCATGATTACCAAAACATTGTCATTTTTGAATGTGTTAATTATCCACAAACTTCCAGAAATGAACAAATGGAAGACACATGTTTTTCACAAGTAGTGTCTTCATATTTTTGTCAAGATGAATCGTGTAGTGATGGACCAAAGTGCAAGCAGAGATGGCAAGTAAATTTTGGTGATTTAATGAGAAATGGAAAAAAAAACCTTACAAAAACCACAGGGAAAGCAGGGAGCCAGAGCAGAACAAAAACAAGAATCTAGAAATAAGAAATCAATACAGGGCAATAACATAAGCAAAAGGTCCAAAAAACAACCCAACTAGGGTGGGCGGAGGGGGCCTCGGAAGGAAGGAGGGCCAGTAAAAAACAAAACTAGAGTTCTTCATAGATCTTAAAGGCCACAGGAGGGTAGCCAGTGACGAAGGACCCTGAAGTCTGGAAGTCGCCCGTGCGACCGATGGAACAACCCATGGAAGGACCCTGGAGACGAGGAAGGCCCATGGAGGGGCCCTGGAAACCACAAGGAAGCTGTGCAGCCTGGAACCCTTGAGAAGGCCCTGCAGGCTGGAACCCACAAGGAGATTCTGCAGAGACTACTGGTTCTGCTGCAGGTGACTGAAAGTCTGATGGTTCTGCTGCAGGCGACTGAAGATTCTGCTGAATCTGACGTAGGAGAGACTGCTGGTGATGACATATTTCTAGATTCTGTAGATGACTGTTTTCTTTGATGTATGAATTATAGAGCTTGAAGGCTGCTTCCAAAAGACTCCCCAGAGAAGCTGTGGAGGCGGCGATGGCAGCGTCTGCGGTGGGAGAAAGTGGGAACTGAGGAAGCTGAGGTAGGGAGTAGAGGAGATGCCCAGCCAGTGGAGATAGAGGTCCTTTGAAGGCTTTTGGGGCTATACCCTGGTGAGGTTACAGCAAGGCGGGTTCCATAAGACAACCAGCCGGGAGTGCACACACAGCCAGAGACAGTGCACCACGGCAAGCACATCCCGACCCCAACGAAGGAACTGACCAGTCTACCCAGCACGACATCTGCAACAAGAGTACACCATGCAAAGTAGGTTTCACATCCAACATGCCCAGACACCCCAGGACCAGCAGAGCACAGAATCACCAAAGCAGACTGCAGCCACAGCCAGGCAAGCAGAACAATGAAACACGCCCCATACCAATACCGAAGCAGCCAACAAGTCCCACCAGACCCAAACTGCGGGCCAACCTGAATGCAGGCACCCAGCCAACACAGGCACATGGACAACCCCATAATAAATAAACTGAGATCACCACCCGCCATGGGGCCACAGAGGCCCCATGACTCGCCACCATGCCCATCACACCACCAAAGGGAAGGATTCCGGTACAGCAAACCAAGGAGCGCCACAGAAAGTCACAGAACAGACCATGATGGAGGCAACACTTGCCCCAGACTTGGAACCACCAACATCCAAGGCAGCCAAACAACAGGGTCAGGGTTCTATCTGATGGTGGAGGAGAGCAGAGATGAGGCTTTCACCAGCTGCACACAGCACCTCTGAGTCTGACCACTTGTAGCACAGTGCTTCATATTGAGAGAAGCACACTGTGAGCCACATCATGTGTGTGCACTTGTGTGTGTGTATGTGGTGGTAGTTGTGGTGGTGGGGAGGGGGGCTCACGCTGCCCTTGACGAGAAACTGCCTTGGGCTGCCCATGTCGCCTGTATCAGAAACCGCCACTGCTGAGCTTACCACAATGTAACCTTTAGGCTTACTTGTTGTACTGCTTAGTGGCAAAATGCAGAATTCATCTGCTGGCTCAATTGAGGCATTGACGTGGTGGTGTTGAACGCTCACAGTTGTGACACACAGCAGAGCGGCGCTAAGCTGCAAGGGTCATTCAAGGGTGCTTTGTTTTCTTTTTGCTATATAAAACAGAATGTTTAAAATAAACACCAAATAATTATTTATAATCTGTTTTTTTTATTACCAGTATGGATGGCATCAAAAACATTGTTCACACCCACCCGCAACTCTGGCTAATAAACGGACAAATAGGTGTTGGATGGATGGAGGGAATCAATGTTTATGTATCAAAGCATTTCTGTTGTTTACATGATTTGCTTTTTTCCATGCCAACTAAGGGAGCAGTCTTCAGTCAAGAAAATTCTACCCTTTCCAAAGGGTGTTCGTTTCTTTTCCATTGCTTCTGCCCAAGACTAATAACTGCAAATGAGCCTATCTTGGAGTCCATAGGTAATTCCCTGGGCAGGAAATGATACATATTGGTTTGCATGAAGGTTGTTTCATAGTCAGTTGACAATACTGCACTTACAATATATTATGATGAATGTTATTGATTTTAAGACAAAAACTTCATTATTAGAGAAAAGAACAGTGTCATCTGCACTCATCCCAAGAGTCCTTCTCATCCCATTATCAGTTGTGTAGAGATGGTTTAAGTGAGTCAGAAAATCAATTAACTGCAAATGAAGAACATCTTCACTCATGACAGCATCAATCCTCTGTGTCGACTTTATTCTCTCACTTTTTCTGAGGTGCAGGCAGATCCAGGTTTCAAAAGCTGAGAATGAGTGGTGAAAAAAGGTATTGAGTCCATCTTTTTTCATATGTGAATTCCTTCTCACCCAAACTTTCCTCTCAGCAAAAGCACTGGATACATAACAATATTTCAAAAGACAGTTTATTCCAATAAAGTACTCTTTTGTTCATATCCACATAAAATGTGTATCATATCATATGCACTGTCCGCAGAATGTTTGGCTATGACAGTGTCAACACAGTGGGAAAACAAGTACAACAAAATCTCAAAAATGAGTTAATTCCATCTTTACAGAGATTACTTTATCAGATAATCTGTTCTTTAGCAATAAACATGAATGCAAAGTGCCCTTCATATGTTAGTACAGTCCTTCAGTAGGTTTGAATCCAACAACTATCTACTGTAACAAAGTTCTTTCATAAATCTGAAAGAAGTACATGCAAGCACATTGTCATTTGTCATGTTTCATTCTATCAATTCTATTCTATTCTATCAACTGTTTTATGCAAGACACCAGACTCCACACCTATTCAATGATTTTGCTTTTATAGACTATATGTTGTTGCGATGTTTAATCTCATTTGGCTTTCAGCATCTTCCTAAGGTCTCGACATCCTAATAACATTTGTGGCCAAGATAGGTTGTGTTTGAAGATAATATCCTGACCTACCTTCAGAATAATACACAAGACTCAGAGTAAAGACTGTTTATTTTCAATGGTGCAATAGAAATATGCAGTAATGGGGGTTAGTGATCCGAGTTTCAGTGGAGAAAAAAACTACTCTCGGTATTTGTAGACATAGACATTACATTATATACGTAGATGCCTCATTACGTGCTGGAGCACATTTGACGTCGCCGCCATATTGGATGGGTCTCTCCTCACTCTAGGCTAGCATAAGAGCCAGTGGGAGTAAAAGCTGAGTGACCATCAATGCCCATAATTTGTGGAGCCTACGATTGCAATAACCAGCACAATATTGAATGTAAATCATGTGGGATTACCTTTCACAAGTACATTTAAACAAAATTTGTGGTTATTTGACCTTTTATAGTTACTCTTACATTGTATACCCTCATAACTGGATTACTTCAGATTTAAGGACTGTGGATTTTTAATTTTATTTCACTTTTGCACTATTTTCTCTGCCCCTAAAAGATAAGCAAGAGCAAAATGCCTCTGGTCAACACCGGGGACATTAGTAGTATAATACAAAGACTTCAATCAATAGAGCTGAGGGTTTCTCGACTGGCAGTAAATGTCGAGATCAACGCAGGCTCTGGAAATGAAACAACTTTACCGATGCTTCAAAACTACAAACAGGCTCAAAGCACTTAAAGAAGCAGCTCACCCACTTAGAACTGTCTTGGAGCTAAGCCGAAAAATAAATCTCATCATTTGGATCTGACTAGATGTCTAACAGGAGGGACCCCCCACCTAGATGATACAGTGTGGCCAGCATTGAGCCAAAACATTCCCTCGTCAACACCAGTACCAAAGAAAAGACAATAAGCAGCTGAAGCTGACATGATTCCACCTTCCTTGACTCCGGTACCAAGGACTAATCAGTCAGCTCGAGCCATAACACATCCAGTCATGTCTCCAGCTGGAAACCCACTAAACCTGACTGGAATTACACTGAAAAACAGGTTTGCTGCAGGAGCCAGCAAACCTACTGCAGCAGGAGCCATCAGTAGACAACTCTCTTCCAAACATCAACAAGAGGTATAAGACAAGACCAACACAACTACCTCCTAAAGTGACCCAGAAACCAAAATTAATGCCAAAAGTTCTTATTGTCGGGGATTCAGCCATGAACGGAATTGATTGTCTTTGTAGGACAAAGAGAACGAAGGTACTCTGCTTCCCAAATGACACTGTGTCGGATGTAACAGAGAAAATACTCCCAATAACCACTGATCAGCCGAGTATTGACAATCTAATCATTCACATTGGAGCTAATGCTCTGTCCAAGTAAAACTCTGAAATTCTGAAAAAATTACTTTAGTCATCTTCAAAGCACAGTTGAAAATCTGAAAATGAAGGTGTTTATCAGTGGACCAATACCGAAAGCTGGATGTGGAGATTAGAATTACAGCAGACTGTTGATGGTTAAAGATGGCTTATTAAAGAATGCTTTTCCAAATCCATGAACTTTATTGACAATCACAAGACTTTCTGGGAGCACTATCATCTCTTCAGACAACTCGGGGTCAGGCTAAATAAAGATGGGAAAAATCTTTTCTCTCCCAATATCTTCAATGTGTCAGGATCTGCATTTTTTGGGTTTTGTTTCTCTGTTCACTTCTTAGGTTGAGTATTTCAGTTTATTGTAGATTATGTTTATTAATATTATTTCCCTGTGTCTAGTTATTCTCAGTTACATTTAGATTCTTTCCTTGCTTCCCTGTTGCCATTCTCTCCCTCTCCTCAGCTCCCCTCGAGTTAATTGCCTACACCTGCAAATGTTAGTTCATCAGCCCCAGCTTTTTGTTCCAGCATTCTCTTTCCCAGTATTTAAGCTCTTCTCTTTCAGCCACTCCTTGCTGGTTCCTCTCATTATTACCTCCCATTATTTTTCTGTTTTCTCCTCCTTAACCTCCTGTTATTCTACCTTAGTTCTTCCCCCTTGTGCTCCTTTTCTCCCAGAATTTATGCTTTGTGTTGCTCTGACTTCATGTGACCTCCAGTGTTTTTGTAAGTTTTTGTTATTTATTATTAAACCCACAACGACTTCTCACTGCCTCTGCCTCTCTGCACTTGGGTCCAACACAACAAACCACACACCATGACATAACACTGTTAACAAAAAAGGCCATCTCTCCAAACACAGGACAACGTAAACCATGACATCACTGCCCCAGCAAAGATTGTAGAAGGACAAACACAAACCCAGCAGGCGCACAATGTTCCTAAACAAACCGATAAGCAGCCATTTACTCCAGCTGGAAATGGAGCTGAGAGGGGAGGGAAACCCATCAACCCTTACTGGGAGCCAAGACTGCTTATCGGAGGACCCGTCTTCTCAGGGCCAAGACAGTACTGGAACACACAAAAGCTCAGAAAATTCGTCACCAGAACTGATGTTTTTAACTTCAGTGAGAAAAATGGACCGCCAGGTACTGCAAGGAACTTCCCTCTTAAGTTCCCAAAAAGCATGCTTTTTGGGTTCCAAATCACCGGGTTCTAGCTTATCAAAAGAATCCGAACAACATTGACTCTGCATTTCTGAAGTCTGAGATGGGGGTTCAGATATTAGTACACCTGTCCATCTCCAGAAAGCGTCTGGCCCCCTGGCAGTAAGATACAGGAGCATCCCTGTCAGAATTACTAACAGAAAAATAGCAAGGAAATGCAGTGGTCTAAAATCAAATCTCAGATTAATCCCTTGTCTTCATCAACATCAAGATGTAGAATTATCCACTCCCAAGACACTGAAACTAAGATCTCTATCAGCAAAATGACTTTTAGTGAATGACTTCATTACTGAGCATAGTATTGATGTTATGTATCTTACAGAAACATGGCTGGATGACAACAATGAAACACCTGTACTCATTCAATCAGCACCCCTAATAACAATTTTTTTTAAATGAGAATAGAAAGAATAAGAGGGGCAGAGGGGTTGCTGCAATATCTCATGATTCACTAAACTGTAAAAATCTTTCCCTGGGCAATTTTGACTCTTGAATATTTGGGAATTGAGGTAAAAGGCCACAAACGAACTCTGACACTAACTCTATACAAAACCCCAAAACATGTGGCAAGTTTTTTCAATTACTTTAGTGAGCTGTTATCTATGATATGCATTTATTATGACTGCTTAATAATTATGGGAGACTTTAACATCCATGCTGACAACCCAATAGACAGAGAGGCAATAATGATGTACTTCAAAACTTTGGTTTGATTCAACATGTTAAACAGCCAACACATAATCAAGGATACACTCTGGATTTAATTATCAGCAAGAGTGTAAATATCACCAAGGTCTCTGTTATTGATGTTGCTCTGTCTGATAATTTTTCTTTTGTTTTTGAAAGTACAATCTCTGTTGATTTGCTTAGGAAAACAGATATTATTACAAAACGTTCTCTTAGAGACAACACAGCTGAAACATTTTTATCAAATTTACTCCTCCACCTCACTTCCATGCGGTAAACCAGCAAATGAACTGGTAGATAACTTCTCCTCTAAAATTTCAGACATCATTGATTTCATTGTGCCTGTTAAAGTGAAAATTGTGTCTGGTCGGACAAAATCTCCGTGGGTAAATGCTCCACTTTTAAGAAGCAAAAGAAGCCTGTTTGGACAGGCTGAACTCCACTCTACCAGGGCCTGCAATGAATTTGCCAACTTTTTTACAGAGAAAAATAAATAAATTAGAGGATTAATCTGCACATTCACACCAAATTCAATGACAATGCTATGCCCAAACCTAACAAATGCAGAGAAAATGGCTGAATTTCACTAACTCAACCATAAAACCTTGAAGAGATTATAAAGCAATTTAGCTCCTCTTTCTTCTGTCTTGATATCCTACCTTCAACCTTCCTTAAGAAAGTTCTGCCTGTCATTGCATCTGACCTGATTCAAATAATAAACTCATCCCTCTTATCAGGTGTTTTTCCCCAAGCTATAAAAACAGCGGTTATTAAACCACTGTTAAAAAAGAACAATCTGGATAAATCACTACTGCATAATTAGAGGCCAATCTCTAACCTTCCATTTATCAGCAAAATTATTGAAAAATCTGTGATTCAACAGTTAAACAGCTTCTTCACAATGACAAACCGCTTTGATGTCTTTCATTCCGGTTTCTGTGCTCACCACAGCACTGAGACTGCCCTTGTCAAACTGTTTAATGACATCCACACAAATACAGACTGTGGAAGAACCACAGTGTTGGTTCTGTTGGACCTCAGTGCAACATTTGACACTGTTGACCAGGATATATTATTGAAGCGATTGGAGAGCTGGATCAGACTCTCTGGTACAGTACTAAGTTGGTTTGAATCCTACCTAAAGAACAGGGATTTCTTTGTGTCAACAGGCAACTTCTCATCAGAGCGGACAGAAGTCACATGTGGAGTACCCCAAGGTTCAATCCTGGGACCCCTCCTATTTAATATCTACATGCTCCCATTACTTCAGAGTATAACAAGTAATAAGATTAGTTACCATAACTATGCAGATGATACACAGCTCTATATCACAATGCCACCAGGTGACTTCAAACCCATCTGAGCACTGAACACATGCTTAGAACAAATCATTGCATGAATGTGCCAAAACTTTCTCCAGCTGAACAGAAATAAAACTGAAGTTATTTTCTTTGGACCTAAAGAGGAACAATCAAGAGCTTCAGTTATTACAGCTAGAAACTAGTGATCAGGCCCAAAATCTGGGTGTAGTGATGGACTCAGACCTGAAACTTCAGATACACATAAAAACAGTTACAAAATTGGCCTTCTATCACCTGAAGAACATTTCCAGGATTAAAGGACTAATGTCTGAACAAGAGCTAGAGAAACTCATGCATCCAGAACGCTGCTGCTAATGTTCTCTCTAAGACCAGGAAGATAGAGCACATCACCCCAGGTCTAAAGTCCTTCCGCTGAACGGCTTAGAACCAAAATACATTAAAGACCTGTTGTCATTGTATCAACCTTCCAGACCACTCAGGTCTTCTGGTTCTGGTCTGCTCTGCATCCCCAGAACCAGAACCAAACATGGAGAAGCAGCCTTCAGTTATGCACTGCTAATCTGGAACAAACCTCCAGAAAACTGCAAAACCGCTGAAACACAGAGTTCCTTTAAATCAAGGCGAAAAACCCACCTGTTTAGAATTGCCTTTGATTAGTAGTAAGTGGAACATTGATCAGTGTTTTTGAACTATCTATGCTTGATAATATTTGCTTAATGATCATCATGATTTTGATGCATTGATATTTGCTTGATGATTTTGTTGATTTTGCTGTATACTTGATTGATGTTTTCATGCTGTGAAGCACTTTCAACTGCCTTGCTGCTGAAATGTGCTATACAAATAAACTTGACTTGACTTAGGGGGGCTGTATTGGTCCAGAGCTCATTTTAAGGTGATTTTAACTTGATGATGATTTTCACTTGATGATGCATAGCTTTATATTACGATGTTACCAGGTGACTCCAAACTCTCAGAATACTGCAAAACAGCCAAAACACTAAATTCCTTGAAGTCAAGGCTGAAAACCCACCTGTTTAGAGCTGCCTTTGATGAATAGTCTGTACCATAAATCTGCAACCAAATCGGGGTAAGATAAGCTTGGTTTTCCAAAGGGTGGAAGTTTGAGTGTAAATCAGTTAAATAAAGTAAATGAATCATTGATCAGTGTTTTTGCTGATGATTTTGATGATTTTCATGTGTATTTGCGAGATATTTTTGAAGATTTTGCTCGATGATTTTGATGTTTTGATTGTTTTGCTGTATACTTGATTGATGTTTTTATGATGTGAAGCACTTTGAACTGCCTTGCTGCTGAAATGTCTTATACAAAAAACTTGACTTGACTTTATAATATCTCATCGTAGCTTACTTTGTTTGGCAGTCAGTGAAATATTAATAGCAGGTACTGGTACTCTCTCTGTCTCTCATTAGCTGTTGCTGATTTTTCATCACATTTTGAAGATTTCCAAGTAACACAGACTTTAGGAGGCAATGGGAAGTTTCAGTAGAAGGGGAGGTTTTGTTGCCACATGGTCGTCTAAGGTCTGTCGTAAACATTTCAAGCCAGAGGAGTTTGACAGGATGGGTCAGATTGTCAGGCTTAGATGATGTGACCCTATTTGTCTTTAGCTCATCTCCAAAAAATAGGTGTTTTTTTGTTTTTTTGTTTTTTTTTTTCATGGTCCATGCCAACAGAGAATTTTATGATGTAGATGTAAAACAAAAGTTAGTATCAGCGCTGCACACCAAACTGTAAGTGGCATGATATAAATGTCACTGAAAACATTTTCATCCTTCTTTCCCCAAGGATCACTCCGATGCGTTGCTTGGTTCACCCACTCATTAAAAGGCAAGACTCAGTGAAGCTTTGGGTAGAGTGGAGAGTCTAGAGCAGGAGAAGCTGAATTCAAATGCTTGAGAACAGAGAGCAAAGAAAAGCATTATGAGTCTTCTGGAAGATGTGAAGAAAAAGAACCTCATAAATAACCCTAACCCATCTGCTTTGATTATCTTTTTTTTTTTTATTTTTTAACTGTCCGGCAGTGTGGCACTCAGAATTGTCGTCTGAATGTCAAGGTAAGGCCCAACAGATTTGCTTTCACAAGCGGAGCATTACGGCTTTCACCATGATGTTCCCCTTGGTATATATATGAAACTTTATTAAAAATTGCTTTAGGTTTGTTTCAAAAATAATGGACACAAAGACAAAAAAAGAAAAAGAAAACAGCGGGGAGGAAAGAGAGAAAGAAGGAGGAAAGGTTTAAAGAGAAAAAAGGACATAGAAGTAGAGGAGAGAAAAAAGCATAGAGATAATTCAGGTTAACCCCCTTGAATCTGCCTCGAAGCCAGTGGAAAGAGAAAACAAAACGAAACAGAGAATCCACAACAACAAACAACATATGTATACATAATAACAGCTATAACTTAAATGGAAAGTGCACACTACAAAGTAGTACAAGACGTATTTAGTGGCAACTGCAGCTTGACTGAGAATGTATCTAACACACACCTGAATCTAGACACCTGTGTGTGTGTGTGTGTGTGTGTGTGTGTGTGTGTGTGTGTGTGTGTGTGTGTGCGCGCGCGCACACACACACACACACACACACTTGTGTACCTAACAGTGGCGTCATTATACATTCACTAACATTAGACTACCGAACCAAGAGGGGACATTTTTTAGGTCCACTGTTGGACATGCTTTAAATCATGTTAAAAACATCTTAAAAACCATGTGGAGAATTTTTAAAACTTCAACCAACAGGGGACCTGAGTGTGTGTGAGTGTTAAAGTCAATGTTCAGCAGCGCCTCTGCAGGGTGGAGCCGGAATTTTAACGACCCATTCACACACGTTGCTTATCACAACCCTAGGAAGCCTTTCGGACACTAGAGTGGCTTCCAAATAGGCTACCTAGTAAACAAACCACTATCTTGAAACAAACGTTGGTATTTTTTGCAACAAAATATAAAAGCTTATTTTAAGGGGGTGTCTTAAATGCAGTACTTGGGGAAAAAAACCCATTTGATATAAAATGGTCAGAAGTAAGGTGCTTTCTTTCTCTGTAAAAAATTATAATTTCTCTCAAGTTCTCAAACTTCCCTTGGCTACTTTTAAAAAGTAAATTTTAAATGAACAATTGTCTTCCATCTTTATTTAAAGGAATGTAGGAGATGTCTACTTTTTAAACACATGATTTTTTGCAGTCAACTTGTTGTTGTTCCCTTAAAATATATTCCTTTGTATATAGTTTATTTGTTGATTTGCACTGCAGAAAAAAGGACCTCACTTGGTTTACATGGAATGACAGAGGTCCACTGGTGGCTGGCACAGAATGACACAAGTTCCCACCGAGTTAGCATAAAGAAACGTACTCTGTCATTCTGCCAACCTCTGTCATTCTTGGCAGTCAAAGAGTGGACCTTTTGTAGTCTAAATTGTGAAAAGGTTAAATGTTCTCGACAACACACTGTATGGGGGTCCAATCTTGTACAGCTGTAATATATCTTAAGGTGTTGAACTATTTTATTTTGATATAAAGAATAGAATACGACATATTTAGACATATTTAAACTGCCATTATAAAGATTACTTTGTGTCCATATTCATTCATTCCTTTTTTGTTGAAAGTTATAAGCTACAAATAAATATGCATAAAGATGCATTGAACTACTTTTTAACAAATGTTTATATTATATTAAAATGAAAATGTGTTAATTTAAATTAATGCTGACCATGATACTTGTATTATTATTATTATTATTATTATTATTATTATTATTATTATTATTATTATTATTATAGAATAATATTACACTAGAAAATTTCTGAAGAAATTTAAAAGTGGCCTGCCAAATTGTAAGGTGTGTTGTGGAAAAACCGTCAAAGGTATCAACATACTGTCTTCACTTCTGAACACAGCACGGATGTATCTATAAACTGAGTGATGAATGGCGTTTGTGGGCGAAACCATGATGACACAATAAATCCTCAAAAATAGTGTGTTTTTTTTAGGGAGGCCTTCAGGACCTCGCTCCATTGACTTTGTATGGGGTATTTTTTCGGTAATTACGTCGCCATGTTAACTCAAAATGAAAAGTTGAGTAATAGCATTTATCTCGAGAACGAGCCGGAATTTTTGATATATATATATATATATTGTGGGGGTGCAGCTACGGTTCGGGCTGCATTAACGGAGAAAGCAGTTTCGAGGTGGAGAGTAATAGGTGCCTCCATGCATTGCATGGGAGGCAGTGTATTGCAATGCACTGCCTCACATTCATTGCTATGGCAATTATTCTCTTCTATTATTATCATTATAATACACACTGTATAAAATAACACACTACTTTTTCCCTCTCTTTCTGACATTAAAATAGGCAATTTTTTTAATGCTTTGATTCAGTTTGAATGAGAAAAAATTTAATTTGCTAAATGTCATAATGAGATATTTTATATTTATTTCACCATTTGACCACCATTATTTCACCATTATTTCACCATTATTTCACCATTTCAAGCTTCTCACTTTTACCTCTCGATGTCTCTATGTAATGTTGGTCATTATGGACAAAAGACTTTAGTTTCAGTTTCATCAGACCACAGGTTATGTCTCCAAAAATTCAAGTCTGTCCTTGATTATATTTGACACTGTAATCTGATTTTTTATGTTGTGATGAGAGTGATGGCTTCTTCTTTGCTGAGAGGGCTTTAATCCCATGTTGGAAAAGGACTAATTTTACTGAGGGTAATGACACTTTCTTTCCAGTTTCAGTGGAAAGACAGCATTGGCTTATACATATCATAGCTTATCCAAGGGCATGACATCATCAGCTGTGGCATAAAAACTGCTTTATCATTATGACGTTTAGTAAATTGAAATAATTTTGATAATCCTATCTGACCTAAAATAGGAAAAGTTTAGGGTGATTTAACGTTAGACAGTAAGAACAAATGTTATATGTCTTTTGTACAGTGTATGCTAATATCTGGTTTCAGCTATAATTCAATACATTTCTCAACTTTGCGGTTTCCAGCAGAAAAGGGTCCTGATTTTGTTGTCTTATAAAGTTGGGATAATATGCATTTTCCAGGCACATAGTTCCATTTCATAGCACAATCCTGCTCTTTCCTACACTCCGCCTTCAGCACGTCATTACAACATTTCTCCATTAAGCCATTTACAACCGTTCTTAGGAGCGTTGAACTGAGGAGTAGTTGGTATAATAAGCTCAGCAGACGAGCAGTTCCACCAGGTGTTTGCTAATTGCTGCCACTAGTCTGGTGGAGCTGAGTGGGACAAGCGAGACGAGGGGTGATCTGTGAGATGGAAGCTCGACTAGAAACTGCAGCTCCAAGGCAGAGCTTTGGGTAAATAGCCAGCAGTGTGGCAACCATCCAGGGGTAGTTGCCACGGGAGATTCAAGGATTTCAAAAAAAATCAAAACAACACTCCAGGTAATGTTTTTGATGAGGGAATAACATTATAACATGATGTAAAGCTCAAAAAAGTCAATTTTATATAATATCTCTCTCCATCCATTTAAATCTGAAACTGAAACTCTATTGATCAAAACTGAAAAAAAAGTTTTTCTTACATCACTTGACAGCACAGTTTCGTGTTTTTAAATAATACAATAATAGTTTCCTGGCAATCAGAGTATGCAAAAATTGTAGGTCAGAGCCACACAGCCTTTTTGAAACTGATTTGCCCAAAGGGGGGCCAAATCATATGCAGAGAATAAAGTGGTTTTTGTAGCTTAGTGCTAATTTGCTGGATTTGATAAACAAGAAAGCTGACATGCATAGCAGTTACATTAAAGGTTTGCTTTTTGTTTGTTCATTTCTTTTAGCAGTCACAAAATGTCTTTCTGACAGGTTTGAAATGACTTCAGAAAAGTTTTATTCTATAAAATTAAATAAAAATGTGGAAATGATCCTGCAGCATAACTGCTGCACCTATGGTTTACCAATAAAATTATTGTAATCCATGGTGTTATCCAACCTGCTTTGTACAAGCAGGTATTTGTAGTGTATAGTGCAGATGACCTTGTCATTGCAGAGAGGATAGGGTAAATAAAGATCTTTAAGTAATTCTTAACTTTGTGAGTTGATGTTCAACTTCAGTTAGGAAGTCTGTCTTCGATGCTTGTGCAACATTTAAGCTTCAGTTAATCTATCATTACATAAAGTAATCTTGGGGGAATAAAACATAGCCTTAGTTGCAGTGTGGCTACCACAAAGAAAAAAGGGCTGTAAAAAAATGAGTCATAAATCCTCAGAGGTTGAACAAGAACAAGTTAAAATTGTTGCTGATAAAATATAACATTTGAACTTTGAATTTCTCCAAATTATTGTAGTCTGTTCAAAACCAACGCAGCTAATGAGCAGAACTGTTTGGCACAAAACCAGATATACACAATCTGCTGTTAATATTAAAATGATCCCCTCTATCTGGTCTTAATGAACTACACGTTATATTCTCCTGCAGACAACAATGTAAAGCTTTTATGCCTCAACACATTTGATTATCCAGTTTGTACATTTGAGATATAGAGCAGACTAGAATAGAATAAAAACCCATTTGTACTCCATCATTGCAGCAAAAGTAACAAGTAATTTACTGTCATTTCATATGTGACATGCCACAAGAAAACCAGGAACAAGTCGGCAGAGCAGAAACAGGGGAAAAAAACGATAAAAACCACTAATTTTTGATAGAATAGTAATTTTCTGTTTTTTGCAAAATGTACTAGTTAAAGCCATAAAGAAACTATCCCATGCTTTAAATAATAGTTCTGTTGTGCAGCCACAAACTTTCTTCAGAGTTCAACACGCAGATGGATTCTTTAACAGGAAGAGAGTGGCAGGACACAGACAGGCATACATTCCTACTTCAGAGATGACAACATTCACCAGAAAGATATCAGTGATAAATAAAACAAGTCAGGACCACTTGTATGATCAGAGGCATTCAAGTCTGAAGGACTACTTTTCAGTTTCTCATGGGGTGAATTTCAGAACCTTTATTGTTTTTAGAACACTATTACGATACATAGCATGCTACTGGCATACAGATGTGGCCCTGCCCTGGCCAGCTCAGCACTGCACTGCTTCGGCTGTAATGGGTGAATATGACTACTTCTGGTAGATGTAACACCAAAAAATAAAAAAATAAAAAAATAAAAAAATTATGTACATCGGGCTTTATTCGGGCTGAAAGAAAATGCCTGTGTGAGTGAGGCGGCCTACAAACTTGACTCAGTTTCACCAGTTCTGTCAGGAGGAATGGACCAAAACTCCAGCAAGCTATCGTGAGAAGGTTGGGGAAGGAAATCAAAAAGGCTTGACTCAAGTCATACAGTTTAAAAGACAGTTATCCCTGATACTGAGCAAATTTATGTAAAAATTACAAAAAAATCTCTAAAAAATGTACTTGCTAAGTCTTCTGGCATTTAGCAAACAGAAAAAAAATAGTTAATTCTAACTAACCTAAAACAAGAGATATTTGGTCTGATTTATCTTCAGAAAGAGAGGGGAAAAAAATGAGTATGTATCTTTTTATTTGGTGTCTGGTTTCAGTTGTATACTGAATTATGAGTTCCTCCTCTTTGAAATAAGAGGCCAAGCCCAACTACTAAAAATATTTAGCTAAGCAAACAGATACAAGCCTCCTGTAGGACAATTATTACATGGGCAATTGTCTTTCTGCTGGTAACAATTTATTTAACCCCAACTGATGCAATGAGAATCTTCTTATTTCTTAAACAAACATGTGGAAAGACACATCCTGCAGTCGTGGAAAAGATGTTAGTCTGTTTAAGAAGGGTCAAGTCATAGGCATGCATCAAGCAGAGAAAACATCTAAGGATATTGCATAAACTACTAAAGTTGGGTTAAAAACTGTTCAAAGCATTATTAAAAACTGGAAGCAAAATAGGGGACCATTGTCGTCAAGGAAGAAATGTGTTCAGAATAAAATCATGAATGATCATGCCTTAAACATTTGATGAAACCAAATCAAAGAAAATCAACAGCAGAACTCAGGCCTATGCTTAACAGTGAAGGTAAGAGCTTTTTTGATGTGAAGGCAACTCAAGGGATTGACACTGAACAGCTGTCTATCTTTAAGATAACCAATAAGCTGTTAGACTAACCGCAGGAAAAAAGTATTTAATTTGCAAGGCAGCATGAAGTTGGACTCTGGAGGAATGGAAGAAGTTTGATGAGTCCAAATTTACCCTCTTCCAGAGTGATGGGCACATTATGGTAAGAAGAGAGGCAGGTGAGGTGATGCACCCGTCATACCTACTGCCTACTGCAGGGGCAGTGCTATGATCTGAGGCTGCTGCTCAGATCATAGCAGATCAGATCATGGAGTCAGGTCAAGGCTCAGCAACATTATGTGCACAAAGAAAGAGGTCACCTGAATACCTGAATATACTGAATGTCCAGATGTGAGGGATTCATCCCCTTACACCTTACACCCCTACAGGTGCTGTATTTATGTACTTTCTATGCACTCAATTAATTGAATTTATCAATGTATTTCTTTTGATTTGTGTTGATCTACTTGAGGAAAGGTTTAAACCTGGTTGATCAGTTTGTTACTTTAACTTTAAAGTGTTTTTCTCATCACTCTCTGCTTCACTTTGAGGTCACCTGGTCATGTGTTTCCATGGAAGTGAGGCCATGAGCAGTGCTGGCAGGGAACTGATGTGTTCAATCAGCCTTAACCACACTGATGGGAGGAAGGGGAGTGGACTGTGTTTGGGTTTAGATTATTGTTTAGCTGTGAACTAAAGTTTTGAAAGTGGAATATAAATATGTAAATTGTCAAAATAACATGAGTTCATCTCATTTTTCCTACACTGAAGAGTAAAGCTTAGCCTTGAAAGAGTACAGTTTTAAGAAGTATGGCTGACAGTATTATTTATCTAAATTTATTTGAGCAGGGATAAGATATAAATTAATGTTACATTTAAAAGAAACAGTTGTTCTGTCTAAAGACCCTCTAGTCAAAGACCAATTTGCAGAACTGATCACTGGTTGGGCTTTTTAGAAGTCAAGATTTAAATTTAATATTACAAAGACATATTTAAACTAACAGTAGAATAATACCTCACTACAATTAACAAGATTGTGTTATATTTTGTTTTCTGTAAACTCTATTTTAATCCTTCTCTTTCTGCATAGTTATATTCATGGAAAAATTGTAGTGATGGAAATATAACTGACAAGTTGACATTGTAAGCAGTCAACAGAAAGATTATGTTTTTGATAATTGTGGTGAATTAATCATTACAAATATCAATTAGGAATAATGATGAACAATGATAGTAATAACTGGAAAATAAGGTGATGTTTGAATTAATTTTTGTGACTTAAATGATAATTTTATTGAAAATGTTTAAAATGTATTAATCACTAAGATTTTATGACTAAGATGTGAGCATAAAGAAGTAGTTCCTCTGATGTCGGGGATCATGCGCCTGGGAGTAATGAGAAGACAACAGCGAGATCTGGCAAGAATGTCCAGACCAGGTCTCATATGATGCAAAGATGGGCAGACAGGCATAAGGTTGCAGAAAGAGGAACTCCAGGCAGTAAAATGGTGAAGCAATTTAAGTTTCCAGACAGCAGACATGTAAATAAAGGTCAGTGCTGTTTATGAAGACACACAGGAAACAATCTACTAAGAAAGACCAGAATGAGTTAAGATTACAGTTGAAGTAACAAACAGCCATGTTCAAACAAATCATGTTATGCTCGGAGGGTATATAAGAGTGATCTAAGGAAATATTCAAGGTTGTTCCCTGGCAGAGCTGTGAGTACAGAGATTGTGAAAGGAAGAACACAGCACCGTTTGTAGAGGAAAAAGCTTTGACTTGAGACTGAAGTTTCTGAGTCTTTGAGGAGTCAACCCTATAGCACCAAGGGGTAAGGCTTCTAAATTTGGAATTTCTCTCAAATCTGCTGCTCCCCCTGGGAAAACTCATTTATTGTCTCTAAGAACTTTTGGGATTCCTTCTAAGGACCAGTTCAAGGATGATTGTTAGATTACTGGCTTTATAACCACCAGTTGTGGAACATCGAATTTCAACATGTTTTCCATCAAATGCTCAAATGGGTTATCACAGGACAGGATGGCCAAGATGGCATGAATTCCTTTCTCTGCCTTGATTTAATTTATTTTATCAAAAGTTCTCTCAGCCTCAGTTTTAGGGATAGATAATTAAACATAATTTAGTGAATTTTAAATGTTATCTACTTTTTCTCAGCTGCACTGTACCTACGAAGCTTTACAAATTAAGGAGATGTGGAAGTTGTGGACATTGATCATTCTGCGTTTTTGACACTTTAATGGGTTCTTTGCCAGTTGTAAAAAAGTCTTGATGCTTGTGTTCAACAAAGGTTTAGGAGGTTTTAATAGGTTGCCTTTAGCCAATTTTTTTAGAAAAACAACACCGTTGAAGCTTAATGTCCAAGCTGCAAAAATTAATCCATCCTTAAGCAGTGGAAGATCACAAAGGAAGGGAGCTGCCATTAATGGGCATGACTGGAAGTTCATAGCTGGCTGCTGGGATGCTTAGTCGGGCCATACCGTCAATTGAAGCAGGATGGGATGCTCAGCGTCAGACTCCCTTGAGGTCCTGTTTGGAAACGTTCAACATGTTCAAGAGTCCGGACCTTTTAAACAGACTACCTTACTGCGCATTGAGGTAAGCTAGTTGAAAACGGAAAAATATTTGTTTTTATTTTCGAGATTTAGTTTGGTGAAGACCTCTCACATACATATAGAAAGTATGGATTTTGTCTCCACTAGTTTTTAAACACCAATAGTATAGGCTGTAATTCTTTAAAAGCTGGGTGGTCTGAAAGAGGAGGCCTTTTTCTTGATGATGGTTGTGGAAAGGAAAGGGTAAGCTATGTCCTTTGTCAAAAATGTAAAAAAAAAAAAATCTGTTTTATACCTCTCTGTCTGTCTCTATCTATCTATCTATCTATCTATCTATCTATCTATCTATCTATCTATCTATCTATATATATATATATATATATATATATATATATATATATATATATATATATATATATATATATATATTATGGACAAAACACTTTAGTTTCAGCTTCATCAGACCACAGGTTATGTCTGCAACTTTGGATCCTGTCTGATTTTTTTCTTTTGGTGTGTATCTTTTGCTGCCTTGGCTATTTTTTAACCCAAAAGATGTTTTCAAAGCATACATTTGGTGTCAGAAGTGGGATAAGATTGTTTTAAAACCCAGTGTCTTTATCTTGGTTGAGACCTGATCACAGTACCTCGAAACAAGGAACAGAGCAAAAGGTTGAGATCAACTCAGTTTTAATCTCTATTTTAAAGCAGTCAATGATACATAACAATCAATCAGTATGTTCAATTATGAACAGAGAGTCACCAAATCATCCACAGTGCTGGGCTTCCACAGTATATCTTATGGATGGACTGAAGGAAGCAAAGAGAAATTGCAGCACATCTGTGTATATCTAATTAAGCTACACCCACTTTAGTGGTGTTCCCCTGTGTGTATCAGTGTGTCTATGTGTGACCAAAACTAGTCTTAACTGGTTTACAACGGTTGTAAGTGTGTAAGATGCAACAATGTGCATGTATGCAGGCAACTTCAGTAGCTCTATCTATGGCTGCACAAAACAGCACTTCCTCAGGGTACATACTGTGTCCATACATCCTTGTTTCCATCACACCAAAGCAAAACATGTGAGCTATATGCTTCTGTAGGATTTAACCCTTCACAAGATGCTGATATCAAGGTAAACAAGGTAAACACCATAAGAAGTAATGATGGGTCCAAAGCATTAAGCAAAAATCCTCAAAGTTGTTCAAGCAGTGCCAGTGGTGAAAGTGGAGGAGAATGGAACTACAGGTTGGCTAACTGTGACTTCACTGACAAATGAGACAAAGAGGCGGTTAAGCAGGACAACAGATGGTAGCAGATCCCAGTGCAAGTTAATCTGACAGTTAATCTGCCCTGTGGGTGAGGTGTCTGGAATCTGCTAATGACAATGTGGGAGACCTCGCAGGCTGCAGCAACATTACCCAAAGGGGCAAATACACCGTTATCACAATATCGTGAAAACATCTGAGGTAAATAATATGGCCTCATGCTAACAGGTAGTCGTTCAGTGTCCATACTGCAGAGCACCTTTTTGATAGTTAAATATCCAGAGTTACAACAGCCATTGTTCACAAACACAGCCAGACCCCCTGTTCTGTTCTTCTTCTCCCTGGCTGGAAGTAAATGAAAGCCATCTAAGTTTATGCATAACTCCGGAATTCGCACGGTCAGCCACATCTCTGTGAGAAAGATCAGGCTGCTTTCCCTATAGTCCGTTTTATGGTGGGTTAGAGCCGCCAACTTGTCCACATTGTTGGGAAGAGAGTTGCTTAGTGGGAGGTGGCACAGTGAAACTCCTGAGGGATAGTAGCTGGTCCCTGGAGGAAACAATAGGAACATAGCCCCTCATACCATCTCCAACCACAAAATAAAAGTTAATATTTTTATTATTATTTTTTATTTATTTATTTATTTATTTATTTTTTATGTGTCCTGTCTGGAAGTGTGGCACTCAGAATTGTCGTCTGAATATCAAGGTAAGGCCCAACAGATTTGCTTTCACAAGCGGAGCATCACAGCTTTCGCCATGATGTTCCCCTTGGTATGTAGATGAAACTTTCTTAAAAATTGCTTTAGGTTTGTTTCAAAAGTAATGGACACAAAGATGAAAAAGAAAAAAAGGGGGGAAAGGAAAGAAAGAAAGATGGAGGAAAGATTTAAAGAGAAAAAAGGAGATAGAAGTAGAGGATACAAGAGAGCATAGAGATAAAACAAGTTAACAACCTTGAAGTCTGCCTTGAGACCTGCACCCAGCCCCAGATACCAAGAGCCACCAACGTATCGGCAGGCAGAGGCACCAACCACCGGAGGGGAGTGTGACGGGGGAAGTAGGCCCCACATTTTTAGTGGGGGACCCTAGATGATCCAGGAGAGGGGGCAGCCAAAAATCCAACCTGACAGATAAACAGGCACACACAAACACAATCACACATTCCCACCCTCATGCTCTCATGCAGACATTTACATCAATTCGCCAAACATAAAAATAAAAAAAGGGGAGATGTCACACACACACTTGCAATCTGCATACACACTCTATACTCCCAGATCCAGGTAACATCCCCCCAAAGGGGCAACCTGTCCCTGGACCCAGGAGAAGGTCCCCTTCTCTAAAAAATAAATTTTAAAAAACTGTCCAGAAAAAAGTCCGCTCCGTTGTGTGTACAAATGAGTACAGATGAGAACAGACACACACAACACATCTAAATAACAACTGGAACCCCCCCCCCCCCCCTGAAAAAACTCAGGAATTAGTGGAGAGCTACTAAAACGGGCTGCTGGCTCGCACAGCACCAGTAGTAAATTTATATCTTCAACATACAACCATGAAGTAAAAATGTTAATGAAATTCAAAATAAGTTAAATAAAAAACAATTATTAACAGATTTATTTATCAATACAAAGATGGATTCATTTATTTGACAAATCCATCTCAAATTTTAGTAACATTTTTACATATACAAATATCAGTTTTTTTTAAATAATTTTTTACATTGAATTGTGGCATGTTTGGCTTTCCATACCTACAGGTATAAATTGTTGGTACAGTATTTTAGGTATGTGATATTTTTAGATTTGAGCTCCAGATGCTATGGAACAAACCTTTCTTTAGCAGTTGAGGTTCTACAGGAGTATCTTTATTCCATTCAGAACTGCTCACCTCTAGCCCAGATCCTGTGTTCAGTGGTGAGAACGTGCCTGGTAGTAAAGTAAGGTGAAAGTGGAATCGGAGAGCGAACCAAAAGGAGGCACTAGCTGCAGTTTGAGGCATGTTCCTCAGGTGACAGTCACGATACCATTTCATTTCTTTATACAGTACCAAAGTGATGGAGGGTGCCTGACCCAGGGCAGAGGGACCGTCTGAGGCTGCATATTTGTCGCACATTGGGCATTTTGTACGGCGCTGGGACACCAAATAACCTCAAAGTCAGTTGACTCTGCGGCCAAACCATTTCTGTGTGGGAGATGGGGTTAAACCACTACTGCAAGGATGATTGGGAAAAAAATAATCAAAAACTAATGCAGTGTTTATAGAGATATTAACTGACACTGGTGAACATCCAGGGAGTGGACATTGAGATCGTGGACTCTCATAAGTACCTGGGCGTTCACCTGAACGATAAACTGGACTGGACTCATAACACTGATGCTCTTTACAGGAAGGGTCAGAGCAGACTCTACCTGCTGAGGAGGCTGAGGTCTTTTGGAGTGCAGGGGGCTCCTGAAGACCTTCTTTGACTCTGTGGTGGCATCAGCCATCTTCTATGGGACAGTATGTTGGAGCAGCAGCTTCTCTACAGCTGAGAGGAAGCGGTTGGATCAGCTCATCAGGAAGGCCAGCTCTGTGCTAGGATGCCCCCTCGACTCAGTGCAGGTGGTGGGAGACAGAAGAACTCTGGCTAAAATAACATCACTGGTGGACAACGTCTCCCACCCCATGCATGAAGCTGTTGCTGAGCTGGAGAGCTCCTTCAGTGACAGAAGCTGCATCCTAGGTGCTCAAAGGAGCGTTACAAGAGATTCTTCCTCCCAGCAGCTGTTGAACTTTATAACCATCATTGCTCCCAACAAAATCAATGTGCTAGTATCTGTACAACTCCACCATTGTTCTATTGTCACTAACTGTAAATAGCTTGTATTATTAAATTTTTAATGCTCAGAGACATTTTGCACATTTGGTACATTTTTAATTAACCAACTCAGCTGCACATTCCTCTGGATGGGAAAGTATTTTTTACAACTATACAGTATTCATGTTGAAATTTTGCCTTACTGTACAGTATTTTTTATTCTGTATTCTGTCTATCTATCTATCTATCTATCTATCTATCTATATAATATTCTTTGTATGAGTCAGTTTTCTGTTATTGCCTGTCACTGCCACTTTTCTGCTGTTGCACAGAAATTTCCCATCGTGGGACAATAAAGGATATTTCTATTCTATTCTAACCTTCATCCGGCACAGATTGCATTGTCTTCTAAAGACACTTTAGAGTTCAGCAAAATAAGACTTTCTAAACATTCTAATAAACAACAGAAAGCGAGATCAACAGTTACTTTAGTTACCTTAATGACTGATGCTGCTGGTTTTGTAGCAACAAAGACCCTAAGGATTTGGGATGGGAGGATGGAAAAGGGGATTTTATTAAACTGATGAAGGAGCTTGACAGTAAATCCAATTGAGCTTCACAACCTAGGCAGAATTATTGGTTTTCTGCTTCCTCCCTGGCATTATCTGGGTGTGCTCAGCACCCAGGGAACCCTTGCAGTGGTTGGGAAGAATAAATCCTGGATAGCATTAGGCATTATGAGGCAATAATGCTTAAATATGACTACAACTTCCTTTTCATTAATAGAATAGTGTCCCAGCTCAGTCATACGATTTCATGTAATTTGATGGAAGGGAGCAAAGCCTGTTCATTGTTGCAGCAGAACAGTGCAGGAACGGTTAATGAATACATTTAGAAATGACTGGGAATTTCATCCTTCTAGTTAACCACTCACCCTCACACATGCAACCCCAGTTCCCACATAATCTGCTATAATAAGAGGAGATTGTTCTGGCTCACTTTGAACAGTGAAGCAGTTAATGTTTTGTCTTTGGACTAGCAGAAATTGGAAAGTGCAGGTGGGAGCTGGCATTTACCTCAACAAGACAGCTCGTTTAAAACTCAATGAAAGAGAAGAAGTGCTGAGTAAAGTGGTAAGTGGGGGAGGGAACATCTGTGGTGCTATTTTCCTGTTTTCAACTGCACAGTGTGTGTGTGTGTGTTCGTGTGCATGAGTATTACATGTTACAAATTAACTTGTCTAAAGTTTTAGGACTGTTTTTTTCTTACTAATTCACATTTCAAACCCATGATAATATCAGAACTGCACTGTTGTAATGCAAAAAAACCCCTGAGTATGCTTTGAATCACATGGCTAGTCACTGACAATATCACTTGTAATCAGTAGAATATGTTAGGCAAAAGGTCACAACTTTCAAACCAGATATAACACCTAATTAGGATACCATCTGTATTCAACTAGTTAACTATTAACCAACTATTTTCTCCAAATTGTTGATTGTCAGGATCCTGAAAACTTGGTGGCAGCAGAGAACGCTGTACAATCTTTTGTGTTTAGGCCAGAAATAGAAAGCCCAGATACGGGTGAAAGGAACATCACTGTAGTTTTAATTCCACAAGTGGCCAAAAATTGTGTTGGCTGGTAAAATAACCTGCTTTAAGGTATACATGTAATTTTTCCTTTATCAGAATGCTTGATTACATCTGTTTTCATAATATACTGCTGAGACCAGATATTTGCCTAAAAAGACACAGACCTTTATTTCTCCATTATTTTCCTTCAGGCTGACTTCAAATCAAACTTCAACTTCTCCAGTTTTATTTCAGAAGGTATGAGCAAAAAAATTAGATTTCCTGAATGTGATTAAATCAGAGAATTTTAGCAGAAATTTTAATATTCTCTTCAAATTCAGAAGTTTACATACATTTCCATAATATTTAGTAAAAATGCCTATAAGCTTTGCCTTAGGTCAAATGTTTTGGGTTTTATTCAAAAAGCTTCTCACAATAGTTTGCAGAATTTTTTTCCCCATTCCTCCTGACAGGACTGGGGGAACTGGGTCTGGTTTGATTGGGTGCCTTTCGAACACACCTTTCCAGCTCTGCCCACAAATATTCTGTTTGGCTGAGGTCAGGTTCATTCAGATTCTTTGTTAGACAGGAAATGTGTCTTACAAACAATAATATGTAAAGTTGGTTTAAACTGTATGTTGTCGGTTTATGTTTTCAGATGATGACTAATATTAGTAACATTCACATGCAGGCACATATAATTGTATAAAAATATTTATGAAATTCTGATGATCAAGTAGCAAAAGTGTGAAATCTGTTCTTTTTTCTACACTTCAGGTTAGAATACTTAACTTTAGAACTTTGTAGGGGAACAGTCCCTTTCATCAGATGCTGTTACAGAAATTTCTACAGCTGAAAGAGAGTATACTTTCTTTGAACATTACTCAGTATAGAGCATATACAGTACATCTTCTATGTGCTTATCTGATGAAAAAAGGAAACTGTTCATCTATGGCATTGCCATCTTTGTCTGAAGTGGCACAGGGGTTGTGATGACTTCTGCTTCCAGGGTTTACAGGCTGTCATTTGGCTTTAGATTCATCACTGTGACAGATGCTACCCACAGATTTTACCACGGTTACACTGCTATGGAATTGAAGCTGTGGGTGTTCTGCATTTATCTAGAGCGTTTTTACTATTTATGGCTTGACGTATATTATGGGGTTAAGGTTTGTCTCAGTCAAGAAATAATATCCATGTGATCCTAATCAAGCAAGAGGATGTTGCTTTAAAGTTTTATTTCCCATTCTGTCAGAATCGAAAGACCAACCTTAATTTCTAATGGCAGTACTACAGTTTTATGCACATAAGAAGTACTTACTGTCTCTGAACTTTTTCACTTTGGCATATTTGCAAAAAAGGTAAATATTATAATGCAACTAGACCTTGGTTGGAGGCAGACAGTTATAGCATTCATTGATGCCAAGTGTTGACACTTGCTGAACTGAACCACAAACATGATAGAACAAATTTAGAGAACGTATTGGACCGTTCTGCTTTGACTGAGAGACTCTGTGCTTCAACTGGACCACCCGTTGCTAATACTGTGTCTAAACACCTGAGCCCCTTCAGGCTATGAAGAACCCCCATCAAATTACCAAGCAATGAGGCATGAAAAACAAACACATTTGACAATGAACATTTTCACAGAGAAGCAACCCAGCACCTGTCTCACTTCCAGTGTACTGAAGCCTCTAAGTTACAGTTTGGAAAACCTCAGCTGTTAAAACATCTCCCTATTCATTCGATTTATCAAAGCATGAAAATCTCATGCACCAGCTTTTTCTCTGTGAACCCATCTTCCATGGGGTCATTTCCAAAGATTATTTTCGCATATGGAGCATATATACTCATCCATATATAATCATCCATTTAAAGTATGGATTGATTACTTTCCTACCTCATAAATACTGAGAAACAAAATGTGATTCAAATGATGCAGAATAAATGTGAAATGCTGCACGTTCAGCTGCCATGTCACTGTTTATTTCATTGTGAGCATGCCCCTTGCTTTGGTTTGTTTTGGGTACATGTTGTTGTGTGCATACACTAACACATATGTGAATACATCTTATCAAGATGAAATGGGTTTCAAAATCTGAAACAAATATCAACCAAATCTCCTGCTATTATTGATTACTTAATAAGAAAAAATGAAAGGCATTTTTCATTTAAAAAAATATTATTTAGACAAACAAAGGCATATGTAAAACCCACCATGAGTGCAGCTATCATCAGCAGGACATGCATACGCTCTGCATGCACCTTTAACTTTGGTTTTCCACCATTTAGTGATGAAGCTGATATTTCCAGGGTTTTTGAAGAGGCAGAATGGTGACTTTAAAGATGTGGATCAGCAAGAAATAATTCAAAATGAAATTGTGCACAAAATGTTGGCCTTTCACTTGTTTCCACAGTACAGCAGTGATGTTGAGGTGATCTGAGAGCTGCAGAAAACGTGTGCATGAAGAGGAACAAGATAGTATTTGTCTCCTTACATATTTCTTGCTTTGCTCTTTGGCTCTGTAACGCCGCAACATGTAATCATGTAACCAAAAAAAAAAAAAAAAATTGAACTTGAAAATGTAATAAAACATCTTTAAAACCACATTATGTAATAACTGACGCAAAATGTAATAAAATCCTTCAAAGCATTTTGTGATACTATCTGCTGCATTATGTAATCACATTATTATATTCTGTGCCAATTATTCCAAAATGCAGAGGTAGCTCTTTTTTTGGAAACGATAAAGTAATAATGTCACGCATTATGTAATAAACAGTCACAAACTCCTCCTCACACCTCACCAAATCAATGCTTCTAATAATGATGTTGTAGATCCTACGCATTAAAATTTTTGAAACTTTGGTCAATAAATGCCGAACTTCTGGACATTTATTTGCCTTTTAAGATTCACAGCCTCACACCCTCGGTATTAACCTACATGTCGTTTCAAGGCAAAAAGATCAAGATACGTAAACAGCTTTTGTAAACACATTAGCTTTCAGAACAAAGGACAATGTTTCCGTTAACATTAAAAAGTAGCATATGTTCTAACAGTTTAGTACTAACTGAAAAGAACCAAGATAATTTCCTTGACTTAAATATCTACATATGTGATGTTAGCTTGTTATCTTGCAGAACAAACTAAAGATGATTTGTCAGGTCATTTTCTGTTCAACAAAAAGTCGAATTTTCAGCACCATTGAGAGCGTAGCCTTAAAGCACATGAATAGTACATCTAGCACATTCTGATTTGGCATGTTATCCAGATGTTGGCGGAAAATTATCCGCTAACCGCTGATATTAAAAGGTTCATACACTATTTTTTTTTTTTTTTTTTTACATCAGATGCAGAAATTCTATCTGTGGCAAGTTTGTCCAGAAAAGCTGCAGTGCACTTCTTAAACCCCCAGCATCAGTCAGTGATGACTTGGTTGAATAATGATTGCTGGCCATGTTTCATATATCAAGCCTCACTCTGCATCCGTAACAGAGACAGAGAGAGAGAATTTTTCTGTCTGCACTTTTTTCACTTTTACCAATGCTTAACACAGCAATGATGGTCATTTTAACCATTTTAGTTTGCATGTTTAATTAGGCTAATAAATAAAATCTTTCTGCTGAAAAGCATCATCAAAGCACATCAGGGAGTGCACTGTGGCCCAGGCGCATCGACCTCATGGTACATCTCATGGGACATGACGGTGGCCGAGCTGAAAGCCTTCATTGGCCTCTTGTATATTTGAGGAGTACGGGGAGCAATAAATATGGAATTGAACAGTCTCTGGTCAGAAAAAATGGGGCTTCCAGTTTTTCAAGGACACAATGTCCAAAAATAGATTCAAAAAGTTATGAAATTTCTCCATGTTGATACCAAAGGAACCTGACATCCATGACTTGTGGATGACAGTTCTGCACTGATCTCAGCTACCAGGAACAAGTTTGTGGAAAACTGTATTGCCTGTTATAAGCCTGGTGCCAACATCACCACTGATGAGCAGCTTTTCTCCTCCAAGGCCATGTGCAAATTTATTCAGTAGCTACATGACAAATAAGCCCGAAAAATGGGAAAGCATAATTTCTGCGATTTGCATCATAAAACAGGATCACCATTACTTAAATCTAGCAGAAACTACAGAATGCCAGAGTGCTTTTTAAATACTTTTATTAGCTCAACAACTTATCCTGTATTCAAAAAAAGTTTATACTATAGTAAATTGATCAACAACACTATGAATAACAGTTAAGATATTTATCCATTATGACGGCATAGACATGAACTTGCCAACAAATGGAATTCTACACAGGGTCAATATAAATGCTGAACAGCAGGGGGCGCTTCTTTAATGAAGACCGGCTTTAGAGCGCAGGTATGTCTCTTGTATCCGAAATGGTCATTACAGTAGTTCAATGTCCTGTCAGAGACGTGAGCTGCAGTCTCACCTGTAATAATTCGCATTTCAATAAAGCAGACTTTATGCCATCTGGAAGTAGGCTATAAAGTGGAACAGTTTATGTAACAGGAATCAGGATAGTGAAGCTGGCATTTATTGACCAAAGTTTCAAATCTTTAAATGTGTATAGGATCTACAACATTATTATTAGAAGTATATTGATTAGGATGGACACAAACAGTGGTTTGTGATCGTTTATTACATAAAATGCCACAATAATATTTTATCATTTCTAAAACAGAGCGACCTCCACATTTTGTAATAATTGGTGCAAAATGTTATAATGTTAATACATAATGTAGCAGAAAGTATTACAAAATGCGCCGAAGGATTTTATCACATGTTGCATCAACATAATGTGGTTTCAATGATGTTTTATTACATTTTGAAGCCCAAGTTTATTACATTATTACATATCACAGTGTTATTACATAATGCAGCATTACAGGTTCACTTAAATGCTTCAGATCATCAAACAAATTAGATCTTTGAGAGAAAGATGGCCCATCAATCACAAGACAAAGTTTTGAATCCTGAACTGCCTTCTTAAAGGAAATCCGACCAAAAGGGTTTTACATACTCAGTCAATTTAGTCAAGATTTTGTAAAACATGTCCTTTGTCATTCTGAAGGAACTTGCTATATTTAAAGGAAAACTGAATTCTGTTCTCTAGAAATGAAAAAGCAAACAAAAAAAATCTTAACAGTAATGCCTGGATACTGGTTTGTTAACCTAAGATGATCAAATGCACTTCTGTTTGTGCAGTAGCACAATGAGCCCCCCAAAAAATCCCTTTAATGTGGTTGAATTAAAACTATTCTGCAAAGAAGAGTGAGCAAAAACTCTTCCACAGCGATGGCTTTTTGGGTTTATTTGTTTTTAGATTTGTTTAGCTTTTACTTTTGATAACTGAAATCATCATCTGAAAATTGCTTTTTGCATTTCCTCAGGTTATCTATGACATTAAAATTAGTTTGATGATCTACAACATTTAAGTGTGACAAAAAATCTCTCCACAGCATTCTTTAATGTATTCCAAATATGTCATACATGCCGATGTAGACATTACTGTTTATTTGTTTAACTTTTTTGTATCGTGCATGTAAACAAGAAAGATGGGATCAAAAAGGAACTCATCAGTGTATTACAGCAAAAGCTGGAGAGTTCCACGGCTCACCTAGCCCTTCCTATGCAATTCCGCTCAGTTCTTATATCCCTTCAGTGCTCCGTCTGGACTTTTTCCCATTAACCTATGTTTCTCCATTAGAATTTTAACTGGGCAATCGGTGAACAGAAGGAGAAATTATAAACAATGATGTCGATTTTCTGCACTGTTTTAGAACTGTAGTCTGCCTGGGCACAGCGGTGGCGCATGGGTAGAGTGCATGATGCACGTACGGAAGCCTTAGTCCACGGCTTAGTCCATTGCGGGTTTGAGTCCAGGCCTGTTGACCTTTGCCGCATGTCTTCCCTTTCTCTCTCAACCCATTTTCCTGTGGTTTCACTATTAAATAAAGACTACTGGAGCTGAAAAAAAGTCATCTGCCTGTAGTTGTAGCAGTGGAGGATGGTTGCTTACAGAGCAGGCGATCTGCTCTAAGCTTCATAGTGTCGAACTGGTGCATTACCTATGTCATGGCCAAATGTTAGTGATTGGGTAAAATTTTAAACCAGCTTGATAGCTGAGCGTCCGGACCCTCTGTACGAAGCAAAGTGTAGAACACAGGCTGGTTTTTACCAGGCTACTGCTCACCTCATAATTATATTAGAATACTTTCAACATGTGTCTCTGCTAAGTGTGTTCTGTTGCATACCTGGCAAAATATAAAGAACACTCTAAAGGCAAAACATCAGAGACAAAAGTCATATTTATCTGTTTCTTGAAGGGGCAGTACGATGTATTTTCCAAGCACATAGTACCATTTCATAGTACAATCAACGAACTATGTTACTTTCAGTTGTTGTAAAAATGCTTTATATATCAAACATGACTTAAAAGAAATTTGACTTCGCAATCTAATGCCTTGAAATTGGCCTCTGTTCTTCAGGACGCTCCTGCTCTTTCCGACACTCTGCCGTCAGAACGTCATCACAACAACATTTCTCTGTTATGCTGTTTACAGACTTAGAAGTAGTTCGTATTCATCATACGAACTTAGCAGATGAGAAATACCACCAGGTGTTTGCTAATTGATGCTGCCACTAGTCTGGAGGAACTGAGTGGGAAAGGTGCTCTGTGGGGCAGGAGCTTGGCTGTAGACTGCAGCTCCAAGGAGGAGCTTTGGGTAAATACGTGGCGCTTTGTGAGAGCATGCGTAGAGGGATCCTTGCATGGCTGCCAGGGGAGATTTAAGGATTTCTCAGACATGCATGACAGAATCAAAGCAATACTCATTACATGATAAAAACCTAAAAAAAAAAGTTGATTTTACATATACCCTCCCCCTACCCCCTGAGAAAGATTCTAATTTTGATTGGGCTCATTTTGATCGGGTTCATTGTTTTACATTATAGACATTGATAGCAACTGAGTGGAGATTTTGTTGTGTGTTTAGACACCTTAGAATTGTATGTTGATATATTTTTGCTTGTCAAACCACAAAGAACGCTTTTAACCAGAAACATTACAGAAGTTCATCCTCATTCAATCAAAACTCTTTTTCAACAAGGTAAAACAGTAGAGCTAAGCTTCAGACACCAAACAATTGGCATTACATTCCAATGTAGAAAACATTGGTATAAAGACTACTTAAAAATGGACTCAATGTCTGCAGGGGGTCCAGGTCCTAAGGGTTGTGAAACAAGCCCAAATAATCAACCCTACACCATCATGCTTTCTATTTAAAATAGTGGCTTTTATATACATTTATGATGATGATTACATAAGCTTATGATCACTTTGATAATGCATTAGATAAGCAGGTCATACATGTTGTACTTAAAGCAGTTAAAAAGAGCTGTTTTATATCTTCAGTAGCTGGAAAATTTATAGTTCAAATGACAAACTGCTTCTCTCACTGTCTTGAATTTACTGCTTACAGTAATAAGATGCACCTGCAGCTCAATCTCTCTGGAGAATTACAAATCTATCCTTTTGTTAGGTCTTTTAAAAACCTACATATGATATCTCGAATCTCCATTTTTAAAGGGCCAAGTGTTCATCATAGTTTTAGCTAGTTTCTAAAGGTATGATTATACTTATGGTTATTTCCAGAACTATATGCACATGGTGGGGTTCCTTTAAAACATAACATTTTATCTGTGTTTTAAAAGTTACAGCAAAAGAAGAATCTAAACGTCATGATGGCAAAAGACGAGACTCTGGTGCAGGCAACAATTAAGACCAGTAAGATGGTAAGTTTTAAAATGTTTATTAGAAAAGAGGACAATCAAGGAAAAGTGCGATGGGGAGCAGAAGTCAAGTCTGGTCTTGAGTAAATAACTGCAAAGGAGAAACTTGGCAAAATTTCTATGTGAATAAACAGCTGAAAAACTAAAGCAAGTCTCTGCTAAACCAGGTCAGAGTCATCTTTTTTGTCATGAGAACAACTGGTTCTCTCTTAGTGGTGTTCATGAGACCAGCAGCAGTGAGGTTTGTTTAAAATCTGGTATCATATCTTACATTCAAATGTGGTTTGAGAACTTGTACTTTTTTTTGGAAAGGCAAACTCCCCACATATGTGATGTCTGTGGGAGTTTGCATTCAATTTGTTGGCTCTGAATATTTTTTCTATTTCTATCAGAACACTAAACAAGCAATGCAGTTATTAAATATTCAGTTTCTATGGATAGTGAAGTTAGTACTGTGATAAACGACATGGCTGGATGTTTTTGTTTGAAGTCATATATGCTTGTTTAGTTGTACTGCTCTCATTGATACAAAGATTTTTATAAGGATGACAGAAACTTTTAAGAATACTTCTTCATCTCTGCATGAATGTTCAGAATCAGACGCTGGTGTAGTTACTAATTAAGGAGAGTTTCCCCTTTGGGAAAAATCTGTTCCTGAGTTTGTTGGTGCCTGATCTTTGAATCTTCCCACCTGAGGGAGAACAAGCTGTTGTGTTAATGTTTTGCATATTTTATGACCCTCTGGGAATTCCTGAGGCTCTACTTTGTGCAGGAGTTTAGCAGCAGTTTGTGAAACTATCATAAAAACTATCTTTTAGATTGTTTCCTGGAAATAACTTTTTCGTTGTTCTCATATAGCAAACAACTGTAGAACAAAGAATCATTGTGTCTTCTAAAACTGCATGCAAAACAGTTGTTATTGGGTGTGGTGGGAGGCAATCAGTTCACAACTTCAAGCTCAAGGGCACTTAGGTTATGCAACAAGACAATGATCCAAATTACACCAGCAAGATCATCTCTTAAACTGCAGAATGAAAGTCTGGAGTAAAATTTTACTTAAATGACAATAGAGCTCAGAAACCCTCCAGTGTGGGTTTCTCCATAGTAATGTAAAACACGAATTATCATTTATTGTGAATGCTTGAGAACAGTCGTTTTTACGACCATAGTTTATGTATTTAATTTTGCATTACGCATATTTTTTTGTCATTGGGACATTTATTTTGGACATTTCTAGGTAGGAACTAGTATGCAAGATGTGGTTCCACTAGGGCACCAAAAAAAGAGATGCAACCCCTGGTAAAGCATGAGTAGTATAGCAAGTGGCAACAGAAAAGGCCAATTTGAGGTAATAAAAGTTCATTGAGTGCTTAGACTTACTTGTGGGGATCTCATTTCTACCTCTAAGCAAGGGTCAGCCAGCAAGGTGTGTTTTATGTTATATATCATTTTATGTCTTTATTTTATTCTTTGCACTCATTGAAGTTAATGTGTTTTAGTTTGACGGTCGTGTAGTAATGTCAACAAGGTGGTGCTGTAACAATACCAACTTTAAGCTTCTACAACCCACATTAAAGCCGACATTATACAATCAGTAAAAGAACTCTTTATTGAAATTAAGACGAGATGAAAGTAGTAGTCGAACTCGGAGATGCATGATTCCCAGCCCCTGGTGGTGACATTGTGTCATTGCACCAAGGACCAAGTTGCTGCAAGTGTAAATGGACACACAGGTTCACCAGTTGCTTCATCATAAAGACTTCCAGAAGCCAGACATTTAAGTTCATGTTTGGAAAGTGACTCAAGGAGGGAGAAACTAAAAGTAACTGTGTGAAGCCTGACAACAACAGCACAACAAGGTTACAGGAAGGTAAATAATACAACCAGCACATAATACAACAAGTGCATAACATTTAAAGTAAAACAAAATGTCAGAATCAAATGAAACAGAAATTCAAGTTGCAAGTGCAGAACAAGCTGCAGAAGCAGAGCAAGTGGATGAAACCTCTTTAGTGCAAATTGTGCAAGGAGAACAGTGTAGAAGTGAAAGGCCTCACATGGAAAAGGAAATAGGAAAACAATTCCATTAAAAAAAAGCTACAGGAGGTGCAACGTCGCTTTGAATGTATTTATGAAAGCTGGAAAGCATTAATTAAAGTTGCTAAAACAATCTGTTTTAAAAGGAGAGCCAGTTGACATTCTTGAAGGTCACATGGACATTGTACAAAGAGAAGTAGCTGCTCTTAATGTTTATGATCAGTATAGAGCAATGGATGGACCACCTCATGATATGCATTCCAAGTTAGACAAATGCACATCAGTGACTAAGGTCACTGATGTGCATTTGTTTGTACAAAACATCAAATGTCATGTTGAAGGAACAAATCAGGAGGAGATTGTATTGCCTGATGCTATCTCTATATACATCCTAGCTCTGTTAGTGTCTTAGTTCATAGCCTGTGTAAAGCCAGTACAGTTATCTCTAGTGGCTCCTCCGCCAAAAGACAAGAAGCTGCGGCAGAGTATGAGCCACCCACAAAGCTAAAGAATAAAGTTCATTATATCTGTAAGACACAGATAAAAGAAGTAACATGCAGATGTAATCATAGCACTTGAATCTGACTTTACAGAGAGAGTACTGGAAGAGACGAGCATTTCACAAGATGACGTCCGCTTCATAGCAAAGCTACAAGAAGGAATCAAGCAAAAGCAAGATGGACATTATGAAATGCCTCTCCCTTTAAAAAGGGAGTTCAAAAGACCAAATCTTCCCAATAATATGTCAAGTGCAGTGCAACGTTTAATCAGTCTCAAACGCATATTTGAAAGGGACCAAAGGTACTACTCAGATTATGAAAATTTCATGGAGGACATTATTGCACGTGGCGACGCAGAGAAAGTATTGGAGATAGAACTCTTTAATACCCCTGCCTGGTATATTTCCCACCATGGGGCGTATCACCCTCAAAAGCCCCGCAAGATCCGTGTAGTCTTTGACTACTCTGCCCAGTATTAAGACACTTTGCTGAATGAACACCTGCTTACAGGGCCTGACCTCACAAGCACTTTGGTGGGAGTACTCTGTAGGTTCAGGAAGGGCTCAGTCGCTGTAATGTGTGATGTTGAACGTATGTTTCCCCAGTTCCATGTAACACCTCAATACCAGGACTACCTACATTTCCTATGGTGGGAGCATGGTGATCTAAGCGCATGAAGGTTCTTTTGCATGAAGGTTGATCTGTTTGGCAATGCTTCTTCACCTGGTTGAACTTTGGTTTAAAACATCTAGCCAGCATATATATATATACACACACACACATACATATATATATATATATATATATATATATATATATATATATATATATATATATATATATATATATATATAGCAGCTGGGTAGCTCAATGGGTAAGTCACCCGACCTTCACCCGGGAGACCGGGGTTCTGCGTCAGGTGCTGGGGAACCAGGGCACCTTCACGAAAAATGGGTTACTGGAACAAGACAGAATTGGGCGAGAGGTGAAAACTTGGATCTGTTGGAATGCTACTACTCAAGTAACCCTAGTCAGAGGGGTTACATGCAAAGAATGTGGGAGGAATGGTTACGTCGACATCCCCATTCAACACTAACTGCCAAACAACTAGTAGCTCAGTGTTCCAACATCCGCAAACGGCAAATGCTGTCACAACTTGAGATAGACGAGGTACAACACAAATGCTACGGCAAGGGGGAGCCAGGACGCCAGGTCAGAGGGGAGTTAGCTTCAACTCCCCACCCGGAGATTGGGTATGCAGCCCCAATAATGAACGAACCATCAAAGCTGAACGAGGCAGCAACTGACCTGAGAGGTGGGATCGTGGCCCGAATGAACACCAGGCAATCCCGATGCCAATTACAACGGCTGAGTGAAGTACCATCAGAAAGTCTCATTGAAGATGTGAATGCAGCATTGAGAACGATCCCTACCAACACCATAACGGAAACCAATGAGCTAGTGTACAACTCAGCTCAAATGAATCAGCTGCTACAAAGTGGGACTCACCCTGAATGGTTAACTGAAGGGCGCACAATCCTGATCCAGAAGGATCCCTCAAAGGGTTCGGTCCCATCCAACTATCGGCCAATAACCTGTCAGGCATCATAGCAGCTAAGATAGGTGGGCACATGGATAAATACATGAGTACAGCACAGAAGGGCATCGGCATAAATACCAGAGGAGCCAAACACCAACTCCTGGTAGACCAAACAGTCGCCCGAGACTGCAAAACCCGACACACCAACCTGTGCACGGCTTGGATTGATTACAAGAAAGCCTATGACTCAATGCCACACACTTGGATCATTGAATGCTTAGAGATGTACAACATCAACAGGACTCTAAGAGCCTTCATTGCAGCCTCGATGGGGATGTGGAAAACCACCCTTGAAGCCAACTGCAAGCCAATTGCACAAGTGTCCATCAACTGTGGCATATACCAAGGAGACGCTCTGTCCCCACTGCTGTTCTGCATAGGTCTGAACCCCCTCAAGTCATCAACAAGACTGGCTACGGATACCGACTCAAGAACGGAGCCACCATCAGTCACCTCCTCTACATGGATGACATCAAGCTGTACGCTAAGAGCAAACGAGACATTGACTCACTGATCCACACCACCAGGATCTACAACACTGACATTGGGATGTCATTCGGACTAGAGAAGTGTGGTCGGATGGTTACACAGAGAGGGAAGGTCATCCACACAGAAGGAGTCTCACTCCCAAAGGGAACAATAGCAGACATTGAGGACAGTTACAAGTACCTGGGAATACCACAAGCAAATGGCAGCCTCGATGAGGTCACAAGGAAAGGAGCCACAGCCAAATACCTCCAACGAGTAAGGCAAGTCCTGAGAAGCCAGCTCAATGGCAAGAACAAGATCTGTGCGATAAACAGCTATGCCTTGCCAGTAATCAGATACCCTGCAGGAATAATAAGCTGGCCAAAGGAAGAGATAAAGACCATGGATGTTAAAACTCGGAAACTACTAACCATGCATGGAGGGTTCCACCCTAAATCCAGCATCCTGAGACTATACGCGAGCCGTAAGGACGGAGGCAGAGGACTAGCGAGCGTGAGAGCCACTGTCCAGGATGAAACATCCAAGGTCCATAAATACATCAAGGTCAAAGCCTCAACCGACGATGTGCTCAGCGAATGTCTCAAACAATGGGGACCAGAGGATGAGGTGCTGGAGGAACCATCATGGGAGGATAAGCCCCTACATGGGATGTACCACCGACAAATAACTGAAGTGGCTGATATCAGGAAATCCTACCAATGGCTGGAAAAAGCTGGACTCGAGGACAGCACAGAAGCACTCATCCTGGCTGCACAGGAACAGGCCCTAAACACCAGAGCGATAGAGGCATAGATCTACCACACCAGACAAGATCCAAGGTGTAGATTGTGCAAGGAGGCCCCTGAGACAGTCCAACACATAACAGCAGGGTGCAAGATGCTGGCAGGGAAAGCGTACATGGAACGTCATAACCAAGTGGCGGGCATAGTGTACAGAAACATCTGTGCAGGATATGGACTGGAAGCCCCGAGATCAAAGTGGGGCACACCCCCAAAGGTGGTGGAGAATGACCGAGCTAAGATCCTGTGGGACTTTCAGATCCAGACAGACAAATTGGTAATGGCGAACCAACCGGACATCGTGGTGGTGGATAAACAACAGAGGAAAGCCGTTGTGGTGGATGTAGCAATACCAAGCGATTGCAACATCAGGAAAAAGGAACACGAGAAACTGGAGAAATACCAGGGCCTCATAGAGGAACTGGAGAAGGCCTGGAAGGTGAAGACCACAGTGGTGCCTGTGGTCATCGGGGCCCTCGGGGCAGTCACCCCCAAACTGGAGCAGTGGCTAAAACAGATCCCAGGAACAGCGTCAGACATCTCAGTCCAGAAATGCGCAGTTATCGGCACAGCCAAGATACTACGCAGAACCCTCAAGCTCCCAGGCCTCTGGTAGAAGACCCGAGCTCAGAGGTTGAGAAAGACCACCCGTGGAGGGTGAGAAGGGAATTTTTTTTTTTTTTTTTTTTTTTTTACATACATACACACACTTTTTTTTTTTTTGTTTGTTTTTTTTTTTTTTTTTTTTTTTTCAGGGAATCTGACGTCTGCCTTGAGACCTGCGGAAAGAGAAAACAAAACAAAACCAAGAATCCACAACAACAAACAACATATGCATTTATAATAACATAACTTCAATTGAAAGTACAGAGTACAAGGTAAAACAAGATGTATTTATTAGCAGTCGCAGCCCAACTGAGAGTGTATCTGACAAACACCTGAATCTAGACACCTGTGTGTGTCCGTGTGTGTGGTAGCATTTCTCATGTTGTAAGGCCCATTTTTCCAACAACATACCTGCTTCAACAAACCCACTGTCACCTGGACAAAGGAGGCAGCACTGTGAGGATCATGTTAGGGTTAACCCCTAACTCTAACCCTGATCTGCTTTGTCTGAAACTCCAGAAGACACAGGTGGAGGCCTCAAGGACTGTGTGTCTCACCACGTGGTCAGCAGCACATGAGCGCCACAGGGGACTGTACTCTCACCATTCCTTTTCACTCTGTACACTTCAGACTTCCAGCACAAGTCAGACTCCTGTCATCTCCAGAAATACTCAGATGACTCTGCAGTTGTCGGGTGGATCAGAGATGGACAAGAAGCTGAGTACAGAGAGCTGGTGGAGCGTTTTGTGGCATGGTGTGGAAACAATCATCTCATCTTGAATGTGAACAAAACTAAGGAGATGATTGTAGATTTCAGGAGAAACAGGGTCAGATCAAACCATGTTTCCATCATGGGAGAAGAAGTGGAGGTGGTTGAGGAATATAAATACCTCGGTGTTCATCTGGACAACAGACTGGACTGGAGACTCAACAGTGAAGCGTCTACAAGAGGGGACAGGGCAGACTGGACTTGTTGAGGAAGCTAAGATCCTTCAAGGTTTGCAGCAAGATGCTACATGTCTTCTATAAGTCTGTTGCTGAGAGCGTCACCTCCTCTGCCATCATCTGTTGGGGCAGCAGCATCAGAGCCAGGGACCTAAAAAGGCTCAACAACCTGATAAAGAAGGCTGTTTCTGTTCTGGGGACGACTGTGGAACCTCTGGAGTTGATGATGCAAAGAAGGATTTTGCATAAAATCAAGAAAATTATGGACAACCCTGACCATCCTCTTCATGAGACTGTCAATGGAAAACAGAGTCTCTTCAGTCAGAGGCTTCTTCAGATTGGTTGTAAAACGGGCCACTACAGGAGATCTTTCCTGCCCACAGCCATCACCATCTATAATAACTGCTTTATTAAATGAGTTACAGCAACATTTAATTTCCCTTTGGGATAAATAAAGTATTTTTGAATTTGACTCTATCTATCTATCTATCTATCTATATATATATATATATATATCTATCTATCTCAAGTGGAACATCATAGTGCAAGGCCTAATTTTCCACTTGTGAAAGTAAATCTGTTGGGCCTCACCTTGACACTCAGATACTCAACAACTCTTAGTGGCACATCGCCGGACATGACATTTAAAAAAAAAAAGAACAGAACAAACAAACAAACTGAACCTAGGTATCCGGACTCCTTCTGCAAAACAGTTGTGAAAGACTGAGTTGCTCTCAGGAGTGCAGTAGTTACCAGCTTGGTACCATGTTACAATGCTACCTGTTTCATGAGTCTTGTCAAGTCAACTGTTTGTGGCACTGAAAAAAAGTGAAAGGAATAAAGAATGACAGCAACTCAGCCATGAACTGGTAGGCCATGTAAAAATCACAAAATGGGATCAGCAAGGGAAGAGGTAAATAGTTTTCAGGTCCCCAATTTTCTGATGATGTCCTAATTTCACATGGCCTTCAGATGAGCTCAAGAATAGTGTGTAGACAGCCTCACGAAATAGGTTTCTATGGCTGAGAAGCTGCATTCAAGTCTTATCTCACCAAAAGCAGTCCTAAAGCATTGGATGCAGGGGTGTAAGTTCTCTGGAATCTCGAATCATGCCTCTTTTTCTGGTAAACACAACGGAGGACTCTGGGCTTGACAGCTGTCAGGAGACCAGTACTTCAGATTGCATTGTGACAAGTGTACAGTTGGGTTCAAATGGGATCACTGTGTGAGAATGTTTTTTTCGGAGTTGGGTTCAGCCCCTTAGTCAAGGTCAACAGAACTCTTAATGCTTCACCATTTCAAAGACAATTTTATCATCCCAGCTTGGGGGAATAATTTGTGGATGACCCCATCAGTTCCAACAGAACTGGCACCAGTGGACAAAATGGTAAATGGCCTGCACTTGTATGGCGCTTCATCAAGTCCAAGGACTCCAAAGTGCTTTACACTACATTTAGTCATTCACCCATTCACACAAACATTCACAGACTGATGGTGGGAAACTACATTGTAGCCACAACTTCCCTGGGGCAGACTGACAGAAGTGAGGCTGCAATTCAATTGGCACCACCGAGCCCTGTGACCACCACCAGCAGGAAAAACGGATCTTGCCCAAGAACACAATGGAAAAGTGACTGAAACAGACAAACCTCTGCCTCCTGAGCCTCTGCAAGTTCATGAAGATGAACCAGTTTGGTGGTCTGGAATAACTTGACTGGTCTGCATAGAATCCTGACCTCAACTTGATAGTGCCTTTGAAATTAATTGGAACAGATCCTGCAAGCCAGGATGTGTTATCCAACAAGTGTTGGATCCCACTAATACTCTCCTTGTAGAATGGTCAAATATTCCTAATAATCATTCTACTTCTCCTGCTATTAACTTTTTGCTTTCATGAACATCGAAAATAATCCTACATCAGTTTATCTGTTCCTCTTGCGCATTCTGCTCTGTCTTCTCAAACCCCCAGTTAGTCGAGGCAGATGGCCGCTTGTACTGAGCCAGGTTCTGGTTCTGCCAGAGGTTTCTTTCTGTTAAAGTGGAGTTTTTCCTCTCCACTCTCGCTATGTGCTTGGTATGAGGGATTGATGCAAAGTCAACGACACAACGCCATGCGGTTGCTATGTGCTCGTCCAGGAGGAGTAAATGCTGCAAATCAGTGACTCGATGCTCTGCTGGGTTTCCTTAGAAACTTTAAGTACTTTGAATAATTAATTGAGCTACTATACTGTTTGATAACTAGGATCAGTAGGAATGTATGTATGATTGAATTGATTTGGGGTTTTTTTGTAAAGTGCCTGTAGACAACATGTGTTGTGAATTGGCGCTATAGAAATAAATTGAATTGAATTCCTACAAACACACTTCTAAACCTCATAGACAGCCTTCCCAGAGGAGCTGAAGCTGGTATAAATGCAAATGGTGGGCCAACAGCATATTAAACTCTTTGTATTATAAGAATGAGTTGTCATTAAAGTTCATGTATGCAAAGGTTAGTGACACAATGCTTTTGGCAATGTAGGGTAGATCAGATAAGTAAATTATTGTTTTTCAGCAAAAATGTTTAAAACTGAGAGCAAATTGTCAGAGTTATGTGACTTGATCTTAGTATATCATTCTATATTTAGAAAAGTAGTCAAAAAATATTCCAAAAAATAAAAAAGGACAAAGCACAGGCAGAATTTTTTTTTTTTTTTTTTAGTACAGGGATTTCACATTATCGTATGTGAATTGGCTCAAGTAAACTGTGGAAATGTGAAAATAATTTCACCAGAAAGCTAGATGCATGTTTGTTTAGATGTTAGTAATAAGTTTTGCACCAATCCTAAAAAGATTTCGGTACAAGAAACGAGGTGGGTATTTGCTCTACAGGACAGTTGTTGAGCTGGTTCTGTGTAACTGCAGCATCGCACAAGCAGATGCAAAATGCCATACAAGAATTTTTACGCACTTATATAAAGAAGAAAGGCACACATCCACAGCTGTTCAATGCAGCATTTTCTTTCCTCTACATACTCTTTCTCATCTTCTTTAATTACATGAGCAGCATGGGCAGCTGTTCTCAGTCTCTTTCCAGTCTGGAACTCTCAGATTCTAATTGACATTTATTTCAGCAAAACACAGATCCAATAAGAACATCCTTTGAAACATCCCTCGTGTTAAACTGGTTAAACTGACTATGCCTGAAAAGCATCTTTCCTCCAACTAAGTAAACACCAAAAATACTCTATTGATCCACCAACTGTTCCTCAGGAGTGGTGACATTTATGGCACACCATACGTAACAAAGCAGACAACTCAGGAAACAGCTTAAAGGCGTGACAGTACCAGCTCTAGGCACACTTATCATTAGTGCAATACTGCATTAAATGAAACCATTAATATTGACCATCTTTCATCTAAAAGAAAACGGTGTTAAGACCTTTAGAGGATGTAATAACAGTTTTAGGTTGACATCATTGAAGCACATACTGATTTAGCATTATGTACATGCCTTCATTAGAAACAAACAACAAAGAATGAACCTGAAAGAATATATAATCTGCAGTCATTTATATTGTTTAAAGTCAACTGCTTGTGGTGCTTCGGTTTAGGCAACAGTACTTTGCAAAGTATTCATAGTATTCATTCAACTTTTCCACATGTTGTCATATCAACACCACAGACCTTAGTGTAATTTATTGTTTTAGAATGACATATTAGCATGATAATAGCATATAGTTGTGAACTTCCTTTCACTGTAATTACAGTGGTAAATCGTTCAGGTTATGTCTTTTTACCAACTTCACACACCCACAGACTGAAATTTCCCCATTTTTCACTCAAATAGCTCAGGTGTGTCTGAAATCATCAGTTATTAAATCTTGCCATAGATTTCCATTGCATTGACATCTGAACTTTGACTGGGCCATTCTAACACATGATGCAAACCATTCCATTGTAGCTCTGGCTGTATGTTTAGCCCTCATGTTACTATCCCATGAGTGTGATATTATTTGGCATGATTTTTTTTTTTATTTGGTCTGTCAATCTTCTCTTGCACAAAACCACTTCAGTGATACTGATTAACTGCCAGACACTGAAAGCGGAAGCTGTACTGTAAAAAAGTAGGAGAATAAACACACTAATTGCACATGTTTGACTGTTGCACAGCCATGAAACAAGAAATCAATCAAGATTATGTAAATATATATCTAATCATTAGAAGTTTGAGGTTGTTGACCGACTGGAAGGTAAACCCCCACCTCAACCTCAAGTGTTTTATAACCTTTAACAGGTTTTTTCCAGAAATGTCTGCATTCATCTGAATGAGGAAGAGACATTGCTATGGATTTTTGTTGTTTAGTGTCATTCCTTATCACCTGGTGTGACATCATCAACCCAAACACACACAAAGCTTTTTTTTATTATTTATTTTAGGCATTCCTGCTGTGGAAATCCATACTTCATTACTCAGTTGTGTTTTTACTATAATTTTACTGCTTATGTTAAAAAAATCCACCACTGGTTGGTACTTTTAACAACTGTTTTCTCTTTTTTGCTACTTTTTAGAACTATAGATATATTCTTGTGTTGAAGTTCAGTTTTATTGGAGTTGATCAAAAATGCTGGTAGTAATTATGACACACAGTGTTGACACAAAGCTGATAATTTCATCTACACCTGAGCAGAAATGTAAAGTGTGCAGCAGCAGAAGTATGCCAGCAGCTTAAAGGCAGACTGGACTCTGCACACATTACCTTTATTAGCTGTAACTCGTGAGTTAAGAGCTCCTGAAATCCCTGGTGGATAAACCACATCTCTTCAGTGACCGAATCTTGTTTCTGATTACTTAAAATTAGTGGTGGCACTTGATGAAAATTGTTAATTGAGTTAACTGCAGGGTCTGTAATTAATTAATCACAATTAATCGAAAACCACATATCGACAAAATAAGCAACATTTCCAGTTCAAAAATCCTTTTTGCTGCTAAATTATTAAAGAAACACACATCTAAGCTCAACAACAAAGCTATTTACAGTTTTTAATCTGTTCTTAAGCATCAGGTTGGAGCAAAGTTCATGTTTCCAGAGTTTCAGGAACCCCTGATCATTCATGGAGCTTCTTTAGAAACGTGGACTGTGGACGCTGACATTAGCGCTGCTGCTACATGTTTAGCATTGAAATGCTAGTTTAGGCTAGCATAGCTTCTCTGATAGGCCGACTGCTTTTAGCTCAACTTGAACACAACTGGAGTCTTTCCCAGCGTCCCATCAGATCGGTTCTAGAAGCAGAACTTAACCCCCAGTGGGTCCAGAGAAGCAACTTTGTCGTCCATCACTGTTGATTTCTGATGCTGCTTGTGCGTCAGATTTATGGGCGCACCAGAAACCCAATACAAAGGTTCCAGCTCAGGACTTTTGTATGTAACAAAATGAAAATGCAATTAATTGTGTTACCTTTTTAAAGCGTCAAAATCTATGCAATTAATTCAAATTAAGTTAACACATTAAAGTCCCAGCCCGACTTAAAATCTGCATTCAAGCAGAATGCTCAATTTATCTTTTACTTAAGCATATATATTTTTTTCCATTAATGCTCAAATTAATTACGCATTTTGTAAATCCTGACTTTATATGTGACACTTGAGTTTAGTACTATTATCAACTGTGGTTGTTTTTATATAGGCAATACTGTTGTGTATTACCTCTCCCTGTGTTTGATTCCTCACACATGTATGTCATATGTGTTGGTCCTTACTGAAGACATACCAAGGTCTACAGAACATGTCTAAATTTGTTGAAGGTGTCTGCTGAAGTGGATTTATGTGCAATTAAGCCACCTAAAGTTGCAGATATCTCAGTAGCCTCCGGCTTAGTAAAACTATGTCATATTATATCACTCACGTGGCATATTTGATATGCGTGATGAACTGGCAACGTTTCCAAGGTGTGTATTCTGCTTCTCACCTAACAGGCAATGAGAGATTCCATTCTAGAAAGCAAAACAAACTGCAGGTGTGATACTATCTGGACATATTTGATGTATGTGTAACAATAACAGTGCACTTACCATTACAGGAATTTACTGGGGGCTTTCTTTCATGCAGATTTAACCTAACAGCAAATTTATATTCATCATCTGTCAGTGAGAGTGTAGATAGTTTTTTTTTCTTTTCGACCTCATAATGATGGTTCACGATTAATCATTAAAAATGACACTTCTTAACCAATCTTTAAAAGTTTTAGCAATTTTTCTAGTTGCTTTGTTTAGATATAAATAAGTTAAGATATAATTTCACTTTTTCAGAAACAGAGTAGCAGCTTTTTCACACACACAATGTGTCTTCTGATAAGGTTGTTCAAGAAACCAGAAGCTCCTCCCTGCATGACTGAGATTCAAACTTGATGCTTCTGAAATACTCATGTCTATTGTATGCAACTCTGTTTCATTTTTGCCTGATTGTGTCCATATTGGGTGCTCAATGAGATGTATATCCATAGACTGTTATGTTAGCTGAACTCATCATAGGTCTCAGCAGGAAAAGGAAAAACTGCTCCCCTCCAGGTTGGAGGCCAATCTCTGCCTTAAGGGAACATTTTGAGTACAGTGGACCCCCACCTATTCATGCTTCAGTATTCACAAATGTTTCTGTGAAACGTAACTAAAATATCTAAAATGTTCTAGGAAAATCTGCTTTTTCGCTGATTTTTTCATAGGGCACATCCAGCATATTGGAAAGAAATGTGCTTGGAAAGCTGAAAATACCTAGGTGCAATGCTCTTTCATGCACTATTGGTTACTACTACCAAGAGCAAAAATAAAGAAGGCTCCCTATGTTAACTTCTATGGTAGTACGAAGATGGTTTCCACTGTGTGTATAGAGAAAGATTTGCTCTGTCTATGCGCAGGTCTTGAAAGGAGTCATGTTAAAACCTGAGTACAGCCATGCTGTAACCCAATGGGATAGTGTCAGCATTGATTTATGGCCATAACTTCAGATCTAAACCAGTGTTTCTATTGATCTGTAGCAGTTAAAAAATATATATTAATTTTTTAGGGTAATTTAGTGATATTCCTTGCAGATAAGGTTCCAAGATTAGGCCACAAAACTCCTATCGGAATCCAGCTTTAAATTCCTTGAGTCCGGAACTAAACTTACCAGAGTTTTGTGGCTCATGATGATGTTTACTTTTTAATGGTTCATTATTTTTGTTTCAGGTCCTGAGTGTCAGGACTGATGCAACAGTGATGTGCACAATCTGATTAATAATAAAAATGGGAGAGAGCAATGATGACTAGAGCGCTGCCTTTAACATCCAGATTGCTTCTCATTTATTTGTTAACCAACAAACCTTTTACAGTGTACAACATTAATGCTTTATTTTACCTTTCTTTTCCATAAACTTTGTTTACTTTCCTCACAAGTAATCATTAACTTCAACACATTACCCTTTTCACATTAGCATCCTTCACTTAGATGAAGACAACTAAGGTATAGTGTATTTAACAGGATTAATCAACTGTTTTAAACCTTTGCTGCATTTAGCTGCATATTAACTGGTTTAAACACCAACATGTACACTGATTTTAACTTAATAATGATCAAAAATACAACTACAAAGCTTACAACAAATATAGAATTCAACATGGCATTGTTCCAACTTTAACCTCTGAATTCCCACGCTTTATGAACAAAGAATAGTCTCTCTACCTTTAGCTTTGGCAAGACCCACTTTACTCTCAGGCTCTAAATTACTTTTTGAGTCACATAAAGTGCACTGAATATGATTCAAACAAAATCAAAATAAAACTCCTAAAACTGGAGTTAGTAAGATATCACGGTTTTTAATCACCTAACCCCGCGAGACTTCCCCGGTGTGGGTTGACATCTTTCCAATCTAAACCCTGGCTGATAAAATTTAGAAATATTAGCAGAAAGGTGCATAGAAACCATGTCACAGTGCCATCTACTGATCAAATAATATGTAAACATCTTACAAAGTAGTTCTGGTGTGTTTTTACCGTGAACTGACCAGAAGAATGATAAAAACAGGAGAGAACAATGACGACCAGAGTGCTGCCTTTAACATCCAGATTGTGTCTGAGGCAAACAGGAAGTCTGCCCCAGAACCAACCCAGAAGCAACGCCCTCCAAACAAAGGTTCCGCATCGCCACTACTGTTCCCCATTAAACTCAGGAAAGCACTAAATACAGGCAGATTAATATGCCAAAATACAAACAGAATATTATTCGTTCATTAAAAAAAAAAAATAATAATAATAAAAAAAATGAATCAGTTGCATATGAAAAATATTACAAAATTACAAAACAACCAAAATAATGTGGTGACATTTTTAGGTGCAAATTTTTAGGTGTAATAAAATAGAGCTGTTACTTTCATTTTCATTCTCCAGGACAAGTTAATATTACTAGTCTCAACTATAAAGTCTTAGTTTTAAACAATAAATGTTTAGAAATCATATAGTTCTTAAAATAGTCATGAGTTTAGCTGCATGTGTCTTCCTCTGACAAGCTCCCTAACAAATCACAGCATTCTGATAATTAGCTAACACCAAGCCGATTACTATTGCATGCTACATCTGTCACTTGATTTCCTGCCAAGCATCATTATTTTATTTTTTTAAATGACTGTACTAATGGGGAAGTTGGTGACTGTGTGATTTACTGTCTGGGTGTGTGTGTGTGTGTGTGTGTGTGTGTGTGTGTGTGTGTGTGTGTGCATGTGTGTGTCAGTGTGCCCATGCTTCTATATTTAACTCCCATTGTTTTGACAAGCAGACTGAAATGATCATCAGTTGTTATGTGTTATCAGAGGAGGCCACCCTTCTCAGATTTATCTCTGTGTGAGGAGGAGGCAGGTGCTGTAGATGAAGAGGGTTTATAGTCATTACCAGAAGCACCGTCACATTACAGTCATCACTCCCCTGCAACGACACACAAGAAAGCGAGAGATGCACACCGGGGGCATCAGGGGACGTTCAGACTCTCCCCCACATTTAGTCTCAATTTGCTGTGAAATCCAAAAGATGGATAATTACTTGTTCTAATCACATCGTGTGATAGCTATGGAAGCCCATTTCCGGCATGAAAGAAAGAATAAAAGCCCAACAGGAAGTCCTAATTACGACTTTCAAAGTTCTAATTATGAGGTAGAAATTCATAATTATGAAAGTCATAATTATGAGATAGATAGTCACAATTCCAACTTCTAAAGTCATAATTAGGAGACTTAAAAGTTATAATTATGAGATTTGAAGTCATAATTCTGAGATAGAAAGTCATAAATTCTACTTTCAAAGTCATAATTTTGACTTTCAGTCATAATTATGAGAAAGTCCTAATTATGAGATTTAAAGTCCTAATTATGAGATTTAAAGTCATTATAATGAGATAGAAAGTCATAGTTTGGACTTTTTGAAACTGACAGTTTCTCATTTTTTCCAATAAGGATGCTGCCTTGTCTGAGGATGAGAGCTACACAATATTCCATTAGATCAGCCTGACCAATAGAAAACAGTTTTCCCCTTTTTTAATGGATTGTAAACAAACTGAGAAGTACTTCTAAGGAGGCATGTCTTCAATTGCTCCGGTATCGGTATCTCATCATGACTTTGGATCTCATAATACTGACTTTGTAAGTCGAAATTATGACTTTCTATCTCATAACTATGATGTTAAAGTCATAATTATGACTTTAAACCTCATAATTATACTTTATATCTCTTGCGATAGGCTGGCAACCTGCCCAGGGTGTACCCCGCCTCTTGTCCGATGACTGCTGGAGATAGGCACCCCCTCAGAGGGATAAGCGTGATGGATAATGGATGGATGGATGAAAAATAAATTGAGCTTACTGTACTGTTTAATAACTAGGATCAATTGGGATGTATGTATGACTGAATTTAAATTGTTTTTCTTTTTTTGTAAAGTGCCTCGAGACAACATTTGTTGTGAATTGGAGCTAGATAAATAAACTGAATAGAATCAAATTTCAGTTCAATCACACATACATTCCAATTGATCAAACAGTGCATCAAACTCAGTTTATTATTCAAAGTAGTTTAAAAAGTTTCTATCTAAGAAAACCCAGCAGAAGCATCGAGTCATTGACTGGGAGCATCTACTTCTCTGGGATGTAGTGACAGTAGAAAATAAGGTGTGTTTTATTTGAAAGCAGTTTTTTACAGAAATTTTAATGTAGTTCTTACATGTAAGCAGGTTTTGTTATCTAAAGGAGATTGATATGTTTCAAGGTTTTATTGCGTAACTTTTGACATGGTCCTGGTATGACTAAACTGGAATCTGTGTGGACTGATTTTAGCTGCATTTTTTTAGGCAGCTCAGATTATAGCTGTTAACTGGCCAAGTGCCATGGCAGATAAAAAGGATGTTGTTTTTTAAAAAAGGTTATTCTACATGTCTGTTTCAGTATGTTGCTTTAGCTCATACCTAGCTCAGACAACCCCTAAGAAGTATCACAGACAGGGGAAAAAACTGATCAATATATTCATTTCTCCCACTTCGTGGTGAAAAACAATACTAATATACAAGGGATCATATGTGCATCTGTTTTTTCCCCCCTGTTTCTGGCCTCTGAGGTGAATCAGTACAACGTTCTTAGCTTTGAACCACTCTTTTCCTTACATCAAACTCCTGTAGCCCCGAGCATGGTGTTCTTCTAGCTCAGAAAGAGTCGGGCAAGTTGGATGGTTGATGTTTACAGCCAGTGACTATTAGACGTCGATGTTTTACTTAAGCGCTGGATTCAGCTGTCTGTTGTCAGTATTTAGCCTGCAGGGGCTGAGAATCCTTCCTTTGACATTACCTTTTCTCCAAAAAGGAAAGGTCTGAGAAAGCCCAGCCTCCCTTTACACCAGGCAAGCCTCCAGGGCTGGAGGAAGACAACAAACTGAAATGTATTTCATTTCTCTTTTCCACTCCTTCCTTGTTTGTCTGGTGGACAGAAAAGGTTGGAAAGTTTAAGGGAGACTTAGTTATGTGAGAAAGATAATGCATTCTGTAAAAAAATAAACAGCAAAAAAAGATGCAAGATTAATGTGTGCAATATGCAGGGCCATGTGGTGCAATCCCATCAGTCTCTTCAGTCTTGCATGTTCGAATTTGTCAAAAGCTGAGTGTAATAAATGTTTATAGAATAAGCCAGGCTTCTGTTTACCAGGACACACTGGTGCTTGATCCAGCCTCTGACTGATATGGGTTCTGGAAATGTAATATAGATATTTTCTTTGATTATGTTAATATGCACCAAAATATTTAGCAATAATATATCTTCCAAAATGTTTTACTTGTTCCTAGAAAGTCAAACCTAAACATTGACATCATAAACAGCTATTGTTTTTAGAATGTGTATTTAATAATCATGAACTTAAGTATTACGTAATGTCCAACTCCTCTACATATGGAATTGGACATTACCACTTCATTCTACACCGTAATAACTCCTGAAATGTTTGTGAGACACTGAGGATCTCCACTTAATCTAAAATTCATGTTTTTTGACTGTAAGAGGAATTTTGAGTACCAGGAAATAATCAACCCATGCATGAGCAGAACAACTCCCCAGCAGGGATTAGAACCCAGGAATGGTAAATGAACTAAACTTAATCTTTTCTTTTCCAGTCAATAGTGACTACTCAAAGCATGTTATACTAGAGCCGATACCAATACACACATTGGTAAGCAACTTGGGCTGTGTGACAAGAGGAAGATGGAATCAAACCTACATCCTTTTGATTGCAAGGTGACTACTCTACCCCAAGAATCTTCATGGTGCGAAGCATCATTAATCACTGCACCACTGTTCAAGGTGCTGTTAAAATGAAACTTGGCTTGGAGTCATTGGACCTCTTGCTCACTACATGAAGTGTAGAAGTTCTTTGCAGCTTCTCAGTGTGGTCTCCTCGAGCTTATTTAGAATGTAGCAGGCTCCCCAGTACTTGCAGCAGAGTATGAGGGATCCCTGAGTGTCTGGAGCTAGTCCTGGGTGGAGCATGAGGGAGTATTTGTAGCAGTAGTAGAAGTTACATCTGGTTGTCTTTCTGTTTAGCTGTTGCACCATATTGGAACGGGTCAATGGCTTAGGTATCACAACCACTGGATTTGTGTTTTATTTCTGTAGATGACAGACCTGGCTTTGTCTTTGTTTGTTTAACCGTTTCCTTCCCCAGGATAAATAGAATGAATGAGCTGTTGGTCTGTTTTTCATATCATAGATTTGATTACTACGTCAGACCTTGTCTGTTTAACTGTGTTTCTCTCCGAGATGAAGCCTCTAAAGGAGATATTGCTGCCACCATCTGTTTTTTTGTTTGTTTTTTTCTTTGCTATTTAACATAGAAAGTACTCCTGGATGAGTGTGTCAGTGTTTCTTTATTTGTGTATGATCCCCAAGTCAGTCATTGCAGATGTCCCTGAGCCAGGTTCTGGTTCTGCTGGAGCTTTCTTACTATTGAAGGACTGTTTTGATATATGCTGTTGCTACATGCATGCTCAGTAGTTCTGTGCAAAGTCAGTGACTCTATTAAGGTGGAATATATGCAGTTAACTTTGAATTCCTCTATATGTTTGTCTTGTAAAGCAATTTGGGACATTTGTTGTGAATCAGGGCTAGATAAATAAAATGTATTGAAAATGTAAATGATATCCAACAAGAATTTAAGACGTGATATGTGGTCTGTTTTATGCTGTTAAAATTTATCTTGGTTTCTTTGACTTTATAATTTGATTTTAGTTTTGTTTGGGGTTTTATGTACTCCACTGGTTATTAGATTGAGCTGTTATATTAACAAAATCTTGCATCCTGTTTTTCTTCAGGTACTGAATTTTCCTTATGTACTTCCTGTCTCTGTTTCAAACCAGTTTTCAGTTTGTAAAGAATCAACCTGCAGCTCTGTTCAGTCTACACATCTTCTCAGTTTTACTGGTCCTTGCCAGCTCATTGTTGTTAATCCCCAATCAGTTCAGCACAGATTATCTCCATCTCTATCTACTTCTGTGTCTTATTTATTGTGAAATGAAGTATTGCACATGGGTCCTTCTGCTTTAAACTTGGGCTCATCATCACATAGTGTTTCTTTCCTTCCATCATAGCCTTTGGTTTCAACTACTTTAACTGTGTGGAGCAAAATGAAAAAATAATAATGAAAAAAAAAAAACTGTAAAAATCCTGGAACTGAGCAAAAAAGCTGAACATACTAGGTTTCTGAAAATAAACATTACATCTAGTATATTTACCATTTTCACAAGGTCGTCTCTGTTTTCCACTGGGTGTAGGTTTTGTGAGGCCCTGTGTGAATGTCTATGTAAAGCTGTGAAATTACCAACAACCACTGTGCTTTAAACCAGCTGGTCCAGGCAGATGGTCCTCCTTCCAGAGTCAGGTTCCTTTGAAAATCTTTAACATCTATTATGTGTTATCTTTATACAACACAAATAATCTTTTTTTTAAAGCAAGAAAACCACAACAAATGATTTATCAGCTTCTTGTATTATTTAGTTTAGGGGAAAAGATACAACACAGTCTTCATTTTCGAAAGGAGAGGTGCACCAGTTATCCTTTGTCTTCTTTGTACATTATAGACACTAGTCATGTATATAATTATGTACTTGATTCATCTGTATTGAGAAAACTTGTGCAAATCCCACCAAAAATGTAATTTACCAGGATCCAGAAAATGTCCTTTTTGGGACGTCAATCGTTCATGCTTGTGTTTTTGAGCGTTTTCAAATGAAGGTCTGTAGGTTGCTGACCATATTTAATCTGAACATCACCATAATTCCCTCTGAGTTCAAAAAAGTAATTCAGAGCTGCAAGCTAAAGCATCAATCTATGAAGGGTTTTGTAGAAACAGCAAAGGCTGAAACAGTAACATAGATGATGAAATGTGAAGCGAAAACTGTTTGGTGTTAGATCATCACATATTTAACTCTACAGTCAGCATGTGTCTTACAAAGATTAGCTTCTACATTTTCTTAACTTGTTGAAAAACTCTGAAACTGAATGAAAGTTCTAACTTTAACTGCTGTAGTATCTCATAAAAAATGGGTAAAGTGGTCCATGGGGAAACAGCACTGTTCTAAGAAACATTACATAGACCCTGCTACCAACCAATCACTGCACACGGACACCCGATCCACACAATATCTGATCCTCCCCAAGCTGCTTGTACTGATTGCACTGCTTCATCTATCATAGACACGTAGGAACCCACAAGGTAAAACAAGAGCTGTGTACACAGCTGCTAAAGGCCCCTTTTACAGGATTCAGAGCTCACTAAGATCTCAGCATCTTCCACAAACTATTAGGCCTTAGAACGTGGCTGGATTATATCTACTTTAGAAAACCTATAATGAGCCTCATTACTCTTAGTTTTCACCAAGAGCACTTTATCCTTGCTATTTACAATGCCCTCAACATGTTCCAGTGTGTTATGATGTTTTATGTCAGCAGCACTTTCCCATTATGATCCTACCAGGGAAACACAGGATTGCTCTTGATGTTGCACTCACATGTGGCTGGAGGCTGGAAGACCATGCCAGACTAGCATGGCGCTAGTAACATCTCTTACAACGACCCTCAATATGGCAGTTCTTTTCATGTTGATGAGAGCTTGAAAACTCTGAAGGGTAACACATAGGTGCTGTGAGTTGCGCATCAAAACATCACCTCAGATTATTTCCGATGCTTTACAAACCTGTTCTGTTTAGAAGGGTTGGTCTTTCTGATAAAACTGTCCACAGCTGGAGCCAAATAATATATTCTTACTCATTATTGCTCCTTATTCTTATGCTTATTCTTGCTCCTCAGTATGAGGCGTCCAGTGTGTGCTAAAGGCACCAACTGATGTGCATCATTTGACACAGAGCACTGTGGCCCCCTAAAGTCTGTTTCCCTTCATGCACTAACACACATAATAGGGAGCCCACTTCATTCCTAAAACACCCCAGAAGACCTGACTTTGACCAGTCACATTGTTGTAGAGTTTTTTACATTACAGCCAGCTTGTTATCCAACGTGAAGTGCTTCAACAAGCCAAGCAGTTAAAGCTGCAGTATGTAACTTTTATAAAAAATATTGTTCTACATATTTATTGAAACTGCCACTATGTCATGACAGAATGGTATGAGACAGATAAACTGTGAAAAAATTTAGATCCTCTGCCTTCTCCCAGAGCTCCCAGTGCTATCGAGAAACAATTAATCAAAGCCAGGAGGCGGGTCTTAGCGCTGTCAATCACCGTCTGTGTGGCGCTGCTCATCTGCCCCCTCCCTCCCCCCTTGCTCTCTGCTATGCTGCAGCTAGCAGAGGTTCGGCTAGTTAGCATGGCCACCAATGACGACGGATAAAAGGTTTTCCTGTAACGGTAAGTTGTTTCTCCATCATTAGCACATTTAGCAGCAAGTAAATTAGGTTGATTGACAGCACTAAGACCTTCCTCCTGGCTCTGATTGGTTGGTTTTAGTCAGAACAATTTGGGAGAGGTGCATTTCTTTAGATGGCAATAGTAGCTCAGGGAGGAGCTGGAGGAGATCGATCTTTTCACAGATTATCTGTCTCATAACATGCTGTCACGACATGGTGACAGTTTTAACAAATATGTAAAAAACACACTTTTTTTAATAAAAGTTACATACTGCAGCTTTAAGTGGTTAATGAACTCACTTCCTACTTTGTGTTTGTTTGCTTCAGTTTAGCTTTTGCTGTTGAGAAGATATCTAAGTGTGAAACTTTGGAATGTAATGAGACAATAATGCTCATAAAATGTGCCTCAGAACTTAATGCAGCACAGCATTATCAATTATAAATCTATTACCAATACACCTTCTAACACATAGCTACAGCACAGTGAAACATCTGCAAGTTACTGTCTATACACAGCATGTTGGCCAATTCTACAACAACACACAAGCAGCAATTAAGTCAGGGACATTTATTGACTTGATCACTCAATACCAGCTTAAAATTCTATGAAATATAATTGAAATACCAGACAAGAGAAATATTTTGCTCTGTTGTAAAGTGTTCTCATCAGTAAGGGCTTGCAGTGATTCACATTTCTAGAGTTATGCTATATAAGAAGCACCTGTTCTGTCCCTCTTAGTCACTCTCCTCCTCTGCCTTCCTTCCAGATTTCCATCTCTGCAATGATGCTGTGCTAAAGCTTTATTAATGTTGCGTTTACCACAGGAAGACAAGCCTTGTGATAGTCGATAGGTGTGTGGTAACATGACTCTGTCAACCTCCATGACCTCTCATACACATACTTTAATTTGCTTCGATTCACACACACAGGCATTTGTGTGCTGCTGGATGTTATTTGAAGGAACATCAGTTTCTGTGAAAGATAATAGCCCTGCAGCTGGGAACCAGCAGTCACAATGAGCCCTGCAATCATTAGAAGATGGGGGTAGGATATCAGTTGGTAGGAGCTGCCCTGTGTTTGGGAAGTCACTGGACTGAAATCAGTTAAAACAATTCCACATTTAAAAAAATGAGAGTCATTTAGGAAATTCCAGCTCATTTACCGTCTCCACATGATCATTTTAGCAAAAAGAAGACAGAGTTACAACTTTAAGATGTGTTAAAGCTCTGTTTAGATACAAACATAGCATCAAAGAAAGTTTCTCTTTGTGAAAGTCATCCAACCCCATCTAAGAAATGTCCTTTTGTGTTTCCTCTATTGTTTATCCAAATTTACGAGTATTTCATTGCAGCTATATTCATAAGCCAACTTGTTTTTGCGTATTTTTTTATTTCTAACAACTGAGTGTACACATAAGAATGTGCCAACATTATTGAAAGCCATCTACAGTTTTACATTCAAATGATTTTATTATAAAACTGAATTATTAAAAAAAAAAAAAAAAAAACATATATTCTGGAAAAAAAAAAATCAAAAAGGAGGACCACAGAGTGTGTTCCAACTACCGGGGAATCACACTCTTAAGCCTCCCTGGTAAGGTCCATTCAGGGGTTCTGGACAGGAGGGTTGGTCGGATAGTTGAACCTCAGATTCAGGAAAAGCAGTTCACAAAAATGTCCTACTGTCACAAAACATATAACTGGCAATGGGTACAGCTGCATTTCTAACGTTCTTCTTAAGTTTAAGTGAGCACTGTTGGAGCCTTAATTTGGAAGTGGAAAAGCCATAATTTCACTCCCTGATAAGAATTCTGACAGAAAAGTCAAAACAATAATCAACAGAGTTGTCCAAGAGCCAAGGAACGCTCTCAGAGCACTTCAGGTATGGTATTTTTCATGAAAACAACAAGGACTTCACTCAACCACCATAACCTCTGTTACTAGGCAGCCTTTATAGTGTCTGGATTTCCAGTGAGAAAGATTTAAGGCAGAGTAAGGTGGAAGCAGCATCAGGTTTATTCAGATGCAGCACCATTCAGCTTAACAGCATCAAGAACTCCCCTCAAAAGACACAATTGCAGCCTTAAATAGTCACAGCTGATAAAGGACTAAACCATTCTTTACAGGGAAATTTACCAATTTACAACTTCCATCTATAACATACATTTTATCAAATACAAATATATACACATATTCCCATTTACTTTTTATAAAGATTTTATATTTTAGACTTACAGCTAAGCACCATAAAACACCGTAAAACTATGTGCAAAAATTCCCCCCACTTTTGCATGGTGTCTCCCGGAACCTATAAATGGTGTCTGCACCTATGGCGACATATTTGCTCAAACACCCTGGAGACGACACAGAAAAGACAGGTAAGTCACTACCTCATAGCACCACAGCACTTCTCTTGCACTCACACTCTTAACAGATTTTACACAAACATTTGCTTAAGTTTCAAAACAGTAGCCCACATTTGCTCTGAATAATAATTCTTTTCTTCTTATGGACAACCACCCCACTTCTTTATGAGGAGCAGCTGTGCAAGAGCCTTGAACAAAAGGCTACATGCTAATTATTAAAATACTCAATAAATATTCAATAGTTAAAACTTCGTGTGCAAATGGTTCTTTATACGCAAATCCATGGTTAAAGTCCAGTGCTAAATAAAGTGCTTGTTAAAGCGCTTTTAATAAATGCAAAGGTGCTCTTAAAGTGCTATACAGATTATTTTTATACAAAAATAGTTCCAGTAATGAGGACCTCTTCATTGCAACCTCAATGCGCATGACTCCCCTGTTGAAGTAAAAGCATGCTGCTCAGGGTTTCCTGTAGAAGATTTAAACAAGTTGATGAAATATTTTTAGAATATATTCTGGTTAGATCAGACCCAAGCTGAACTCTTTAGATGTCATTTCACACATTTTTTAGGAGAAAGAATGATTCTACATGCCACTGCAAAAATACCACGGCAAGTGAAGTTGTCAAGTAGGAACATCATGGTTTGGGCTGACTTCAAGTATATTGTTCTGGTTTACTTCATGTACAAATATACTAGGACATTCTTGATAAGAATGTCAAGATTACATGAGTGTGGATTTCCAAGCAAGGCAAAAGTCCCAAAAACACAGCTAAAATAAATCTCAACTGGTTTCACAGAATGTAAAAGTGCTAGAATGGCCTGGTAAACCACCTGACCCTTGGATCCTTCATGATTTGAAGACAGTTTGTACTGAGGAGGTAAAAATCCCACCTGTGCAATTCACATGACTATTTTCTCTATAGGAAAAATGCATTTTTTATTTCCTAAACACTTTCTCACAATTAAAATAAACTTATGTAAAAAAAAAAAAAAAAAAAAGTCTGCTTTTCCCCAGTGAAATGGTGGCTTCATGTATTACTATGCCAGATCAGATGGAAATTATTCACACCCCTGGTAGATTTAAAATATGTTCATTCTACCATTTGTGGAAGAATTCATTCATGGAAACAGCAAAACTTTTTCCAAATTAGATTAAAATAATGTACACAGAAACAATGGAACGATGGATAAACAATGTAAATCCTTCTAAACAGAGGATGATTACTTTTGAAATAAAGAAAAGTTTTGATTTACATTAAAAAATGCCTTTAGAAAATTATTTGAACTCCAAAATTTGAAATAAATTTTTTTTTTTTTAAATCAGGTCATTATAGCGATCAAATCATAGACATAATAGCCGATCAGCTCTTTGCATGTTTTCGTGAGTGTTTTATCAATTTCCTTTGGTGAACTGGTTCAATTCTTTGAGGTTTGAAGGCCTCCTTACCATCACCCTGATTTTTAGCTACCTCCACAGATTATCCAGACTTGCTTGTACAGTACAGCTAACAGCTAACAGCTAACGTCATTATAATAGCAACAACTTTAAGGAGTGAGTGCTGCCCTGCAAATTCCCAACTTGGTCGATGTGCAGAGACCAGGCAACAGTGGGCTGGCAGGACGAGAAGAGTGTGTGTAGAGGGGCGGGGCCAAGGGCGGACTTGCTAGGTCAGGCTTGAAACCCGTTGACAACTGCCTGCAGTTCTAGTTTTTGTTACTATTTTGTCCCCTGTGATTACTGATTGTTTTCTATGACAATGTTCATTTTTTTTTCTTTCTGTATCCTTGTTCATTTGTCCAATGAGATCAAAGTGGTTAAACTTTGGTTTAAGATGCAAATATCAAGAAATTATTACAAGGACAGCTCAACTTTACTTCAGCTGCAACAAACTTAGTGTATCTAATGGCAGGTATGAAGAAGATTGAATGCTGAAACTGAAGGAAAAGTGCTATAAGGAAGTAGGGGTTTGAGGGTATCCACATGTATGGAACATGGTTGTTGCACCTCCAACAGATTTGGTTTTTATTTGGAGTCCAAATGACATTATGGAAAACATTTGTCATGCTACATTAAGGTTTAATTTTTTAATGTCACAAAGCAAAGAAAAGCAAAGTAAGAATTCAGGGACACATCGTCTTACCTAAACCTAAACATGTACGCTGCATTCAGTAAAGCTGCTGAAATTTAAATGGTGATTCTGTTTACATACTGTTACCCCAACTTGATTCAGCATGAATCAAAGAGTAAATGTTAGACGATATAAAATGAAGCCCAGATGTAAATTCAACCTGGAAGACTCTTCCCAGCCTCACCTGCATCATCCAATCACTGCGTAATGCGCCTGAGCTGCAGCCCATCAGCTTCAGACCACACCGTAGCCAATTATCGTGAAAGTCTCAGCTTATAAGGCTCTCCATCCATGGTTCCATCTGCTTCCCTGTTGAGCTACAACCCACCTCCGCCCCTTCTCCACCCTCGTTCTCTCACAGCTCCATCAGGCTTCCTTCCTTCAGCCTCCACTCCACCACCAAGACATCCCTAATCCTGAACTGCCCTTCCATGCTCATTGCAATTCACAGCGCATTCGTCTTCTGCCAGGGCCTGAGCGCCAAAAACTTTATTCACTCATGTCAATAAAACCTTCTAATTGCTGCTATGTCTTTGTGTGAGTCTCTCCAGGTTGAATTACTTTGTTTCTTTTGGTTCTTGCTTTTGTCAAGCATTGATGTTTCTGAAGACACACTTACATACTGGTGGAGGTCCTTTTCTTTGCAACAAAATGCCTTTTTTCTCATAGCTTCATATATCATCATTATAGAAAACCATCCCCTTTAGATTGAATTTGTAGATATTTAAGGTGATATCTTTGAAAAAAATGACAATTACTGTACTGCTAATATTTAAAATAATATTCCAGATCAACTGTTGCAGTCTAAACATGCATGTGTTATATGAATATTTCAGTTCAAATAACTTTATTTGTCTCTGAGAGGCAATTTCAAGGAACATGAGTAGTACAAATGGACTCAAAAGTCAAGAACTCAAACAATAGAATTAATCAAATTCACACACACTAAAATATATAAATATATGTCAGTAGTAAAAGGTGTAGTGCAATAAGCAGGAGAAGGGAAAAAGTATTTGTACATTTAAGCAATAAATTTGAAATGACTTTATTCTCCTGCAATTAGTGAGCTTAGTTATCAGTTGAGAACAGAATTACATGCCAGTTGAATGTAAAACTAACAAAACGTGTTCTTCCAGAAGACTGAGTGATGCTGCTTGACGACAACAACAATGGGTCAGCTTCAAGCAAATCAACATCAACACCTGTCTCAGTTTGGAATATTAAGTGATAGCTTATAGCTGCTCCTATGCAGCCTTTTGTCATTGCTAGAGATTTACTAATATACTGGGATTATGTGTTGATTGCTGAACTCATGTATTCAGGAGGAAGGCACCTTTTTGTTGCTTCTTCGTGTTTTTTGTTTTCTTTTGTATGAAATGCATCATTTTTAATGTCTAAAATATATGAATGACAAATTTTAATTATGATCAAACATGTTTTGTTGCTGACGGTGATCAATACAGTTGCGAAAAAAGAAAGTACATCCTCCTCTAGAGCTGGGGTTTAAACACAAAGATATAAACATCTTGTGATAATATAATTGAAATCTAACCTCAAATAAGGCAAGCCAAGTTTATTTGTATAGCAAATTTCAGCACAAGTGAAAATCAAAATGCTTTACATGATCAAAAATAAAATTAAACAACAAGCAAGCAAGAAACATCACTTTGTAGTGGATTAATAAAGTAAAGTAATATCAAGTTGGAATACAGACTAAAATCGATGATGATCCAGTTATTATTCAATGGCAACTCTAAACAAATGGGTTTTAAGAACTCTGAGTTTCAGGATATTTGCTGTTTTCTGAAAGTTTGTTCCACATCAGTGGAGCATAGAAACTGAAGGCTGGTTCTTCATGTTTGGTTCTGATTTCAGGGATGTAGAGTAGAATAAAACCAGTAGACTTGAGTGGTTTAGACGGTTGGTCAATCGATCCACACCGGAAACGACTAGCTGTGTGGTTGTGATACAGCAAACATGAAGGATCAGCTACTCGCATTCAAAGCCAGATATCATTTAAAATGTTTGGAGATCCATGGATTGACTCGGCATTGAATGCGAAGCACAGACTGAACATCAGCATCCACAACTTGAAGGAGAAATTTACAAAAGAAAGACTTGATTAATACAACCTGCTTCTTTTCCAAACAGGAACTGGCATTTCATGACAATGATGAAACTCCAAGGTTACACTTATTGGAGGATGTAAAGCGCCGTTTACCAAGAGCGCCACCAACCAGATGGACGTCCAACTCTCGACTGTTGCAAACAATAAGCATGAATCATCTGATCTGGATGCTATTTTTTGCCATTAGGAGTGAAAATCTTGACAGTTGGATAATGAAACTAATGATGGCTGATGGATATGATCAATGGCTGTAAAAAGTGTCAACATGCTTTTTAATGATGGAAGAATTTCACTGAAACTGAACTTTTTAGAGTGCTGCAAAACAAAGTGTTAGAAAATTGTCTGTGTTCAGCAGCTCCAGTTGTTTCACAGACGTTTGACACAGTCTACCAGCAATTTGAGCAAAAAATGGAGGTAAACACTTTTGGTAGAGATGAGAGAAACTGGACATATTGCAGAATTATGGAAAACATTAGTGTTTAGATGAAAGCTTGCTTTAATCATTTTGGTGGGCTAGTTTTCCTTGGTTTGGTGGACTGAACTATATTTTTTGAAATGTCATAATTTAATGATACCAAGCTGCAGAGCCTGTCCAAATATGCAAAGTTCTTTGACTCTGTCAGACATAAGGCTGATCTCTTCCCAAACTGTAAGGAATGAATGTAAATCTTATGGACAACTTCTCACCTTTTTGGCCCAGAAGGATCTGATATAAACTGTTCCTGAGGTGACTAAGTTACACAACCAGCTACAACAGCATCGGTGGAAGGGTCATTCTGTGCATTGAAAAGACTGAAAACATTCTGTCAGAGTAGAACCGATCCAGGACGACTCTTCTCCTTGGAGAATTAGCTCATTCAGGCATCCAGACTTTTAAAAATGAAGGCAAACAATGACCATTTTTACAACAATGACAGAAATGTTCATGGAGGACAGGCGCATAGACTTCATATACAAATACATTTAAGATCATGATTTTCAATTTTAATTAAAAAAAAGAGAGATCATCCCAAACAAGTGGAAAAAAAGTCTGATTTGACACCATATAAAATAGTCTTGTTTTTCTTGCTATTGTATTGTTGAACTGCACGGAATCATAAAAGCACATATAAAACCTTTTAAAACAACTAAATATTATAATTAAGGTCAAAATTGAATTGTAAGCTCCTATTTTGGGTTCATATAGTTGTAAGTTCATCGCCAGAGGAGTCATTGACTCACCAGTCATGAACCTCACCGCACCAATATTTAATAAGGTAAGATAAAATCATGCAGCCAAGTGTCAGTGAAGTAGAGATATGTTCCAGTGAAGCATTAAGCACACACACACACACACACACACACACACACACACACACACACACACACATCAGACCAGACCTCCTGAGACCAAGACCAAGGTCTTGGTCTCGGAAGTTTTACGGATACATCTGACAAGAATTCTGGCAAGATCATCTTTTTTGTCAGCATGCTCATAAACTGATGTATGTACAATATTATTGTGAAAAAAGTTTAAACAGTGACCAGGAAAGCTTTAAAAAAAAAAAAAAAGAAAAATACACTCCAATAGATTTCAATCTTAAAAAAGGTCACAGATGTTTATAACGTCGACAAATATTTCAGGACATTGCTTTTTATTCACCACAAAATGCAAAAATTAATGGAAAACTGGTTAATTACTCAACCAAAACCACTTATTGGTATTAAATTAATAATGGTCATAATAAACTAATAGGTTATTAAATGCAGCCATACATTGTTACACATTCCATAAACTGAAATAATCAGCTTGCACTGCACAATAGTTGTATGATAAATTAAAAACAGTGAGATTAGGCTGATAAATATTTGTCATATTTTAAAAAAATCTGAATAAAAGCAATTCATCAGAGTATCAGATGTTAAAACACACATATGCTGGAGGTATTAATAAATTATTAGACATTTTAACATTAATATTAGTCCATGCAGGCACACAGATTGCCTCGGGGGGATTCCAAAACCATGAGAGCCAACAGAATCCAACATGGATGACGCAGGGACAACAGATTGCAGGAGCCAGTTGGGAATATTTTCTCTAACATTGATTATGACCATAAAATATCGACGGTAAGATTGAATTGAAGTTTTTGGCTTGATGAAATGAGCTATATTTTCACTCTTCATCGGCTGCTGGTTAAATTTTGCAGTAGAGCAGTGATGCAGGTTTAGCGTCTATTTACATTATTATTATTATTATTATTATCATTATTATTCAGCTGCTTAGTGTTGAAACTGGGTGGTGTTGTGCATATTCTTGATGTGAAGTTAACAGGAGGAGGTGAAGATAAAAGGGAGTTAAGTTTTCGTCATTTTGACAAAAACTGTTGAGTCTCGAACCGGTCTTGACCCAGTTTGTCAAACGAGACCAAGACTGGGAAAAAACAGCTTGAGCCCGGTCTCCAGACTTCCCTCCCTGGATAAACGTAAAGAGCATGACTTTGGACTGTTACAGTAAGTCAGAGTATCGGGTGAGAACCCACATATGCATGGAGAGAACATGCAGACTCCATGCCAGAAGGCCCTGGTCAGAATGTGAACCTTCCTGGCTGCAAGGAAACACTGTTAATGACTGCTTCCTAGACACTCCACTTAAAAGTTACTGCAAAAAAAAAAAAAAAAAAAAAAAAAAAAGTTCTAAATTCAAGGGTATTTTTCTGGGATAAGTTTCTACCTTGTTAATTTTTTTTTTTTTTTTTTTGCCCTGGTAAATGCAGTGAACATGCAGGGAAGTAAAAATGGCCTCAGAAAAACTCCTCAAGTTCTTGGTAAATGTTGTTTTGTGAGGATATGCCTGTTGTTCCTGTTTTATATTTAGTTGTCTAGTTCTTTTTCTGCACAGTGTTCTTTTTATGTCTGGTTATTTTCTGTTTCTACATCTTTTAGGTTTGTATTTTAAGTCAGTATTTTTAGAGGAGTTTTTTTGCTTGTTTGTTTTACCATTTAATTCTCTCTGTTTCAGCCTTCCGGTCCAACTCAGCTGCTTTCATTTAGTAGTTTGTCTCATCTGGTATCTTCTCTCCATTCTAGGAATGATCTTTCCTCAGTATATCAAGCTCATGTTTGATTCACCTCGGTGATAATTGCTTCCGTGATCTTCTCCCATGCAACTGCCCTCATCATTTTGGATCATGTCTCTGCTCAGGACTTTAAGTGAGTTGATTAAACTCCTCTCTGTTTTTTCAAAAATCAAACATGAACCAAAGAATATTGGAGAAACCTGTCAAGGATGTACAGAGTTGTGATATAACTAAACAGGGACTGAATAAAAATATCCAAGATGAAGTAGTAAATGCACATTATCATTAAAGCTCATCTGTCCTGTTCCTGCCATGTTTCATTCAGTTCCTCTACTTTCTACCCCTCCCTTGCCTGCTGATTAGCTGATTGTTCTCACCTGTGCTGCTGCCTACATAAGCTCCTGCTCTGCACTCCCTCAGTGTGAGATCATGTGTTGCTAATTCCTGGGCTAGCCGGGGCATGGCTGGCTGTGTTCATGGCCTGGGCCTCCTTTACTCCTTTTGAGCATCTGACCCCTGGCTCTCATTTCTGATTTCAACCTCATGGACTCTGGACCTTGACCTGCCAACTGTCTCTCATGGTGACGGATCTGGACTGATTATTTAATCAGAGTGAAACCTGCCTTCTGTTAGAGTTGTAACTGCCTCACCTTATTAAAGTTTTGGAGTAAGTATTATGTCATTTTCTGGCCATATCAAAATTGGTTTCCTTTGCAAAACTGAAATGGAAACACTTTTTTTTCACATCACATGATCAACAATCAGATGCTGCCACTGGTGCAATCCATGAAGAAGATGACAACAGAACAGGAAGTACTTGGAGGATCATGCCACGGCTTTTTTTTTTTTTTTTTTTTTTTTTTTTTTTTTTTTTTTTTTTTTTTTTTTTTTTTTTTTTTTTTTTTTTTGTGTTTAGCGAAAAATCAACAAAGATTTCTGCACCTTTTGTAATAGAAACACAGCTAATGATTGCAAGTATTTGTTTTAAACTGTAGAAAGCAACATGTTCAATAGTCATAAAACTGAAAATGATGAGGAGGAGATCTCTGGATAAACTGCAGCCTTACCTTCAGCCTGGAATAGATTGCATTTAAACTGAACAGACAAGAAGCTTCTCCTCACACTCAGGGGTACACGAATCTTTACTGCTCTACACAGGAAAGAGAATGGGAAAAAATAAAAACATTCTCCTGGCTAGTGAGTGTAAAAATATTTGAGCACCTCATTAAGTTATTAAATCAAGTGCCATATTTAAAAACTGCTTCATTCCAACTGTGCTTACTATATTTCATGCCTTACTATTTGACAAAGTCAGTTTTGTCATGCTTGTTTTTCTGCTGCTGTGATCAGAATAGCAATGATGATTCTGCTTCATCGCAAATACAGAAAGAGAGACGGTGTACATCTCTGCCAAACAACTGTATAATGGGGCTGGTTAGAGGCACAGACACCTGGATATGGCTTGAGTCTAAAATGGTCTCAGGTGAATCATTTATTCAGTTGTAGTCACAGAGTCCTCCTGTAAATATTTCACAGATCAAGACTTGAAAGCACATTAAGGTCAAAGATCTCAAGACTTGTAAGTTATTACATCCTTCCTTCTGGTAGAACTTTCAAACAAAGTGTACCCTCCCCTCGGTACTCTGTAGTGTTATGCACCAGAAAACAGAGTTTGAGTATTTCTGCACATGACGGGACCATAAATTGTACTGAAAGTCTTTGGTGTATAGTGGAAAAGGGAGTAGTGAAACTACATCCGCTTTGATCCACCTGTACTGTCTCACAAATTGTCTCTGTCAAGTAGTCACTGTTCCAGATGATTGTGGAGGCCTCTGTCTTTTTTTTTTTTTTTTTTTTTTGGGGGGGGGGGTTCTGAGATAAATTAAATGAACTTGACAAATGAAAAAACATGATCCTCCCAGTCCTGCCTGCTTTGCCCAGATTACAGGCTCTGAATAAAGGGTTTATACATTGAGAGAAAAAAACAAAACTGCCCTGCTTTGTCAAGAGGATGTCTTGCAGTGTAAGTGTATACATCCCTGACAGTCACAACAAAGTAAACATTTTTTCACACGAAAATCTCTTTACACATTGGAAGTGTAGCAAAGGGTTAAGCATGATAAAAATCTCCAGATTTTGAAGGAAATGCATTGAGGTGTCGTCTGTAGCTTAGCAACAACTGGATAAATGACATCACTGACAGGACAGGCAATCCCTGACAGGGGAATGTAAACAGTTGCACTGGTGTACCCCCTTGGTAGGTATTATAGACAGAAATGAATAGCTAAGAGGTCAATATCCAGGTTAGAGAAATAATATTTCAAAGTAGCACATCCTGGATTACATCCTTTGTCTTTAAGTATTCAAGAATCAACCTCCTTTGCTTCTGTTACAGAACTTCTAAACTTTGTCTGCTATAGTCAAAGACAGCCAAGCAGAGAAACAATTGAATCTTGATGTGATCCTGCAGCAATGTTTCAGTGAAAGAAAAAAATACCACATTGCCAATAATCTGGTGTTGATTGACTACAACTGAGGTCAGATTAGGTCTTGTTCTTTCACACACTTGCAAACTCATGTCTTTACCCTTGCTTATACTAAGAAATCTTTGCAAACTGGTGTTGTAGACTGCCCAAATCTAGTGTAGTTCAGATTGATGCAGACATTTTCTAACTGGGATTATAATCATTTTAAAGGGGTAGTGACATCACTGTATAAACTATTTCATGTAGTTGATATTGCTGCATATAATTCTCCAAAGAATTTCATTTTAAAAAATGTCACCTTTTTGTAGGGGGTTGTTTTGGCAGGCCAGATTTCCCTCGGTAAAAGGGTCGGGGACGGTAATGATATGTGGCTCTACCTGGTTGACTTCACTCTGATTGGCTACAATCATGTTTGGGAAACTCTTCAGTAAAATGCGCTGAACATCGTCTCAAATTGATGTTATAACTGCATGGTACGTCTCCATAACTGAATTTCAGCCACTCTTCTTTGGTTCTCTCTTCCTTCGGGAGTAAATGGAAACTTCCATTCGTTTTTGAGCTCCTGGGACATAACCGCTCTGCTCTTTAGTAGCCATCCTCTTCTCAAGGGGAGCAGCCAGACATGTTAGCGTGACTTAGCCCTTAAATTAGGCGGTGTATCAGCTGGAGGGAGGAGGGAAGTGGAGGGGGAAGGCTGTCTGCTTGATAGTGTGCTCTAATTGGAGAATATGAATTACGTAGAAAGACAACCTGTTCTCTGATTCGTTCGTTTTTGAGCAAAGAAACTAAGCTGACCACCGGTTATTGATACCAACTCTTGACATTCACACAGTCTCATGAGTTCACAATAGATCATATTATACCCTCAAAACCACAGAAAAATGAAATTTGTTATGTCCCCTTTAACAGAGGAAATGTATTCAGTACTGTTGAATATTTTTACCAAGTGGAAACATATACAGTTGTATTGAATAAATCAGAATACTATTGAAAAGTTACTTTATTTCAGAAGCTCAATTCACTACGTGAAACACATTATATAGGTGACAGTAACACATGAGGTGGGTTGTTGGGTCGAACCCCTGCTCCATCTATCTCAGTCATTGTGTCCTTGGGCTAGACACTTCACCTGTCTTGCCTGCTGGTGGTGGTCAGAGGGGCCAGTGTCATCAATTGTATGGCAGCCTTGCTTCTGTCAGTCTGCCCCCAAACAGCTGTGGCTACAATGTAACTTACTACCTTCACAGTGTAAATGTGTGTGAATGGGTGAATGACTCAATGTACTGTAAAGTGCTTTGGAGTCATCGGACTTGATAAAGCAAGACAAATGCAGGGCATTTTTCATAGAATAATTATTTGTGATGATTTTCCACATACAGTTAATGTTAACATGACATTTAAGATTAGAATGTTACATCCAAACAAAAAAACAAAACAAAAAAAAAACCAAAAACCTTTTTAACCTAAAAATGTGGGCCTGATGAGAAGTATCTTTTTTTCCTAAGTAATCAGATATAGCTCAATAGTTCGTATTTAGCTTTTTAGAAAACTGACATTCAGCACACTTTGTGGATGATTTTATGTACCTTGGTGAGAAGAGAGGAAAGGAAAACTCAGGTTAACTGAGTAAGCTAATGTTGCATGATTAAAATGACTCTTTATCACTCAATGACATTATTAAACCCTGTTTATAACACAAGCCTATCAGCCTGTTTGCACCTAAGCAGTTTGAATGAACAAATCCTGCAAAACATAGTGAAACAGACAATCAAAAACAATAATTAAATTGTTCATCCTAAGCTCTGCCCAGACACACCTCTTACTTGAATTATCCCTAAGAACCAGGGAATTTCCGATGAATGAGGGAAGCCTGCATGGTCAGAGTGGCTTATGCAGCATCAGTTGGGAAAATAAGGGAAATGTTAGGCTGGCGGCAGGGCAATGTGTGGGATCATGGTTCCTCCTCCTCTCAGCTGCGGGTGCTGCTCTTGGTCCTGGGGCAGAAGTAAAATTGAAATTGACTACTATGATGGGTAAAAATGCAGTTGTAAGTAGTGGAAGGGTGCCTGATCTCCTAGTGAGAGGTTATAACTCAGCCACTGTCATAAAGCTCCCCACCACATTCTCAAAGGATTCATACCTGCTAACAGAGAACACAGACCCACATGTGAAACAGCCAAAAGGTGGAGTAATTTGTTGCCTATTGTAGACGAGGTCCCTCCACTCCTCAGCTGTGAAGTAAGTCTCCTCATAGGTTATACTTGTCCTAAAGCTCTCGCACCTGAACAAGTAATTTTAGGCAAAGACAATGAGCCCTATGCTATTCGCACCGATTTAGGATGGAGCATAGTTGACAACTCAGCACCTTACAATGAAACAGATATGGCCAACAGTCTCTGAGACTGAGTCAGAGTTAAAGAAATCCCTCCTTCCACTCCAGCAGATGCAATATGTGCTTTGGAAAGAGATTTCAGAGACTGACAAAAATGAAAGGACTGTGTCACAGGAGGATTTAATATTCCTTCAAAAACCCAAGCAAGGCACAACACAAACTAAAAAGGGACATTACGAAATGCCATTGCCATTTAGAGAAAAGCCACAAATGCCAGATAATAGACAATTCGCTGAAAGCAGACTAAACCAGCTCAAACGCAAATTCATAAAAGATGAAAAATACAAGGAGGATTACATTAAATAAATGAGTGACATAACTGAAAAGGGTGATGCAGAAAAGACATGATATTGGACCATCTGGTGAGACATGGTACATACCGCGCCATGGCATATATCATCCAAAAAAACCTGACAGGTTGCACGTAGTCTTCGACTGCTCTTCAAAGCTTAAAGGTACCTGTCTTAATAAACATTTACTAAGTGGCCCCGACATGATCAACAGTCTAACGGGTGTTCTCATATGGTTTAGACTGCACCAAATAGCTCTGATGTGTGACATTGAAAAAATGTTTCACCAGTTCCAAGTGAAAGAAAATGATCGCAACTACTTACACTTCTTATAGTGGAAAGGAGACATAAACAGCCAACCGCAAGCATATAGGATGACTGTACATCTCTCTGGCGCTGTTTCATTACCAGGTTGGGTGAACTATGGTCTCAAACATTTAGCCAAAAGGAACAGCCTTAATTATCCTATAGGCTCACAATTCATAGCCAGAGACTTCTAGGTAGATGATGGAGTCACCAGCACAGAGACAGTGAAAGACACTATACAGCTGGCAAAGGAAGCATGTGAACTGTGTGCAAAGGGTGGATTAAGGTTACACAAGTTTGTGTCAAATACTGACGTTCTGAACAGTATTCCAACTTCAGAGCATGCAACAGATGCAAAAACAAAGGACTTGACATTTAAAGAAACACAGACAGAAAGAGCACTTGGCATTTATTGGAATGTGGAGAAAGATTGCTTCACATTCAACATCACATTAAAAGACCAACCACCAACCAGGCAAAGTTCTCATCCTGGTCCCATACCATTAGCACAGTAGCATATCTCAGACGATACCTTCTCAAAGACAAATCAAACACACTCACCAATGTAACTGGTGAGTGACAAAATGCCAAAACTGTGATTATCAAAGATTTACAAAGACAAGTTTATCAAAACGAAATGCATACACTAAACAAAGACAAACAACTACCAAATAATAACAAAATGCACAGCTTGGATGTTTTCTCGTACAAGGACAATGTGCTCAAAGTGGGAGGAAGGCTACGATATTCATCTCTTCCTAGTTCATTCAAACATCCAACAATCATTTCCAGAGAACATCACATTGCAAAACTGATAATTCCCCAAAGTCACAAAAGGGTCAATTATCAAGGAAAAGTCTTCACAATGAGTGAAATACGATCCAGTGGCTACTGGATCTCAAGGTTAAGCCCAATGGTTGGATCTTACATTCACCAGTGTGTGTTTTGTCGAAAACAAAAGGAGACCTGTGGAAGGACAAAAAATGAGAGACCTACCCACAGAGAGAATTGAACATTCTTTACCCTTCCCATACTGTGGTGTGGATGATTTCGGCCCCTCCCTGACCAAACAAGTACAAAAAGAATATAAAAGATATGGCCTTCTTTTCACATGTTTCTATTCATGTGCAGTTCATGTTGAAATGTTAGAGGACCTATCAATGGATACTTTTATAAACTGACTCAGCTGCTTTATCACTTTAAGAGGCTCTGTCTGTCTTGTCTTGTCAGACAAATAAAATGTGATCAGGGTACTAACTTCATAGGTGCCAAAAGGGAACTGAATGCAGCCCAAATTGGAATGGACATTGACAGACTGACAACCTTCTTAGCAGAAAAACAATGCAACTTCGTCCTAAAGACACCTCATGCTAGTCACGCAGGTGGAGTATGGGAGCGACAGATAAGGACTGTGAGAAACATTCTAAATGCAACATTGGTTCTCACACCAGGTCAACTCACTGATTCTTCACTTAGAATCTTATTGTATGAAGAAGCTGCAATAGTAAACAGCCACCCGCTATCAACAGACAATCTCAATGATCCACACAGTTTGGAGCCACGAACTCCAAATCATCTGATCACAATGAAAGCCTCAACTCCTCAACCTCCTCCCGGACAGTTTGTTAGAGAGGACGAAAACGGTGGTGTCATATACAGTATTTACTTGAACAGTTCTGGAGGAGATCGAAGCAGGAGTATCTTCAGAACATTATGGCCATACAAAGATGGAGTACACCTAAAAGGAACATGCAAATAGGAGACATAGTTATGGACAAAGAGGAAACGCAACCACAATCCCCGTGGAAACTTGGACGAATCCTGGACACTATAAAAGATACCGATGGACTTCTCAGAAAGGTTAAATTAGCTTTTGCAGATATAAATCTTACCAAAAGAGATCAAGGTGTGAATAAGATGTCTGTCGTAGAACGTCCAGTTCATAGGTTAGTTCTGCTGCTAGAAGACTGTGACCAGTAAATTCACACTGTTTAAGTGTATTCACTTATTGTAAGTTACAGTTATAACATGTTTATATTTATTTATTAGATTATTATTGTTGTGGTTAAGTATCCTGAAGAAATTATTTGTATTTTATATGTTTAACAGAAAATAATTTGGTGGGAGTGTAAAGGCCAACTGAGTAAAGTTACCTTGTTTACTGTAACTGCCATTGAGGTTATTTGCCTTTATTTTGGTAACATTCTCATGAACGTTGCTATGGTAATGGAATGCGCAGTGCTACATGAAAAGGTTAACCGCAATACACAGAAAAAGTTAACAGCAAAACCGAAAAAGGATAAAAAGTAACTCAGTTTTAGCTTCAGTCGATAGAATGACTCAGCCAATCACCTGAATGGAATCCAATTGAAAAATTAATGGAAAGAACTAAAAATCAGGGGTCATAGAAGAGGCCCATGGAACCTTCAAGATTTAAAGGCTGTATCTGAAGAAGAATGGGCCAAAATCACAGCTAAACAATGCTTGCGACTAGCTTCTCTATACAGAAGGTGTCTTGAAGCTGTCATTACCAACAATGCCTTTTGCACAAAGTATTAAATAAATATTAGTAAGTGTGTTCAGTTATTTTCCCCTCTGTTGTTTTACACTATTACACATAACTTAATTTCTGAACCTTTTTGTTTTTGGTTTCTTTCTATGTATGGATTTGTTGGGTTGTTAACATATTTCATGTCAATAGCACCTTTAGAGATAGAGACATGTGTACTATGAAAAATTGTGATGTGTTTAATACATTTATTTTACCTGCTGAATCAAAGTTGTAAGACTTCTAACAAAATATTTTATTAGAAGGGAAGTAGAGTTTAGATATCTGCAGTATCATTATACATCACAAAACAAATTAACTATAGAACAGTTTCTTTAACAGTTGTTTGAGCATTCTATGATCAAGATATACAACAGTCTGGAAAATTTCTTTCTGAGGGAAGAAAATCCCCCAGATTAAACTTGAAGGGTATTTTACAAATTCTGACAAGGCAATATGAGTACAGCTCATCACCCTGGTTTTCTGCTGCTAACAAACAAACAAACCAAAGCAACTACATTGCTTCAGAGAAGGCAATAACAGATAATTAGATGAGTGGGAGTCTTATAAACAAGAAGATTAAAGGTCTTTCAAATAAGGGAACACTTTTGCTGCCGTCATCTGTTGATTGAAGTAATTACTTGTCAAAGGCACCCATTATGTAAATTTAAATGGCTCTATTCAGTATTGACCAGTTATGGATGGAAACATGATGCAAGGCAAGGCACTGGAAAAGTGGCTCTGAGTTGCCTAAACTAGGATATATAGCTTCAATTACTGATTTCTCTTTAGGCTAACTGAACATATAAGATATAATGTGTGACATAATTTGTTAAATATAAAATCTGAACATCTTCGTACCCCAGTGTTTACTGTGTTGGCAAGTTATGATTTGAGTAACAGTCACCGAATAAATGCCTTGTGCCAACAACAAAAAGAAAGTCAAATCCATTAAATTGATTAATAAAAACAGGTTCATTCTTCAAAATCAGAATCAGTTTTATTCAGCATATTTGTGCACACAGGTCTCAATGAAGAGATTAAAATTGTAAATAAATAAAAAAAGGAAAATATTTTTTATATTATATATATTATATTTATATTTTATTTATATATATATATATATATATATATATATATATATATATATATATATATATCTTATTATATATATATATATATCTATATATATATATCTATATATATATCTATTTATATATCTATATATATATCTCTATATATCTATATCTATCTCTATCTCTCTTCTATCTTATCTCTCTCTCTATCTCTATCTCTCTATATCTTCTCTATCTCTCTATCTATATATATATATATATATATATATATATATATATAGTGCGTTGATGGCTCTTGGTGTATGGGGGCTGGGTGCCAGGGTATGTGCCGGCTCACCCTGGTGGTTGCTTGCCGGGTCCTGGGTGCCCTGGCTCATTCGGGCCTCTGCTGGGGGTGGTGTGCCCTTGGGGCTCGGGTCTCCTTGTCCATGGCCGGATCTGCTCCAGTGTAGCGGGCTGCTGCCGGGGCCTGTGGGCTTGTCGCTGCGGCCCCCTGGGGCTTCTGCATTGTGGCTGCTGGGGCTTGCCTCTGCTGCCCTCTATGGGGGGGGGTCCGGTTGTCCCTGCAGGGGGCTCCCAGGGCTCCGTGCTTGGGGGGGGCCACTGTGTGTCTGCGGCTCCGGTCTTCCTCGTGCCGTCTGTATGTCCTGGGAGCTGGATCTGTGGGCCCTCACATCTACTATCAAATATTCATAAGGAGAAACCTTATAGACACACACACACACAAAACTATTAAAGTCTTTCATCCCTTACACAGGATAAAAATGTCCACATTTAGACCACAATAGTACTCATGAGCAGCTTAAGAGAAACAACAAAGGGCTGGAAGACATTGACCTGGGTTTTAAACTCTCCATGTCTCAGTCTAATCTAGCATCTGCAAGATCGCAATAAGTCTGATCCATGGCTTTAAGTGCTGTACTTGAAGGGTTCAGGGGCCTATCTAGACCTGCTTCCGAGAGATTACATTTCTCTTCAACTAAATTGTTTCCCATCAACAGAGCCATGAGGGTAATTTCTGGTCGGATTAAAAAAAAAAAACAAAACAAAAAAAAAAAAAAAAGTAATTGTGGATGTTTTCAGAATTCCCTCAATCCTTTGATAGAAAATAATGGTACTGATGAGCTCATACTGCAGCTGTAAAATAGCTCACTTCATATTCATTTGTCACATTTCACCTGCTATATTTAATTTATTCTTCAAGGTCTAACCTGAAGTGATTGAACATCTAGTGGCAATTGAAAAATAGCAAAGGGTTGGCAGATTAATTAAGAAAGATGAAATCAAAACCTAAATGTATATTCAAAGAATGGAATTTCAGACGTAATTTAACTGCTTTTAGTCATGTTAATATGAGAGAATATTGCACAAATCATAAAGATCAAAGCTACAATGTATACATTTCTGTTTTTAGCATAATTATGCACATTATCAAAAGTGAATATCACAAGAAATACCACAAGGAACATTTTTGTAAAAAGCTCTAGTTTAAAGAACAACTGCTGGTAAAAAAAAAAAAAAAAAAAAAATGTAGTTGCCCCAATTCTTTCAGTTCTAATTCATTTTAAAACAGTAAAGAGTCAGTTTATATCTTGGTATTACCTATGTAATGCAATAAGTTGTGAAGAAGTTGTGAAGAAGCAGTAAGGAAGTTCAAAGTCGTTCACATCATAAAAACATCAATCAAGTATACAGCAAAATCATCAAGCAAATATACATGAAAATCATCAAAATCATTAGGATCATCAGGCAAATATCATCAAAGACATATAATTCGAAAATATAGTTCAATGTTCTACTTACTACTGATCAAAGGCAGCTCTGAACAAGTGGGTTTTTAGCCTTGATTTAAATGAACTCCATGTTTCAGTTGTTTTGCGGTTTTTTTGGAGGTTTGTTCCAGATTAGAGGAGCATAAAAACTGAAAGCTGCTTCTCCATGTTTGGTTCTGGTTCTGGGCATGCAGAGCAGACCAGAACCAGAAGACCTGAGCGGTCTGGAAGTCTGACACAGTGACAACAGGTCTTTAATATATTTTGGTGCTAAGCTGTTCAGTGATTTATAAACTACCAGAAGTATTTTAAAGTCTATTCTCTGAGCTCCAGGGACCCAGTGGAAGGACTTTAGAACTGAGCTGATGTGCTCTATCTTCCTGGTCTTAGAGAGAACATGAAGCTGCGCACAGACTCTAGATCATTCCTCTTTGGTTTCAAAGATAATAACTTCAGTTTTGTTTCTGTACAGCTGGAAAAAGTTTGGCACATCCACGCATTGATTTGTTCTAAGCATCTGCTCAGTGCTTGGATGGGTTCAAAGTCACCTGGTGACATCGTAATGTAGAGCTGTGTATCATCTGCATAGTTATGGTAGCAGAATTTTCTTAAGGAAGGTTGTAGGTAGGATTTTAAGACATCAGTAGGAGGAGCTTAATTGTTTTAAAATTTAAAGTTTTCATGGTTGAGTTGGTGAAATTCACCCATTTTCTCTGCATTTGTTATGTTTGGGCATAGCATCGTCATTGGATTTGGTGTGGTTGTGCAGATTAACCCTCTAATTTTTTGATTTTTCTCTGTAAAAAAGTTGGCGAATTCATTGCAGGCCCTGGTAGAGTGGAGTTCAGGTGGTACAGTCAGAGGTGAATTTGTCAATCTGTCAACTGTGGCAAAAAAGGCACGAGCATTGTTGATGTTTCTGTTTATGGTTTCCACAAAAAACGTTCCCCTTTCATGTTTTAGTGATGAGTGATAGATTTGCAGCCTTTCTTTATAGATTTCATAGTAAACGTGAAGTCGAGTTTTATGCCATTTATGTTCAGCCCTTCGACAAAGGTTTCTTTCGTTTCTTACAAGTGGATCATTTATCCACGGAGATTTCTTCCTACCAGGCACAACCTTCACTTTAACAGGAGCAATGAAATCAATGATGTCTGAAATCTTAGAATGGAAATGATCCAATAACTCATCTACTGGGTTACACATTAGAAATGGGGTTGAGGAGTAGATTTGATCAAATGTGTTGTCTGTAAAAGTACGTTTTGTAATATCTGTTTTCCTAAGCAAGTCAACAGATATTGTACTTTCAAAAACAACAGAAAAGTGATCAGAGAGTGACAGCAATTACAGAGACCTTGGAGATATTTACTCCGTTGCTGATAATCAAATCCAGTGTGTCCTCGATTATGTGTTGGCTGTTTAACATGTTGAGTCAAACCAAAGTTTTGAAGTACATCATTCAGCTTTTTTGACTCTGTCTATTGGGTTGTCAACACGGATGTTAAAGTGTCCCATGAATATTAAACAGTCATAATCAATGCATATCATAGATGACAGCTCACTAAAATCACTGAAAAAATTTGCTACATATTTTGGGGATTACACAGAGTTAAGTGTCAGAGTTCATTTGTAGCCTTTTACTTCAGTTCCCAAATATTCAAAAGACTCAAAATTGCCCAGGGAAATCTTTTTATCGTTTAGTGAATCATGAAATATCATAGCAACCCCTCCATCTCTCTTATTATTTCTATTCTCACGTAAAAAATATAATTAGGAGGCACCAATACAGTTAGTACAGGTGTTTCATTGTTGTCATTCAACCATGTTTCTGTAAAAAACATAACATCAACATTATGCTCAGTCCTTGGTGCCGGAGTCAAGAAAGGTTCAATTGTGTCAGCTCCAGCTGCTTGTTGTCTTTTCTTTGGTGCTGGTGTTGGCGAGGGAATGTTTAGGCTCAATGCTGGCCATGCTGTATCATCTAGGTGTGGAGTCTGTCCCTTTAGATGTCTTGTCAGATCCAAACGATTTATTTTTCGGCTTAGCTGCAAGACAGTTCCAGGTGGGTGAGCTGCTTGATGAAGTGCTTGGAGGCTGTTTGTTGTTTGGAGGCAGTGGTAGAGTTTTTTAATTTCCAAAACCTGCATTGATCTTGAGATTTACCTCCAGTCGAGAAACCCTCAGTTCTATCAGTTAAAGTCTTTGTATAATATTACTAATGTCCCCGGTGTCGACCAGAGGCATCTTGCTTTCTATCTGGAGATAGAAAAAAATAGAGTTAAAGACAGTATGAAACAGGCTTTATGCCAAGGAGATGTGATCACATTAAAAGGGTAAATAGCCCATACTTATATAGCGCATTATATAGTCCAGAGGACCCCAAAGCACTTTACAATATGCTCAGTCATTCACCCATTCACATGCTCATGGTGGCAAGCAAGCTACTGGATTGTAGCCTCAGCTGCCCTGAGATGGACGGAGCTGGGGCTCGAACCACCAACCTGCCAATTACAGGACAAACTCCTACCACTGTCACCATCATCTTCCCAAAGGGAGCGGTTTCACAGTGAAAGTCCAAATTTCAGTGTAAAATTTTGCTCTATCCTGAAAAAATAATTCTCAAAGGAGTGCTGTGAAACCTAACACTCACAAGGAAAAACACAACATATAGCCTACTCACAACCAGTGCAGATCAGACCAGAGTTCCACAACCCTGGAGTCATTACTGCAAGTCTGTGCCAGTTTTTCTTCAGACAACTTTGCTTCCACTTTCTTCAACATGTCTTTCCCCTTCTGATCACTCTATTTACTCTAGAAATTTTAATAACTCTCCTCTCTTACTAAAATTCCCAGATTGCTGGGAACGCTTGCATTTACCTATCATACAAGCCTCTCGTAACGCTTAGAACCATGGACCTCTCTGTGTCATATTTTGTGATTTGTTAGGGACCCAAATGCAGTCAGAATCTGGCAGCAGGTTGCAATCAGTGAAGCACCTTAACTAACCAGAACTACAGAAAGGAACATCGGTAATGAAAAAAATCCAAACAAGAAAAAAAGAAACGGAGAGGACACAAGTGGGATTGGAGAGGGCAGGACGCATACTGGAGGATCCAACAGAGAACTGAGAAAACAGAAGGCTACGAGTGATTGCTGGCTAGAATAAAAATCTGTAAAATTAAGGTAGTTTTGTTATCTTTACATAGTTTCATTCATTTGCATTTTTAAGTTCTTTAAAATATATAAACATTTTTTTTTTACAATGCCGAGAATTTACTGTCAATATATTCAAGTAGAGGTTACTGTTTTGGTTAGGAAAATGAGAAAAAAAATGTCTCTCATAACTTGTTCCTGCTGAAGGCAGGTTTCCACTTCCTGGGGGCAGCTCTAAATCATCTCTAAAAATACATGACATTTATCTCTTGATAACTTGTACTTAATATTTCAGTTTCTTCAGTAGAATCAGTCCCATACATCCCCCCTAGCAAAACTAACACAATCAACCATGAATGTTCTATATTGAAGCAGAAATCTGCAAACATGATGTACAACACTGCAGGTATTCAGTATATTCATGCAAAGTTCATTGTAAAAGAGTAATAATTGTACTAATACACAAACTTACAGGCCTTCAAATCAATCATTTCTGTTGTGGAAAACTCTCCACATAGGGTTGTTTGTAATGTTTCTCAGAGCTTCTTGTTTTGTGCACAAAAGCTTGGAAAAAATTGTCACACCAGATGGAACCATATGATCATACGTACTGTTGATCCACCTCCTGATACATCATTAGTGACATCCCGAACACATATAAGCTCAACATTGTGAGAATCACATCTCTACTGATTACATCCAAACAATAGTAAGATGGATTCACAGGCTTGTAAAACCGTCAAGGAGCGGATAAAGACAATCGAGAATGACTGGAAGGACATAAATTTAAGGCTACATTCACGCAGGTCTTGATGATTAATTCTGATTTTTTTTTTTTTTTTTTTTTTTTTTTTTTTTGCATAGTTGTTCATACTACTAATTGAATGTGACTGCAATCAGACTGGTTTATGATCCCAAAGTGACCTCCTGCACACACTTATTTCATAATTTCATAATTATGATTTTTTTTTTTTCAGCCATTGTTTACATCCAGTTTGGCTTCTTCTGGTGCAGAATTATGATGCATGTCTCATATCAATGAGGTAAAAGTTGGATCAAATGCAACATGACTGTTCAGAATGCAGAAGCTTTGAAAACAATTGGACACGTATCCAATTTAGTACGACATATGGAAATGGTTCAAAGTGGATATTTTTGGGTGAAAAGATTGGAATTGGGTTGTTCAGGCTGCAGAGAAAAAGTCATATATCTGTGGGTTGTATATAGGCAAAAAATCTGAATTGGGTCGCATTCGCCTACTGTGTGAACATAGCCTAAGTTTCCAAATGCTGGTTTCTGTCTTACTGATGTAAAATCAGTCTCAAACACTCATGTGTCTCATGATGTAAAATCATTGAAATTTAACCACATGTTTGGAGAAGGATGTTCAAGAGTGGGCATGAGATGGTTGGCACATCGAGGTCACTAATGTTCTGTAGCTGTGAGGGCATTGAGAGGCTGGGAGCTGGGGAAGACTGAATTGGAAAAACACAGTAAACACTGGAATCAGGGACATAATATCTAGTTGAAAATTAGAAATTGACTGAACATAAACTAACCAGAAACAAACATAGAAATCCCCAAGAAGTGCAAACTAGCACAAATTGACAAAAATACTCAAAATCCAAAGTGAAAAAAACTGTCCAACAACTCATGAAACTTGTCTGTCTGTCTGAGTAATTGAAGAGCCTGTCAGTTTCAGTAAACGGCCAAGTCTTGGTATGTTTACAGATGTGTAAAGCTCTTTCTGTTTTTAGATATTCAAAACTTGGTATGTGATTTTCCAAACCAACACTGCTTTAAACTTCACAGTATTCTTCTTGATCTGTCTAGTGTGTTCTTTGGTCTTCATAATGCTGTTTGTTCTCTGTAAAACATCTGAAGCCTTCAGAGAACAGCTTTATTTATATGGAGATTGAGTTACACACAAGTGGACTCTAGTTAATACTCTAGTTAATAACAATTGGCTGCACTTGATTTCATTGAGGGTATTAGAGTAAATGGGGCAGAGTATTCTTCATTTTTATTGAGAGGCTGAAATGGCCAGATTTAGTGGGGACCAGAATAAAACTAACCTCCCCAACATGCTGCTTGCAAAGTAACCCCAAGAACATTTAGTGATACTGTTGAGAAACATATAAGCACAGTGTGAACTATGGAGGGAAAGTACATTTTTGACCTCTATAATTTATATTTGGACCATATAATTATTTTATACCCTCGTTTTACAATCTTATGAGGAGGGTGCATTGGGTTGTCTATTATGTTCTTTGTTTTATGAAGTATCTGTCTTTGTATAATTATCTCTAAAGACTCCAGAGCAGTCCCTTGGAAAGAGCCAGCATTCTACATCAGCTTCTGTTAGTCCCTGGCTCTGATGCTGCTACCCCAACAGATGATGGAAGAGGAGATTACACTGTCCAAATAAGACAGAATTGTATGTGATTTCTAGGCACATAGAATCATTATATAGCACTATCAAGTACCTATATTACCTTCAATTGTTACAAAAATGCTATATATATCAAATATGACCTAAAACAAATTTTACTTCATAATTTAACACCTTGAAACTGGGCCTCTTTCTCTTTAAGAAAGACCTGCTCTTTCTGAAGCTCCACCTCCAGGAAGTCACCACAACAGCGAACCATTTAACAATGTTTTTAATAGTGTTTCACGAAGAAGTAGCTAGTATAATGAGCTCAGCAGATGCAGCGTTTCACCAGGTGTTTGCAAATTGCTGCTGGCTAGTCTGAAGGAGGTGAGTGGGGATGGTGCAGGGAAGGGGGGCTCTGTGTGACGGAAGCTTGGAAGCTTGCATACTGTAACTCAGAGGAAGAGTTGTGTCTCGAAAAGAGGAGGCGCTGTGGCTCAGTCCCCACTGAGGCGTTTTGCACAGCTGAATGGTTGCCACGGGAGATTAAAGGATTTCTCAAACATGCATGAAAGAATAACATTATAACATGATGTAAAGCTCAAAAAAGATTCTTTTACATGATTTTATATAATACTGCCCAATGGCGCCAGAATAGGGGGGCTCCACACTCACACTTTACGGCTCTGCCCGGGCACTGTCTGGTCCCAGAAGACACTGATGCAGGCTGCCCCCAACCATGACTGACTTCTCTCTCTCCCTCTTTCCCTCACATTCTGTCTAGAGACACACAGAGGCACAAACAAAACCTCTGACATAGAGACAAATCATTCCAGGCATTGTTTATCATCATTTTTGGGTGTCCCAAAGGCAGCTGCAGTTTACAACAGCGCTGTGCTCAGATGGCAGGTTGCTAAGTGGAGAAAATGCAGGCAGAGGAGGAGAAGAAGACAAATTACCTTCTCTATTGTTATGAACATCCTTGAAATAGTAACAGAAGAAAAAAATAATCATGGATATTGTTTCACTTTCTGTATGTAATGTGACTCAGAAACAGCCACATAATCTCTCTAAATATCCAGGACACATGGAACCGTTTTTGCAATGAATGAAGGACTTCAGCATTAATGGGGGAGGTGGCACCACTGATCGTCTGGAGGCAGAGTCTGTGCAGTATTGAAATGAAATACAGTGTGGACAGTGTGGATGGCAAGGAATTATTCATTAAAGAGTGGTATGCGGAAATGGCCCATTGCTGTGTGTTATGACATATGTTCCTTTTCCACAGGCTCTACTAGACCTGGCTCTACTCGGCCCGCTTTGCGAGCATTTCCACTACTGGGGTTGTGTGTGTGTGGGGTTCCCCCAACCCGGTACCTGCTGTACTGGTCCTGCTCCGGAGTGGAGTCGGTCAGGGCTGAGTCGGTACTTTGTGACGTAAACATGCTGCTGTTCACTGACTGGCTGTGGACGTGGTCAGACGCAAAAGCAAAGAGAAATAAAACAACCACCGCCATTTTCCAAACTCGCTACAAGACTGAGTCCTTCCAAGCTCCAACGAGGCGCAGGCTGCTCTGTGCGTCGGACTGCAATATTTGGCAGCAGCTCGATGGAGCGCCGAGGAATGAGAAGTTTTTGTTGACGAAGCGGAGAGAATGGCAAGCCTTGGAACACCGCGTCGGAGTCCAGTTATTCCAGCAGGCCGACAGACGCACATGAACACGGCTGCCATCCAGCAGTGCGCGGGTAGATCTGTCTGGTTTATACTATATTTTACGCTTGGCTCCATACATTCATGGAAAACATGGAGTGCTTTTTAATGCTCAAATACACAGCCACATTTTTTGGACATGTCTTAGGTTATCCTACTCAGTTGCACAATCCTCATGATCGGAGTGTGTTATTTATACATTACTCCACAGTATTTTTGTTGTAACTACACCTTTATTATACATTATGATGATCTTAATTCAGTTTTTATATATCTCTGCGTGACTCACCATGCTTTGAGTGATTTTTGCTGCTGTTGCCCCACTGTAGGACAATAAATATATTGTTTATTTTCTATGCCATTTTATTCTAAAATGGCTAGGTACCAGCTCTTTAATGAAACTGTTATGAGCTATTTTTGCTAGCATTGTATTAGCTGTACCAGAAATGAACACGATCAAGAAACTTTAAGAAGATGAGGGGTTATATGTTTTTTCCATGACTGTATGTCTGTGTACATCTAATACTTACAAGTAACTATTTGGGGGTTTTTTGTTTTTAATTTACACATAGCTATTCCAGTTATTGTGTTTGTCTGTCAATGATTAAAAAAAGATCATTGTTTGCGTGCATATAAAGTAATATGTCAGTTATTTTAAGTCATTCTTTGTGTGTCTGTAACCAGTCCACATTAGTATTTCTGTTTTTGGTCTACATGTGCTATAACACTCATTTGATTATTCTTCCCACGTAACAGAAGAAGACATGGTGGTGAACGATGAGGAGAACCGCTGGCATCGTGTGTTAGGCAGGACGCAGCCACTAACAGCCATCAGCAGAGACGGCAGAGCTCTGCAGAGAAGAGTTGCGCTCTCAAACGAAGCGATCTCTTTTCTTAAACCCACTCTACATAATTTTGTACATATGTTGGCGTTTCCATGGTGTCATGGTCCTAATAAAATCCTCTACTGCCAAGTTACTGCATTGAAACAGAAACTGTGAGGAACTTCAGACAGAGTGAAAATAACAATCTGCCGCAAACTTTTACGAGTTGTCTGTTATTAGGTTTTCTCTATATTATATATGATAACTTAGTGGTTTAAAACATTTTATTGACACTTTCACATCGTGGATTTCCACTGAAGGCATCTAAAAGTGAACACATGCACACCAAACATTTTGAAATGACTGTTAGGGTTGCTATTAATAAGAACCCAAAATATGTTTATCAATTTCTACTTCGCACTACATAATTCTGTCCACTGACTGTTTAGCTGTGTTCTTGGAGAATCTTCAATGTAAAAGTGACAAAATGTGTCCAAAATATTCCACCGTTACTGGATTCTGTTTTGTTATCCTTGTTCTATGAAGATTAGGAGTTTAAGCTGTGTTAAGCCCCCTATCATTTGTTAGAGGATCTGAGATATTTGAAAACAAGGAAGATTTGATCAAAACTAGAACTACAGATTAGAAGGAACACAGCTTTATGTATTTTTCACTTTAACCTGAACATCATGTGAATCATAATCAAACCGTTTAGTAACTTCAAATAGTAAACAGATTGTTCTTGCACTTCGTTATAAGAACATCAGGCACATTTTTTAAATTAAATGTGCCATCAGAGCATTCGGCACATGTGTTCCCTGCTCCACAACAGTGAAGGTCTCTCTGGACATCCTGAAAGTTAGCACCACTGGTAGTCGGTGAAGGCCACTGTGACATCCCACCACTTGGAGGCCTGCAGGAATGCCCACACTGATGGTCTGCAGCGACAGTTTACCAACATCTGAAAACACGTGCAATAGGAATATCTATTAATAAACGTGTGGCGACTATTCCAACACTAACAGGTTATTCACAACACAATGACTGAAACTGGTGCCTCTTTGGCACTGTATTGAGTTTCTTAGTAGTTGGAATGCAAACATTAGCGTTGGCTTACCCACCTGCTTTCCTCCAGCTGCAAGGCCAGGAATCTCCTGCGGAAATGCTGTCCTGCTCACCGCATCCGTAGCATTCCTCACACTGCGCCTCTCTTCTTGGAATCAGAAAAATCCCAATCAGGCTTTAAAAAAAAGCAGCAACAGCCCAGCTCTATCTTCTTCTGTTGTCTGTAAAAATGACTGACAACTCTTTTGGTCGCATGTTAGGAAAAAACACATGGTGTAGGACATCTGTAGGTGTGGCTCAAAACTCCCAGCAACAGGAGGCGTTCCCTCTGAACCAGGTCTTGCAGGGTCTGTGGAAACGCCATAACTTCGCAGTAGAGTGGAGCCGCCAAAGTAGAGCCAGTGGAACAGGGGCAATACTGGACTGTTATGCTCCAGAGCCCTTGTCTGTTTTCATTTTCTCATTCGTTTAGTTTCAGGTGCAGTTGCAGCTTCCTGCTTGCTGGCTCCACTGTGGGAACTTGGTGTTGGCCTCCTCTTGTGTCACTTCCTGCTTCAAGACTACACCAGATCTGACTGGTTCATCACCTGGTGGCTCCACCAATCCATGAGGAAGACTCTCTATTTAAAACTCCATTTCCTCACAGAGAAGGTGGCTGTGTTTTTGTTTGAGCAGGTTTTTCTTTGGGTGGTTTTGATAGCTTTAATAGCTTTGTGTTGCTGTAGTATTTTGTGAATATTGTAAACTCTGAATGTGCAGCTAGATTTTGTTTCTTAAGATAGTAAGCTTTGAAGTGACCTGTGTTTTGTATGTTTTCTTCTTTTTAGCTTAAGTGCTGATGCTGGTTTACAGCATCTTGGTTTGTGTGGCCCTAAGGTATTGTTCAAGGTTTGAGTTTTAAAAACTTTGGGTTGCAGCTCTGGTGTTACAGTCTGTGATTGTCTTTTAGGGATTTTTGTTTTATTCAGTGTTTTGGATTTTGAAGATTGTGTTTTGACTTTTGTTAATTTTCACTCTTGCTTAAAAAAACTGAACAATAAATCATTCAACTTTTAAACCTTTAAAATCTGGTTTTTAATGTTAGTTCCCCTTCTCCCTGGTTGTAACAGAAATAGCTAAGAGCATTGTTCTGTTCCACACGAGTTTCTGAGGCAGCTGGGAGAGAAGCTTCACGCAGTTTATGGAGGGGGGACAGCCGTCATAGCAGGAAAAGAAAACCTGGAAGTGTTAGTTATCAGAAATCAGAAGTGCAGAAAGCTAAAAAAGGAGGCGGCGCCAGGTGCAGACAAGCTGCACTGAAAACAAAAACCTCTGAAATCTGCCGCAACGATGTGTAAGTTGCACTGCGCGAAGAGAGGTGATCTGCGCTGGCTGCAAGTTATGGAAGCAGATGTCTCAATTTTCAAATTAAAATGTTTTAATAGAAATGCTTTTTCATTTTCAAAATAAAGCAGCAGTTTTGACTCAGAAATAAAATTTAAAATAAATTATTCAAATTGCATTTTCATTTTCGTCTCCAAGGCTGCTCAATTTGTAAATTAATTAAAATGATAAAATAACATTTAACATTTAATTTACAAAATATGTCCCTGTAAAAAGTGACTAAAATTAATTTTGAAATGTCAGATTTGAAAATTAATATGTATTAGCAGAAGTACTTTTTCATTTCAAAGTCAAAGCTGCATTTTTTGACTCATAAATGAAATTGCTAACAGATCATCCAAACTGCATTTTCATTTTCATCTCCAAGACAGCTCACTATGTGACACAACCAAGGAGAAAACTAAGAGGAAACTGCTTTTTCGTTTTCATGCTCGATCCCGCAAAAAGTGCTCCATAAATCAGTTCGAATTCGTGATTCCAAGCGGCGCAGCAGAGTGACGTCAGAGGCAACTCTTCCTCTTCGGTGCTGGAGCGCATTCCACGTCACCGCCATATTGGATGGGGCTCTCCTCACCCTATCCCTGTATTTTGTGGAGCCTGCGGTTGCAATAACTGGCACAGCATTGAATGTAATCATGTGGGATTCCCTTTCACAAGTAAGTTTAAACAAATTTTTTGGTTATTTAACCATTTATAATTTTATCTCCTCGTTGCTGACTTCGATGATTTCCAAGTAACACAGACTTCAGGAGGCAATGCGAAGTTTCAATAAGAAGGGAGGGTTTTGTTGCCACAAAGTCGTTTTAAGCTCCGCAGTGAACATCTCAAGCCAGAGGACTTTGACAGGATGGGTCAGGTTGTCAGGCTCAGAGATGATGTGAACCCATCTGTCTTCAGCTTCCCATCTCATCTCCAAAGGGTGGGTGTGTTTTTCAGTTTTTATTTATTTCTTTACTGTTCATGCAAACAGAGATTTCTATGATTTATATGTAAAACAAAAGTTAATATCACGCCTTGCTAAACCTGTTTTTATCTTTTTGCACGTTTAGCAATTAGTGATGTATCGTGTATTACAATAAACTGTGGGATACTGAAACCTTTTCAAGTTGTTTTTAAGTGCCATGTGTTTTATATTTTAGCCTGTAGCAAAAAGGAACAAAAACTTCAATGAAAGCTGAAGACCAGTGGTCCTTTCCAAGCATCTCCCTGAAAGTAAACCTTCACCCAATGATGTGAGTATTGGATACGTCCCAAACAGCTGTGAGCATCACGGCTCTGGTCTCAGTTATTTCTGGTTCAAAAGCAATGACTGAATAAAGTTTACTTTCAATGCAAATTCTTGTGAGTCTGGAGGAACTGATTTTAAATTAGAGCGTCAATTTGACCCTGAACAAAATAGGTGGCTCAAGCTCATTTATTAATGTCATGACTTAAAAAAAAAGAACAGAATGGAAAAAATATTTTAAATAAATCATTTTCATGTATAACCATTGATTTTTCTTTGTAGGTTTTTCTAGTGGACAATAAAAAAAACTCAAAATGAATTTTTGAAATGGAAAAACGAGTGAACTATACTCACTGGTCTTATCTTTAAGAGGTGAAGAAACTCATTGTACTAGATATTGATTGAAATGGTTAGAAATTGCGTTAATAATTGGATACAAACATGTTTTTGGTGAAATTTTTGGTTTCTGAAACTATTGCATGGTTAAACATTCTATGGGTCAATTTGAGCTGGGAACAATATTACTTTACCTCAGAAATGAATATAACAGGGGGGTTAACTTATGATTAGACTTATAATTATTTATATCTTTTGGCCTATAGATGTCATAACAACCTAAAAAATCTGATTATTTGAACAATAAAATATATTAAGAACATTTCTGGAAGACTATACTGTGTTACTTAGCATGCTTGTATTGCTTCAAAAGTCACACTCCCACCCATCCACATGACCATGGTGTAGTTCATAACCTGCTTATAAGGTGTATGTAAGCAAGATCTCCAGTCTCTTTCAGACCATAAAGCTCCTTCTCACTCACTCATTTATCCAGTAATATGTTAAAGACTGATTGCTCACAAACTTAATGACATGTTTATTTTTATCATTAATGTTTACATGATACATATCAACTTCTGAATATGATATATTCTAGATTTCATGCTTCATTTGGTCATACTATCTATCTATCTATCTATCTATCTATCTATCTATCTATCTATCTATCTATCTATCTATCTATCTATCTATCAAGATAGATAGATAGATAGATAGATAGATAGATAAATATCTTCATTATCTACATTCGTTTGAAAGATATTATTATCTTACCATTTTATCAATCAAAAACAAGTCCAGAACAAAGTAATAGCACATAATATAAACCAAAAATTATTATTTTCATTTAAGTTAATGATTGAATTCAAACCAGTGAAGTTATACAGATGTTGGAAATAATTGGAAAATTGGCTTATTTTCCCCATTGCATCTCTTTTTTTTAATACCCTCAGATCACCTCAAATTGCTACTTTCCATACACAATAACGTTATCTTTAAAGGAATAATTTAGCATGCAAGATACAACAAGAGTGCAGCAACAGAACAAACACAATGGGATGCTTTCTGTGAACTGCCTGCAACCAAGAAGTTTTTTTGTCTTAAAGTGATTAAGACCTGTTAATGAGCTCTGAAGAGCACCTTAATGCAGCATATAGGAAGTTGCATTAATTGGGTCTACACAGCCTTTCTGCATTTCTTCCTCCGACCTTTGGGCTAATGATGTTGGCTCCAAGGGGAATTGTAAAAAGAAAGTAAAGCTCCTTACTTAACATCAGAATGGTTTATCAAATTTATTATTTTATTTATCTATTTCTTTCTTACCTACCTAACATAATTAGCTGCAGAGTTTGTGTTCAATTAAAAAAGCCCATATGGAGTATGTGAGCAAGTGCACTGACATTTACCGAGTAATTGGGCTGCAATGCCCAGATGTGTATGAGTTTCTTCGTATGCACTCGGAGGACTCTAAACAAGAAGCAAACAAAAAAAAAGACTTTACAAGAAAATACTTCAAAGAAAAAAATGGCTGTATAGAACATATTCTCAAAAATTAAAATAAAGGTTTAGTGTGGTTTTTAACTCTTTAAATAAATAAGTTGCTGTGGTTATTCATCATTTATAATTTAAATATAACTTTTGTTGGTTCTTTTCATTAAGAATCTTTATAGTATACAGGTTTACTCGCTCCCTCAGACTCAACTTGCTCAAGTTCCTTACAGTTTGTTTTTTTATCACCCAGAGTCACCTTAAGTTTTGTTCCAGTTCATGACAGTTCATCACTACTAAATGCAGATCAGCCATCTTAAAAGCTCACACATTGGCGTATCGATAATGCCATTCCATAGCATCTATAGAAAGGATTCATTCCTTTTTTCTTCTCTTTAAACTGCTGTTGCACATGGAAAACGGGCAGTAATAATGCCAGAAAATTAAATTGAAAGATTTCATTTAAAAAAAGTAGAGGCTTAAACTTTTTGCACTTTTTAATAACACAGAAATAAAAAAATTTAAAAAAAATTAAAAACATCCATTTTGCACATAAATAATTTTGGTCTTAAGAGGGTTAAACACTTCAACTTCAATCAAATCTTTTATTAAAATCACTTTTTTAAAATAGGATTAGCTAACAAAGCCAGCACCCTTCAGTCACTCAGCGCTCACCTTACAGGGGAAATTCTGCATGAAATACCCAAAGCTTGCAAATATGTACACAGTGTACATATTTACACAATGTAAATCTTTTTTTCAGCCCAAACAGAGCACCAATAAATAATAGCAGGGTGAACTGTGTTCTCTTCAAACTTCTCAAAAATGTGAGCTCCACTTTTGAACAGCGCCGGACACTTAACAATGCAGATAGGTCCACTTCATATCCAGATTCTTGTAATTCAGTCCATCCATCCATCCATCCAATGTCTAAATACGCTTATCCTTACAGGGTCGCAAGGGGACAGGTGCCTATCTCCAGCGGTCATCGGGCAAGAGGCAGCATACACTCTGGACAGGTCGCCACTTCATCACAGGGCAACACAGACACACAAGACAATTAATCATGGACACACACACACACACACACACACACACACACACACACACCTAAGGACAATTGAACTAACAGTCAGATTTTTGGACTGTGGGAGGAAGCCAGAGTACCCAGAGAGAACCCACACATGCACAAGGAGAACATGCAAACTCCACCCTGGACCTTCCTGCTGTTAACCAACTGTGCCATTGTGCAGCCAGTCCAGTACAGTGAGATTAACATCAGGGCTGTCAGATATCACTGGGACTGTTGTAACTTCTGGGTTCATCAGGAGCTTACCACCAGCCAAATCATTTCCCTGAAGAAAATCAACCACTGTAATTGGGAAGACAGGACTTGGAGCCACCACCACATCACCAGATACCAACAACGAATTCAAACAAATGCGATGGAGAGGAATATTTCAAAAATTCATTCCAAACCCTTACTCCAATTCAGTGGAGTTTAAAGAGGTTTCATCTGTTAAGGACATATATTATCATGAATAATAGATCTAGATGCTGCAATGTCCCTCAAGATTGTCACAGGCACTCTTCCCCCTGCTACAGAAACCTCCCCTTTCATTAGAAAGGGTGCATAGATTTCCAAACCTGCATTACGAACCTCACAGGTAACCAATACTGGCGGCGGTGCTTTAGCAGTGGCTGCTTTAGGAGACCAAGTCAAGAGACAAGACTTCTTTTGTTAAGCAGAAAACAACTGGCCATAGTATGACCATGCTTATTGCAATGAGTATACAATGGCCTAGCACGACCAGCTCTACTTTCAAAACGATGTTCAACCTCCACCTCAAGCTTTGCAGGGTGTAGAACAGGAGTGCTGCGCTGTGACAAATAGAGTTGTTGTCAAACACAACTTTATGAGTCAAAACATACTCATCTGCCAAGAAAGACGCTTTGGAAACTTCAAATACTTTCTGTTCATTGATGTATGTTGCAATCTGTTTTGTTACACAGTTTCTAAATTCTACCATCAAGAGCAGATTACGTAATTGATTAAAATTTTTCACACCCTGTGCCAAACACCAGCAATCAAAAAGGACTTCCTTTTCATGAGCAAATTCTACATGGCTCGTACCCTGAGCTTTGATAAAGTGGCAAAACTTTTGCCTTTATGCCACTTGTACCAACCCATATGCCTTGAGAACAGCTGCTTTCACTGTGTCATAATTCAGACTAAGGTCAGATGGAAGTGCAGCATAAGCCTCCTGCGCTTTACTGGTGAACATACACTGCAATAATAATGGCCACAACTGGTTTGGCCATTGGAATGATGTAGCCACCCTTTCAAACAACACAAAATATTTGTCAACGTCTTTTTCAGAAAAGGGTGGTGTCAAACAGATGCACTTACTTACATCAAAGCTAGAGGAGCCCAACAAGGCAGCAGAACCACTCAGCTCAAGCTCCTTTAAACAAACTTGTTTGCTTGCTTCAGTCTCCAATTTACGCAGTTCAAACTAATGATCCAGTTCCTTTTCTCTAAGAGCCAAACGGTGGAGTTGAAGATGGTTGAGTTGAAACCTTTTCAATCCCAGTGCCTTGAGGATCAACATCGGGGCTAGGCCGAAGAGCATCATCAAGGCAAGTTTGAGAAACAGCGTCAGAGCTGGTCTGAGGGTGAACACCAGCTTTAATCAAAGCAAAGAGAACCTCAGATTTCACATTTTTATTTTTTAACTGTTTGGACACAGATCGAGAACAATTCCTTTGTTCCTTTGTACAACAATCAAATTGCTCAATAGTAGGATGATCCACAAACTCCTCCAAACTAAACTCCATTTCGTTAGAGAGATAAATCATGACAGAAAACTAATGGGGGAGAAAAAGAAAAGTAATATAAAAAAATGCTCCTTATAGACACCAAATCAAAAATATGCACCAGCCAGAAGTTAATCACAGGGAAATTTGCCCTAGTTTTTAAATTATGCAAATCCAAAACTGCACTATCAACCTGGTACGAAAGATACCATTCAAAAAGATGTTACCAAACACATGACAAGAAAAATTCCAGAAGCCACAATAAAAAACCGCGTCCATAATTATGACACTGAATGATCCCAGGTGAGCCCCCAGTACGCTACGGTCATTATGTTCTTAACATCACACAGGACACACAACATACGAAGTCCAGACCAGATTACAGTTGAACAAGGTTTTATTAAACCTAAGTCTGGACACACAAGTGGATCCTGCCTCAGGATCTCACCCTCCAACTAAAAACCGGAAAACCCAGCACAGCCAAAAACTCCCAACCAAACAACAGTTTAATAGCAACGTGGCCTTCAGGTACAAAAGTTGGCATCTGTTAAAGAAAGGAGCGTGAGGCCGAGAATGACACCAACAATGAATGCTTGTCTGGAGTCCCTCCCCCCCAGTAAGTGGAGCTTATTCCTTTTAAACCCCTTCCAGCCAATCAGCTATAAGCAGAAAACAGATCAATTATTCAGGCATTCATTCACAAAAACGACACAGGGACACATCACAGGTGTGCAGTGAGCTCTCCAGTTACGTGTGATTGCCCCACTGTTTGGAACATGTATGTGAATTTATTACCAAGCTGGTAGAATTTTAGTATCCTAAATAGACCATCGGGGAATTTGATGGCACCAGTTTTCTTTTCATAAACTTGTCGCATAAGTAACACCATTCACCGTGACACCAGAAGATAGCAAATATATCTTTTTTACAAAGGGAAATGGTGAAAATAGTAATGCACGGTGACTTGGATAAGTAACTTTAATCTGATAACTGGTTGAGATGCATGCTTTCTAGCTGGAAATACTGTCACTATTTTTAATTTGTGTCAGCTGAAGATGACAAGGTTCACTATATACTCTGTGCTGGTGACAAAGTCTTATCTAGCTTCAAAAACACTACGTCAAATTTTAAGAACCATTTGACGACACAGTCAAACTTAAAGAGAAAGTTCCACCAGGTAGTGTGAAGCAGAGAGCTGCAGCTAATCCAGGAGGTCCCCCACCACCTACACAACAAAAGCTGAACTTTGGTTCAAAATCAGTGAGTGTTTTCTTTTTTTTATAAAAAAAAAAAAAACAAAAAAAAAAAACCCAAAGTATTTATGTTATGTTGAATCAAGAAAGATGGTCTTTATTTGATTATTATAAAAACATGTATTTTCTTCAGGAAACAGTATTTAAGTGAAACTTGAAATGTTAAGAGAAGCACTCTGACGTTACTGTTAAAATTACACTTCCAATAAAGTGAGTTTTGGCAACCCGGTAGAAGCAGTGGGGGGTGGGGGGTGAGGGTGGGCTGGGTGTCGTCGGCAGCTGATGGATGTAACTACTAAAGTAATTTGTAATCTAATTTAGTTACTCATAGATTACAAGTAATCAGTAAAGTAATTAAGTTATTTTTTAAGGAATAATCAGTCATAAGTAGTTAGATTACTTTTCAAGGTAACTGTGGCAAAACTATGTCCTCAGATTGTGATTAGGTTAAGGAAAGTTAATAGTGCAGAGATGATACCTGTGAATGTAACATTGGCATGGTAGGAAAATCAGCCAGGAAATGTATATTTCACATCAAATGTAGACATAGCAATAAAATTAGGTTTTTCAAATGTGCCATAATCCAGCCATGTTGGACATAAAGTCTTTGGACAGTCATAATTAAGCATGAAGAAAACTTTGGTGGTCAATCACTCAGTATCAAATTTTGACTTGGATGCAATCTCTTATCCAGAACAAGCACACTGCTATCAGACTATTACAGTTTCAATGTTCACAACTGATTAGCTATTAACTACTTATAGTTGCAATAATCTTCATAATGTATCAGGCAAGACATGTTTAACTCCTTCAAGAGAACAAGAGAAGATGTGGTCACCACTATCATTGGGAGATTATCTAAAAGGAAAACAGCTTCCTTCAAGAGAACCTCAGTGTTTTCTGTCAGACCACGATGTTTTCAATCTCAGCCACATAATGTTACAGTTCATACAAAATGTCCACAAAATGCTGTGTATTTTGACAAGACCAAGCTGTGGCTGTTCAGTTACTTTATTATTTTCTTTCCTGCCTGTTTAATTACCAAGCTATTTGTGAAGAGGTTTTCTTTCACTTCGTAGGTTTAATTATCTTTATTGGCAGCTGTCAGTAGATATCCTGCAAGCTGTCAAGCAGAAAACAGCGAAGGCTTAGCTTCTGCTTTTATCCACTGCAGTCCCACTCTCTAGCCTCACTGTTTCACTCTGGGTCTCTTTTAATGAAACCCTGGCAAGAAGTAATAAACACATTGTCAACAGAAAATACCATCCAGCTGTCACTCATTCTCTGCTTCTTTCCATTGTGTCCATTCAGTCTCCCCTGCTCTCCTCTCCACTAGTTTTTTTCTCCCTCTCATCCAGTCTGGATTTGAAGCAGCAGCAGCATTTACATCTTTAATAGTGCAGCATTTAGACAGCTGCCTCTGGCTCATACAGTACAGAGCACACACAAACACTGTTCCACTGAGAGTGGAGATAAAATGTGCCTTACTATGCTAAATGGAGTTAAACGGAAATGCGTACCTACAACATAAAATACAAACTGGAGTCACAAAGATACAGTAAAATGCTATACCTTAAACACTCTGTGCTTAAACAAAAAAATTGTCTTAGCTGTAAAGGGAAAATGTGAAAAAGTTTTTTATTTTCATGAAAAAACACATTAAGCAAATGTAGCTTCACCATGTTTTTAAACACAGGTGAGTTTCTCTTTATTTCATACAACAAGATCCTCTCAAATTGTGGCTGTACTCATAACAAAAGTGGATCTAACACGGCCTGAACATACAAACAGACAGTCTTGTTACAAAGTGCCCAGATTCATGTCTGCATCAACAGCATGATAATGAGGAAAATGTCTATGGTTTGAGTGGGGGTGAGCTCATTTTGGTTGGATCCTTATTATATTACATTATGTCCCTAAAAAATATGGAAATTTTCCTCACCTGTCCCCTCTGGGCTTTATTTATTTATGCTACAACAAAATGAAATCAGCTGGTGAGAAAAATGTAAAATTAAAAAACAGTTAACACTTTTTTAAGACTATCTGTAATCTGTTCTGTAATTTAAAAACTCAGATATTAGTTTCATTTTCACAAACAACTAAAAGAACATTTTCAGTCCATGACACTAATGCCATTGTTGATCTGAAGATCTTCCCTTCCTCTTTAACAATGGAATAAAACACTTCATGATACTGTGTACCTTGGACTATACCACCATGCATACAACCATCCTCTTGAAATACACATGAGTTCTGATATACACATACATGGTGTAAGATGACATAGAACATTTTTTTCCTCACTCTCTTTAAATCTGAATCGATCTTTCCTGTTTTAGGTCAGTTAGGATTACTAAATGTTTCTGTATGTGTTAGACGCCAGAACAATTAAATAGATTTTTTCTTCTATCAATCAGTCTTGTGGAGGTCCACAATTTTTGTTTGAACAGATGACTTGGGCTTCTTCAGGCATCTACAATTCCCTCCATGTCACAGAAGAAAGCAGTATGTTTGAGGTGTTACCTTTTCATTTTTTAATTCTCTTTTTCAAAAGTCAGAAACCAACATATCAACATGGGTATGGCTTTAAACAAGCTCAGATGAGTAGGTCATGGGCTTTGCAAGCCAACGCTTTTCAGGCATACATCTAGATGTATTTTAGAAAATTCAACCTGGAGAGACTCACACAAAGACAGAGCAGCAGTTAGAAAGTTTTATCGACATGAATGAATAAAAGTTTTTTAGCGCTCATACCGCGGCAGAATATATGTACACTGTGATCTGCTATAGGCGTGGACGTCTTCCCCCTGGGGCCCAAGCACTGGTGGTGGAGTGGAAGCACACATAGTGGATAGTATGACAGGAAGGAGACCAGCTCTAATTCCTCAAAAAGACTGTGGAGACATTTTGGTCCTGTGGTTTGATGAAACTTAAATGGAAGTTCTTGGTAATCATTTCCATCATTACATTTGGAAGAACAAGCGGTGGGGGGGGCATTGTGAACCTAAGAAAAATCATCCCAACTATGAAGTATGCAGGTGGCAGCATCCGTGTTGTGTAGGAGTGTTGCTAGAGGAAGGAGAGATATAATCTTCATCAAATAGGTGACGTCATGAGAAAAGAACATCCTGTGGAAATTGTTGAAGCAGCATCTCATGGCATAAGCCAGGAAGCTAAAGCTTCAGTACAAATGGGTCTTCTAAATGGATGATGACTCAAAGCAGCCTGCCACATTAATTACAAGTTGTCTGAAGGAAACCAAAGTCAGTGCCATCATAAAGTCCTTCTCTCAGTCCCATAGAAAAGTGCAGAGCAAGAGTCTGTGAGCACAATGACCAACAAACCTGACGAATTCCAGCAAACAATTGTAAAAGGAAACCTGAGTCATGCAGTTTAAACAGTTCTAACAAATAGTACGGAAATCCCATAAACAAAATTAAAGAAAGTTAAAAATTCTCTCTTTCCTTATTCTGGCATTTAGCAAGCAAAGTAATTTCCATAACCCTAACTGACTTAAAACAGGAAAGGGTTAGTCTGACTTAATGTGAAAGAGTGGGGAAAAAAGGTTCCATGGCCATTTATACAGTGTAGGTAACTGGTAATATGCAAAAAAAAAAAAATCATTGTGTTATCCAGAAAATGTATATATTTTGCGATCTTGAGTTACTATCAACACAACCACAACCCATGCTTCAGACTTTAAAGAAATTATTTTTTTAAAAATCTGTAAAAACAAAAGGCTTATTCTGTTATCAAACGAATATAAGCATTTTAGGTAATTCCAGCTGACCTAACATTGTATAGAATATCTGCATCGATTGTACTTAGACTGATGAAGTGACACAAGAGTGACAAGTCTAGTGGTGTGGTGTCACAGTCCAACACAACACAACACAACACAACACAACACAAGACCTTAACCATGACAGGGCAGAAGCAGTCCAGCCTCATCCTCTGAGGTTACTCCCAGCACAGACTTTTAGCACCAGGATCCTAATGTGCAGAACCTGAGAACCAAGAAACAGCTTCTATTCTAAAGAAATCAACACAGTGAACTAATGAATCACTGCTACGTAAATTAATTTGGATATGACAAAAATTAACCTTCTTTGAATTTATTTGCATCTTAGCTGACCTCTTCACGATTGGAGATTTGAATATGAGCATTTCCTGGTAGGGTAAAATCATTCCTAAATCCTCAACCTCAATTGATGAGATCACCTGGGTTGTTTGGGTCATCATGAGTTGCCAGTTTGTCTTTAAGGTCAACATGTAGAGACTTTTGAAGAGCTCTGAAGAGTTCATTTCAGACATGCTCTGCTGCGAGGATCCGAAGCCAACTGCAAACTCTCCCACACTGTGCTTTCCTTGGCAAAGTGAGGCAGAGCACAGAGCACCTCGCCCCCACTCAGCTCCTCCAGACTAGTGGCAGCAGCAATTAGTAAACACCTGGTGGAACTGTGTGCCTGCTGAGCTTATCATATGAACACTCCTATGAACGGTTGTAAACGGGATAATGGAGGAGCACTGCTGTGATGACACTGAAGGCACACTGTCAGAGGTGTAGGAGCTTCTTAAAAGAAATTTAACTTTGAAGTGTGATGCCCTGAAATTGGGCCTCTGGTCTTTTTAAGTTATGTTTGATATTTACAGCATTCTTATAACAACTGGTGAAGGTGACATAGTTACTTCATTGTGCTATAAAATGGCAGTATATGCCTGGAAAGTACACAATAAATGTAATTTCCCCCCTGGGTGACTAATAAAGGCATTCTGATTCTGACCCGTTTTTGATTTAAGGATCCAACAGCAGAGTTAGACTTGGAGGTGGTTTTAAAGGTTTATTAATCATGAGCTGGAGGGAGCAGAGAGCGATGAGGATCATCTGTGTACTGTTCCACTGGGTCCAGGCTGCCATTGTCCTTATGATATTAATTCTAATAAATACCACCCCCCCTAAAATATCACTGAAAATTTTATTGTATGTTATACTTGACTGTTAGACAAAATCCTTCCAAAACACATTAGCTGCTGCAACATGACTGAATATAAAAAGTTCAAAGGTATGGATAAGCACAGCATGTCACATAGTCCACCAATTACCAAACAGGAAACTAGTTAACATATGTCTCCATGACATTAAATATTGTGACATGAACTAAGTTTTTATAAATAAATTAAATTAGATTAAGAAACAATTTTACAAAGCGTGTTTGTTTGTTTTTAATCCAGAATTGACATTTAAAAACAAAGAGGAGAGAGTTAACTTGTTCGTGTTTACTTATTATTCTGCATGTTTTTCTAATGACATGAAAATGCTTTGCGCTTTTATTTCTCCACTGAATTCATGAAGCAGATTGCTCTAAATACATGCAGACAAAAACATATCCATAAAGCCCAGCAGATGCAACAATTTACACGTTTCTTTTTGTTGTTGTTGTTTTGCGTCAGGTGGCTGTTGCTCTCTCTCCTGCCAGAAACACAGCAGGTGCAAAAATGATCATAGAGACGAAAGATATATTTCCTCACGTAGAAACCCATGTCGAGGAAGTTGTCCTTGTATTCTTCCCTTCAGAAGTAAACAGCACCACATCTCTAATACTGTATATTCCCAGTGTTGCTGCTTTGAGCAACTATGGCAACTCATTTGCATCCTTGCTTCATTTAAAAAAACATGACACCAAGATGCAGTTTTTTCAAATCCTCTTCAGTTAATTTAGAAACAATTTAGTGCAACTGTTTCCAGCATATGGCTCAAGTCTTTGACACTAATACAGTGGCAGCTGACTGTAAATCTTATGCGATGATAAATTATGTCAGCTAAACCTGTTTATCTTCCATCTCCTAAGTTATTGTATAGTCTAATAATATATTATGATACCTGCAAGTACCTGCAGGTACCTGGAAGGGAGAAAATCAATCTCAAGAGTTAGAATTTGCTTTGGATTATTGAATTAGCATAAAGCAACACCCTTTAAAGGAGTCTATTATGTAGGCTTAAAATATGATTAGTACATATCATGGTCCTTCAGTGATAATGCAAGATCTTGCATCTTAACAAACTTTTGTCCTTATCTTAGGTTATGATGGCTTCCATTAACCACAAGGGGAACTATTCAACAGACACAGCTGGATTGACACTCACGAAAACCATCAACACTTCTACTGTGCTAGTGAGACAGTTGAAGTGGAAAAGCATTAGCTGACTTGAAGCTGTCTGCCTCCTGACAGCTTCTACACAATACATTTCCCTTAAGTCAAATCTCTTCACCTTGATGAACCCTTATTAAGTAGCTCCGAGTTCATAAAACAGTGGTACCCAATAGAAGCGATGGCTGGCTCTGCAAACATGAACGACATGACGAGAAGGGCTCGGCTCAACTCGGACGTTTTGCTTCAAAAGTCTTGATGTACATGTTTGGAGATTAGTGACTATGAGTAAACTGACTGAACTGAACAAATGAGTAAACAGCCCATTATGTCCCAGACTCCTGCTCTGTCTCACTGAGATCATTTTCTCTCTAATTAACTTCAGTTTTTAACAGAAAATATGTGTGCCTCCATGAAACACCTGTAAACTGTTCTGGTGAAGAACCTCGCAGACACAGCTCAAAAACTATTTCAGCCACTGTTTTAATAAAATAATAATAATAAAAAAATAAGTAAATAAAAAAAATAATAAAACACTTTAGAAAAAGGATCTCCATGCTTCTGATCCAAAAAATTTGTATATCTGTGAAATGTGTTTCAAACTTAACTTTTGAAATGTTTAAAGTTTGACAAAATTTGGCTTAGTTCACTTTGAAGCACATTAGTGAAAAAGCATTGCCGTATATACTGCCTTACCTAAAACTCATACATAAATTCAATCAAACAAATATCAGATGGGAATTTAAAAAGCAACCTACATTTCCTCATCTACATGTTGACATTACCACAAATAAAATTTCATTGGACAGATAGTGAAGATTTGTTTTCCACTCAACAACATGTTATTGGGGTTTAAAAGTGAAAGATGAAAAGTTGTTTCCATAATGATGCCCACTGAATAGCTGTTATGGTTGCTCAGGAAGGCAAATAAAGCCTCAATTTCAACATATTTGTTGAACAATTTATTAATTGAACTTCTGCTTCATTCCCTTAAAAGAAATGATAAACACTTCAACCTCTGACCACAGGACATGTTTCCAGAAAACCAAACACAAACTGTAATGACTTTTTATGCTAATTTTGGAGTAATGGCTTCTTCCTGCCTGACTGGCCTTTCAGTATATATCAGTACAGGGACTTGTCCCACTGTGGATAATGACACTTTCTTACCAGCTTCAGTCCGCATACACACATAGTACCAACACACATTGATTGATCTCTGGGACACGGAAGATGTCTCCCTTCTGAAAAGTGGGATGTCTGGACTTTCTTATGATGTCTATACCTTGATATAATTGTTTAAACGGAAGAAAGAAAAAACCCTCAGTAACATTATGAAACAATAAGTTATGAAAAAATCTAAATAATTCTTCTGTGTTTTTTCTGGCTTTTATCAAATTGAAATCAATAATTAATTCCAACTTGCAACAGAAGTAAAGAAGTGTTTAAAGGTCAAATGAAGACTACTTTAGTTTTTGAAATAGCTGTATAATTTGATAGTATATGTTATATGCAGCATGAATATCCATAAAATTTCTAAATATTTTTTGTAAATGGGGCCAAAAGATGCCATTTTCAACAAACTGCATAAACATCTGAGCTCAAATTTCTCTTCAGAGCTCTTGAAGGAGGCAGCGAGATCAGTGACATCATTGTAGACGAACAACACAACCCTAAGTGTTCAGTTACAGAGCCTGATCTGGATTACCAGGTAGAAGAAGATTTTGTTTTTAAAGCTGGACTTAATTTGGGGGATTTGAAATAATATATTAATATATCGCATGGCTTTAGGTGCACAAATGGTGGATTGTCAGCTGCCAGCTTTTTCAATTTTCCAAAAGATCCACGACAGCGATAGCCATAGCAGGACCTTCTGCAGCAGCAATGACAAGAACATCCCGAGCCAAAAGGATGAACGACACAAACTGGTGAGTAACCAGATGACAACTAAACCTGTTCTAAAGCTTCTGCATGCAATGGCTCACACGTTGCCATCCCAGCCTGTAATGGGCTCGACACATGGGGAAGGACAGGTAGAGATCACCGGCAGCCGGGGTGAAACCCAGCACACAGGATGAAGTGACAGCGACAAAAGTTTCACATTTTTTAACCTTACTGTGTTGCGTTCCGAGCCCGCGTGTGAGTGTATGAATGTCCCGGTTGCTTGGCTGGAGGATGCAAATGGTTGTCGCCTCATCGCGGTAGATCCACAGGAAATGAATGGAGAGGAAGCGACATCGCTTCCGGTTTGTCGACCTGTTCAGTTTCACAGGCCCATATAATAACACAGCGATCCGTTTTACTATCTTGAACATAACATAGGTCAGCTATTAATCAGATGGCGGTCCATGTCTACACAGAACTGCTTTCAACCAGCCGACATTACTAAACCTGGTCGATGCAGCTCGATGTGAGCTCACTGCCCCCTGCTGCTTCATTCTCCCAACTGCACCACCACCAACATGACACCACGGTGAGGGGCTTACAGGTCACAGAGACACCACTGAACCGCTATGTGAATGACACACTCAAGTAGCAGTCATTTTTATGTAAAGTAATGAAGATATTGTATTCGAAACGCAGATAAATTATGACGGTTGAGCATGTAACCACCTATCACGTTGGCTTCCCTCTCCTCTCAGCATTCCAGTCAGGGTCGCTTTCTTACTCATTTTCTTCTTCACAACTTTATGTCTGCACAGCAAATTCTCCAGTCTTTATGATACGTTCAAATTGGTATGGCTGGACGATTTTTAGATTTGGTTTAGATTCTGCTTCGTAGCTCCGTTTAACAGGTGGAAAGTCAAGCCAAATTTATTTGTATAGCACACTTCAGCAGCAAGGCAGTTCAAAGTGCTTCACATCATAAAATCATCAATCAAGTTTCCAGCAGAATCATCAAAACATCAAAATCATCAAGCAAAATCATCAAAATTATCTAGCAAATACACATGAAAATCATCAAAATCATCAGCAAAAACATTGATCAATGATTCATTTACTTTATTTAACTGATTTACACTCAAACTTCCACCCTTTGGAAAGCCAAGCTTATCTCACCCCGATTTGTTTGCAGATTTATGGTTCAGACACAAAGGCAGCTCTAAACAGGTGGGTTTTAAGCCTTGATTTAAAGGAACTCAGTGTTTCGGCTGTTTTGCAGTTTTCTGGAAGTTTGTTCCAGATTTGTGGTGCATAAAAATTGAAAGCTGCTTCTCCATGTTTGGTTCTGGTTCTGGGGATGCAGAGCAGACCAGAACCAGAAGACCTGAGTGGTCTGGAAGGTTGATACAACGTCAATAAGTCTTTAATGTATTTTGGTGCTAAGCTGTTCAGTGATTTATAAACTAACAGAAGGATTTTAAAGTCTATTCTCTGAGCTACAGGGAGCCAGTGGAAGGACTTTAGAACTGGGGTGATGTGCTCTATAGAACTTAAATAGAACCCTGGTTGGCAAGGTTCTTTCACCTTTCAACAGGTTTTAGGTGTTTTTATACATTAGCGTTTCAATCTTTTAATGAGTGCATGTTAGTGCCTGACTAAAATTAAACTCTTCTCAGCTAAGTTTTTCTCCTTTTTTACACTTCTGCTAGCAAAAAACTGCAGTAAAATTTCCCTGCATTGCTTTTGAGCTTCACAATTGACACATAAATATGTACAAATATCTCACCTCCACTTGAAAGACAGATTGTATTGAGTCAAATATGAATGAAATTATAAATAATATGCCATCTTACTGCTAGAAATCCAATTTCCTGAGTAGCACAGACAGGTTCATTCCCCTGGTACTGCCACATCACTGCAGTCCAACCAATTGCTACTCCAGGTGATGTGCTGGCAGAAAGAACTGGGAGACTTTATCAAGGCCAGATGCTTACAACCCCATTTGAGCTCTGACAGCATGAGCTTATTGCACTATAGTGGTTATTGGTGAGAATCATTGACAACTATCAGCACAAGTTCGTTTTTATTTAATCGTTTCTCTCCACAGACGTCCCCCATGCTATTTAGCTGCCTGCCACAGCACTGATCTCATCACCATAAACTAATGGTTTAATCTTCCAAAGCAGTGCCTAATATCAATAAGACCACTGTTACATAAAATCCATTACTGTTGTATTATTCTTCACTGTCCAACAATATTAGATGCATTAACATAGCACTGCAGACCATTTTACCTCACCATGCAGTAACAAATTATGGGCTGAATAATACTTAGTACTCAGAATAAGTAGAGGCTTGGCTCAGTAGCGGAGTGCAGCTTGTGTTGCTATTTTCCATTACTAAGATTGGTATTTTAATGTAATACAGTTAAACATGTCTGTTATGCCATGTAAATAGAAAACAGTATATACCTCAACATGAAAATAATACAGTGATGAAAAAACTAGGACACCCTACTAAATATTCATGTTTTAAAGAAATGTTCAAATATTGATTTTAATCTAATTTATTTGTCTCTGGAAATGAAAGTGATTTCATTTCTATAGCTAGTCTTTTCCCCTTTGGCAGATTTAACTGTAGTGAAATTCTTCTTCAAGCTGTCTACCAGTCTCTGATGTCTGCCTGAGGGAAGTTTGGCCTAGTCCATGCTTACAGCTGTGAGTGTCCCAGGGGTTTCCTACATGTACAGCTTGTTTCAAGTCACCCCGCAGCATTCCTGTGAGATCAAGATCTGGGCTCTCCATGTCTTATTTCTCATACAATTCTGGGTGGATTTTCTGGTATACTTTTTGGTCATTGTCATGTTATTTGATCAGTTCTGCTTCAGGATTGACATTTTAACTGATGGTCGTGCATTTTGCTCAGTCACCCTCTGATACATGGTTCAATTCAGGGTGGATTCTATCATGGCAGATGTCAGAGCTGAGGCAGGAAGCACAGATGCGAAGACAAGTGTGTTTGTGTAGCGTCCTGGCTAGACCCAAACATGGCAATGAACTGGCGATGGGGTTGGAAGTAGCACGCAATTTGTTCTAGTAACAACTGGAGTGGATTATGGATTAAGGACAGGTAACACAGCTGGTATCAGCAGAGAGTGGAAGGACTACACTTATGGTGCCGTAGGAGGTGGCAGGCTGATAATGAAAAGGTCTCGGAACCAATGAAGAACCAATGTCTGAGCAGAGAACAGGTGGATGGAACCTCCTATTTGAGCCCAATCCCAGTGGTCACCTGACCTTCACCTGACAACAGTGAGATTCCACCTCCATGCATTGCAGCTGGTATGAGGTTCTTTCCTGGAATGCTGTATTTACCTCCTATGATCTCTGTTTTGATGTTCAAACGCTTCAATTTTGGGCTCATCTTTCCAAACAATGTTACTTCCAGCCTCCTGGTACTTGTCTACGTTATTTCTGGCAAACTTCAGTCTGTCTTTATGTTTTTCTTAGAGAACAAATGTTTTCTTCTTGTAAACTTCTCCTGAAGTTTAAACTTGTGCAGTCTCTTTCTGATTGTACCGGCATGGACTTTCATATTATCAGTAGCAAGAACCCGATGTAAACCCTGAAATGATGTTTGGGGGTTTTTAGGAGACTTCTGTTTGGATTTTGTTTTCTGCTCTTGTTTGGTGAACTTGCTTGGACGGCCAGACCTGGACATGTTGACAGTTCTTTTAAATGTCTTCCACTTGTTGACTGACTACTGGACATTGAACTGGTTGACTTCAGTTTCCTTTCAGACCTCTTTAAATCTCTTTGTAGTTCACCAGCGACTGACGTCCTCTTTCTGAAGGCCTCAGATGTCCCTTTGATCTCACCAACCTGTCCGCTCTCATTCAGCAGACAGGAGCACACCAGTGCCTAAGGTTTTAAAAGGGTAAACCTCTGTCAAAATACCAAGTATCAATGTTCCCACCATGTTTCCCTGAGCTGATGTGAGTTTAACCATTTTTACTGGAGTCCAATTTTATTTCTTTATTATTATCAGTAGAAATTAAACATTTTTTCATTTATTATTTGAGAAGTTTTTAGTTATTGTTCCTTCAGCTTTAATTGTTTCTTTATATTACTTCGTTAAAAAAATATTTATAAGATTTATATTTAATCTTCACATGCCAACAAATTTTTGAAAAAACTCAGTGTCCTAATTTTTTCACATGGCTGCATCTTCCAAAAAAGTGTATTTATTTTATGACTGAACAAGTTTATTGCAAATACCATTATAATAATAACCACTATAATTCCACAATATCACACAAAGACAGGCCTACAGTGTAAGCTACCTTTAGTGTGTGATGGACTGTTGTGTATTATTGGGGGTGCAGCTCATTGCATTTTACCCACAGAATAAAAAAAATGATCACCATGGCAGTTCAAAGTATTCATGATCACAACTTTTAATTTTTTTTTTTTTTTAGGAGAAGTCATGAAGGTGTCATGGTACTGGACTGTATGAAGCAATATTTTTTTATTTTCTTATTTTCTCTCTGATAATACTCCCTGTTGAAGATGAACGAGTTTCTCCATGGTTGGAGTCCAGTTCTCCACAGAGCAGCACCATTCACCCCTCCTGTCATCAGACCTGCCAGCATTTCAGGCACATCATGAACCAATACCCCATGCCAGATTGTTTGTCAGTTGCTGTGGTATGTGTGCTTCATGTGTTTGATGTACAGGGGATAGCAAAAGAATTGAACATGTCAACATTTTTCTTAGTAAATATGTTGAGAATATTTCTGCCATAAAATTCACAACAGATGTCAGTAAAAACCCAAGTGATCCACACACACACAGATATCCAAGCAAATTACTCCACATATAAAGTGGTAAAAAAGTTTAGAACACATAAAGAAAAATAGACAGCCAAAAAAACCCCAGCTGAAATCTGTCAATATTTAGAAAGCGTTCCTTCTGTGATGTCCAAATCCATATCAGCTGGTTTAATATAACTGAGGTCCTCAAAAAAGGTTTCTCATTAGCAAACTGCTGCACAGAGGTTTAGGATTGGCAAAAACAAAGATACTTTCATAAAACAGGCTCTCTGTTGTAAAACTAAATAATGGCAATGGTTACAACTTCATGTTCTAAACTTCTGAATGTTCCAGTGAGACATAATCCTGAAATCCAGACACTGACCACGAACCAGCCACAACCAGGAGTCCCACATACGATTTCTGACACAATAATCAAAACTCCACTCATGAAGAAAAAACATTGATGAAGCTTGTTTGAAGTTTGCTAGAGAAGATTTAAAAAAGCCAGTAGAATGCTGGGAGAAAATAGTCTGGTGATAGCACATGTCATCTTTGGAGAAGAATGGTCCTGTACATTATCCCAAAATGGCCATGCCAAAAGGGAAGTTTACAGGTGTAACATTCAGGTGTAATACTGGGAGATGTCATATACCTGAAGAAAAGGATGAATCTGAAGGTAAAGTGTGGATTTCATGACAAGACAATGGTCCAAAACACACAACCAGGGAAACCCCTGATTGGTGTCAGAGACAGAGTAAAAAACTGTGTGAATGTCCAAATCAATCACCTCATTTCTATGTTACTAAAAACTACAAAATGAACTGAAGATCAGAGTGCATAGAGAGGATCCTAAGAACCTTTAAGATTTGTGTGGAAGAATGGGTCAAAATCCAAGTCAAGTTAAATTGAGTTTATTTGTATAGCACATTACAGCAGCAAGACAGTTCAAAGTGCTTTACATTGTAAAAACTTCAATCAAGTAGACAGCAAAATAATCAAAATCATCAAGCAAATACATATCAAAATAATCAAAATCTTAAAGATCATCAAGCAAATATATTTTGACAATATTGATCAATCTATTTATTACTAATCAAAGGCAGCTCTAAACAGGTGGGTTTTCAGCCTTGATTTAAAGGGACTCAGTGTTTCGGCTGTTTTGCAGTTTTCTGGGAGTTTGTTCCAGATTTGTGGAGCATAAAAACTGAAAGCTGCTTCTCCATGTTTGGTTCTGGTTCTGGGGATGCAGAGCAGACCAGAACCAGAAGACCTGAGTGGTCTGGAAGGTTGCTATGACAACAGGTCTTTAATGTATTTTGGTGCTAAGCCGTTCAGTAAACTATCAGATGTGTTTTAAAGTCTATTCTCTGAGCTCCAGGGAGCCAGTGGAAGGACTTGAGAACTGAGGTGATGTGATCTATCTTCCTGGTCTTAGTGAGAACATGAGCAGCAGCGTCTGATCCAGCTCTCCAGTCGCTTCAATAATATATCCTGGTCAACAGTGTCAAATGCTGCGCTGAGGTCCAACAGAACCAACACTGTGGTTCTTCCACAGTCTGTATTTGTGTGGATATCATTGAACACTTTAACTAGGACAGTCTCAGTGCTGTGGTGAGCACGGAAACCAGACTGAAAGATGTCAAAGCGGTTTGTCGTTGTTAAGAAGCTGTTTAACTGTTGAATCACAGCTTTTTCAATAATTTTGCTGATGACTGGAAGGTTGGACATTAGAGGTTAGAGATTGGCCTGCAATAGTGATTTATCCAGATTGTTTTTTTTAACAGTGGTTTGATAACTGCTGTTTTTAGAGCCTGGGGGGAAAATGATCCAACAGGATCATCAGGTGTTTAGATCCACCTGAAACATTTAACTTTTTTCAGGAATTGCTTCATTTGTGAACTAATTTGTTTTGATTTTCGTGTAGATGAGGATTACTTGGGCTGCTGCCGAAATCTGGTTTAAATTTCATGTCAATAGAAATTTTAGAAATATATTTACAGAGAAAAGTGCTGAATTTATTTAGGACTTAACTTAGCTACTGTATTATTTTCTTTGTTTCCAGGATCACTCTCCACACCCACAAAGGCATTTTTCTCAGATGTTATCCTAATTTCACCTCACATTAAATGGGTTGCTTAAGCATTCTCTACAGGTCCTTCAGTCTCGTTTGTACGACTCACCTTCTGAACTTGCCTGCCTTTCCACCCCATGGTGACAGTCATCCTCAGGATACCTTCTGCAATACTTACCTTCCTATCCACCTCCCTGACAAGGTGCCTCCTCCTACACTTCAGTCCACATTCCTCTCATGGAAGCCAAAAGCTCAGTCAGTCATCAAAATGTTGTTAGTCAGTCTGATTGATGTTTGTTACATTTACACAGGCAGAAGATTGAGCTAAATCTGAACCTTGCTATAAATATATCATAATGTCTCTTTAATACTTATAGATATTTTCTCAGACCCCACCTGCTGCCTTTATGTCTACTGTCAGTTTTTATAGGATCCTTTTTACTCTTTCCAATTCCAACATCCTGTCTACCAGAGCTCTTATCAGCATTTCATACTCACACTTTAAATTCAACTTTTCCACTTCACTCCATCACCATCACTCCATCCCCTCACTCTCCCAGCTGCTGGGATGTGGTAACCATGACAACACAGGGCCACTCTGCTGGAGTGGTACTCAGGCTAAATGGACTGAATTGAAAGTATGTGCGTGAACATTTTGGTGTGTGTGTGTGTGTGTGTGTGTGTGTGTGTGTGTGTGTGTGTGTGTGTGTGAGGACATCAAAAAATGCATAAATGCTTGTCTTACTGCAGGCAGTCTGGTGCTGTATAAAAGAGTGTGCATTATGCAGCACTGGACTGTTTTCCAGGTTATGCAATGAAATGAATGACCTGGAAAGCTGCCTATTTCTTTAGATCCACATATAAAACTCTGCTCACTCCTTTACTTCTTTGACCTCCTCCGTTTCTCCTCTCTTTTGTCTGTGTGGTATGCTAACATTTGCTGATATTCTGTAAAGAGTGAATGTGCCCTTACTCCATGCTGAGGTACCTATAGAAATATATATATATTTTTCTCTACCTAACTGACATGATGATGATGAAGCATTCTGAAATCTATAGAAATTCACTGTATATGCCACCTCCAGTTTCATTAATTTTATTTTTCTCTCCTACTGTCCCTTGTTTCAACTTGAACTTTAGTTGAACTTGAAGTACAACCAGCACATCATTTTTAGGCATTTGTCGTTGTAAATATAGAATTTTTAAATTCAGCAAATACTGTGCATAGAAGTAAAATGGTATCCATCCATCTTTTTGTCCATCTTGCTCGGGTGTTTAATCTGTGTTGTTCTACACTGAATTTTGACTCAATTAGCAGTGCCTTGACCAATGGAGGCCTGCAAACCAAAGTTTCAACAGCCGACAAGGAGTCAGCATGAAGCAATGCAGGAGAATGTGAGTATTGACTACCAGCATTGCATTTACTGCAGACTAAACAGCTCTATCAGTTATATAAGTCTGTTTCTCATCAGGAATTAGAATAATAAAAAAGACTTAGCAAAGCTTAGTGGCGCTAAAATCAATTTTAAAAACACATCTTCTGCCCTCAGTTATGTGTTACTACACAACCTAGACAGCAAGCTAAACAAATAGTCCAGGAGTCCGAAGAGCTTTCAAACTGTTTACTTGAACCATTTTTTTTTTTTTTTTTGTGAAACTGAAAAATACAAAAACAAGTATATATTTTTAATCTATTGTGTTCTTATTAATGCAAATATTACATTCACAGCATTTATTCAGAGTTAACAGATACTCCAACTAACTTCACACCCTCCATTATTGTCTAACAAAGGTAAATGTTCTAGTTATATGTAAAGTCACAGTGTTCAGCTACCCAAACCCACTAGCTCGCCAGCTATAAGCAACACAACACATGTTCAACCTTCAGCAGCCTACCTAAAAATGAACACATATGAACTTAGGTTTACATTTTTACATGTTCTCAAATTTAGTTGCAAGAAAAACTTACAGATCATTCTGAATCAAGCATGCACAATGAGCAACAAAATGAATCTTTCACTGTCCTCCATGTGCACAAAAAAACAAAAGTGAAACTTAATTTTCATGACCTAAACAAAGATACCAGATCCTGCCACTAGATGGGAGTGTTTACCACAAAACACTCACTCCAACCAAAAGAGACTATTTCTTACAAACTTAGGGAAAAAATAACACAAGACAAAAAAACGAGGAAGAATGCAGACATACTATGCTTTGTAAAAGTATTTTCCCTCCTTCAACTTCTCTTAATTTTGTCATGTTACAACCATAAACTTCAATGGATTTTAATGTGTTTTAAAAATAAGATGCAATGCAACCAACTGCCCTTAAATGCCACCTATTTAGTAAACGGAACCCATCTGTTTGTAATTTAATCTTCAGTACTAATCCAGATGTTCTGCTTCTGGCCTCAGAGGTTTGTTATGTCTCATTTCCATCTGTTATATGTGTGCAGTGGTGCAGTTGGTAGCACCATTGCCTTACAGCAAGAAGGCCCTGGGTTTGAATCCTGGTCTGTGATCTTTCTGCAAGGAGTTTGTATGTTCTCCCTGTGCATGTGTGGGTTCTCTCCAGGTACTCCAGCTTCCTCCCACAGTCCATAAACATGACTGTTTACTTAAATGCCGTCTCTAACTTATCCTCTAGCATGAGTGTATGCATGGTTGTTTGTCCAGTGGGCCTCTGTGATAGACTGGTGACCTGTCCAGGGTGTACCAATGACCACAGGAGACAGGCACCAGCCCCCCTCATGCTTATCCTGATCATGGATGTTTAGGTGCTGTGAGAGGATGGAGCTGAGCCTTACTCATGTTTCCTGATGACAACTTCTGCCCAGGCTGACTCTGTTTTTGAAGAAGAGCAGGTACTGGTGTTGTCAAGAGTCTGGATAGATATCTTCTTTTCCAGCCTTATAATTAGAAAACTGGACAACATCAAGAGTTGGAGATAAAGATGTCTTTTCTTTTTTGCAGCTTCTTTGAAATGTCCCACATGTCCTCTTTAAGGTCACGTGTTATTTGCCTCTATGAGCACGTTGCACTCCTTCACACATCATAGAGAAGGGATTGTTGCTAAAAGCTGTTTAGTTGTCTGACATCACACTTGAGGTGAAAAAAAATAGTAGCCCTAGCATCCAATGCAGCAATATATCACAACATATAAATGAAAGGTGCAGGATTCTAAAAGCACAGCTTTACATCAAAGCTTAAATAGTGTCATAAAAAAACAATTTATTTGTCAAAAGTCAGTGAACTGGCATTGGTGCCATGTCATAGAGTAAAAGGGAGGTATGTTGGCAGACTTTTTATACTGTATTATTGGATGTAATCTATCAGGACAGTTTATTTGTGTGTGCCTAACAATAAAGTTTTTGTTTTTAAAGAGTAAACAGATGAGCACTCAACATATTACTTGAACTTGATACCATAAAAATTCTAAATGACTTTCAAACTACTATACATGCTTATGGAATGATAAAAGTAGAGATCACTATTTTTTTTTCTTTTTTCTTCTGTGTAAAGTCTTAAAAAATGGGAAAAAATACTTCAAGTTTCAGAATTTTCAGGTTTCCTTTTTTATTCTTTCTGGAATGGACTCTATCACAACTCTGAGCACAGCAGAGGACATGTATGAAACAGTTATTCTTTTTTTTTTTTTTCAAATGTATTCACTGTGTCAAAAATACAAGGGCATAAAAATCAGTTAGCTGGCCTTCTTGAAAGCCTTACCCTTGAGAGTGGCTTAGCTCTTAGTGACATAATTTTAGGAAAATTCTGTCAAGTTAGGACGACAGGGATACAATGGGGGTGTCCGGTTAGCATGTCAGTTCCCGAAACCATGGAAAAGTAAAATAAATGAATAGATAAGAAACTAGTAAAAGCACACATTGGGACAGTGCATGGGGGCTTCTGGGATATTCTCTGTAAAATGGATAGACCGGTTCCAACACCAGGCATTGCTCCGCCTCCTTGGTTTTTGTGTACTTGCCAATTTTATGTTGGTCATTTCACCAGATAAAAAGTTTATGCAAGAAAGCAGTCACAGTGAATTGGTGACAGTTATAATGATGAGGATGTACATAAGGCTTGCTCAGACATGTTGATGCTGTGTGGCAATGATATAACATTTTGTATAATTTCATCATCATGTCACACTTTTCCCAATCCAGTCTAGTTTCAGTGATCAGTAAATTTCTATCAACTGATTAGTGGGGGTGTATTTGTTTTTTTTTTTTTTGTGTGTGTGTGTGTGTGTGTGTGTGTGTGTGTGTGTGTGTGTGTGTGTGTGTGTCTTATTGTGTGTATCAAACAGTCACAGCCAAAACTATTGATTTATTTCAGAAAGACCTGAGAAGTAAAACTACCAGGCTATATTTTGCTTTCAAGACAGTGTGATTTGTATGATAGGATATAAGTTGTTTTATTTTTTATCTTTTAGAGACATTTGGTCCTCACTTCTTACCAGTTGGTGGTGGTATTGCTCCATTAAGTTATTTACCAACCACCATTAAACAAGAAGTAGAAGAGGAAGAGGAACTAATCACAGTCACTAGAAGACAGTGTCACACCTAGCGACCGGATCAAACACACCTCCTCACTAAGATAGGAATTTCTGTCATCTCCTCGCTTAGAGTCACTCTCAGCAGCTGACTGAATCACTCCTAAGCTAAAACTCCTTGGCAGGAGTTCTTAGGCTCAGCACTTTGAGAGGACTCTGAGAATCTATGCCAATATGGGCCCATATCTATCTATCTATCTATCTATCTATCTATCTATCTATCTATCTATCTATCTATCTATCTATCTATCTATCTATCTAGATAGATAGATAGATATGTATATATGTGTGTGTGTGTGTGTACAATTAAATTCAAGCAACAGCACATTTCTGTGAGAGTCGTGGACATCTTTCCCTCTGTCTTACAGGGACCAACCCCAATTTTCTCATTTTGTGTCTCAACTACAAATAAATACAGGTTTTCCAGTGTGGTTGGTTTGTTTTTGTTGTGGTCCATTTGAGTTTTTCATCCCAGTTTCCATGCATAACTAAGATTGCACTAAGTTAGAAGGACATGTTTGCCTACATCCCCCAGAACTGCACAGTATTCTGGGGGATGTAGGCAAAGGAAAGGCGTTAGCTGCTCAACCTCTCACTGCCAAATTAAGAAAGGTTGGTGGCATCAATTAACTCACTCACTCTTTGGCTACCTAGCAACAACCTGTTGAGAGTCAGTGCAACCAGTCGCAAAATAGTGTGGCTCCCACTCTCTGTGAGGCACTGACAGTTGTGCGGTGGCTACCCTGGTGGAGAAGAGCTAGGTGCCCAACTAGCTCATCAAACTTGCTAGTATCCATTTGGAATATGGGAAATGAAGGAATTTGTCTCAAGAAATGTAGGCAATAGGTATGCCTGACGATGAAATCTCAACCGTCCATGGACAGTGTGAGGTCCACAGAATGTGTACTCAGTACGCTTGATTATGTGGGATCAGTTTCATGTTTTGTCACCGTGCTTCATAACTGCTTAAAAATAATAATAAAAAAAAAAAGATCAGGGTGGAGTGAAAGGAGAAAATGAGTACAACAGCGCAAGAGGATGGGGATATAAGAGAAATGATCATGTCACTAGTTTGGCAGTATTTTGGATACTTAAAACAAAAAACTAATCAATAATTATTAATCTTGACTGATGTGAAATACTGATATTGTGATACATTTTTCAGCCATATCGCCCATCCCTAGGAACAATCAGGTTATATCAGCATTTCTTTCTTAAAAACATTGCTGAAAGCTATGTTATAGGTCTTTCATGTCGACTAAAACAGGGAATATTATCTTACCCTAGTTATTAAGCCTGTCATTGCATCATAGTATAAATATTTAGGACAGGTAATCTGTAAAAGGAAAGAAAAAAACTTCTTGATAACAAAGACACTTTGGTTTTGGTATCAGCAAGGTCTAAATGGCCATGTTAGAATCCCTAGTTTCATATTCATTATTTACCGTGTCCCCCCCTGTGTTTTGGTGTCTCCCTAGTTAATTACTCCAGCTGCCTGTCATTTCCTTGATTATCCCTGTGTGTATTTAAATTCCTACCTGTGCCTCAGTTAGGCGCTGGAGTCTTGTGTGTCTTACCGGCTTGTTGCGCTCTCTCTGTTCATCTGAGTTTGGACTATTGTGAAAATAAAGTTCCCCTGTTTCTGCAAACCTGGAGGTGTCCAGTGTGCATTTGGGTCCCATTCACAATCAAGTATTTAAAAAGCTGCAGTCACAAAAGGAATATAGTGCTGTCTATCTATCATCCATACATCATTTTCTGTATCTGCTTAATCCTGCTGTCTACCCTCAGTGGTCTACTGGAGAAAGGTGGAGTCCACCTTGGACTGGCCCGTCACACCATCATTGAGATACATGAATCAACCAACCAGCTAGGTATACTTTACCATCTAACAACAGTGGGGACACCAAATGACCACCAGTGGAGCCACCATTTATTTGGAGTGTAGGAAGAAATCAAAGTGCCTCTAGAAAACCTGGACTTGAATAAGAGTAACATGCAAACTCCACACCAGCTGAGATTTGAACCTGACAACTTTTAGCTCTGAAACCAGATGTGCTATGATGTGCTGCATAACAGAAAAGCTTTGACATTTTTATCTTCAGTTCTCTTACTGCCTGAGTTTATTTACAATCAGATTTATAAGATGTTTATGCTGTTATGCAGATTCTAAACAAATAAGATTCTTTTTTGATATTTAGTTTTAAATTAATGAAATTAGACAATGAGGGAAAGTGCTTCCAATATATACTTCAACAGGATGTTATACATAAACCAGCTTGGCTTTGTGGTGATTTAAAGGAGACCTATTATGCAAAATTTACTTCTTGCATGTTTTTGTACTTCCATTTGGGTCTCTACTGCTTCTAGATAGTCCAAGTGCAACAAAACCCACTCGTTTTTGGCAATAATTTAATATTTTGTTGGTGTCTGCAAAATGATCGGTTTCAAAAACCTCAGGAATGTTCCGTCACAACCCCATTATCTAGCAATCCCAAGACAATCACAGCACTTCACCTGGCAACCCAAGCAGAGCTCCACCCACATCATTACAAGAACACCATTACTTTTGTTCAGCTAGTTTTACTGCTGTACAAAGGCTGCTGGAAAATATAAATGTTTTTTGCTGGCTAATACACAACATGTGTCTATGCATATTCTCCCAGTAACAGAGAAAAGAGTTGCATGGCTTCATTTTTATTTTTTATTTTTAACTTTGCCAAAGAAAGTTTTAGTTTGCGCAAATCAGTTCAGGAAGAACTCCTTTGAAAACTACCAACAGTACATGGCAGGATTTACTAAAGGCTTCTACTGTTGGCGGATTCTGTTCATATTGTTTGGCATAAATCTGCAGATAATGACGTCAGTACATAATGACGTCTTGTGTGTTTTGCATTCCTGTTCGGCATGAACATGATTGCCATTTAGCACAAGCTAACACTGAACAATAACCTCTGCTAGTCCTGTGTCTCACCTTACATCATTACCTACAATAGTTATGCATTTACTGTTGGAATTGTTGTAAACTAAAAGTGATAGCCTACACTGAACAGATGCAGTGTTTGTGAAAACATGTCGGACATTACCAACATTGTCCGACAAAAAAATTTGGATATGTTGAAAGAGGTGTGTCTCTTCTAACCTTGCAAATTTGTTTACAAAAACGCAAGGCTGTAGATATAGTGTGAGAAATATGTTGCATTTGTGCAAAAAAGTGGTGCAGAGATAGAAGCGAAGCAGAATAGTCAGTTTGAAATAACAATATTCATAAATGTGCATCAATTCTGCAGCGTTTAACTCGTAACACATAACGTTTTACGATCTAAACATGACTAACCATTCAGAAACCACCATGGAATCCTTGACGGTTGTGCGGAAGGCTCTACTTCTGGGTGGCCTCTGGGTGTGACTTGGGTTCAAAGATGTATGGCCATGCCATTTTGCATATTCTTGAAGCCATTTTACTTGTCTGAAGTGCTATTATAAACACTGAGTTTTGTGGGTGTGACCAGCAGCAGCGTATTGGTGTAATAGTGACATAACCCTAAAACAGCTCATTCTGAAAAGAACTGAAAATAGGCATAACAGACCAAGTGAAATCTCATCATCTGAGAATGATTTTGTGTATTAAATCTCATGAACATGTTTTGAATAGCCCACAACTCAAGTCAAGTTTATTTGTATAGCACATTTTAGCAGCAAGGCAGTTCAAGGTGCTTTAGATTGTAAAAACAAATCAAGTATTCATCAAAGCCATTAGAATCATTGAGCAAATATACAGCAAAATGATCAAAGTCATTGTACATCAAAATCAAGTAAATATCAATGCATCAAAATCATAAAGAACATCAAGCAAATATCATCAAGCAAATTTAATTAAAAAATATAGATCAGTGTTCCACTTACTACTAATCAAAGGCAGCTCTAAACAGGTGGGTTTTTAGCCTTGATATAAAGGAACTCAGTGTTTTGGCTGTTTTGCAGTTTTCTGGAAGTTTCAGATTTGTGGTGCATAAAAACTGAAGGCTGCTTCTCCATGTTTGGTTCTGGTTCTGGGGATGCAGAGCAGACCAGAACCAGAAGACCTGAGTGGTCTGGTAGGTTGATACAATCACAACAGATCTTTAATATATTTTGGTGCTAAGCTGTTAAGTAAACTAACAGATGTGTTTTAAAGTCTATTCTCTGAGCTCCAGGGACCCAGTGGAAGGACTTTAGAACTGAAGTGATGTGATCTATTTTCCTGGTCTTAGTGAAAACATGAGCAGCAGCGTCTGGATCAGCTGCAGCTGTCTGACTGACGTTTTAGGCAGACCTGTGAAGACACTCTTACAGTAATCTAAAGATAAACGCATTGATGAGTTTCTCTAGATCTTGTTGAGACATTAGACCTTTGATCCTGGAAATGTTCTTCAGGTGACAGAAGGCCGACTTTGTAACTGTCTTTATATATATGTCTGAAGGTTCAGGTCCGAGTCCATCACTACACCCAGATTTCAGGCCTGATCATTAGTTTCTAGCTGTAATAACTGAAGTTGCGTGCTCAGTAGAGGTGGGCAGATCGATCCAAAATATTGATAATATCGATTCCAAGTTGGTATCAGTATCGGATCAATACTAATGTGATAAGATCAATACTTTAGTTTCAGATAGCCTCTTTAATTTTTTTTCTATGGTAGTTTCTCTATTCTTACATTAAAAACCTGTTGTCATTGTATCAACCTTCCAGACCACTCAGGTCTTCTGGTTCTGGTCTGCTCTGCATCCCCAGAACCAGAACCAAACATAAAAAGGCAGCTTTCAGTTTCTATGCATCACTAATCTGGAACAAACTCCCAGAAAACTGCAACACAGCTGACATACTGAGTTACTTTCAGGGCTAAAAAACCCACCTGTTTAGAGCTGACTTCAATTTGTAGTAAGTGGAACATTGATCCATATTTCTGAGTTATATTTGCTTGATGATCTTTATGTTTTTGATGCATTGATATTTGCTTCATGATTTTGCTGTATATTTGATTGATGTTTTTATAATGTAAAGCACTTTGAACTGCCTTGCTGCTGAAATGTGCTATACAAATAAACTTGACTTGATTCTTCCACAAAAAGATTTTGTTGTGATTTGCTCTCAAACGATGTTTTGCACTTATTTAGAAAATTGCAAACAAATTTGTTGTTTTAATTTATTGCTTTATTGCTTCTGTTTATCTGTTTACGTAAATATGTATTAAAATATTTTTGTAGACATCTGTAAACTTTATCTAAACTTTGTCCTATATTTTAACAAAATAATTCGAAGGAAAAACCACAAAAACTCCTAAAGGTGAGAAGTTTGATGATATATCATACTTAAATAATAAGTATGATATATCATATATTGGTATCAGTATCAGCGATACTGCCCCTGTATTTTCTTGGTATTGGATCGATACCAAAATATGCAGCATCACATAACTCGAGTGCTCACTCTTAATCGTTCCTCTTTAGGTCTTCATATAATAGTTTCAGTTTTGTTTCTATTCAGCTGGAGATAGTTATGGCACAGCCACACACTGATTTGTTCTAAGTATCTGTTCAGTGCTTGGATGGGTTCAATGCCACCTGGTGACATTTTAATGTAGAGCTGTGTATCATCTGCGTATTTCTGGTTGCTATTCTTATTGTTATAATCTGAGCTAGTGGGACCATGTAGATATTAAATAGGAGGGGTCCCAGGAGTGAACCTTGGGGTCCTCCACATTTGACTTTTGTCCTTTTAGATAGGATTCAAACCAATTGAGTACTGTACCAACCCAGCTCTCCAGTCACTTCAATAATATATCATGGTCAGCAGTGTCAAATGCTGGACTGAGGTCCAACAGAACCAACACTGTGGTTCTTCCACAGTCTGTATTTATGTGGCTGTCACTGAACAGTCAGAGGGCTGTCAGTCTCAGTGCTGTGATGAAAGACATCAAAGCGCTTTGTCATTGTTCAAAAGCTGTTTAACTGTTGAAACTGTTGAGTTGGTGAAATTCATCCATTTTCTCTGCATTTGTTATGTTTGGGCATAACATCTTTATTGGATTTGGTATGGATGTGCAGATTAACCCTTTAATTTTTTGAATTTCTCTGTAAAAAAAGTTTGCAAATTCATTGCAGGCCCTGGTAGAAGGGAGTTCAGGTGTTACAGTCACAAGCGAGTTTGTCAACCTGTCAACTGTGTCAAACTGGGCACGATCGTTGTTGATGTTTTTATTTATGATTTCTGCAAAAAATGTTTCCCTTACATGTTTTAGTGATGAGTGATAGCTCCGCACCATTTCTTTGTAGATTTCATAGTAAACGTGAAGTCGACTTTTACGCCATTTATGTTCAGCCCTTCAACAAAGGCTTCTTTTGTTTCTTACAAGTGGAGCATTTATCCACGCACATTTCTTCCTACCAGACATGACCTTCACTTTAACAGGAGCAATGGAATCAATAATGTCTGAAATCTTAGAACAGAAATGATCCACTAACTCATCTACTGGGTTACACATTAGAATTGAGGTCGAAGACTGGATTTGATTAAAAGTTTCAGCTGTGCTGTCTGTAACAGAACGTTTTGTAATAATATCTGTTTTCCTAAGCGAGTCAACAGAGATTGTACTTTCAAAAACAGAGAAATGATCAGACAGAGTGACATCAATTACAGAAACCTTGGAGATATTTACACCCTTGCTGGTAATCAAATCCAGAGTGTGTCCTCGATTATGTGTCGGCTGTTTAACATGTTGAGTCAAACCAAAGTTTTGAAGTACATCATTCAGCTTTTTTGCCTCTGTCTATTAGGTTGTCAACATGGATGTTAAAGTCTCCCATGATTATTAAACAATCAAAATCAATGTATACCATGGATAACAGCTCACTGAAGTCATTGAAAAAATTTGCCACATATTTTGGGGTTTTGTATAGAGTTAGTGTCAGAGTTTGTTTGTGGCCTTTTACCTCAATTCCCAAATATTCAAAAGAGTCAAAATTGCCCAGGGAAATCTTTTTATCATTTAGTGAATCATGAAATATCATAGCAACCCCTCCATCTCTCTTATTCTTTCTATTCTCACGTAAAAAATGTAATTAGGAGGTGCCAATACAGTTAGTACAGGTGTTTCATTGTTGTCATTCAACCATGTTTCTGTAAAAAACATAACATCAACATTATGCTAAGTAATGAAGTCATTAACTAAAAGTCCTTTTGCTGATAGTGTGGCCTTTTACCTTAATTCCCAAATATTCAAAAGAGGCAATTTCACCAAGAAAAATCTTTTTACAGTTTAGTGAATCATGAAATATCATAGCAACCCCTCCACCCCTCTTATGTTTTCGATTCTCACTTAAAAAATTGTAATTAGGAGTCGTTGATTCAATTAATACAGGTCTTTCATTGTTTTCATCCAACCATGTTTCTGTAAGATATGTAACATTAATATTATGCTCAGTAATGAAGTCATTAACTAAAAGTCCTTTTGTTGATAGTGATCTTATATTTTGCAGAGCCGTTCTAATTGACTGGGGGTAGATAATTCTGCAGCTTGAGGTTGCTGTTGAGAGGGAATAAGTCTCAGGTTTGAATAGGTCTGTAGGATATCCCACAGACCTATCCTAACTTGTTCAAGAAAGCATAGTAGGTCACCTTTAATGCAAATGTGCAACAATACCCTAAAATGCAGGCTGTGGTGTTTAAACGCTACTAAGGGACCTGAAGATAACCTCTCTCCCACACCATCATATCATTACCAAAAACCTGAAGTACTGCGACAAGATAGGTTGGATCCATACTTTCATTTGGTTTTCACTAAATTCTGACTATCAGAATGTTGCAGCGCAAATCACAATTAATCTTGCCATGCATTGTTAGGATTTGTCATCCCTGAACAGAGGTTCTCGGCTGGAGGGTATGATGCACCTTGTCTGCTGCCACACCTGGCAGTAATTAAGCTCTTTCTCTGCTGTGGCTTTTTAAGGAGCTTCTGGACAACCGTTCATTGCCTGATAATCAGCCAGTCATGGTGGAGTCAAGCCAGAGAAACTCCTGAGCGCTCTCTCTCTGAGAAAGTCTTTGCATTTATACCTTCTTTGTTCCTTCATCTCTGTGTCTCAGAGGTTGAATCGTTGGTGTTCTCAAGTCCCACCTTTCTTCGGATCATCTTCAAGCTCTTCAGCTCTGTCGCTACCTGTCTCCTCCAGCCTGCTCGCTCTCCAACCTTACCTGTTCAACAAAGAACTAACACAGCACTCATCAGTTCTCACTCACCTACCTCCACGGATCCTACTTAATCCTCCACTTTGGAAGTCCACCACCAAGCCATAAGAATAACTCTAATCCACCCTGTTATTAAAATCATTCAAGTTGCCATCCATGGTCCTAACTTCTCCTTTTTCCTTCTTCACATGCCATAATGGTTCCAGCAGCTTTTCCTTCATCTCACATTTATTTCTGTAAATAAACCTTTTTTCATTATAAGACTGTCCTTCCTTGATTCCGTGTATGGGTCAGAAAACTTTCTGAAACCATGACAATTATTGGACATATTTATTGAGACTGTATGAACTGCGTCAGTTTCTTTACCTCCGCTGACAGGAGTGGCATGTTGTCTTCCGTTGCTCTAGCCAGTCTGCTGCAAAGTTTGATATGTTGTATGTTGTGAATAGAGGTGGTATTCTGCATACCTTGGTTGTAACAAGTAGTGATATGGGCTGTTGTTGCCTTTCTATCATCTTCAACCAATGTCAGTTTATTTTCCCCTTTTCCCCATTCTGAGGCTGGGTTTCAACTTCAGCGAGTCATCTCCACTACTGCTAGATGCCTTCATCACACAATTAGACTTCTACCCTATCCTATCAATGTATCTGCTGCTAGTTAGCTTCCTTCCAGGTAAATCAGCAGTTTTAAGCAGTGCTACTCTTTTTAAAACATACCTCTTGTATTTTAATCATTGATGATAATCTTTGCTTTCACTTACTTTACTTTCACCTTCCTCCAAGGCAGCATGTCAACAATGATTACTTATTCATATGTTCTTCAAGTTGCTTTTTCTAAGCTTAAACCATGTATGCAAACACAGTCTCTAACACCCACACAGACATGCAGCTGTGCTTCTGTTTTGTCTTTGGCCAGCAGATGGGAGTAGTATTCTGCAGGAGAGCCCAGCTCCAGCTTCATTCAAGCGAACACAGAGCTCAGTTTTCAGGCTGAATGACCCTCCAACCATCCAGCAGCTCAGCTGTTCAGAGACACCAATTCACAGCTAATTTTCTTGCCTTATACTCGGACATTTTCCTCTTCAAATCTGACTCACCAAACTGTGACGGACAACAGCACTGGGAATATTCTGCCCTTATTTCCTGTTTATTATAATTTTCAGAGGCAATATCCATTGTGTGCTGTAGTGCCTTCTCTGTTCGAGCCACAGGTCTCCATGGTAATAATCACAGTATGTGTGCTTGTTGTGGTTGACGGTAAACATAACTCTCCACGGGAAGCTGACTGTTTCAGCCTAATGAACAGAACGTACCGGCTGTCAGACTCAATCCAATCCTCATCAACTAACAGTAACATTTAGAGAAAGGGTAGCTGACCATTGGGGAGCTGAAACTAATGTATATGATACGTATAATATCCACACCCAAACTCCCACTGGAAATATGGGTCTTTCAGTGCATTTCATATCTGGAAATAAACAGTTCATTTCATTCTCTACAGAAAAACTAAACATTCCTTTTCTTTCCTTCCTCCACGTGTCCCTTAAAGTCTTTCTGCCACACACCCACCACTTGTGTTTTTTGTCCCACATAATCCCAAATCCTTTGAGGGACTGTCCGATTTCCAATTAAAGCTCTGGAACCCCTTAAATGTCATCGAAAATCCCCCCTGCCATCTAGCTGAGAGACAGACAAGGGGAAGTGGTATGAGAAGGGCAAACATGAAAGAGAAAGCAGAAGTACACATTTGCCTTTGATTCCCACCTATAAGTAGCTGATGTAATAAGATAGAAAACCCTGCTGCTAATAAGGCTGGGAGACAAATGTGACAGACAGAGAGAAATGTGGCAAATGAGTCCAAGGTCTTGGTTCTATCAGAATTAGAGCTATTTCTGAATCCTCATCCTGCTGTGAAGATGGTTAGCCTGTCTTTGTTTAAACAGAGTTTTACCTTCCTTCCACAACTGCTGCATCCAACTGTACTTTATACATTTTACCCATTTTTCTTTGACACTGGTTTCTTCCCAGCATTAACATGCATAAACATGTTTTCAAGTAAAAATATGGCAACTACAGGATGAAAAGCTACTCAACAGCCTCTTGACAGCTGCAGGCAAAGAATTCAAATATGGGCATAGCTGAAATTAATTTCAGTATACTGTGCAGTGAGAAAACCATGCTGACATGTATTAGGCTCTTACAGATTTCTTCCGTTTCTCTGTTTTCGTCACACTTAAGTGATTCACATCATCAAACAAAAATAACCTGAATAAATACAAAAATAAAATTTTAAATTATGATATTTATTAAGGTAAAACATTATCCTAACTAATCTGGTTTTACATGAATAAATATAGTCATATTCAACAAATCCAAATATACGTTACAATGAGTCTTGTCAGATTTTTGAAAATAACCTTTAAGCAGGTATTAAACGTACTTTTCATTAAGTCCATTAAGGCCTGTTTTTTATTTTTTTTATTTATTTATTTTTATTGGTCTGATGTAATATGTAATATTCTAATTGTAAATGTGGAAAATAACCATAATTAACAGAAAGAAAGGCTTTAAAACATCCATATGTGTGTCATTATTCTATGTAATATGTTTCACTTAGTGATAAAGTTCCTAAAATAAATGAGCTATTCAATAATATTCTAATTTATTGAATGGGTCTGTAATTGCCCCCTAACAATTGTTTGTGCCACTCTTGGTGACAGCAATAAGTCATTCAGAGGTAGACTTGCTGGTATGCTTCGGATCATTGTGCTGCTATATAACCCAAGTGCACTTGAACTTAATGTCACAAAATGATGATCGGAAATTTTCCTGCATATTATTTTAGTAGAAAGCAGAAATCAAGGTTCCATCAATAACATCCAGTCTTTTTTAATGCTTTGCAACCTTTACACCAGATGAAGCAATATGTATACCTTCCAAAAGGTCCTCAGAATATTTTTAAAAGTCTTGTAGATCATCATAATCATTTTTGTCAAATGTGAAACAAGCCTATTTGTGGGCTTCTTTTTGACCAGCAGTGATTTTGACCATGGAACTATCCCTTGGATATCATTTTTTCCTCTTTTTTCTTTTTTCCCTCTAGTTGCTGAATCATGAACACTGACCTTAACAGAGGCAGGTGAGGGCTGCAATCTTTAGCAGTTTTCCTGGGTTATATGTGACCTTCTGGAGGAGTCCTTGATACATCCTTGGTGTAATTTTGGAAGGCCAGCCACTCCTGGGAAGGTTCGTCACTACTGTGTTTTATCCATTTATGTATAACGACTCTCACTGTGTTTCGATGGAGTCAGAAAGCCTTAGCAATGGCTTTGTTATCCTTTTCAGATTGATAGATGACTTTCTTTCTCTTCTGATGTTGAGTTTCTTTAGATCAGGGTATAATGTGTTGCTTTTTAGAGACTGTTGAACTTTAAGTTGTTCGACAGGTGCTAATTAAGATCTTGTTTCTACAAGTATAACAGTAATCAAACCTCAGTGTGACTAAAGAAATAGGACTCAGTTTTTTTTTTTAAAGTGTGGTTAATCTTAGTGAATTAATGATTTAACAAAACAGGGTGACTACTTTTTCACATAGTGCCAGGTTGGTAACAAGGAAAGACAAACAATTATAGTGGAAAAAAATGGGCAAATATGACTAGATCTCCTATACCACAATGCTTGACAAACAAAATATAACATAAACAAATTTCAGATACCTTTTAGTCAATAAAAAATTAAAAAGGTTTGATATATCCATTGGTCACATTCATTTTTACACTATATGGGGACTGCATTGAGAATGAATAAAAGTGCTTAGAGTTCAAACGTGGTGTTTAATTTTAGAGCCCAGGAGTTTTCCAAGCTATACCAGGCTGCTGAAACTAATGCAAATGCAAGTTACAATTCTAAAATTGTAAAAGTGGCCACCAACAAGTAGCAAGGAGATTTCAGTCATATACAGGACATAGTGCATTCCAAATGTATTTCTACTTGTGAACTTTAAGACATTTTCTCACAGTTGAACAGAAAACTGCAACATGAGCGCATAACAGTAAAGACATCTGGATCTTTTGTGTAAAATCTGCCAATGAGAGGTTCTAACCCATTGCATTACAGAGATGTACTATAGAACATGTACTGTAAGTTCTTTAGAGCAGAACATCCCAACCACGTTTAATTTCTCAAATTTACTTAGCATTATCTGAAAATTTACACAAAAGAAACCATGTTATATTTTGCAGCCAACAAAAGTCACACTGAAGAAACTTTGAAGACACTGAAGATTTGTCTAAACAATGTGCTATGTGACAAAGATGGAAAACACTGATAACTCAACAGCCACACAAACACTCCCAAATGAGTAATCTTTTCTCTTCATAGATCCAGCCATATTTATAGTCAGCATGAACCAGATTCAATTAGTGCCTCCACAAGCATCCCTCCTCGTGTGAATTAAATGACACAAATCCATATTCAAGGTTTTGTAATGATTTAATGATGAGGTCTTTGCGTGCTGCATGCCGTCTTGTATTGCTATTGACCCACTCAATTAGCCTCTCAATCAGTCCTCTGAATCCCCACATCAACAACTGAGGGGTGCTGGCTGTGGGGAGACAACCATCCATTTTGAGAAGTGTCTCTAAGCAAAACGAAGACTGAGATGAACTGATCTGTAAATAATAACAGATGTGGTGAAAAGTCTTAGAAGTAGTCATTGCCAGCTTTCCTCAACCTTCTATCTCCCTTTTCTCCTGTGAACTTTTTCCTTTAGCCATTTCTCTATTTGTCTTCTTTTGAATGTGGTTCTGATTCTCTTTCTCTCACCTCTATCATCTGCCAGCCTAACAAACCAACGGATGGCCTCCCTTTGTGGTGGAGAAGAGCAAATAATCCATAATTTACAATAACACTTGTTAATAATTAAGGGAATTGGAGCATTTGCAGAACTCCAGCGCAATTACCCTACAGCAGACACTGAGGCTGCGAGGTCTTACAAAGCAGTTTAACAGCTTTGGTACAAAACAGCAGTGTCAGGTGGAGAGAGAGAGAGAGAGAGAGAGAGAGAGAGAGAGAGAGAGAGAGAGAGAGAGACAGAGAGAGAGAGAGAGAGAGAGAGAGAGAGAGAGAGACCAGCATGAAATTGACCTACAGGATGTGTGGCAGAATGAATGTTGGACTTAAATGAGCAGTGGCACTGGCGCCTGATGTAGGTCTGTGGTTGTGTGTGGTTGATCATAGCACAACCGCAGCTATCGGTTTCCATTTCAGACCACAGAGAAGATGAGAAGGAACAATAAGCGGGTTGTGGCTTGATGTGACAAGCCGATTGTTGGCATCCCAGATTTGACAAAGCATTTAACCCAAGGCGCTGGAGTGACAATCAAAATAAAATGTTGACAGGCACAGTTAAAATGTCTGCTCACGGATTATAAAATGGAATTTGACAGGTAGTCAGGGATGTAAGGTCTTTTAACTTGAACTTGTCATTGTAGCAGAGAGGGCATGGGGAAAATCTTACCTTTCAACAACCTTGTTCTGCTTTCAGTCAGAACACTGAGACCACAACCCTACCCTGTGTGCTGAAATCTGTGCAGCCATACTGGATTAATTAAGTGTGTTAACAAGCTTCAGAAACAAAGATCCTGTGGCAGAACTTTCTTAAGCAGAATTGTTCCCTTTACTCCCCTCCACCGTCTCTACATTTGCAAGAAAGATACTTGAGCCTTCCTCTGGCTAACATGGGTCAGAGGTCAAGCATGCCAAGTTCTTATCCTCCTCCTATTCTACAACTAATCAAACCCTGCTGACCTCCTCCTGTTCAGTGGCTCGAGACAGAAGTGAGGCCAATTTGGCAAGTTTCCAAGTAAAAGGTTTTACTAACATTTCAATTCAAAATTCCTTTCTCTCACCCTCATTTCTATCCAGATGGGCATTTACTGGGAAATCAACTGGTAATTAGAAATAAATGAATTTCAACTTAATCAGTACTGTTAGAAATGGAACAATCTGATCGTTTTATGCTAGGCAATTGCATAATCAGTTTTCTGATTTGATACATGGCATTATGATCTGTATTCTAAAAAACTTCATTTCATAAAAAGACAGGTAACTAGACAACAACTAGCTAACATTGGGACTATGAAGTAAGTTCATATAGTTTAGCTGCTTAATTGTGTAAATAATTAATTTGGCTTTAACAGCATGGACTAGACTTGGAACTAGTACTTGATGATGAACTGACACTACACAGTCTGCTTGAGCTCAAGAGAGAGCAATGCTTTTAACAGATAACAGGAAAGATGAACGGAGTACAGCAACGTTTCTCTGGGTCCTCCCTTAGAGCTTTCTGTCTATCAGGGAACAGCTGGGATTTGCAAAAGTTGGAAATCTCAGTTAAGGTAAGAGTCTAGGTCCTCTTGGAAGTATACACAGAGACTGCGGTTTTAACACTTGTGCTAACTGTGCTAAGCTCTAACACTGGAACCTAAAGACCATTTTAAATATAATTTTAGTAATCATTTTCTCTTTGTTTTAAAATAGTAAAGACTTGTTTTACAGAAAGTGCTGTTATCCAAAGAAGTTGATTCTTCCTCTGCTCCTAATCTAAATAATTAATTATTGCTCATGACAGGAAGGTTGGAAAAATGAAGCTTAGGTATAAATTCAAACTGGAAGACTCTTCCCAGCTACACCTGCATCATCCAATCGCTGCGTAATGCACCTCAGCTGCAGCCCATCAGCTTTGGACCACGCCTTGTCATAGCCAATCATCGTGAAAGTCTCAGCTTATAAGGCTCTCCATCCATGGCTCTGTCAGCTCCCCACTGTTGTTTGTACATCACAAAGCAGCTTCCTTTGGCCCACTGGGGGTTAAATTCTGCTTCAATGATCAATCTGATGGGACGCTGGAAAAGACTATTGTGGTGTTCAAGTTGTGCTAAAAGCAGTCGGCCTATCAGCGAAGTTTTACAAGCCTGAAATAGCATCTCAATGTTAAATATGTAGCAGCAGCACAGACATCCCCAATGCTAATGTCGGCATCCACAGTTTCTAAAGAAGCTCCATGAATGATCAGGGGTTCCTGAAACACTGGAAAGATGAATGGGTAGAATAGCACTTTGCAAAAATCTGCTGGTTGAATAACCAAAATAATAGATTAAAACAATAACTATATTTTTTGTTGAGCTCATATGTCTATTTATTCAGCAGCAAATAAAGGTTTTTGAATTGAACATGTTTAATTTGTATGGTTTGATATAGTTTTTGATTAAAATGTGATTCATTTTGATTATTTAATTACGGACCCTGATTAAAATTTTTAATCAAGTCCCACCACTTATCTAAACGTGAAATTAGCAACCAATAAAGCCCTAGGTTGACTGAGCCTGTGTTGTGGGAAAAGGTATTCTAAATAATCAATTACATTGACTGATCCATAATGTACCCTCAATGTAACCAGATAGGAAGCCCATGAAGAAACATCATCCCTTGGAGACCTTTGCTCAGAAATATTTAGAAAACAAACGATCGTCACTACACAGAGTTAAGAAAGACACATCTTTCATAGATTCCAAACATTAAATACATATTAGTCAAAAGTGAGTTGCTTAGAAAGCCTTGTGCTGTGTGTGTATGAGCTACATCCCATTTCTCAGCTGTATCAGCATTGCAGAATAAATTGCTTACATAAGGCTGGAGGGCTTTGCTCATACTTAAAGAGGACAAGTTCAAAATGAGCAATGTTTCCGTGCCTGGGTCGCATCCGGATGGCTCAGGATGCCGTATCATTTGAATGAAACCCTGGAGAGAGAAAGAAGGGAAAAGAGGAGGAGGTGGGAACTGTGTGCGAGTGCGTGTCTGTGAGTGTGTACAGGAAGCATTAGAGAAAAGAAAAAAAGCAGTGAAGAGGGAAGGAAGGGAAACAAATGTGAGAGCTGTCGTGCATGAAATTAAAAGATACCTCGGAAATACTCCTGTCTGTGATGTTTTATGGCGAGCCCTCCTGGAAGTCTCTCCATCTCACTTTCTGTTTGTCTGCAGGGAAGGGAGATGTGAGATGGTGTAACCTTTAAGGAACGTCCAAATCGATAAAGCTCTTCAGTTCCCCAGATCTCAACACTGTTGTTGCCTCAAGGTAAAGGCTTGTGTTAGGGTACCTGGGACATGGGATGTTTGATCTGCCCCTTGTTTTTCTTTGAACTCCCTGGTATTGTTGGCAAAAACCTTTGGAGAGACTACATTTTCCAAATCCCTTTGTCCTTGTTTTCGGTATTTACTCTCAAAGCAGACTGTCTGTAGTCAGAAAAAAAATAGGAGTAAACCAAAGGCTCTAATATAACTACTGGGGAACATAAAAATGCACCTGGAGGGAAAAATTAGTCTCAGAGTCTGAAAGCGATATTGATTTGTAGGAGTTTAAAACCTTGTGAACTTTGACAGATTTTGACACTTCCTTTTTTTAAAGCTTTCAGTAGAGTCGCGACATATTTAAAAATGGGGATGCTATGCACTTCAGTTTTATCTAAGTTGAAGCAGAACATGGGGTGAGAAGGGGAGGTGGTGATGTGGAAGGGAATTTTCTACGCCTTACATGAGTGTTTCAAATCTCTAAACCAACTGAAGACAGTTTGTTCCATTTGATCTGTGCTGGATGAAACTTAAAGATCACCTTAATTTCCATAAAAGGCTATATATAGACCACTAGAGATGTTTAAGACTATGGTTTAAAATTTCTTTTTTAATATCATTATATTACAAGTTTAAAATAAGAAAATGCTAACTAACTCAGTATAAGTCTTGTCCTGTGGTAAAGATGACTTTAAAGTGTCTGATCATTTGCTGATTGTTTGAGTTTGATTCCATCAAAACAAAAAGCACTGTGTCAGAAGTATACAGTACTTTCATTTTCATGTGGAAAAGCAGAATGTCTTACAAAAACAATTAATTATAGTTAAAAATTGGTTTAATCACATACAACACAACCAGAATTTTTGCTCCCACATTTTTGTAATGTGCTCATGTCGCACACAAATCAATATATCATTTAAAGATACACTTGATCTTAATTGATCACAGAATCAATTTCTTCTGTTCCATCCTCTTCATCATTGACAGAGCAAAGAGCTGACAAGGGCTGTCAGGGAGAAGATCGCAGATCTGCACAAGGCTGGAATAAAAAGAACTTCAGCTAAAAGCTTGGTGAGCAGGTGAGGGCTGCTGGAGCAATTATTGGGGAATGGAAGAAATCTACAAAGACTATCAGCTGCCTTCAGTCTGAAACTTAGTAGAAGGTCTTGTCTCATGGTGAACATGGGGCAATGTCCCAGAGGAGAGTGGAGGAACATCCCTAGAGAGGAACTTATTAATAACATAAAGGCATACAGGACCACTGTCAGTCACCAAGACCACTACTGGTGACACAATGTTGTTTTAGCTTGAAACCTTGCTCTTGAAGATATGATTCACAAGTGCTGTGGTCAGATGAGACCAAAGTGAAGCTCTTTTGCATCAGATCAAGCTGGCGTGTTTGAAGAAAGAGAAATGCTGAGTATGACCTGAAGAACACCATCTGCATTGTCAAGCACAGAGGTGGAAACAACATGCTGTCGGGCTCTCTTTTGCAAGGAGTGTATGGTGACTTCAGTGCATTAAGAGGCCAATGAAAGAGGTCATTTACTGTGAAATTTAAGATGAGAAGGCAAAAACTAAGTCATGGATGAATCTTCTAGCATGTCAATAACTTACAATACACCAAAACAACAAAGGAGTGACCAAAGAAGAAGCACAACGGGCTTATGTGCCAACAGGCCTAGTCAGCCTCCAGACATCTTTCATTCAGAGCATTTGTACAGGGAGCTGAAGGTTTGAGTTGTTAAGCTGAAGCTAAGAAATCTGAATGATTCAGTTTCTGTTAGAATGGATCAAAATCCCCCCTCAGACTCATAAAAAACTGATCACCAGCTACAAAAAAACAAAGTAAGAGCTTAGTGCTTTGCTTGGCAGTAAAGGTTTTTCCACTAAGTCATGCTTTGGGGGATCATATTTTTGACTTTTATGTCATGAAGCTTTGACATAAATTCAAACTGGAAGATTCTTCCCAGCTACACCTGCATCATCCAATCGCTGCGTAATGCACCTCAACTGCAGCCCATCAGCTTTGGACCACGCCTTGTCGTAGCCAATCATCATGCAAGTCTCTGCTTATAAAGCTCTCCATCCATGGCTCTGTCTGCTCCCAGTTGAGCTAAAAGCATGCTTGTGCGCATTCTCATCTGTCAGACTTTGTCTTAGTCAAGCCGTCCGGATCCCCACTCCTTTCATTTGGCCATCCCGGCCCTTCTGCCCCTCACCCTGCTCGCAGAACTGCTTGTTCGGATCTACTCTCTCCATCTCTGCTGTTTGTCTAGGAGGGGATTCTCACACAGCTTAGGCCTGGCTCCGATCAAGTTTCCCACCTCTGCCCTTTGCCTCACAGGGCTCCTTTCGCTGTCCCCTCCAGCCTTCATCAGTGGCAAGCGGACAAGAAAAAAAAAAAAAAAAAAAAAAAACTCCTGTTGATCGTCACTCATCTCCTCCCTCAGCTCCAGCTCAAGCTATCCTCTAGTTGCAGCTACTCCAGCGCCAATCTACACTTCCGGGGCTGCCGCCCCCTCTGCAGTCTATTTTTCAGCTTCTCTCCCTCCTACCGCCGATACTCAGCTCCTCTCCACCTCACTAAGCTCCTTGGTCATGCTCCATAATCATCTTTTCAGCTTGCCTTCAAGAGCACGTGTCCATCAGCCCATCATATTTACACCACCTCTCACACCTGTGCATCCCAGATCACACCTGCTTCTCAGCTCCTCCTACCGGCATTTCACCCTCGCCAACGCCCACAACGGGACGTTCATGATAAGACGTACTCGCACATGACTCATTCATCGGCATCCTTGCAATGGTGGAAAGTACTCCAGGTCCTCAGGACCTGGTCAAGTTTATTTGTAGGCTATAGGACATTTCAGCATCAAGGCAGTTCAAAGTGCTTTTCATCATAACATTTGAGTCACCATTTATGAAATGAGCAAAAAATAAAAAGCCATGCCTCCATCAAGGAAATTTACATCCAATATATTGATCAGTGTTCCACTTTCTTCTAATCAGTGGCAACTCTAAACAGGTGGGTTTTAGCCTTTGATTTAAAGGAGCACGTGTTTCGGCTGTTATGCAGTTTTCTGGAAGATTTCAAATTTGAAGTTGTTCCAGATTTGTGGTTCTAAAAACTGAATGCTGTGCCTCTATTCAGTAAATTGAAACAAAAGTATTTAAAGTCTACTCTCTAAGCCACCACAAGGGGTTTTTTTTTGTTTTGTTTTTAATTTTTTTTAATCTACGGTGATGTGCTAATCATGGTTAATGCAAGGGTGAATCTCTATTCACCCTTGCATTAACCATTGCATTAACCATTGCATTCCATAAGTTACACAATCTATAAATAATGAGGATTCCTCATTCAAAGGAGATTTCAATAGAATTTGATCCAGATATTGCCAGAGGACAGAACAGCTTAATTTCCCAGGAAGCAGGGGTGTAACCATCATCTTAGAAGTAAGGGGGACACATTTTTCAGAGGTCTATTGAGTGATTTATCCTCCCCTCGTTTTCGATCACCTCTCCTCAATGGACGGATCAGCACCAGGAACCGTATTACTAGATAGTATAATGAACTAAAGTTTTAGCCCTCAAACATCTACACGATAAGTAGCCACATCAAGTGCCAAATGGCAACACTGATCATGAAATGTTCACCAAAACACCATTCCTGTATGAAAATTATTTCTTGGCACATAAAATGGATAGGAAATGGTATGTCAGGCGCCAAGGTATTAAGCATCATAATTTAATTCAGTTGTATGACCATAGAAAGTGCCACAACATGAAATGCATTGACAAATTAGTCAAAAGTGTCAGCTCAGCTCTGCAAAATTATTGAAGATGATAAAAATGGAATGACCTATAGTTTATCAGCTGCTTTTTCAAACACAAATAATGCAGAACTCAAATTTGAAATGTGTATATCTGGAAGTGTGAAGGTTATTCTGAAATACCATTAAAAACCCAGTACTTGCCTGGTTTTTACCTCCTCCGAAAGCTTTAATACCTCCTTATCTGCAAAGATCCTGCATCATTGTCCTGCTTCTGGTCTGTCTCCTCCCTAACTTTGCTCTTTCTATCCATGACAAAGATTGCTTTTAAATGTGCAAAAACAAAAGTGAACACGATTTCTACACAGCCGGATTGGGTTTATTCCTGGCATTAACAAACTAGCAACATGACACTCACTATGCAGCTCGGCCCAGCAGCATGTCTCCCCTCTGCGACCAGATCCACAAGTGTAACCAGCATCAGCATATGCATGTCCGTGGTACATCTAGACTGCTTGGAGAATCATGCTATCACATCTTGACCACCAATTTCAGTTGTAACAGCTGGGGGGGTAAGCATCTAAGCTTCCGGCTTCTGTACGTTTTGTCTGTTCCAGTGTGAGGAGAACTGCTGTCTGACATGGTCATATAAATAACGTGCCGTGAGTTCAGGCAAAGTCGCTGAATTGATTCAAGCAACACTCTAGTCAGGGGGAGGGTATGAGTCAATTTCCAAGGTAGCTATTTCTAACTCTCATAAATATTACTGTCTGAGTCCCATCTGGGTGTGCTACTTCCTCAGTCAATTGGCTTGACTCTAACAAGTAGAAGCCTTGGTTATTTTGGCAACAACAGCTTGGAAATGAATCACAGTCACTCCATTCGTTACTCCCATCCCTCACTTCCAACATCAATCATGTCACCTCTCGTGTTTAAGTGACATAGTTGCAAGGGATTATTAGGACCCCATGGCAGAATCTCTGCTGTGCATTGGCATGTATAAAATTTTAGGGTATTTCTTGCTTGGCAGTAGTATGAGTTAAAGAGCTTGCTTCAGTTGCACCTAAAATCTCTTCCAAGTCCAGACAAAAAAAATGCACATTCTCCAAGTGGTTATTTTAGATATCATGGAGTTCCCTCAGGCTGTGGGGGCTCTTTCACCTTGTCTATCCCACCCTCCCCTCCCTCATAGGCAGGTTTTTACACACACACTTGCATTTGAATATTTCTCTCAGGCTGCGCTCAAAGATCCTCTTGAGCAGGTGTGGCCAAGCATTGCAGTCTCTGAATTCATGGTCGCGTCGCTGTCGGCAGACAAATTGTCCTGCATCTGCGATATTTCTCAGTTAACTGTGTCATCTTCAGTCCTCATTAAATGTCAACTTTTGTCTCTTTCTTTCACGATATCACAGGACACTCTGCTGATTGGTCCAGTTTCACAGATACTTCGCTGTCCTCAGGTTTTGGGGTGGCGGGGGCGGGGTTCTTTCAGGGCAGTTAGTTTGCCTGTCTTCATTCCTGTCTTTGACTCCTCTGCATGAGTTTGTTACACTCAAAGGCTCACCCATGTCTACTGCCTGATCCCTAATCTTTGAGAAACTCTAGCTTCATGCAATCTTCCCTCATTATTTCTCAAGCCTTGCATCTAGTTTAGGGGAAGCCACTATGGCCGCCCCCAAAGAAATTCCTACAGCATCTCTTCAACAGCTTGGCCACTGGTCTTCAGCATTTGCTCCTTACATTCACCCAGTCTTCCACTCAATGCTAGCTGCTCAATGTTCCCTCAGCCATTAAGTAAGCACATTCAGCAAATAACTGGAGTGTTTCTACATCTCTAACTTTCCCTCTATATAGGTGATCCGGCCAACTTGCTGCTCATTCCATCTTTACAGCTCAGGCATGCCCATTACATACCCTGTCTATGCCTTGTCAGGCAAGGCCGAGTCCAGATCCTCCCTATGCCTTGTCAGGCTAAGCCAATCCATTCACCCTCAATGCCTTGTCAGGATTAGCCAATCCATTCACCCTCTACGCCTTGTCAGGATTAGCCAATCCATTCACCCTCTACACCTTGTCAGGCACAGCCAAGTCCTCGCCCTCAGGCTCTTATCATTCCCTTTCTAAGCCCTGTCAGGCTCAGCCAAGTCCTCATCCTCTATGCCTCGGCAGGCACCTATCTTCATAATCCTTTCACCTAATCAGTCTCTCATCCGTTGTTTTGCAAGCATTCATTGTCACTTTCCTTTTGCCATTACCAGTCACTTCACACCTAATTGGTCTCATCTCTGCGCCTTGATAGGCTCTCATCCTCTATGCCTTGGGATAGAGGATGCCAGCCAGTCCTCATCTTCGATGCCTCGGCAGGCACAGCCGGTCCTCATCTTCAATGCCTCGGCAGGCACAGCCAGTCCTCATCTTCGATGACTCGGCAGGTACCCTTCTTCATCAGTCTTTCACCCAATCGTTCTCTCATCCATGTTTTGCAAGCACTCATTGTCACCTTCCACCTGCCATTACCAGTCACTCCTCACCTAATCGGTCTCCATCCCTACACCTTAAGTCACTCATCACTTCCTTCTCCATGCCCTTCTGTCCCCCTGCTCTGTAAAGCTTCTTATAGTCAGCTCCTGTGTGTTTGCTCATTCATCTCTTAGCTCGGCCTCAGCACCCTCTTTTGGGGGGAAGATGTCTCTTATCCCAAACCTAAAAGTTCATCCATGTTTATTGCAATTTACAGCATATACGTCTTCTGCCAGGGTCTGAGCGTCAAAAATCATTTGTTCATTTATATCAAATCTTTTTAATTGCTGCTCTGTTTTTGAGTCTCTCCAGGTTGAAATATTTCTGAATCTTTCTTTGACATTCTGTCCACATTGATATGAAACTGATAATTTAGAGACTGTACTTTTGTTGAGCAAATTTCAAAAATCATCAAGGAATCAAATCCCAAATACTTACATTAGGGATAAAATTGAGTAATTTTAATTACATAAGGCTTGTCCCAGTCACAATACTAAACTTTCAAACTTGATACTAATAGTAAGAAAAATACTCAATATGGTTTTCGATACCACGGCTAATTATTTTGAAGGCACAGCATTCACTTTTGGTTAAGAGCAAAAATGGTTAATTACAATGCAACAAAAAAATTTTACTCCTTGATTAAGGTAAAACCAATAATAAGGGAACAATTCAGCCCTCAATTATAAGAATATATAATTCAAAAATGTTGCTTCCCTGTTAAACCATAGACAAGATAACACTTAGTGCAAGTGTTTGTTTAGTTAGATAGATAGATAGATAGATAGATAGATAGATAGATAGATAGATAGATAGATAGATAGATAGTGGTTGGTCAGTCATGGTGTGGGGAGGCATTTATTTGGATGGCCACACAGCCCTCCAAGTGCTAGCCAGAGGCGCCCTGACTGCCATAAGGTACCAGGATGAGATACTCAGACCCATTGTGAGACCATATGCTGGTGCAGTGGGCCCTGGGTTCCTCCTTATGCAAGGCAATGCTAGGCCTGATATGGCTGAAGTGTGTCAGCAATTCCTGCATGATGAGGGCATTGATGTTATGGACTGGCCTGCCCGTTCCCCAGACCTGAATCCAATTGAGCACATCTGGGACGTCATGTTTCGGTCACACCACAGACTGTTCAGGAGCTAACTGATGCTCTGATTCAGGTCTGGGAAGAGATCCCTCAGGAGAACATCCGCCGTCTCATCAGGAGCATGCCCAGGCGTTGTCGGGACGTTATACAGGCACGTGGAGGCCACACACACTACTAAGCCTCATTTAGACTTGTCTTGAGGAATATTCACTGATGTTGAATCAGCATGTCATGTTATTTTCTGTCATGATGTGTGGTTGGTTGTTTCGGAGCAAAATGGAGAACCAGCAAGTAGTGGTTGAAAATTTAATGAAAAAAATAACAAAAACTTACAAAAATACTGAAGGGCACAGGAAGCCAGAGATAAACAAAACATGAATCCATGGAGCAAATGAGGAGCACAACAGTGAAGGAATCAGGCAAGGAGACAGGTAAAATAACTACGAGATAACTGGAGGTGATAATGGGAGGAACCAGCAAGGAGAGGAGGATGGAGAAGAGGAGCTTAAATACTGGGGAAGTGAATGCTGGAAAAAAAGGCTGGGGCTGATGAACTAACCATTTGCAGGTGTGGGCAATTAACTAGTGGGAATCTGAGGAGAGGGAGAGAATGGCAACAGGGGGCGAGGGAGAGTCACAGGGAAGCAAGGAAAGAATATAAATGCAACTGAGAATAACTAGATACAGGGAAATAATAAACAATCTAAAATAAATTGAAAAACTCAACCTAAGAACTAAACAGAGAAACAAAAATGTGCAGATCCTGACAGTTTTCCACTTTAATATTGAATGTGTATCCAAATCCAGATCTCCATGGTGTAATAATTTTGATTTACATTGATAATTTTTGTGTTATATTCTTCTCAATCAATTCCACTGTTGTAATAATAAAGCTTTTCAATGAGAATATTTAATTAATTGAGATCTAGGATGTGTTATTTTGTTCCTTTTAATTTTGTGAGAAGTGTATATATATATATATATATATATATATATATATATATATATATATGCTACTTGCTACTGGTACACCCATTTCTCCCTGTTGAGGGACTTTTATTTTAATGTCCTTCATGGAATTATGTACCTTTGAGTTAGTTATGCAAAAAATAATTTATTTTGTTATACCTGCTTATCTGGAGTACATGTCATGGTCTTGTTTTCTTGTTTAGGCTTCTAACCCACATTCCAGAAACTTTCTGAAATCAGTAAAATTAAGTTTATTTAAAAGAGGTATGAAATGTGCAATGCTGGTTATCCAGGAATGAATGGCGATGTGGGGAACCGGGAACTCTGTAACAGACACATGGGTTACTGCAGGAATGCTGGAAGATAAGTAGAAGTTATGGTGTTGTGATGAAATTTAGTAAGAACTGCCAGGAAAGAGTGAGTGGATTCTGGCATTGGCTTGTGTGGGCTCATGGTGGTATTGCAGAGGAGCTGGTGGTAAGGAGGACGGCTGAGGGTTGGAGAACCTGATCGTGAGCTGCTGCAGGACTGAAGGAGGGTGGATAGACAGTATGAATGATGGTGAGGATAAAGAAGGAGCTTGACCATTACAAGTCAAGGAACTGTGAGGCGGGAGGGCGTTGCATTGTTTGGTCTGTCAAGAGTGAGTCCAGGAAGAACCATGAGCTTGAGACCAGGCAGGCACAGAGAAACCTTCATGGGGGAAAACACGAAGAGTTATTTAGAGTATAATGCAAGGGAGATCACAAGAAAACCACAGGAAGGCTTGAAGTTCCCACAGTGGTTAACACTCAGGCATTGGATGACTGATAAAACAGATTAATTGGTCCTGCAGCTGTTTGCCTCATGCCTTCTGGTAGAGACTTGCAAGAAATGTTGGGAGAGCCCACACAAAGCACAACCGCCAGTTTCCTAACAGGGTGAGCTTCTATTTGTCTATCAATTTGCTGTTAAAAAATATTTTACAACTGATGGACAAATAAATGATCATACCAAAAGAAATTGTATTTCAAAACAAACATGGATCTGGAACATACAAAACATTTTTTTTACAGTGTAAACAGGGTTCTGGTCCATGTAGATGTATTCAGCAGCAGCTATGTAGAATTCTGTCTTTCTTGTAATTTGTTAGAATATTTTCTCAAACTACAATGACAGCAGCATGGAAGGTTGGGCTGGTTTTGTCTTGTTGCCTTACTATTTAGTAGTGAGCAATCAGCTAATTAGCATTTTCCTGTATTAACTGTACTACAGTAGAATGGAGCGATGTGGGATTCAGAACTTTGCAGCAGGGAAGCACATTTTGATCCATAGAACACTGTCATTAGGCTGTCTGTGAGGCAAATTTAAACAGATATCATTTCCTGACCTTCAAACGAGGATCTCAAACATCAATATCATCGTGTTAGCTCGTAGTATTAGTGCAGCTAGCATAGCATAGCATAGCTAGCTGCATTAATGCACAAGCTCAGAAGGAAAGTACCTATGAACAATGCTTTTACATTAGCCTTGTCAGCTAAAGAGGGTTGCATGTGTTTAGTTCTGGATGTACCTTCCAAGTTACCAGAGTTTAAATCTTTCAATGAGAGCTTCTTGAAGTTGAATGTCTATTATTGTAGCTCTGCTGCTGAAAGAAATGTGACTATTTGGGTAAATGTTAATGTGTCAGTTTGTAGCGATTTTGGCACAAACGAATAACTTTGAATAACTGATTTTTCTAGTATTGATTAAATCGAGATATCAATTATTTTTACAACCCTTGCAGGTGTTTATATCTCACATTTTCTCAAAACAGACTCCAGTGATTGGCAGAATTACCTTGACATTGATGGTAGACTGTAGGAGCAACTTGAAAACAGAAATAAGAACTAAAATGTGGGGGAAGTGCCTAGCAATAGACTGCAGAGATACACTCAACAAAAGTGCGTGATTATGATTGAGAATCATTTAGTAAAGAGAAAAGAACGAAATGAATTGCTATAAGTTACTCTATACAGACAACTGGAATCTATATGCACAGAAATGTCAATTCAGATGAAGACTTTGATGAGGTTCTGTTACATTATGTTATATTATCCCATTATATTGTCCTTGCAACTCTAAATTTATTCATATATTTTATCTGAATTATAGACAAATGTAAAATATTTACTCATACACCTCAGAAAAACAATGAAGTTTCCCTGCATTACCACACATGGTAGTGTATGTAAAAACTTCTTTGATCTATCTGTGTTGCTTTCGATGTCCTGTGTGTCTGTTGGAATGAAGAGTGTATAATTTACAGTGTTCTAGTTTGTCAGAATAAATTACTTTACTTTCATCGTGATCTGCTTTCTTACTTATATTTGTCCTACTTAATGGTTACTTGACTCTTTGTTTGTGTAGGGAAAGTATCTGCATTGCACAGCATGGCACTAAATAACATTTTTATCCAGTCATTGTTATGATGACTACATTTCAAAGCAGTGGCTCATATATGTAGTGGACATTAGGAGTCTCTGAGCAGCGACTGCTGTGTGATTAAAGTTTTCAACATGTCTAAAACATTTGTGGCAGTCTGGCTTAACTGGAGATCAAACTGCAAATGCTAAACATGTCATGATTTGTGGTTGATGTAGACCCAAATGTAGATGCAGCGCATAGATAAGGTATTTTATTATAAAAAATGAAGAACAAAAACTTACAAAACCACAGTGAATGCAGGGAGCCAGAGCTAAACAAAAACACATGAATCCAGGAGTAAGAACACAGCAAAGTATGACAGGGAAGTAACAGCAGGAACCAGCGAGGAGTGAGAACAGGAGAGGAGTTTGAGAACGGAATGGAGACTGAAGAGAGAGGGAGAGGGAGGAGAGAGAGAGAGAGAGAGAGAGAGAGAGAGAGAGAGAGAGAGAGAGAATGGCAGTAGGGGGCGAGGAAGAGGACGGGACCTCGGAAAGAGGGCCAGTGGAAAAAAGGCAAACCTCGACTAACTAACGAACTAACTCTTAAAGGCCACAGGAAGGTGACCGTGACAAAGGAGCCAAGAATCTGTTGGCCAGTGATGAAGGAGCCAAGAGTCTGGAGGCTGGCAACAAAGGAGGAAATAATCTGAAGGCCAGCGACGAAGGAGCCAAGAGTCTGAAGACCGGCACTGGAGAACCCTGTAGTCTGGAGGGCACCGGAGGATTCTGTGATCTGGAGGTCAGCCGTGAGGCCAGAGGAGTTTGGAGGCCACAGGACTATGGAGACTGTGGAGTTTGGAACCTGCAGGACTGTGGAGCTTGAAGGCTGCAAGTCTGCAGTGATGGTGGAACTTGGAGAGTACAGGTCTGTGGCTACTAGTGAGCTTAGAGACCACATGACTGCAAAGCTTGAAGACTGCAGGACCACGGGAGTCTCTGGAGGCTGATACCTGAAGGTCTATACTGATAACTGGCTTGGGGGCTCTAAAGTCTCCATAAAGAGCCCTGAAGACAACAGCTCGGGAGCTGGGGAAGATGACCCACAACAAGGCTCTGGTGACCCACAAAGGAGTTCTGTTTGCGGGGAAAGTGACCCACAAAGAGGCGTTGGGGACCCAAAAAGAGGCGCACCCATGGAGGGTCAATGGAGATGAAGAAGAAGGCCCATGGAGGGGTGCTGGAGATGAGGAAGGCCCACAGAAGGGAGCTGGCTCTGGGAGAGAAGACCCACGAAAGAACTCTGACTCTGGGGGAGAAGACCCACAAAGGATCTGTGCAGCCTGGAACCTTTGAGAAAATCCTGCAGCCAGGAACTCTTGGGACGGCCCCGTAGCCTGGAACTCACGAGGAGATTCTGCAGAGACTACTGATTCTGCTGCAGGTGGAGAGACTGGCAGAGAATCTGCAGGTTGAGCAGCGGCGGACTGAGGGCCTGAAGGTTCTGCTAGAGCTGACGGAGGAGAGGCTGCGGGAGCTGCTGCGGCTGACTGAGAGGCTGATGGTGAGTATGCTTGTAAACAGGTAGACTGCGGTCAAGGTGGGGGAGGTTTCTTCAACAGCTGGGCAAAAGCAGCTTTCCTTGAGTGGAGTAGTTCAATGCTATGAGTAAAAAGGTAATACTGGAAGGCTGGATGTAAGACAGACTGGGTTATAGCACATTTATTGAGTAAGGTCATTTTTACTTAACTATGCTCAATAAGCATAAGCTCCTATTATTATTATTATTAAATTATGGTCAAACTTCATTCTTTAAATGAAATAGCAGCAGGGAACTGTGTATAACCTTTGCTGCTTCCAGGCTGCTTCCACTTAAAATCTGTTAATCTATAATTCACAGTTAAACCTTTCTTTTAAGGTCCAAACAGGAAAGCAGGCTTTTAAAACTGCCTGTAATATATGAAAAAAAATAATATTCTGTATGCAGTGACTAATGGTGAGAGCCATATTAAATGATTTCCAACCCAAACAAGATCTTTAACATCTCCATGACCTCCGTCCTTTGAATAAAAGGTAACTCTGAGATTTCTCTTTCCTAATGTGGTCTTTTTTTCTTATCTAATGAAAGGGCAGCACCTCCCAAGATGGCTGCAGCCTCAGACACCTGTCTACCCACGTATGTTGTTTGTTTGTTTTTTGTTCTCTTGGGCAGGCTGTACTGAAATGTAACTTCACCCCGGGGGGGGGGGGGGGGGGGGGACTAATAAAGGTGTTATTCTTCTTCTTCTAAATTCAAAAGTGTGTTTAACATCGTAGTCCTACTGATGAAGTTATCTGTTTCATCATTAGCATTTTATCAGAACAAGTCTGCTTTTGACTCTTCTATTTAATGAAGTATGCCCTATGCATTTGCTTCAAAGCAGGCCAAAAGCATGAATATTTTACTTTTCGTTCATGACTGCTCCTGTGTTGAACTTTCTTCTATTGAACTTCTTTTTAACATTCATCAGGCATGTTTAGACGTTTATTTTATTTTCAAATATCTATGCATGACTATTTCTGCTTAATTATACTGGAGGTGTTTAAGCTGAATGGGCTTTATTTCCATGTCAAGCAATCCCATCAAAAGTGTTTTTTGAGCCTTTTTGTCTTTTTTGTCTCTCCTGGCCTTCCACATCTCAACTTGCTGTCCACCTACCTCCTCTTTCTCAGCAAATTGAGAAAATAACTACTTTCAGTCCTCATACTTTTAAACCTTAAGTTAGCAAAGTATTTTGGATTTGCATTTGTTCCATCTGTGTGCTGCTTTATGTTTGACACTATAATTAAAATTATTTGACTACTATAAAAAACTGATATAAAGATTAGTAGTTATATAAAACTATTCCAACAAGCTTGTACCAATTTTAGTATTTTCTCTGTTTTGTGTGTAGTTCAGAGAGATTTTCTTGACATTTTAGTTTAATGTGTATCAGAACAAACTACAACCTAACAAATACCCTATTGAGCATAACTCCTACTGGTTTTATGGGAGGGCTCACACAAAACCACTGACTTCAGGTTGTATTTAAAATTTCTCAGCTTTCTCAGGCAATAAACTGAATCATGAAATTTAGTTATTCTCTCAGGTTTTTTTATATGTTGCTTTATAATAATGATCCGAGGGTAAACTACATCTCGTACACACACACGCTTGTGTTGCTTTTGATTAGATATGTGGTGACGATGGTAGGAGTTTGTTCTGTAATTGGTGGGTTGAACACCCGCTCTGTCTTCCCCCACCTTGGCTGCTGGTCGCACTGGTGCATGGCAGCCTCACTTATGTCAGACTGCTCCAGGACATCTGTGGCTGCAATGCAGCTTACCACCTTCAGCGTGTGAAGGGCTTAACACACAGGAGGCGATGTCACTCCCTCTCCATTCATTTTCTATGGAACTTGTGCGATGAGGCAACAATCGCTTACCCTTCTCCAGCCAAGTGACTGGCAAAATTCATTCATATGAAATTTTGAGCTCATATACGTAGGTGTGCACACGCAGGTTAGCACACAAGAAAGTTGAAAAATGTTCAACTGTGTGTCACGTTCAACCCAAGTGGCGGAAAACTGTTGTTTTGCTGTTGTTCGTAGCTTCTTGTGTGTTGAGCCCATGAGTGTGTGTGTGAAACACTGAATATAATGTGAAGTGCTCTGGGATCTAGACTTGATAAAGTGCTAAACAAGTACAGGCCATTTACCATTTGTTTCATTAGTATTCCTCAGGCCTACTCGCTTATCACTGAAGAGGAACAAGAGCACACCTGACTGTATGGGTCATGCATCTCGAATTGTATTTAAAGGGGGTGTATATATAAATATAAAGCATTTTTTGGATTTTGGCAGATTCAACCTTCTGTATCCTGGATCTTAGGTGATCCAAATGGGTTGGATTTCAGGCTATTGCTGAAATGCTGTCCATCACACCTTCCCTTTGGTAAAATGCTTATGATCTCTTTAAAGGCAAGTTTCTTGGCAAGTTGTCGCTTTATGAAGAGCAACAACTTCATAAAGTTGTTGCTCTCTCAGGAGCTGAGCCTCTGAGCCAGATCCTGAGCCTCTCTCAGGATCTGGTAAAGTGCGATTAGGTTTTCATTGTTGCCTCCAGCCACAGACAGAGACAGGAATATACACATCCTGAAACTGTTGCTCCACTCTGGGGAGGGCAGTCCTGTTGCATCTCTTTTAACTAAAGAACTAATACGTCTTCCTTCACTTTCACTGTGGCTGTCACCTGAGCAACATGCCTCACTGCTCTTTTCACCCACAGACTGCCGCTGAACCTCTCCACTCTGTGCTCTGCTGGAGCTACCAAACACAACTGTTTCTGTCGGAGATGGATTGTGTCCTTCATGTAAGTTAGAATAAAAGCTGGAAAGTTAGGTAATGTTACGAGGCTGACAAATGTTTCTTGCCTTCCTTGAGATTGATATTGCTTTTTATGTAGTCCCCCCTGTAACCGGATGTGCTGGACAAATGACTGCAAGACATAAGGGGGTTTTGCTAACATTGTGGTGTCAGATAACACACCTTCAGGGGTCTTGTAGAGTCAATGCCTGCATGTCTCAGGGCTAACTTGATAGCAGAAAGGGGTACCAATACGGTATTATGCAGGTGGTTATAATAAAATGCCTGCTAAGGGAATAATTCCTGTTTGACAGCACTCTGAAAGATGTTGGTTATAAATGGGTACTTACAGAAGTGTAGTTCCACAGAAAGATTTTAGGAGCCTCTTCATTAGTTCCAACAGACATTCGGCAGCACTGGTCTCAAGTTATTTTCAGTCCAATGTTTCTTCTCCAGAGAAGAATGATGGCGGTTTTCTGATGGTTGGTGTGTTTTGTCATCACTGGTTCTGTTTATTGAACGGGGAAGATGCATCTACTTTTTTTGGTTATAGTTCAGTAGAACATGCTGATAAGTAGCTTCTCTACCCTTCTGATCAGCAGGGTAGCTATAGACATCACTCACTATCCTAGTGAAAACAAAGAGTAATTGGTCATTCCTTATCACAGACAGGATAAAGCTGTTCTTCGCCTTTCTTAAAGTCTATTGAAGAATCAAGTGGTTCTCAAGAACTTTTAACTCACAGTGGCCGTGAGTTATTATTTATCTGTACTGTGTTGTACTGAGAAATAAGAATTTAAACATTTAAGTTCTTCCTCAGATCTTTATGTCAGAAGACTGAAGGAACAAACAAACCATTTAAAATTCCTTTTCGATGTCTGCTGCTTTGATAAATGTCTGAAATTTTTACCTGTTCATCTATACTTTTTTAACTATAAGTGACACAGAAGAAAGGATATGAGTCATCGCCAGAAAAAATCAGAAATCCAATATATGACGATACCTGGGAATCATGAAAAACCTGAATTGTCTTCTGATTCTGTCATTGTATGTACAGAATTTAGGCATACATGTAGGCATACATTCTGACCAGCTGACAGCTTTTAAAATTATTGCATATTATTTAATTTAACACATGCATTCTCTGGTTTTGTAAAAATTTTCACATGCACAAATATCAATTTAGGGAATTTTTAAATTATTAAATTGTGGCACATGTGCCTTTCCATACCTACTGTAGTTGAAATTGTTCGTATTTTAGGCTTCTGCTTCTGTGACATATTTAGATAAGAGCTCCAAATGCCGTGGGCCGAACCTTGCTTTTACAGTTGATGTTCTACAGCAGTATCTTCATTTAATTCATGGCTACTCACCTCCTGCCCAGATACTGTGTGCTGCAGTGAGGACGCACCTAGTAGTTAGGTCAATATAAAGCAAGTTATGAAACAGTGCAACACATTAACATTTATGAGCCTCTGAACATTACCTATCAGACCTGTTCGAGTTATAACGCCCTCTAACAAAGATACATAACATGTTGCTGACAGAAACATTTGAGTTTGTTCGTGCCATTAGATCAGAGGACACAGAGATGAGAGAGGTCAAGCTGAAGAGGCTGTACCTGCAGTTTAAGGCGTGTTCCCCAAGTGAAAGCTGCAGTACCATTTCTTTTTATCAAAGAGATGGAGGGTGCTTGATCCAGGGCAGAAGGACGGATTGAAGCTGCATAATTTCCTCCCTCTGCCTTTAGCATTTTAAACTCTACTGGAGCAGCTTAATGAAGCCAAAATCAGAAGTTCAAGTCAAGTCAAGTTTATTTGAAAAGCACATTTCAGCAGCAAGGCAGTTCAAAGTGCTTCACATCATAAAAAACATCAATCAAGTATACAGCAAATCACCAAATCATCACAATCATCAAGCAAATACACATGAAAATGATCAAAATTATCACACAAATATCAATGCATCAAAATCATTAGGCTCATCAGGCAAATATAGTTCAATGTTCCACTTACTACTAATCCAAGGCAGCTCTAAACAGATGGGTTTTTAGCCTTGATTTTAAAGGAACTCAGTGTGTCTGTGTTTTTGCAGATTTCTGGAAGTTTGTTCCAGATTTGTGGTGAATGAAAACTGAAAGCTGCTTCTCCATGTTTGGTTCTGGTTCTGGGGATGCAGAGCAGACCAGAAACAAAAGACTTGAGTGGTCTGGAAGGTTGATACGACAACAGGTTTTTAATGTATTTTGGTGCTAAGCCATTCAGTGATTTATAAACTAACAGATGTATTTAAAGTCTATTCTTTGAGTTACAGGGAGCCAGTAGAAGGACTTTAGAACTGGGGTGATGCTCTCCCAGTTTCCGGGTCTTAGTGAGAACGTGAGCAGCAGCGTTCTGGATCAGCTGCAGCTGTCTGATTGACTTTTTAGGCAGACCTGTGAAGATGCTGTTGCAGTAATCAATGCATGGATGAGTTTTTCTAGATCTTATGGAGACATTAGTCCTTTAATCCTGGAAATGTTCTTCAGGTGACAGAAGGCTGACTTTGTAATTGTCTTTATGTGTCTCTGCAGGTTCAGGTCTGAGTCCATCACCACACTCAGATTTCAGGCCTGATCACTAGTTTCTAGCTGTAATAACTGAAGCTGTGTGCTGACTCTAGATCGTTCCTCTTTAGGTCCAAAGAAAATAACTTCAGTTTTATTTCTGTTCAGTTGGAGAACAGTTGGAGAAAGTTTTGGCACATCCATGCATTGATTTGCTCTAAACATCTGTTCACTGCTTGGATGGGTTTGGAGTCACCTGGTGGCATCGTGATATAGAGCTGTGTATCATCTGTGTAGTTGTGGTAACTGATCTTGTTACTAGTCATAATCTGAGCTAATTGGAGCATGTAGATATTAAATATGAGGGGTCCTAAGACTGAACCCTGGGGTACTCCACATGTGACTTTTGTCTGCTTCGATGGGAAGTTGCCTATTAACACAAAGAAATCCCTGTTCTTTAGGTAGGATTTGAACCAATTGAGTACTGTACCAGAGAGTCCAACCCAGCTCTCCAGTTGCTTCAGTGATATCTCATGGTCAACAGTGTCAAATGCTGCGCTGAGGTCCAACAGAACCAACACTGTGGTTCTTCCACAGTCTGGATTTGTGTGGATATAATTAAACACTTTGACGAGGGCAGTCTCAGTGCTGTGGTGAGCATGGAAACTGGACTGAAAGACGTCAAAGAGGTTTGTCATTGTTAAGAAGCTGTTTAAATTGTCTAAATTGTTCTTTCATAACAGTGGTTTGATAACTGCTGTTTTTAGAGCCTGGGGGAAAACACTGGATGAGAGGGATGAGTTTTACTGTTTGAATCAGGTCAGATGCAATGACAGGCAGAACTTTCTTAAGGAAGGTTGTAGGTTGGATATCAAGACAGCAGGAGGAGGAGTTTAATTGATTTATAATTTCCTCTCAGCTTTTATAGTTGAGCAGTTGAAATGTGGCCATTTTGTCTGCCTTTGTTATGTTTGGGCATAGCATTGTTATTGGATTTGGTGTGGTTGTGCAGATCAACCCTCTAATTTTTTGAATTTTCTCTGTGAAAAAGTTGGAAAATTCATTGCAGGCCCTGGTAAAGTGGAGTTCTGGTGGTAAAATCACAGGAGGGTTTGTCAGCCTGTTAAATGTGGGAAACAGGGCACGAGCATTGTTGATGTTTTTGTTTATGATTTCTGCAAAAAATGTTTCCCTTGCATGTTTTAGTGATGCAAGGGAATCAACAAAGAGAGGCTTCGAAGCCTCTCTTTGTTGATTTCATAGTAAACGTGAAGTCGAGTTTTATGCCATTTATGTTCAGCCCTTCGACAAAGGCTTCTTTTGCTTCTGACAAGTGGAGCATTTACCCACGGAGATTTCTTCCTACCAGGCATAATCTTCACTTTAACAGGCGCAGTGAAATCAATCATGTCTGAAACTTTAGAGCACAAGTTATCTACCAGTTCATCTATACTTCACTTCCATGTTGTAAACCAGTAGGAGTAGATTTAATTAAAAGTTTCATTTGTGTTGTCTGTAAGAGAACGTTTGTAATAATATATGTGAGTCAACAGAGATTGTACTTTCAAAGACAACAGAAAAATGATCAGATAGCGCGACATCAATTACTGAGACTTTGGAGATATTTACACACTTGCTGATAATCAAATCCAGAGTGTGTCCTTGATTGTGTGTTGGCTGTTTAACATGTTGAGTTAAACAAAAGTTTTGAAGTACATCATTCAGCTTTTTTGCCCCTCTGTCCACATGGATCTTAAAGTCTCCCATAGTTATTAAACAGTCATAAACAATGCATATCATAGATAACAGTCATTGAAAAAATTTATCACTTATTTTGGATTTTTGTATAGAGTTAGTGTCAGAGTTCGTTTGTGGCCTTTTACCTCAATTCCGAGATATTCAAAAGAGTCAAAATTGCCCAGGGAAACCTTTTTACAGTTTAGTGAATCATGAAATATTGCAGCAACCCCTCTGCCCCTCTTACTCTTTCTATTCTCATTTAAAAAATTGTAATTAGGGGTGCTGATTGAATGAGTACAGGTGTTTCATTGTTGTCATCCAACCATGTTTCTGTAAGATACATAACATCAATATTATGCTCAGTAATGAAGTCATTCACTAAAAGTCATTTTGCTGATAGTGATCTCATATTTAGCAGAGCCAGTTTATGTGTCTTGGAGGTGGATAATTCTACAGCTTGAGGTTGATGAAGACAAGGGATTAAATCTGAGATTTGATGTTAGACCACTGCATTTCTTTGCTATTTCTCTATTAGTAATTCTGACAGGGATTCTCCTGTATCTTATCGCCAGGGGGCCATACACTTTCTGGAGGAGGACAGGTGTTGAACTAATGTCTGGACCCCCTCTCAGACTTCAGAAATACAGAGCTGAGGTTGTTTTGATAGGCCCAGATCGGGTGGTTCTAAATCCAAGAAACATGCTTTTTGGGAACTTAAGAGGGAGGTTCCTAGCAGTATCTGGCGGTCCCCTGAAGTTGAGAAACATCAGTCCTGGTGACGAATGTTTCTGACCTATTTTGTTTTCCAGTTCTGTCCTTTGATAAGCAGTCTTGGCTCCCAGTAGGTGTTGATGGGATGGGGGGTTCCCTCCCCTCTCAGCTCCATTTCCAGCTGGAGTAGATGGCTGTTTATCAGTTTGTTTTGGAACATTGTGTGCCTTCTGGGTTTGTGCTTGTCCTTCTGTAATCTTTGCTGGGGAAATAATGTAATTGTTTACATTGTCCTGTGTTTGGAGAGATGGCCTCAAAGTTGTGTCAATGATCAAAACAATTTGTGTTTGAGATGGGGGTGGAGATTTTCTCGAGTACTGCAAGATCAATTAGGAAAAACATGTATTTATTCACCAACAGACTGATTTTAAAACAATGTTCTTGGCCATAATGTGGTAGTTGAAGGGCCCAGTTCTGTGTCCCCATCCACCCTGTGCCCGGGACAATTGACCCGGTTATTCCCTCCTGTCAGTGGCTGCGGAAACATGACAAACCAAGCTGTTGTATTGGCAAACCCTATCCATTCTACTTTACAGTTTGCAAGCCTTCGTGAACACATAATTATTATTTTATATATTTTATAAAGCAGATATAGATATCCTCTCTACTTTGTAGAACTCTTTGCTTCACTAAAATTTCATTAAAGTGATGCTGCCTTACACTATTTTTACTTCTCTATGGCCCTGAACAAACACAAAACACAGACAAAACAAGCATATTGTCCCAGACTCTCTGAAGAGGGCATTGGTTTTGTCAACACAGACCTTTGAATATTGTCAAGGGAAGACACTGCTGAGTGAAATACTATGAATAGAAGGAATAGACGAACTGAAGGTGCACATGGGAGATGTTTAAGCTAAAAATGGCCAACACAATTGAAAAGCCAGTGCCATGTCTTCCAAGCAAAGCCCTAATATTTCCTGTTTTTGACCAATAAGCACAGAAAAATCCCTGTTTTAAAGAAAACTGACTGGGTTTCCTTGCAGTTCTTTGGGGTTCATAAAGTCACTGAGCTCCCATTCCCTGAAAATCTATGGTTTTTCAGCTCTAATATGATACGACCCTCCAGTGAAATTTTGGTTGCAACAAATAAATAAATGTTCTGTTAAAGTCGTTACCAGATGTTCCCATAAAGCCAAAGTGTGAATGATAACAAAAGGTCTTATGCTGCCTTGCACTATGCTGATACAAAAAGTTACATAAGTCTTACATCCCCTAACATCCAAGCAGACACTCTCTAAATAGTATATGTTTGCAAAGAGGTAGAATGTAAATATTCCCTTTAAGTGCCAGTGAGCACAGATGTTCATGTACTGCTAACATAATATTGAAATTGTGGGAGTTATATTTAATTTCATGCTACTGTCAACTTAATTACTTCTCATGACTCCCTTTTTCTCTCACTTCCAAGCTGTAGGATACTATTTCAGTCCAATGTCCTCATCTTCTGTTGTTTTCTAATGCTTTGCAGTATTTTATTTAACCCTTTAATAATCCAATTTGGTAACAAAATAGCATCTCTATTTGTATATTATACAAGGGAAATTTTAATTTAAGATAGACTGAATGCTTTGAATAGTCTGTAAGAAAAGCATAATTAGCAGCTCTCGACTGATGAAGAGTCTTCTCTGTCATTAACCTGACCCTGAAAATGAAGCAACAACTGTCTCTGTTGCTGCAACAAAGCAGATTACTCAACTTCCACTCAGTTAATTGTAACTTTTATCTCCTTGCTTCAGATACTTTTAAAATAGCTAAATAGTCCCATCAGCCATTTGGGATAGATAGTCACACATCCTGGTTCTGGTTCTGCTGGAGGTTTCTTCCAAGTAAATGAGTTGTTCCTCTCCACTGTTGCCCCGTGTCTGCCCAGGATGAGGGGTTAGATCAAAGTAATGACTTGATACAATTTCTTCGTTACTTTAGACAACTTTTTACCAACTGGCCTAAATCAGTTGTTCTTGTTGGCTCTGTGTTATCAGACTGGATGACGAAACTGATTTGTGTTGGGCCTAGAGAAGTTGTACATCTTTGAAACTTAATTCCTTTGGTCTCTGCAGCAATATGCTGCATGTCTTCTATAAATCTGTTGTGGAGACTGTATTGTACTATTGCCATCATCAGTTGGAGAAGCAGCATCACAGCCAGGGACTTAAACTAAACAAGGTGATAAAGCAGACTGGTTCTGTTCTGGGGACGACTGTGAAACCTCTGAATATTATTTTGCAAAGAAGGATTATTTATAAAATGAAGACCAGTAAGTTATATCACAAAAATTGAGCTATTTAAGTTATTTAATAAATAAAACTTTCCAGTGTGTCTGCATTTTTTCCCAATCTTTTTATTCTATATGTAGATTCTGGAAGGGGTTTAATGAGGAAAAAATATCGCAAAATTCCTTGCAAATATTAGCACACCAAAATCAGTGATTTTGATTGCAAAAAAATCACAAATCAATTGCCAAATCCTGGAGGGATTGCTTTATAAACTTATAACAGTGTTTGACTTAAAGCGTTAGATCAGATTTTATGAAGTCAGATTTTATTATGTTATTAATAAGAGTAATAGTTGCTTTACCAAACCTAACGTTTGGCCGTGACGTATGTAATGCACCAGCTCGACCGTTAAGGAAGCTCCACTATGAAGCATAGCAGAAATTGCTGTTAATAAACCCAAGGGGAGTAGGGCCACAACATCTTTGCCAGTTATAAAATAAAATGTCTTAAACATTCCTCTTGCTCCAACTTTAGTTGCTCAATATAGGGAAGCGCATACAGCAGGGAGTGAAAGGCTTTGTTAATTTCCTTCCTTCCCATTGCTAAACTGAAACTCAGACCAGAATTCAAAAACAGTGCATAAAAGCTATATCATCATTCACAACTCTTTTTTCTGTTCGCTGATTGACCAGGATGAAATTAATCCATAAAAATTGAGCTAAATGGAAGAAATCCCACATGCAGCACTGAAGGGAGATTAGAATCAAGCAGTACTGCGCAGGAAGGTAATGGCCAGGCTAGGATACAATGCTACGCTAGCCGGTATTAACTGTACAATTTCACAAGAGACTGTTAAATTTGGTTCTGTTTTGTTCAACCGAACAACATCTGTGTTCCTGCATGGAGTTACCTCAGTTCAGTCTGTGGCTTCAGTTATGCATCAAAGATGATATTCTCCTGTGTTGTCCAGGTCTCGTAATTGTTTGAATATCATCTCAACAGTCTCACAATTCCCAAATCAGCTGATTAGGTGAATTGATGCACTGCCCAGAGTATCAGTCAGAACTTCACCAGAAAATAACACTTTGGAAAACCGTTGAATAGCATTAACAACAGTCCTTGGTTTCACTGGGGTCCTGTTTACATGTTTTACATACTCATCGCTAGTCTGCATGTGTACCAAGTTATATCCAAATGTGACAATTCTTTTATAAGGAACAACAATAACAGGAATCATTTTAATTGCCACAGATCAATGGCCTCCATTTCCCGATTTATCCTGTCATTTTGTACGCATGCATTGCATTTTCATCCCCTCTTACTGTCATTTCAAACAGAAACATGCAGTTTTGTTTCAGTGTACTTAACCTATTGCATATTGCTTTATTTTTATGCTCAGTTAAGTATTGCTAAGAATAACCTCTATAAATAGTCAAGAAAATTCTCAAATCTCACATTTGATTTGATTAAATAAATGAATATTCTGTGGAGACTTTGCTCTAAACCTTGCTTTGTCATAATTCAAGTGTACTTGTGTTTTTTAGTTCTGTCTCTGTTTGTATTTGGGTTATATGGAGTTATTATTGTCATAAAAGGTACTCTGTCTTTGGTAAGTTATTTTTAAGTTTTCATATAAAAACTTTCAAAATGGTATTGTCTGCAATGTACTTGGGTCTGCCTTCTCCCAAAACATGACATATGCATTTATTTAGGTTCAAATCGAATTTGAAATGTGACCTTGAGACTAGAAGTAGAATATGGAAAATTATGGAAATTTATTTTAATTTGTCAGTTTTTGAAGCATTTAAGTACAAATTATTCCCTTGGTAAATATGAATGATGGATTATTGGTACAAGATGTACTGTGCAGATGACTCATTTTTATATCTGACCAAAATTACAAAAGTACAAAATGACATATGGGAATAATGACTTTCATCCGTTTAACTGAGCATCCGTTTTTAAAAAAGAATGTGACTGCTTTCCTTGAAATCCAAACCAACTGCAGTTTAAAAACCAAAGTGGGGGCTACAACCTGTCACCTGTGAGAGTCTGGCTTAAAAAGCTATGAAATGTTATCTTTTCAGATTTTCTGTGCATTTATCAAAAGTCCAAATCATAAGTTTAACAAAAATTTTAACTGGCCCATCCGAGAACTGGATTTAAATATACATTAAAGTAAAACAGCCTCACTTTTTCAGAAACAGTAGTTTTAAAAAGAGAATAAAGAATGAAAAAAACTCTTTCCATGTTCAATTATATTCTTTCTATACATAGACTTTAGAATTTAATTTTAAACTTTTAATTCTTTTGGGGACTTTTCAAGGCTGCCTAAGTGCTCTGAAAAAATGCCATGACCTTGGACAGGACATATTTGGCACGGGGAAAAGAAAAAAAAAAAGTTAAAAAAAGGTTTATCAGAAATCAATGTGATTCAACAAGATTACAAAGGCATACAGATTAATTCATTTCCTCTGTGGTAAAAACTGTAGAGACTACATTTCAAATGCCTTAATCATCTGATGTTGATGTTTAGCTTTGAAACAGTGGGATGTTTCATCTTTTACAGAAGATGGTAGAGATATTATGTTGGCCCGTTTTAAAAACAATTTAGTTTTCTTTCACAGAAGCAACTTTGTCCCAACAGACACAACTGAACATATCGTTTTATTTCCATAAGATCTGAAGTGAGCTACGGAGACTGGTGATTAGGGGCAACAGCAGCAGCTTGTGGGAAGGGAAAGCCTGAAAGTGGCCTGCAGGCTGGTCTCTCTCCAAGCTCATGTGTCACAGTGACAAGCCCCTGACTTCCATCATCAGATGAAGTGGCTCCCAGTGGAGGTTCTGGGCAGCAGGGATCTGAGCGATCGATGGCTGGGGAGCGATATGAAGCATGGGCTCACCCATGATGATAAATTTATCAAGGTGGGTGATATGAAGCATGCACAGCCTATACCTGACGTATATGACTGTGCAGGCTTCATGCCCAGGCTAAGAGACTGATTAAATGACTGTTTGGCTCTGTGTGTGTTCTTTGTGTTATGTGCACTAAAACTGACAAACACACACACACACACACACACACACAAACACACAGAGACAGACTCTTGTCATTTTAACTGAAAACTTCTAGCTTTTTGTCTGAAATCACATCTCTCAAAAGCCGAAAACATCCCATCGTTAACTCAGGGGACATTCTTCCTCCTCCTCTCTCTTTGTTGTCGGAGAGCAGCCGTTTCTCCAAGTGTCATGATGCCCACTGGGAGCTTTTGTCTGGACAAGGATTTCAATTTCTTCTAGACCACACTATAAGCCTCCTGTTGACGCTGTCCCCAGAAACACAAACTTATGCATCCCCACTTTTCAAGGCTTACTTCTAAATCCTCCCTGCAGTGCACAGCCCTCTGTAAAGTGGAATAGAAGCCCATATCATATTTGGAAGGCATCGTCACTGTCTGCTATGATAAGGAGCTTAGAGATCCTGCTGATTTGCGCTACTAGGTTTCATTCATTGACGGTTTCTCCCACACAAAGGGTGAGGAATGATTTCAAAGAGGTCACATGGATTCGTTTGATTTGAAGCTTTTTTTATGGCATGGAATTAGAAACAACTCATTTGCAATAACTGAAGGACCTTTGGCTAGGTGTGGGTTCTTCACTTGGTGGGAATCTAAAAGCTAAAGCATACAACAGGTGAGGTTGTAGCTACTTCTGCATGGCCATCATCTTTACTGCAGCAGTAGCTCACTTAGCTGACAAATGAACAAATAAAGAAGTAAATCTGATAAAGCAGAGAAGTTACAGCCATACACCATCTCATTAATGAAACATCATTATGAATATGACAAACTCTGGCATTGACATGCTTATTCTCTGCTTTTTTACATTATAGATGTTTGCAAATGAGCATCTCCTCACAACCCAAGCCCCCACCCTGTCACAGGTATCTGTCTGTCATTAGTCACAGTGTAAATGTGTTCCTGTTGTTCTTCTTACACAAGGTTTTCTCATGACTGTTTCTAATTTAAGTTCATTCAGAATATCATTAACTTTGTTTATATCAGATGGCATGTATGCTGAGGCAATGCTAGCTCAAATACCGAGGAGAAACTGAAGGTCAAAGCCAAGCCTGTGATTGAAACAACAGCATAACGGCACAAACACCTCATTAGAAATGTGAAACACAACTGACATCTGATGATGATTTGGAGGTACATAATGAGAACACATTGCAGTTCATCTATAAACTCCTCTGTGTTTTGTCACTGTTCAGACTATCATTAATTTCAACAAAAAAATGCATAATATTCATGGTGAGAAACTCACTCATTTTTTCTTCTCTCCCTCTTTTTTGAGATACATTTGAATGATCTGTGTGCTGTTGCAACTTACAGTACAGATAGAAAGTATTCTCCACCTTACAGATTGAGGATCTGAAATATATAGGTTTGATAAAAAGAAAAAACAAACAAATTTTAATACCAGGCAAGGATAACCCTGAATAAATATAAAATGCAAATTTCCGATGATAACTTTATATGTGAAGGCAAAAAAAGTAACCGAACCAACCTGGCCTTTTCGTTTGTGATTGTCTTTTTAAGTCATTCAGAGGAGGTGCTTCAGATCATAGCCCTACTATAAAACCCAACTCGAAACTTACAAACGGAAGGTTCTGGAGTAGCCTAATCAAAGTCTGGACATAAATCTGATTCAGATTGTGAGGCATGACTTTAAACAGAACAAACATGCTGTGAGGAAGGAGGATTCAGTATTCCTTTACAGCAACCTAAAAGACTCAACACCTGTTATAACAAACATTTGCTGGTAAATAGCCCATACTTTTATAGCACTTTATCAAGCCCGGAGGTGTCTTGCCCAAGTACACAACAACTGAGATAGACTGGGGATTCAAACTGGGAACCCACCAATTAGAGGTCGAACTCCTACCACCATCGCCACTTGATGGAGGTTGTTGCCACCAAGGATGGCAGAACCAGGTAGTCTATTGAGTTTAGGGGTCAATTTTGACATGTGGTCAGGTTGATTTGTGGATTTTTTCCCATTAAAGGGATTTATGTATTTTCCTAGCCTGGCCATTAGTCTAAGCTTTCTCCCTTTGACTTGAATTCCTCTGGTAGAATTTCAACCGGGCCAATCATCGAACAGAAGGAAAAGTCGTGAACGAAGTCGACAATTTTCTGTGCTGTTTTAGAATTGTAGTCTGTCTGTAGTTTGGCAATGGCAGCAGAGGAAGTGAATGAAGCCATTCAGTCCATGTTGTCCACGCTTCCAAATACTGAAGTAACATTAACAACAGCCTCGTTTGGCTCTGCACTTTTCTCTTTGCAGTGGAGGATGGTTGGTTACAGCGCAGGCAATTTCCAGTCAGCTTCATAGCATCGAACTTGTCACGGACAAAAGTTAGTAATTTGGCAAAATTTAAAACCTCAACAGAAGCCATGCCTCCAGCAAGTTTCTCAATAGCCGAGAGGCCAGAATCTTTGTACAAAGCAAACTGTAGAACAAGGGGCTGGTTTTTACCAGGCTAGTATTTTCCAAGCTATTTCATAGCACAATCAAGTAGTTATGTTACCTTGAGTTGTTATAGAAATGCTGTATATATAAAATGTGACTCAAAAGAAAGCTGACTTTGAAATTTGATGCCTTCAAATTGGGCTCTGTCTCCTGAAGAAGCTCCTACGCAGTCCAACACTCCACCTTCGGCATGTCATCACAAAGTTTCTACATTATGCTGTCATGAGAAGAAGAAGTTTGAGGACAAGCTCAGGAGAAAAGCAGTTCCACCAGGTGTTTGCTAATTGCTGCTGCTGGTAGTCTGGAGGGGCTGTGTTTGGGAGGGACGGGGCAGGGAAGCCCTGTGGGGCAGAAGCTCGGCTGGAGAGTGCAGCTCCAAGGAGGAGCTATGTTAAAAAGGCAGCAGTCGGTGAGACCAAGTGGTTTATGCACCCCTGAATGGTTGGCATGGGAGATTGAAGGATTTCTCAAACATGCATGAAATAATCAAAGCAACACTCTAGGTATGTTTTTGATGAGGGAATAACATTATAACATGGTGTAAAGCTCAAAAAAGTCAATTTTACATGATACAACCCCCCCCCTTAATATGTAATTACCCTGGTTGTCTTTGTATGACTATCTAAAAACATCTAAGCATGACAAAAAAGGAGAACATCTGCCAGGGCAAACACTTTTGAAGGTAACTATATTAGGCTGTAGGAAATTCTGTGGACCTGTGAGTGCGACTCTTAGGTCTAACTCACTCAAAAAAATATGATCACATGTTTGAATATATGACAGATATACCAACAGCAGTTTAAATTTGTGGACATGGTAAGCACACTCCAACACTAAGTGAGCTGTGCATAAACAAACATGTTATTCTTTTATCACTTCTAAACACAAAATTTTAAAAAACCACAAACCCCAAATATACTCTGCACTCTCAAAACAATTTATATGACAAAACTGTTTTCTAATTGTTTATCACCAACATTTCAACATTCAGTAAAACATTAAATTATGTAAGGGCAGCTTAATTAAAATTGTGACAAAAAGATCTTGTTTAGGACAAACTATGCATTATTAATGACATATAAATCAACAGAGAAGCAGAATTGATGTAGGAATAAAGTCCATGGCAAAAATGTTTCAACCTGTCATCATGTGTGGTTGTGGTGGAGGACCAAAGTGCAAGCAGGCAGAGACATAACATAACAAAAACCACAGGGAATGCAGGGAGCCAGAGCTGAAGAAAAACAGGAAACCAGGGAGCAACAACAGCAGAGAACAACAGGGAAGGAACAGGTGGATAGCGGGGAAGAAAATGGGTAAGTAACAGGAGGATCCAGCAAGGAGTGAGAGCAAGAAAGGAGCTTAAATAGTGGGAGTGTGAATGCTGGAACAATGCACTGGGGCTGATTGGTTAACAGTTTGCAGGTGTGAGGAAAGAGAGCTGATGGGAGACTGAGGAGAGAGAGAGAATGGTAGCAGGGGCGAGGGAGAGTAAAAAGGGGAGCAAGGCAAATGAATTTAGCAGTAACAGTTATTTTTAGATTATGTTTGGTGGTAGTTATCTTCTAAGAGTAGACTGAACAGAACATGACTGAGTAGATAAAAGATGAAACCAAATCAAACAGCAGAATGCTAAATCAAACAACTGGACTAATCAGAAAGAATAAACTAGAATGGGAGAATTACAATAAATACTAAATGTAAAGAACCATTCAAATAACAAAATACAGAAGGAAAATAAGAAATCAATACAAGGAAATGACAGAAGCAAAATCCAAAAGATACAGGACATGACACAACCAAAATGAGAAAACCTTTATGATCCTTCTCATTATGGTATTTCTCTAGTAGTACAATGCCTACATCAAAGCTTTGGAGATGTTTAAAAAACAGCAAGGCCAAGTTTCTTCTTCAGTCAAAGGGAAGTGCCGAGTTTTTATGTTCCGAGGGGATGTCAGCAGAGAAGTTATACAGAGTTATTAAATTGTTTCATTATGCCAGTCTTATACAAAAAGGGAGTTGAGGTGGCTAAATATTGCCTTTAGAATTTAAATGAGATGTTATGGGACCAAGGAGAGAGAACATAAAATGTGTGTAAATGGTGTGTGTGTGTGCTGGCTGCAGTTATGCCAACTCAATGTAGTTTTATTATAAAATGCGAATGACAAGTTATGTTTTTTCCCATTGCTTTACAGACTGTAGAGCCTGCACGTACTTGAGTAAGCACTGAGGTGATGGTGGCAAGAAAAATATTTGTTTTAGGAAGAAAGAGCCCTGAGCTGAAACTAATTCATCTGAGTAAAAGCTACCTGATGAAAAAATAATGAAAAGAACCTTTTAGATCTATAATACTAAATGCCGCAGATTATACCACCTATACTTGAAACTCAAACCAGCAACAACAAAGAACCTCATCCACCCATCTACGTATTTTCTTTCACTTTTCCGACATCAGATAATGGATCTAACGTGCACCGGAGTGAAACCCAGATGATTTTAATGGCTGTAAATCTAGAAAAAGTTTGCTTTGCCTCGATGTTTCTTCCCAGTGGAAATCCCTGGTAAAGCTCCTCAGAGGGACATCCAGGAAGCGTCCTGAACAGATGCGTTTACCACCTCAGCTGAGTGTTTTTTGATGCAGAGGAGCATCAAACTAGTCTTTAAAGTTAAGACCAGCCATCCTACAGAGAAAAGCTTATTTGGTCAGAGTTTGAATTAAATATGAGCAATATTGCATGAACATATAAATGTTTTTACGTAGAAAACCAAACGTTGGTTTATTACACATTTTAAAATATAGTGTGCATGGAAAAGCGTAACAGAGCATTTATTCTAACAAGCCTTTCTTCACAATTTATAATCAGTTTGTGCAATTTTACGTGTATTGAGTAAAATTGACCTTTAATGAATATGTTGACATCTTTACTGTTTGAAGTACATTTAATCTGTGATTTGAACTGATTTGCATAACAAAAAAGACCATTTAAAAAGTAAACAACAAGAAACAGGAAAGGTGCACTCCTGAGAAACTGGGAAATAAAACTAATGGGTCTGTTTAAGATGGACAAAATGTGTCGTATATCACTATCTGTCTCCTTTGGCAGAATGCAAACACATTGTAATCTGTCAGGACCTGATATCTTGATACCAGTCATTCCTTCTTTCACTGTAGATTATCCTTTAAATCCAGATCTTTCTCTTTCAGATCAACCTTCTCTTTACCAAGACAGACCAGAGCAACTGGCGCCTGACTGTCCACTCTTTTCCAACAGAAAGAACCTGAGCCTCAGATTTGGAGCATCTCACTATCCTGGCCTCTTCATACTAAAACAGTTTGTTCAATAGGCTTGACGGAATGTAGTTCTGTTTGTTGACAGAACCACATCCTCATCATTTTATCTCTTCAAAAGCGAGACCTCTGAATCAGGCAGCCTCCTCTTTATGATGAGACCTTCAGATACAATGTCATGGCCACAAAAGAAAAAGAAATAGATCCATTAGTTAGAATTTATTATGGATTATCCCTAATCTCTAATGTTAAAATTACACATATATGATCAAATACATATATTCAGTCAAATTTAGTTACTCTCAGTTACTCATTAACGATCATGGCTGAGTGTTGCTGCAAAGGTACAAAGGTAATATTTCAAATAGTTTTGTGGAAGATGAAGGACATACATAAATAGTAGGGCTATCAAAATTAACATGTTAATCCTGCGTTAATCCACAGTCTTTTAACACGCATTTAACGCACAGGCTTCTATACTTTTTGGACATCATTTGTGCTGTAGTTTGAACATTATTTCCTTCTCTATTTCTACTGTTTCTCTAAGGTTAATCTCCCATTTCTGAAAAACAATTGTCTCTGAAAACAGCTCAACTCTCTCTCCTCTCCTTTCCACCTCTCCTTCTACTTGGTGCTGCTCTGTGATGCTTCATAGCACAGCAGCGCCATGGTGCTAAGGTCACAGGAAAAACCTTGAAATTATTTTACTGTTGTCAACAAAACAACATAGTAAAGCATCATTTTACAATACAGCTATTTACTACTGAAGGAACACTAAACTTTTATGAAGAGATGAAAAACGTCAAGGATTAATACAAAAGCATCAAAGACATGAGAAATTACCCCATGTTCCACCTTTTACATCCTGTTTTGATCCATTGGAAACCGTAATAAAAAAATTTAGAACTCATTTATTAACTCAGCTCATTTCTTAACAATATGAAGTCTGAGAACGGCTGTGATTGGGTTAGACGTATTGTGTCACCTCCTGTTGTCGCTGTTGCGCTCTGTGGAGCTGCTTGTGTTTGAGACTGTCTTGATTTGATCTAGTTTCTCTGTCATGAGACCTTACTGAGTTATTTTAATATGTACGCACGTTAAGGCACATATTTTCTGTTGCTACACTTTACATTTGGGGAATTCTTCATGTTTCGCTAAGTTTTGTTGGCGTGGTAAGGGTTTGTTAGCTTAGTTAGCCTAGCACTAGTTTAGCATCAGCACTGCTATGGCTACTCCTGTGTCTCCTTCACTGTCTGAGTCTCCTCCTCTTTTTTGCTCTCTGTGTCAGATATTCAGTAACTCCTCTGCCTCCTTTAGTGATAATGGTACGTGTAATGAAAGTAATATTTTTGTAGCTTTGGAGGCGAGAGTGTCAGAATTGGAAGCCCGGCTCCGCGCTGTTGAAAACCAGCAGATAGCCAAGGCCCCTTAGCCAGCGTGGGGCTGGTTAGATTCTCCGCTAAGCGGTCCTTCAGTAGAACTCATACAGATTGTTATTCACGCTGGCAGTAATGACACCTGGTCAGGACAATCGGAGGTCACTAAAGTTAAGGTTGCTTCGGTGAGTAAGTTTGCCAAAATAATGTTGGACTCTGTAGTTTTTTCTGGTCCACTGCTCAATCAGACAACTAATGACATATTTAGCCGCATGCTGTTATTCAACCGCTGGTTGGCTAGGTGGTGTCCTGAAAACGATGTGGGAAAGACCTGGTCTGGTCTGGAAAGACAGCATCCATCCTACTTTGGAGGGAGCAGCTCTTCTTTCTGGTTTTTATGGCCTGAGAAACAGAGTACCTGTAGATTTGTCACATCATAGCTGATGAGATTCCAGAGAGGGAAGCAGTGATGGAAAAGAAGAAAAAAAAAAATCATGTAGCTGGCCAGACAGAGCATGATAGTAGTAGCAGAAAAGGTTTGACTGGTACCACTGGTGAGAAAGAAGACAGAAAAAGAGAAGATTATAAATAATAAACAATGTGGGATACACTGACAATTGGCATACATTTTGGGGAAAACCCGGTCTGATCCGGAGAGACGGCATCCATCCTACTTTGGACAGAGAGCAGCTCTTTTTTTCTAGGAATCTGACCAAATTTATTAATCTTCCAAAACACTGACAACCCAGGGTCCAGACCAGGAAGCAGAGTCACAGTTTAACACACCTCTCTGCAGCTTCTGTACTGTCACCCACCCATTACCCTATTAAGATGGTGTCTTGCCCACGCCCAAAGTCAAATGGATTAAAGACTAACCTAAAAAGAGCAAATCATGAAAATCTCATGAAGATAAATACGACTCTAACTGGACAGAAAAATAAAACAATTAAATGTGCTTTATTGAACATAAGATCTCTCTCTTCAAAGACTTTGCTGGTTAACGACTTGATTTGTGAGACTGATTTGTTCCGTCTCACAGAAACCTGGCTGCAGCAAGAGGATTATGTCAGTATAAATGAGTCAACCCCTTCTAATTATTTAGATTTGAACATTCCAAAGTACAGGGCAAGGCAGAGGAATAGCAACTATTTTTCATTCAGATTTATTAATTAATTCTACGCCTATTAATAGCTACAGTTCTTTTGAACATCTAACCCTTAGTTCTCCTCATCCTAGTAGCAAAGCACTAAAACCACTTTTGTTAATTGTTTTGTAACGTCCACCTGGCCCTTACTCTCACTTTTTAGATCATTTCTAGATTTTTTTTATCTGATTTAGTGCTAAATACTGATAAGATCATGATAGCGGAGGATTTTAACATTCATGTTGACACTGAGGGTGATAGCCTAAATGTAGCCTTTCATGCTATCTTAGACTCAATTGGCTTTTCTCAAAGAATCCACAGTCCCACCCACTCGTGTCGTCATACTTTAGACCTTGTGCTGACATATGGCATTGAGTGTGAAGAAATAACAGTAATTCCCCATAACCATGTGCTGTCTGACCATTTTTTGATAACTTTTGAGTTTATTTTAACTTAGTTTTCCAAATCTGTGAGAAAATTTAATTATAGAAGATCTTTATCAGACTGCTGTAAAAATGTCCAAAGAACCTGTTCTATGTTTAATTTCTTCAGAATCTCAGATAAACACAGTAGAAGGCAGCAGTTTAATCTCCAGCCCCTTTCATATTGATGTTCTTGTTTATAGAGTTACTTCCTCATTGCGTACTTTGAAGCAGAACACTTGGAAATTTGAGAGAAAATGGTGCTCTACACATGTAGAGGAATCCTACTTAACTTGGAAAAATAGTCTACTGCTGTACAAAAATACCTTTCACCAAGCTAGAACATTGTATTTTTCATCATTAATGGAGGAGAATAGGAATAATACTAGGTTTCTTTTTAGTACAATTGCCAAACTTACACAGAGTCATAGCTCTATTGAGCCATCAATTCCTAGCACTGAAACAGCACTTGTGAAAGTTACAAATGACATTCTCTTGGCCTCAAATAATGGACTTGTGTCTGTTTTGGTTTTCATTGATCTCAGTACTGCTTTTGATGCAGTGGACCACAATATTCTCTTAGGAAGGCTTGAAGATGTTGTTGGTAAATGTTTGCTAAATCTTCTCACTCTAGGGTTAATTGTGGGGTACCACAGGGCACTGTGCTTGGACCAATTCTTTTTCCTATAAACATGTTTCCAATTGGAAAAAACATCAGACAGCATGGGATAAATTTTCACTGTTATGCTGATACTCTAATCCATTAGGTAGATTACTGGCATGCCTTGAAGACATTAAAACCTGGATGACACTAAATTTTCTTCTTTTAAATTCTGACAAGACAGAAGTGGTTGTTTTTGGACCAGAACCTCTGAAAGAGACACTGCTTAGCCAATCACTTGATCTGGATGGCATTAAATTGGCCTCAGATAATAAAGTAAAGAACCTCGGTGTTACTTTTAACCAGGATATGTCATTTAAGTCTCATATTAAACAAGTTTCTACAGTTTCCTACTTTCCTCTCCAGAATATTGCCAAAATTAGAAATATTCTGTCCAGGAGTGATGCTGAAAAACTAATCCATGCATTTGTTCCTTCAAGGCTGGACGACTGTAACTCTTTACTATCAGGACGTCCACAGAATGGAGTTAAAAGCCTTCAGCTGATCCAAAATGCTGCAGCAAGAGTTCTGATGAAGATTAAAAAGAGAGATCATATTTCTCCTATTTTAGCTTCCCTTCATTGGCTCCCTGTTAAATCCAGAATAGAATTTCAGATTCTCCTTCTCGCATATAAAGCCCTTAATAATCAGCTCCCTCATCCATCAGAGATCTGATTGGTCCAGATGTTCCTAACAGAGCACTTTGCTCTCAGACTGCAGGTTTACTGCTGGTTCCTGGAGGTTCTAAGTTTTTAAGTAGAATGGGAGGCAGATCCTTTAGTTATCAGGCTCCTCTCCTGTGGAACCAGCTCCCAGTTTTAGTCTGTGAGGCAGACACCCTGTCTACTTTCTAGACTAGGCTTAAAACTTGACTTTTTGATAAAGCTTCTAGTTAGACTGGCTGAGGTTATCCTGAGCTATTTCTGAAGCTATGCTGCCATAGGCTGAGGCCACTGGAGGACAAACTGACCACTTTTTCTCACTTTCTTCTTCTACTTACTCTCTAATTTGCATTATTTGCTGTTATTTCAACTGTTAACTTTTTGTTGTTTTTCTCTCAGTTATTTTCTCTCCATAGAAGCTACACCTGGTCTGGTTCTGTTTGGCTGTGATGCCTTCCTGGAGGAGGCCTTCAGCTGAGATAATGCTGCCATCAACTAATCGTTCTCCTTCTCCTGCTATTAACTTTTTACCTTCATTAACATAGAAAGTACTCCTTTTTCAAGTTCATCTGTTTTTCTTATGCATTCTGCTCTGTCTTCTCAAACCCCCCGTCGGTCGTGGCAGATGGCCGCTTGTACTGAGCCAGGTTCTGGTTCTGCTGGAGGTTTTTTTCTGCTAAAGGGGAGTTTTTCCTCTCCACTGTTGCTGCATGCATGCTCGGTATGAGGGATTGATGTAAAGTCAATGCTACATGCTCATCCAGGAGGAGTGAACGCTGCAAGTCAATGACTCGATGCAAAATGCTGAGTTTCCTAAGAGACTTTTCGAACTACTTTGAATAATTAATTGAACTACTGTACTGTTTGATAACTAGGATCAATTGGAATGTATGTATGATTGAACTGAAATGATTTTTTTTTTTGTTAAGTGCATCGAGACTTCACAAAGGTGAAAGTAAGTTCATAGAGTGGGACCGTTTTAGTATTGATGGATTTACCAAGTGGCATATAATTAAGAAGCAGGACCACCTTCAATTGATTTTTTTTTTTTTTATTTCACCTTAGATCAAGAGATATAGAATTGAAACTTGGATACAATTAATACAATGATCTCAAACACATATTAAAACTGATTTTTGAGCCAATACAGAAAGCTAACATTAAATTCCTTTAATAACTTTTGTGAAGAGTTAAACCCTGCAGAAGGATATAGCTTACATGTGTCGCTTTGGGCTGATGGACACAGGATGTACTCTGAGGAAGTGCTGTTTTGTGTAACCATAGATGGAGCTATTGTAGTTGCCTGCATGCATGCTCACTGCAGCAGCTTTCACACTTATAACCATTGTAAACCAGTTAAGACTAGTTTTGGTCACACATAGACACAGTGATACACACGGAGGAACAGCCCTAGAGTGGGTGTAGCTTAGTAGATGTATACCGACCGCTGCAGTTCATCTTGGCCTCCCTGGTCTCATCTCTTAAAGGTGAATTGAGCTGAGGTCCAGTGCTGTGGACGGTTGGTGACTCTCTGTTTGTAATTGAACATACTGATTGATTGTTATGTATCATTGACTGCTTTAAAATAGAGATTAAAACTGAGTTAATCTCAGCCTTTTGCTCTGCTCCTTGTATTGAGGTACTGTGATCAGGTCTCAACCAAGATAGACACCGGGTGATACAACACTTTCTCAAAATCCAAGACCTCAACAATAATGAAAACTTATGAATATGTAGCAAAATAATGTCAGAAGTTTGTTAATGCCTACAAAAACATATGGTGGAGATGCAACTTTTTAAGGAACATTCAACTAAGTATAAGTATGAATAAATATGAGCCTAATTGTATAATTCTGACCATGTGTGCATTAGAGAAAAAGAAACATACAATAAATCATCAAAAGTCTGAAATTAATGTGGAACACATTAGATTTTTAGTTGTGTTAATTGTTTTAACCTCTAACAACAACTTTTTAAGATCAAATCACTAAACTTGCATCAGAAGATAGAAAGCAATTGAATCTAATAAAGAAATTCTGCATCATCTAGGGTGTGTTAACAGCCCTCTGCTCATCCACACGTTAATATTGTTTCCAGTGTGACACTCCCACACTGTGCTGCTAGAGGGGTTTCTGAAACATGACTTTGAGATGCAGAAACGCTTCTTGCACAGTGATACTTTCAGCGACAGCCTGAATATTTGTACTAACTTATAATAGTGGCAGTAATTACATGAAAAAGGGTACATGCTGGTGTCAACCTGGTTGATGCTACCCCAATACTTCTAATTATTAGCTGTGGGTGAAGATCTCCTCCCTCCCCTTCAGTAATTAGCCTGTGTAACGTCAGGCTAAGGAGTGCCATTAGGGCATAGCAGGGAATGATGGTACTTTTCCAACCAAGTGGCTCCCAACATCTTCTGTCAGCAGAAGCATAAACAATAGGAAAACACCTGGTCTCCTTATTTGTCCAAAGCATGTGAAACTCAGTTCAAGCATCCATAAGAAAAGTTTGTTTGCTTTGTGATGATGACAATAAACAAACAGTACAATCTAATTTCAAAGAGAGCCTTATGATTCTTTAATTTACCCCCAAAGTGAATGATTTTACAGTTCTCTACTGTGCTGCCACATACTGAGAAAGATTTGCACTAATCTACAGCTTTCTCAACAGCTTGTCGCATCTCTGTCAGGAATTCCACTGGGAGTGTGAGTGAGAGGGTGCTGTGGTTTGACTCCAGGCTACAATGAAAGCAGACATTGCAGTACATCAATAACTGTAGAGACAGAGCTGAATATTTCAGGGAAATTACAAGGATGTCTTCATATTCAAAGGAAACACTAAAGAAAGAACATTAGTATGCACTGCTTTTTAATGTTCTACCTCTCTGCTGTTATGATATTTCAGACTTTTTCTGCCAATATTGCTCATCAGAAGTTTGCAACTTCTCTGCTTTTCAATTTTAACAGACAAATCGAGGCCCAGAATCAACAATAAGAAATCAGCTGGTCCCTGTAATCAGCCTGTTTCCAGACTACATTGCCAGCAACACTAAATGTGAATGAAGTTACAGATGAAATGAGATTAAAACTTGAGAATAGTAGTGGTAAGAGATAGCATTCAGGTCAGAGGAAGGAAAAGGAAACCATGTGTCCTAAGATATGTCTGAGGTTCATTCAGGCTGCAAGAGAGCAAGAATTTTAGCAGATAACAGGAACTTTGAACATATTACAGCAAAGTTGCTCTGTTTTATTTTCTTGAGCTTTCAATCATGGGCTGTGTTGTACCAACCTCAGATGGTGGCACCAAAAATGTTGTACTTCAGTAGGATTAACTTTAGCTATAAATGATTACTATAATTGCTTATGGAAATTATAAATAAACTAATAATTTAGATTTTAAAAAATGACCAAATCGGGGCTCCATCTTTTTTAATTAAAGAAACGTTTATATATATATATATATATATATATATATATATATATATATATATATATATATATATATATATCAGTCTCAGTTATTATTTATTATTATTATTTATCATACCTGTCTGATAAGGCCTAGGTTTTAAAATAATAGATGAAGGCATAAGTCCAGCAGTGGCATTATCTGAACAGCAATATGCTACACATGTATGTGGAATAAACACAGACAATTTCTCTCACATATACAAGAGTTTATTAACAAAATGAATTCAATTCACAGTTAAAACATTTTATTCACTTGCTAAGCTAACAACACACAGAACTAAACTACTAAGAGAAAAGATAAAAATGATGAAACTCAAACTTCCAGAAGTAAAAGCAGTAAAAAGAGAACCAATAAAATGATGCAATGATGTCATAGTTCAATATGAATTATGAATATTGAGAACCCAAATTTATTTCATGAAGAAAGTGAAATGTATTAATTAGTTTTAACTAATTGAGATTCGTTTACACCAAAATATGCTGTTTATATTTCTTGCAGCAACACCAGAAATGTGCAATAATAAAACATTACTCCAAGAAAGTAATGTCTTAATAAAACCTGACGAATAGAAATCATTAACCCTTTTGGAAAGTTGATTCTTAATCTATTTATCCCCGTTAACTGAATGAATTGGTGTAGGGAGATGGCAGAACAGGAGGGTTTTGCCACTCACAAAATGGTGGAATGAGAGTGTGTTGCCACTCTCAAAACAGCATCCTAAACAGATCAAAATAATCAGATGTTTTTCCTGTTTGAATGATCTTATTGAAGCCCAAAACACCGTAAATAACAATACTAACCGTTTATAAATGTCATCAATCTACTGCGGTAGACTATGCCGGTAAAAAGCTATGTTTTGGAATGAGAAGCCCTGAAATGTCTTCAGCATCTCTACATGCATTCAGCTACATGCACCTTAGATTGAATCAAAACTCTGGTAAACATGTATTAGGTGATTGAAAATGACCCTTTATGGGTCAACACCGTAAGAAACAATGATACCATAGGATGATTAGTTTAAGTGTTTTTATTAAGTGAAGTTAAGTTGTTTATATGTACAGCACATTTCAGCAACAAGGTAGTTCAAAGTGCTTCACATCATAAAAACATCAATCAAGTATACAGCAGAATCATCAAACTCATCAAAAATATCAAAGTCATCAGGTAAAATCATCAAAATCATCAAGCAAATACGCATGAAAATCATCAAAATCATTGGGAAAATATCAATGCATCAAAATCATAAGGATCATCAAGCAAATATAGTTTAAAAAATTTGATCAATGATCCACTTACTTTTTTTTAACTGATTTACACTCAAACTTCCCAAATTAAGGCACATTCAACACAATCAGCTCCACCTTTTTCTGTCATTGTTTTATATATTGAGGAGTCTGGAGGAGGAGGCATTCCTGAGGTCTTTGACGTTCCGGAACCCATTTCACCTTCCAGAGGCATGTCTGCCTGCCGGCTTTCTCCTTTAAGGTGGAGAAATCACTGAAACCTTCACAGAACCCTCACTTTGTTCTGCTAATTTAACCTTCCTGTACTCCTTACAGGGTGACTGATGTCCTGCCTCCACCAACTCTGTAATTTAATTGTTAATGTGTAATAAACTATTTTATTTAAAGCAGCTTCTCACCCAGATTTGTTTGCAGATTTATGGTCCAGAGTACTAATCAAAGGCAGCTCTAAACAGCTGGGTTTTCAGCTTTAATTTAAAGGAATTTAGTGTTTTGGCTGTTTTGCAGTTTTCTGGAAGTTTGTTCCAGATTAGCGGAGCATAAAAACTGAAGGCTGCTTCTCCATGTTTGGTTCTGGTTCTTGGGATGCAGAGCAGACCAGAACCAGAAGACCTGAGTGGTCTGGAAGGTTGATACAATGACAACAGGTCTTTAATGTATTTTGTGTTAAGCTATTCAGTGATTTATAAACTAACAGAAGTATTTTAAAGTCTATTCTCTGAGCTACAGAGAGCCAGTGGAAGGACTTTAGAACTGGGGTGATGTGGTCTATTTTCCTGGTCTTACTGAGAGTATGAGCAGCAGCATTCTGGATCAGCTGCAGCTGTCTGGTTGATTTTTTTTTTAGGCAGACCTGTGAAGACACTGTTGCAATAATCAGTGTGACTAAACACATGGATGAGTTTATCTAGATCTTGTTGAGACATTAGTCCTTTAATCCTGGAAATGTTCTTCAAGTGATAGAAGGCTGACTTTGTAACTGTCTTTATGTGTCTCTGAAGGTTTAGGTCCGAGTCCATCACTGCACCCAGATTTCAGGCCTGATCACTAGTTTCTAGCTGTAATAACTGAAGTTGCACGCTGACTCTAGATTGTTCCTCTTTAGGTCTAAAGAAAATAACTTCAGTTTTATTTCTGTTCAGCTGGAGAACGTTTTGGCACCTCCATGCATTGATTTGTTCTAAGCATCTGTTCAGTGTTTGGATGGGTTTGTAGTCACCTGGTGACATTGTAATATACAGCTGTGTATCATCTGCATAGTTGTGGTAACTAATCTTGTTACTTGTTATAATCTGAGCTAATGGGAGCATGTAGATATTTACTAGTTTACTATTTGAATCAGATCAGACACAATAACAGGGAGAACTTTCTTAAGCAAGGTTGTAGGAAGGCTATCAAACAGCTGGAGGATGAGCTTAATTGATTTAAAATCTCTTCTAAGTTTTCATGGTTGAGTTGGTGAAATTCAGCCATTTTGTCTGCCTTTGTTAGGTTTGGGTATAGCAGTGTTATTGGATTTGGTGTGGATGTGCAGATTAACCCTCTAATTTTTTGAATTTTCTCTGTAAAAAAGTTGGCGAATTCATTGCAGGCCCTGGTGAGTGGAGCTCTGGTGGTAAAATCACAGGAGGGTTTGTCAACCTCTCAACTGTGGGAAAGAAGGCACGAGCATTGTTGATGTTTTTGTTTATGATTTCCGCAAAAAACGTTTCCCTTGCATGTTTTAATGATGAGTGATAGCTTCGTAGCCTTTCTTTGTAGATTTCATAGTTAACGTGAAGTCGAGTTTTATGCCATTTACGGTCCGCCCTTCGACAAAGGCTTATTTCATTTCTTACAAGAGGTGCATTTACCCACAGATATTTCTTCCTACTAGACACAATCTTCACTTTAACAGGTGCAATGAAATCAACGATGTCTGAAATTTTAGAATGGAACTAATCCACTAACTCATCTACTGGGTTACAAGATAGAACTAAGGTCAATGAGTTGATTTGATTAAAAGTTTCTGCTGCGTTGTCTGTAAAATAATGTTTTATAATATCAGTTTTACTAAGTGAGTCAACAGAGATTGTACTTTCAAAAACAACAGAAAAATGATCAGACAGAGCAACATCAATAACAGAGACCATAGAGATATTTACACCCTTGCTCATAATCAAGTCCAGAGTGTGTCCTCGATTATGTGTTGGCTGTTTAACATGTTGAGTCAAACTAAAGTTTTGAAGTACATCATTCAGCTTTTTTGCCTCTGTGTCAACATGGATGTTAAAGTCTCCCATAATTATTAAACAATCATAAACAATGTATATCATACATAACAGCTCACTAAAGTAATTGAAAAAACTTGCCACATGTTTTGGGGTTTTGTACAGAATTAGTGTCAGAGTTCGTTTGTGGCCTTTTACCTCAATTCCCAAATATTCAAGAATCAAAATTGCCCAGGGAAACCTTTTTACAGTTTAGTGAATCATGAAATATTGCAGCAACCCCTCTGCCCCTCTTATTTTTTCTATTCTCATTTTAAAAATTGTAATTAGGGGTGCTGATTGAATGAGTACAGGTGTTTCGTTGTTGTCATCCAACCATGTTTCTGTAAGATACATAACATCAATTTTATGCTCAGTAATGAAGTCATTCACTAAAAGTCCTTTTGCTGATAGTGATCTCATATTTAGCAGAGCCAGTTTAAGTGTCTTGGAGGTGGATAATTCTACATCTTGAGGTTGGTTAAGACAAGGGATTAATCTAAGATTTGATTTTAGACCACTGTGTTTCCTTGCTATTTCTCTATTTGTAATTCTGACAGGGGGCCAGACACTTTATGGAGAGGGACAGGTCTACTATTGTCTGGACCCCTGTCTCAGACTTCAGAAATACAGAGTGGATGTTGTTCTGATTGTTTTGATAGGCCAGAATTGGGTGGTTCTAAATCCAAAAAGCATGCTTTTTGGGAACTTAAGAGGGAAGTTCCTAGCAGAATCTGGCGATCCATTTTCTCACTGAAGTTGAGAAACATCATTTCTGGTGACGAATTCACTGAGCTATTCTGTATTGTAGTACTGTCATGGCCCTGAGAAGACAGGTCCTCCGATAAGCAGCTGGAGTAGATGGTTGCCTATTAGCTTGTTTTGGAATGTTGTGATCCTGCTGTGTTTGTACTTGTCCTTCTATAATTTTTTATGGGACAGTGAAGTCATTTTATACATTTTCCTGTGTTTGGACAGATGGCCTTCTGTTTTTAACAGCACTGAAAATATTGGCAGTGAAATTTTTTTTCACTTATTTATCTAGGCCATCTTGTCTAAAGAGATGACAGCGCTCCCAGAAAATCTTGTGATTGTCAATAAAGTTCACGGAATTGGAAGAGCATTCATTAATTAGCCATCTATCAATCATCAACAGTCTGCTGTAATTCTCATCTCCACGTCCAGCTTTCAGTATTGGTCCACTGATAAACACCTTCATTCTCAGATTTCCAACTGTGCTTAGAAGATGACAAAAGTCATTTTTCAGAATTTCAGATTTTTGTTTGGCCAGATCATTAGCTCCAATGTGAATGATTAGATTCTCAATGCTTGGCTGATCAGTGGTTAATGGGAGTATTTTCTCTGTTACATCCGACACAGTGTCATTTGGGAAGCAGAGTACCTTTGTTCTCTTTGGGCTCCAAAGACGATAAATTCTATTTACTGCTGCATCCCCCACAATAGAAACTTCTGGCATTAATTTTGGTTTCTGGGTCACTTTAGGAGGTGGACGTGTTGGTCTTGTCTCATACCTCTTGTTGATGTTTGGAGGAGAGTTGTCTGCTGATGGCTGCTGCTGCAGAGGAGCAAACCTGTTTTTCAGTGTAATTCCGGTCAAGTTTAGTGGGTTTCCAGCTGGAGACATGATGTTATGTGTTATGGCTTGAGCTGGCTGATTAGTCTTTGGTACCGGAGTCAAGGAAGGTGGAATCATGTCAGCTTCAGCTACTTGATGTCTTTTCTTTGGTGCTGGTGTTGACGAGGGAATGTTTCGGCTCAATGCTGGCCACGCTGTATCATCTAGGTGGGGGGTCCCTCCTGTTAGACGTCTAGTCAAATCCAAATGATGAGATTTATTTTTCAGCTTAGCTCCAAGACAGTTCAAAGTGGGTGACAGTTCTTTAAGTGCTTGGAGGCTGTTTGTTGTTTTGAGGCATTGGTAAAGTTGCTTCATTTCCAGAGCCTGCGTTGATCTAGACATTTACCTCCAGTCTAGAAACCCTCAGTTCTATCAATTGAAGTCTTTGTGTCATACTACTAATGTCCCCGGTGTCGACCAGAGGCATCTTGCTCTTGCTTATCTTGGAGGCAGAGAAAAAAATAGGGCAAAAGGTGAAGTAAAATTACAAATCCACAGTCCTTAAATCTGAAGTAATCCAGTTATGAGGGTAGACAATGTAAGAGTAACTATAATAACTGGATATGTTAAATAACTTTAATAATTTACTCGGTAAAACTATCAAATTAGGATGGGAGAGAGCAGGATAAGATGTTCTTCCTTCCAAGGCTGCAGCAGGGCACTTAAATTGATCATCCTATGGTACTGTTATTGCCCAGATACCACACCTACTCTGAACAGTTGTGGCAAGATGGTCGGTGAGATGAGCAGTGTTGTTGGGGACAGTGAAACAATATCAATATGCCACAAGCATATAAAAAGTAAAAAAAAAAAAATGAAAGAAAATAACTTGCTCACCATTCTTTGCAGGCATGCTGTGATGAGACTGGAGCAGAAGGTCATTCCTTTCTGTCATGACATTCTTCGAACAGAAAAACCCTGTGAGCTGGACAAACTGCAGCCCTTGAGGACTGAGTGAAAGGGGTGCTGATAACACCAGTGCAGATAATACTCCTTCTCTGTAGAAAAAAAACTCACTGGCATTTACAAATCATCGAGATGGCCTCAATTGAGAGTAAGTGTTTAAAGATGTTTCAACATAGATGCTGACATTTTTATCTGTGAAAAGATGTTGTTTTCTGATCATCTTTGTTTATATTCAATATCCAGACTGAAATGTCAAATATTAGTAGATGGGTATACTGTATAATAAGGAGTAGTATGTAAAACCCAATACAGCATGTTAGGTATAACATGCTGAAATTTTGTGAGGAATCCACAGAACAAAACTAAAAACCCACCAGAACGTCAGTTCTTTCAATTTTTTATCCTAACGTTTTTAAGTGGACATCCAGCTGATAATCAGATTACCATATAGATCATAAATCCATCCTGTAAAATTCTAGATGAGCAGCTGTCTACCTTCATATAACCTCCCAAGAGATGTATCTGTTTTGACTCTGAAATATATAGTCTCACACAAAGCAAACCCAGTGCTTTGTTAGCTGTGTGACTTTGGCCAGGGGTTCAGAAGCCACATTTAGTTTCCTCAGGACCCTGTACAGTTTTACAAGAAATTATCTTGAAAGAAAACTCTTTTCCAACCAATTGTTAAAAAAAAAAAAAAAAAAAAAAAAAAAAAAAAAAAAAAAAAAGCTACATGACCTCATATAAAATGTTGATTTGTTGCTTTAGAGATACAGCAAGGCAGTTTAAAGGAGCACTTCTGTTCACAGAGGTGACGCAGAGACTCAACCCTTTCCCGTTCTAAGGTCTGTTTCCTTTCAGTGAATTACTCCTCACTGATATCTGATGAATACTACAGACCTGTGGGAGTATATTATGAAAAAAAAGCTTAGACAGTTATACTGCAAATAGATTGTATTGTCAGTTGTTTGGGGTTTTTTTTATATTTCCACAAAACAAGAATTACAAAAAAATTTCTATTTGTATAAGATCATTTTATAGCTTACTTGATCACCTTCATCAGTGTATTCTCTTCTGGTGTTTCTCCATTGAACCTCTCATAGCAACTGAACATATTAAAATAAATAAAATCATCACTGTTCAAAAATACCACATCTTGACCTGCATCAGTTATTAATAAACTCACTCATTACTTAAGTCCTTATCTAGATTTAGCCTGTATCACTCTGAGTTTAACTGTTAAACCGTTCAGATCAGTACATGTAGTTGAAAAAAAAAAAAAAAACAGTGAGCAAACTTCATGTAACAGGGTAGATCTCAGTGACTGTGTGCATTAATTATGCAAAAACATTTTAAAGTTTTTGCATAATTAATAGCCACAGCTGTCACAGAAACGCACTGGGGCAAAAGATTAAAGTTCCTCTTTGGTGAATAATAACCAGGCTAATGAATATGCGACGTGATCTGACACATTAGCTGCTAGAACAGAAAAACTGTACAGATAAAAATGACAATTTAACCAATTTAATGATGTTAATAAACATATTGTTTGTAATTGTGCTGGATGGAACAGAGTAATTGAAGTAAAACCACTGAATCTGGTTCCACAAGGTACCACAGCTAACCACAGAATGAGCAAGCTGCAATTATTTGCTTGAAAGACTGACAGATAAATATTTGTTTTCTGTGTGAGTGGCAGGACAGCAAAATATGAAACCTACCAAAATACAACAAAATACCAGAATTTAAGACTAACCTGAATTTGCAGTATTCTGGATTTTTTAAATTTCTCACTGATACAGAAAATCACAGTGCCACCTAGGGGAAATGGGTGGGCATCTGTTGCATGTGTGGAGAGGAGAACGAGTGTAAATTTCTTGTTTAAGGTTTAAACTTCACTTTTTACAGTGGTGATTCACATTTTCGCTCTTTTAACACAGTCTTCTTTCACTGGTGTTTCTTTCATGTTTTTTTCCTAGCAGCACAGAGCTTTTAGCTTTTAGCTGGGTGCGATGGCCAGGAGGAATTACAGCTCTGAAGGCTCCAGGAGCCTTTCCCGTCAGCATAGGATTAAAATATCAGTTGGCATGGATTTTTCAGTCGAGGAGTGTGGTTTAGCTGTCGGGGAACTGGTTGGTTGTGAAAGTGTGAAGGCAGCGTCTCGGATGAATAATGCGGTGGTTGTGTTTCTGGACTCCATTGACAAAGTGAATAGTGTAGTTGAGAGGGGAACTGTTTAGAGAAATACGCAGACTACTGTCTTCCCCCTAATGAGCCCAGCAGAAAGGACCGTCCTGTCTCCTCTGCCTCCCTCCATCGGCGCTGATGTGTTGCTGAAGGGATTGTCGCGTCATGGTCAGATTGTGTCAGCAATGAAAATGCTCCCGTCTGGTTGCAAATCAGCCAAACTGAAACATGTTTCATTTAGAAGACAAGTGTTTATGATTCTAAAATATGATCATGAGGAGCTGAACATAGTAATGAAATTTAAGGTTGACAGATTTGATTATACTATTTTTGCAACAACAGAAACCATGAGGTGTTTTGGATGTAATCAGGAGGGCACTCAGTCCGTAACTGCCCTGAAAGGTTCAAAAAGAAGCCGAGCCTGTTCAGGCTAATGAAGATGCAGTGGAAGGGACATCAGGTCTGGCTGAAGCTTCAGCAGGTGTTGAAGGGTTTCAGCAGGCAACACAAGGGAAAGAGTTTCAGCAGATAATGCAGGGGAGCAAATGAGTCAAATGTTTCGCAGTGTGAACTTAACAATCAGGAAAGGATTGGGGCTGCCTCTACTTCTGCTGAAGTGTGTGAGGAGTTGAACCAAACATCTACACAAGAAGGAATGGATGTTGATGAACTAGTTCAAAGTGGAGGAAACCTGATCAGGGATGTTGTTGCACATAAGCCAGCCCCTCTCTCTTCTTGCTCAACCTATGGGATTTGACCTATGACCAGCTCTCCATCTAACGGGTCCGGAAAATCCTCAAACCTGTAGGGTATTACCCTGCACTAAGGGTTCTAAGATAATTTGTTTAAGTTGGTGTCGAGGAAAATACGTCTAGCCTCTCACTACCTCCAGATCCAGATGCCACACCCCTTTTCAGTTCATGAAGTGACCCACCGAGTAGCCTAACAGCAGCTCACCTTCATGAACCACACCTGTTAACGGTAGCTTTTCCTCTAAAAACAACGTGCACTTGTCACAGACGATAGTTTTTAGTAACTCGGGCTGAGTTCCAGGGGTATTGTTATTATTTCAACTAAAGTAACCATTAAAAACCTCCCAACTTTACTAGAACCATGTACCATAGTATATTTTACACTCATTACAGAACTTCAATGACTCAATTAATTTGAATTTCTACAACTTTTCTAGAATTTTCTATGCTTCTTTATTTTAGTATGCTTTGGCAGGGTTAGGCATCAGCAGAAAATCAAACAGGATCATCATAATTACTCATATATGAAATAAATCAACTAACTTTCCCTAACACTGACGCCTTTCATCTAAAAGGGAGAGGCTTTTGGGGGAGCAACTCAAGTTCATACCCCGGATGGAACAGTCCTCACGACAGATGACTCTTTGAAGTCCTTGGGTGGAGGGTGACTTTGTTAGACAATGTCCTCCTCATGATGGATGCATGGAGATCCAGTTTCACAATTGATGTGTGGCATTCTAAACATGGAAAAACAAGGCAATATTCACGGGCTCATTGTAAGGATAATTATTTCTTTAGAAAGATTAGATAGGTTTTACTGTTATGGTCATCATTTACAAATATTTAGATCATGCACTTTGTGTCCGGTGGGCTTTTCTGATCATTGTTATTGTTTGGTTATAGGAAATATGTTTATAAATAGATTAAGTCCTAAGAGTGCATACTGGCACTTTAATACTGTTCTATTAAATGATGGCTGTTTTAAAAAAGAATTTTCTTTTTTCTGGAACCAATGGAGAATCATGAAATCTCAGTTTGCGTCTGTACAGCAGTGGTGGGATAATGGTAAAATAAAAATTCAGCAGTTTTGGAATCAATACACACACAATGTTACAAGAGAAATGGCCGACTCTATTGAAGAATTAGAGACTGACATTGTGGATCTTCAAAGTTTTTGTGAGTCCACAGGAAATTGAGGCCATATTCAGCCACTCAAAAGTAAAAAAAAACTGCTTTGGCTGATCTGCTTGGGATCAGCACAGGGAGCTCTGGTACAGTCACGATTTCAAAATATCTCTAAAATGGATGCTCCTTCTAAATTCTTCTTTAGTTTGGAGAAGAAAAATGGCCGAAATCGTCTCATTCGTTGTATTCGATCAGAAGATGGAAAAGAGTTGACAGAACCCACTGAGTTACGGAAAAGAGTTGTAGACTTTTTTGCAAAGCTGTATGTCAGTGAGTTTAAAGAAGACTCTTTGACTGAAGAGTTTCTTAATAACTTGCCAAAGGCTTCAGAGCAAGATAACGCTATTTTGGAGCATGATTTAACCTTGCAAGAACTGCAGGAGGCACTGTTGAGCACGGGGAATGGTAAAGCTCCTGGAACAGATGTCTTGCCTGTGGAATTTTATCAATCATGTTGGTCTGTGTTGGCTGAAGATCTGTTGGAAGTCCTCAACAAGTGTCGCAAGGGGAAAACTACCCTTTAGCTGTCGTAGAGCTGTGCTCACTCTTCTTCCTAAGAAAGGGGATCTGTATGAAATAAAGAACCGGAGACCTGTCAGTTTATTATGTGCTGATTATAAGATTTTGCCAAAGGTTTTGGCATGCAGGTTGAGAAAAGTGATTGATCAAGTTATACATGTTGATCAGTCTTATTGTATCCCTGGCAGATCAATAAGAGATAACATATCACTAATTCGAGATTATTTGGACATCTCTAATTTATTGGACATAAACTTTGGTCTGATTTCTTTTGACCAAGAAAAGGCATTTGATCGGGTGGAGCACCAGTATCTGTGGAATACGCTGAAGGCTTTTGGTTTCTGCTCTGGTTTCATTGCCATGATTAAAACCCTCTATTGTGACACTGAGAGTGTGTTGAAGATTAATGGTGGTTTAAGTGCTCCTTGCAATGTAAACTGAGGGATTCGACAAGGTTGTGCAATGTCAGGAATGTTGTATTCTTTAAGTATTGAACCTTTATTATGTCAAATTAGGAAAAGGTTACAAGGTGTAAAACTAAATGGAATTTGTTTACCCTTTCAACTTTCTGCATATGCAGATGATATTATTGCAGCTATTAAAGAAGAGTCAGATGTTCTTACTTTAATATAAATTATTGAATGTTTTGGTAGAATTTCTTCATCCAAAGTAAATTGGAATACGAGTAAAGCTTTGTTAGTAGGTAAGTGGTCAAAAGAGGGACCTAAATTACCTGATGCATTAAAGTGGGTAAAAAATGGTTTTAAATTTTTGGGTGTTTACTTGCGGGATCACATGGAGGTTATGAAAAATTGGGAGGGTTTTATTGAACTGATGGAAGGTAGGTTGAAGAAATGACATTAGCTTTTACCACGACTGTCTTATAGAGGTTGTACACTTATTATTAATAATCTTGTCACTTCATCTTTATGGTATCGTTTAGCTGTTTTGGAACCCCCTCCAGACTTATTAGTGAAATTACAGACTATTATTTTAAATTTTTTTTGGGACAGATTGCACTGGGTGCCCCAGAGCATTTTATTTTTGCCAAAGGAAGAAGGAGGGCAAAGTTTGATTCATTTAGAAAGTTACTACTCCAAGACATTTACTTGAACTTGTTGGAGCTGAAATGGAAGATGCTGTATCCTTGGCAAGAAGACTGGAGGTTCGCTCTCTCTGGACTGTAGGCGTGATGCTGACAAAAATCAAGCAAGTGTTATCTGACCATGACAAAAGACTAATACATGGATGGTTCAATGGATTTTTAACACCTGATAAAACAGACTTTTTCTTTAAATTATGCATTAAGCCACAGCGGAAGGACTTTGAATGCCCTGGTCCTTTTTTAGAGAAGGAGAACAATTCATGGACACCTCTGGATTCAGTGAATGGGAAGATGATATATAAGAGATGTGTTAAGGCTTTAAACAAGGTGAAGTTAAAAGATAAAAAAAATACTCCTTGGAGAGATTATTTTGAGGTTGATGCTGATGTGAAACCTGTTTGGGGGTTACTTTATAAGCCACCATTGACCAAAAATGCTGGTGAGTAACAGTGGAGAATTTTACATGGTATTGTTGCAGTTACTGCTTTTGTTTCTGTTATTAATCCTGTCGTTTCAGATAAATGTCCTTTTTGTTTGGTAAGAGAAACAATTTTTAAGTGTTTTGTACAGTGCTTTAAAGTAATGGATTTATTTACATTACTTAGCGACATTTGGGAGTCATTTGGAGAAAGTTTTACAGAGCAGTCTTTTATTTTTGGATTTTCATATGACAAAAGAAGGAAGAAAAAAGGACGGCTGTTGAATTTCTTCCTTGGTCAAGCAAAGTTGGCAATTTATTTTAGCAGGAAATATAAGCTTGATAATGAGCAAAATATGAATTGTGTAAAGCATTTCAAGCGTGTGGTTAGAGCAAGAGTGTTGTTAGAATTCAAATACTATCTCAAAATGGATGAGCTGGATGTTTTTCAAAATCTTTGGGGTTGTGAAGGTATTCTGTTTATTCTCAATAATGCAGAACTTTTATTTATGAATGTGTTGATTTGAGTCGAATGTTTATTTGGATCACTATTGAGTGAATAAATGAGTTTTTAAAAGTCAAAAAAAAATCTTTCTTTCTTTCTTACTTACTTTCTTACAGAAAGTTTCTGTCATGTTTCTTAAAGTAGGAATGGAAAGCCCACGTTGACCTTTTTTGCCTCCAGAATTTTGCACATAAGTTTGCAGTGTGTTTGTATCCCCCCCAAAAAAACATATAAAACTTCAGATATCTCACAAATGAGACACACAAAAGATTATATTAGGTATTGCATGGGAATGCAATCCTTCTGTGAGGGAATGCAATGCTTGCGAGGAAATGCAAAAGAAATAAATTCCACCATGTTCCCTATGCGTCGCCATAGGAAATAGCTAACTTTGAGTTTTTTTCACTCAAGTAAAGCATCTACACCAAGCAGTGTTGTTGCCAGCAAAATCTGATAGCATCTATGTGATGTGTATTATGGTCTGCATGATCACTCAGGAGCTACAGGTGCATCCAAGAGAAGGAAGTTTGGGCTTATAAAATGTGAGCATCCTCATGAGTTTGTGTGTTTATGTTCCTGTGAGCATGTTTAAGCTGAAACAAAGCAAATGTAAATACAAGCAATGGTAGTGATAAATTCTTGTTGTAACATGAGCTTACCTTGGGGTCGTCTTTCTTTTTCCTCCAGATAGGGGAACTCTGCAGAGTTCCTTATCACACACCTGAAGATAACAGTGCAGCAGTACAAAGCAATGATCCTGTTTGTCTGCTGACAAGTGAAGTAGTTTTAATCCCCGTGGAGGAATCCCACCTTGACCGGGGCCTGAGACTCAAAGATGGAAACATTACAGAGAGCATGGAGAGCTCATTTATACTGCTGTTTGGTTAAAAAAAAACAGGAAAAAATGTACTCGAACTATGGTGCCAACTATATCTCCTTGAAATAACTTGATCAGTGCAATTGAATCACAACATGACTGGCATCTGAGCTATAGGAGTAACTTAAAGATGTTTTAGTCCAGCATGCTTTGAAAGCGAATGATTTCAGTAGTATTTTTTTCAAAGATTGTTCAAATTCCACCAAAAGTAATATATCCAAGCACAAAAAGTGATATGTGCTGTCGATATTCAGTGCAGAAAACTTATCCATACTGTGTATGTTGTTACCTTGACAACCACTAACACTAAGGTTAGACAGAGGGAACAACATTAATTACTCACTCAAATGGTGTACATTTATGTTCTTACTTAAATGTGTGAGATCTTTGTTTTTACCAGTTAAGTGCAACTGGAGTCTAAGTAGCTGTTCCAAGTCCCCATCTCACATTTCACCCTCTTTTTTTTACAGGTTTTTAATCAATTTTCTCTCTCAATAGTGTTTGCTTGAAATGAATCAAGAAGTATTGTGGACTGTTTTTTTTTTTTAAATGAAAAGATTTATGTGACTTAGCCATTTAACTTAAATATCATATAGTAAAACATAAATTGGTGACATGTTCTCCGCATGCCTGCATGAGTAATTTGGCTTCCTCTCACTGGCACAAACAATGAATAGATGGATAAATAATAAATTGCTGGTGATGAGGAAATGGAGACTAGATTAAATAAAAAGAAACAAAGGCAGTCATATGTTGCTTGTATAAAAATGGACGTAACAAGCAAACCATGTGTCCCAGGATGTATGAGCCTATAGGAGAGTAAACACAGAGGTAACCTGCTGGTAAAAAGTGTCAACAATGACAATTTGCTTGGAGAGTTAAAAAGACAACATAAAAAATGTCTGATTTTAAAAACGGTTGTGTATTTATTCTATTGTATATGATTAATGATCGCAAAAGTACATAAGTAGCAGAGAAATAAAAATACCAGCAGTAACCTGCTAATTGATACAAAGAACATCATCTAAGTGCATTTATTAATTTACAAACACATTGTATCTTGGGAGTGAAATAACTGTTATGTTTGCTTCAGTCATATGGTTAAATAGGACATATATGTGATTTGAATGGGACATCTGCCATATGTGCTGGGTGGTGTCGTTTTGAAAGGGTTTGCAGAGTCTGTCTATCTGAGAAACTTTTAAGTCTGTTGCTGGTCTAGACTCACCTAAATATTAAATAATTAGCATTAATAAACTAATTGGGAAGATGAGTGCAAGAACTTACTGCCATTACATTTTATCATCCTTAAACATGAGAAAAGTTGTGTGTCATGTGCAATTTTGTTTTGTAAAATAGTGTATTTTCGCTTTTGTTATGTTTTGAATTTTAAGGCTCATTATGTTTTTTCAGTGGTATGAACGCTCCCATTGCATTGTTGTTTATCTGCCTTGTATTTCCATGGTGCATCAACTATTTAAATATTTGACATTGCAGCGTACTTAATATGAGCTCAGAATCTCCAAAACATGAGCGAAGCATTTTTAAAGTGTCAAACACACAATTTACAGGCAGTGAAACAGCAATAATGGTAACAATTTTTTTGAAGATAGTTTGTGATTGTCAAGGCTTGGCTCCGAGGGCTCAGTTGGCTTCAGTCTGAAGGAGCAACTGGAAGGCCCATTAAATGAGAAATGTTTGGTTCTGGTGTAATGCAAACTGAAAGCTTGGCCTTGATGTGGTAACTGCTACCAAAATGATCTGGTAGCTGAGGGAACATAGAAGGTGACTGGGAGGAATAGTCTCACTGGGCTGACGAGAGAATGTATTTTGACTACTGAAGGGTAATACTTCTCAGGCTTTCTGGACAAACCTTTCTTTAGAGTGTTTAAAGAAACAGACTGACTGATTCCTGGAGCTCAGATTCAGAAGAAGCGATGTGCCTAACAACCTGGCAGTGACACAGTAGACCAGATGTTTACCCTGGCAGGATTCAGGGATGGAGGTCTCAATACAATCTCATTTTCTGCCGCCACTAACATAACCGGTGGGAAATGACAGAGCGCCTATTCGAGATAAGGCAGGGGTGAGAGGGGAGATCCCATTCCAATTCTGCTTAGCTTCGTAGCCAGACGGGTTTGTGAACCGAGCTGTGCTGCTCCCAAAACCCAGAGCATATTTCAAAGAATGCTCAGTGTCGGTGAATTGACTGGTCGGATAAAAATCAAAGGTATACTTTTATGCTTAAAACATTTTGAAACTACTGGCGACCTGTCCGGGTGTAACCCGGCTCTCGCCCGATGACCGCTGGAGACAGGCACCAGCACCCCTCGCGACCCTCAAAACAAAAAAGGATAAGCGTGTTGGATGATGGATGGATGGATGGAGGGACATTTTGGAAGTTTTTGTGACAAACTCAGAATATTATGAAAACGCTAAGTTTCCGTCCTCACCGTTTCTGTTTACCATTGCTGGTGGCGCAATGCATTGTGGGATATGTTGCTGGCCCAAGTCCGCAGAGGGATGGATCCTCAATAAAATAGGTGAAATAAGAACATATCTGGGTTCTTTTTAAAGTACTTGTTTTGATGCGTACTTAGGATTGAAACAGTACTTGGGCCACTGTCGATGAAGAATCAAAAGCACACGAATACACACCTACAGACAAGTATGCATGTTTTGAACCACATTACCCATAATTCCTCAAGCCCAGTCCGACTTTCATTCCATATATATATATATATATATATATATATATATATATATATATATATATATATATATATATATATATATATATATATATATATATATATATGTGTGTGTGTGTGTGTGTGTGTGTGTGTGTCTGTGTATGTATTCAGTGCTATGATGAGCTCTGAAACCTCACGGATAGCTCTTCAAACAGGTTATTACTGTTTAGATGCTCACACACTTGTTTATTGGTTTGAAATTGATTAAGTCATTTTGATTGAGTGTAGGTTTCTTATGTGAAGGCCAAGAAATGTATTTCTAATAGAATCAATTTTATTTAAGAAGAAGTCCATAAAGTCATTACAGCTGAGAGCGGGGGAACTGATGGCTCAACAGAGCTATGACTCTGTGTAAGTTTGGCAATTGTACTAAAAAGAAACCTAGTATTATTCCTATTCTCCTCCATTAATGATGAAAAATACAATGTTCTAGCTTGGTGAAAGGTATTTTTGTACAGCAATAGACTATATTTCCAAGTTAAGTAGGATTCCTCTAGATGTGTAGAGCACCATTTTCTCTCAAATTTCCTAGTGCTCTGCTTCAAAGTACGCAGCTCTGAATTAAACCAAGCAGCCAACCTCCTATGGATAACTACCTTCTTTTTTAAGGGGGGCTACATTGTCTAATGCCGCACGCAATGAGGAAGTAACTCTATAAACAAGAACATCAATATGAAAGGGGCTGGAGATTAAACTGCTGCCTTCTACTGTGTTTATCTGAGATTCTGAAGAAATTAAACATAGAACAGGTTCTTTGGACATTTTTACAGCAGTCTGATAAAGATCTTCTATAATTAAATTTTCTCACAGATTTGGAAAACTAAGTTAAAATAAACTCAAAAGTTATCAAAAAATGGTCAGACAGCACATGGTTATGGGGAATTACTGTTATTTCTTCACACTCAATGCCATATGTCAGCACAAGGTCTAAAGTATGACGACACGAGTGGGTGGGACTGTGGATTCTTTGAGAAAAGCCAATTGAGTCTAAGATAGCATGAAAGGCTACATTTAGGCTATCACCCTCAGTGTCAACATGAATGTTAAAATCCTCCGCTATCATGATCTTATCAGTATTTAGCACTAAATCAGATAAAAAAAATCTAGAAATGATCTAAAAAGTGAGAGTAAGGGCCAGGTGGACGTTACAAAACAATTAACAAAAGTGGTTTTAGTGCTTTGCTACTAGGATGAGGAGAACTAAGGGTTAGATGTTCAAAAGAACTGTAGCTATTAATAGGCGTAGAATTAATTAATAAATCTGAATGAAAAATAGTTGCTATTCCTCTGCCTTGCCCTGTACTTTGGAATGTTCAAATCTAAATAATTAGAAGGGGTTGACTCATTTATACTGACATAATCCTCTTGCTGCAGCCAGGTTTCTGTGAGACGGAACAAATCAGTCTCACAAATCAAATCGTTAACCAGCAAAGTCTTTGAAGAGAGAGATCTTATGTTCAATAAAGCACATTTAATTGTTTTATTTTTCTGTCCAGTTAGAGTCGTATTTATCTTCATGAGATTTTCATGATTTGCTCTTTTTAGGTTAGTCTTTAATCCATTTGACTTTGGGCGTGGGCAAGACACCATCTTAATAGGGTAATGGGTGGGTGACAGTACAGAAGCTGCAGAGAGGTGTGTTAAACTGTGACTCTGCTTCCTGGTCTGGACCCTGGGTTGTCAGTGTTTTGGAAGATTAATAAATTTGGTCAGATTCCTAGAAAAAAAGAGCTGCTCTCTGTCCAAAGTAGGATGGATGCCGTCTCTCCGGATCAGACCGGGTTTTCCCCAAAATGTATGCCAATTGTCAGTGTATCCCACATTGTTTATTATTTATAATCTTCTCTTTTTCTGTCTTCTTTCTCACCAGTGGTACCAGTCAAACCTTTTCTGCTACTACTATCATGCTCTGTCTGGCCAGCTACATGATTTTTTTTTTTCTTCTTTTCCATCACTGCTTCCCTCTCTGGAATCTCATCAGCTATGATGTGACAAATCTACAGGTACTCTGTTTCTCAGGCCATAAAAACTATGCACTAAAATTTCCATCATACAGAAATAATAAAAATGTAATTGATTATACACATTTTTATTTAAAATAAATCTTAAATAATATCTTACTACAGCACATCTATATATTAAAAGACTGAACATGAAAGAAATTCAGAGATTAACTATTTCTGTTTTATATCCCTATTTGGGCAATGTATCCTCCAGGATACAAGCATTTAATTTCTTATTATTTTATCTTTTTGAATGTAATTCATGTCATTTCATTCATATAAATTAATTAATCTTGAACAGCAGCATTCATACAAGTATGTATATGAAAAATTATAACTCTTAAATGGTTGTTTTTGTCCATAAAGTCTGTCATGGACTTTAGATAAATGTGTTAGTTTGCTTTTCTTTTTTAATCCTAGCATAACCTCAAATGACCTTAGTATTCCCCCCCCCCCCCTTAAATGTAAAGTGCAGGTGGTTGATAGCTCTCTTGTACACAGCCTGTGAAATGTCTGTCATAAATAAAGTAACATATTTTTAGCAACAGAAACATACATGGAAAGATGTTTTTGTTTTGTGTGTGTGTGTGTGTGTGTGTGTGTGTGTGTGTGTGTGTGTGTGTGTGTGTAGGCATTAGATACAGGGCGAGACAGCTGTGAAATAATAGCTTGACCTGTACACTGCCATACAGCATGAAGTCAAATATGCCAGATACGTTTATATGAATAGGCTTATAAATCAAATTTAATGTCCTTACATCAGCACTTGTTTTCGTGTGTTGTGCCATAGCTGAGCCATCTGTGCCTTCACCACTTCAAAAGAGCCCTGACCTTAGAAGCACTTCACAGACAAATGAATTATTGAGATGATTTGAAGACGTTCTATCACTGAACGTTCTGTTCCGCAGTGGAGCGCTTTACCTTCCAGAAAGTGAAGGATGTGTTCTTCCCTGTAGATCAAGGTTGTTAGCTTCTCAGTTTCCTCTGAACACACATACGTACATACATAAAACATGCTGTACATCCTTTCCCTCCTGCTTTGAAAATCTGCTTTAGTTATTTGTTTGAAAACTTATTTCTGTCCTTTTTTGACTTAATACCCCCCAACTCCACCCTCCATCATCGTCCTCGTCCTTGATTTTAAATTCTTCAGCAGGATTTTGTTTTAAATGTAAGAGTATTAAATCATTAAAGATAAGAAAGAAAAGCAGAACTCCTCTGCACCTACACCCTGACGTGAGGGCAGAGGGGGTTAGTGATTTTAATAAATGTATGGATGGAGAGGAGTAAGGAGGTAGTGACTTCTAAAAAGGAGAGTCTCAGTGTGTTCTGACTCCTTTCTTTATCAGTTTATTAGCTTAATCTTTGCTTGCCAACATATGTCATCTATTAAATCCTCAGTATTGTTGTTTTTTTTTGTAAAATGAAGTAATGTCCAATGTTTTGTTTTACAATCCTCCTCCTCCTTTGTGATTGGGTCTTGCTTCCAAAGAGTCAACCCAGCCATCAAGTAGAACTGCCCTATATGTTCTGCAACAGAGGACTGGTTTTGGCTATGAATAACTATACCTACCATGAACTGTCCCTGGAACAGGTACTTCTGTATTTCTTACCACTAGGGTCAACAAAACACTCTATCACATGAGCGCCAGCGGTTTGCTTTGTTCAACTGCATGAGCAGGGAAAAGCTATATTTGGGAATGCTGAAGCTAGTGTTTTTAACATCCATCTCTACCTCTCGCTTAGCTGGAAGGGAAGCTCCAATAAAACAGAATAAACACATGCTGCGTGATTGAAATGACTCTTTATCAGTCAATGCCCTTATAAAAAGATCAGCTTGAGTTATCGGACTATCAGTGATCAAACTGGATTGTTGTTTGAACAGTTGAATTACTGTAGCCTCAGCTGCAGTTAGCTCTAAGGCCTGCTCTGGTTGGAACAGCTCTAAGCATCATCAATGCAAAAAACCCACCACAAAATACAATAAAAATACTCAAATTGTTTATCCCAATATACTTTATGGTTTATGTGTCAATGTGGATAAAACCACATCTCCATCTCAACAAATAGAAAATCAGCAATCTCCCAAGACACCCACAAAACAGCGTGGTAATCAGTAGGCAGGAAGGCTTCCATGAATGCAGCCTTAAAGTCAACCCAATCGTTTTGGTTTAGAGTGCCTGAGAGCTCCATATGTGACAATGATCTGAGAGTTAAGAAGTTGTCACACTGCTCTATAAAATCAGTCACATCTGAGGTGCTGAGGGACTCCCCAAATTGAGGAAACTCCATCCTAATGGTGGGTCTAGCAGTAACATAAGGGCATGACTGGGCAGCTTCTCTCTCCACAGCTAGTCTACTGATGTGCCTCTGTGCAGCTGGAGTTGAAAAACTTGATGGCCTCCAGTAGTGAACACTTCTGTCGACTGTTTTTTTTTTTTTTTAAAACTCCTCTGATCACCATTTGCTTGAACTTCTGATGGATCCAGATACACGCTATTGAGCATGGAGTTTAGGTCCATTACATCTGAGTTGCTTGGCTTTTGCCTGACTGTAACATGCTGGTGGAGGCTTGCATCTTCAAGCAGGATGGAAGGTTGCTGGTCAGATTTCCTATAGGACATGTAATGGAAAATTTTATGATGTGCTCCTCATCACTCTTTTTCTTTAGATTATTTGAATAGTCTTATCATAAGATTGGTCAGCTGCTCTCACATGGACCTATACAGTGTCAAATCACAGCAGGGGGTAGGTCCTTGATGCCCAAGACTATCCAAGATTTTTTTTCTTTACCCAGAACTTATCAGGACAAAAGCTGCCCTCTTTAACATCCAAGGCAACCCCCTGTCCTTAACAAAAGGTAAATGCCATGACTATCTGTGTTGAGCTCTACAGAATCCTCGGTGCATAACAATCAAATCTTCAGACCTATAGTTCAATCAAGCCTCTTTTCTCTTTGCTTGGAAACACCCATATCAGTGACAACCTGCTGTTAGAATATCTGTTGACCAGAACCTATAAATGACAGCCAGAATGAACTGTTAGCAAGAGCAGACTTGACAAACTCCTTTGACTCTGTATTTTTGTTCTCACTTTGCAAGGTTTTAATGAAAATCTTACTTCTTCTCATCCAGGCTCTTGTTAAAGTATTTTTTTCCATGACAGATGCTGAAAGCTGTTCTGATGCAGACTTCTCTAATGTGGAATCTGATGATTTGAAGCATAACTCGGGTTAAGATCCTCTGGGCGCTAAAATCCGGTGCAGTATCAGTGACTATATAGTATATGTATGTACACACCAGCAGCTTATAAAATGATAGCTAATAGCAGGACGAAAAAATTAAACAACATCCATTAAATCCACTACAACAAATACCCTCAACCACATATACTTCCCCGATGCTGGTAAAAAAATTTACCAACATTAATTTGGGTCCACAATGTTCCAAATGCAAACAAAATCCAACTCAGGAAGGCTATAAAGTATAGTACTTAAGCCTCCATTAACATAGCTTTACTCTGCAGTCTAAAAAGCATCAACCAAACATCATATATCGCAGTCAAAAATCCACTAGGACACTAATACCTCATACTGCCCACCAATTGTATCAAACCGACCCAAAACTAAAGTTACAGGGATAAATTACATAAACGCAAATTAAATCTTGGGCAGTACCTGGAGTTTAACCACAAACTCATAATGGTTTGGGAGAAGGAACAACCAAGGAAACAAAAAAATATTCACCCTCACAGGGAAAAAAAACCACCCAAGTAAATAAATTAATAATAGATTGGCAACAAAAGATAACAATTAGTGCAGGTTATACAATTTAATTGAGCAATCAATTATACCACCTACAAACAAGCCATCCCACATACATTTCCATATTCACCCATAAATCTTATAAGCACCATAAACCAAAAGAAACAAGTTTAAGCTTCCAGTCCAGTTATCCTCCTTGTTCGTCTGAGGGAGATGAGGAAAACACCCACTCAGCAAAGGTGTCAGTGCGCCAAATTAAAACTAAAGGATCTTACAAGATGTGTAGTCTCAGGTAAGAAAGATAATAGTCCACCGATCCAGCGATCCAGGCTTGGTTTAGGATATCCCACAGGTAATCCAGGCCAATGGCCTCACGCCAGAACCTCCTCGGCAGGTGCACACCCAAGGTAACTAAAAACACCGTCACTTCCTCCTCCTTTTCTGTTCTCTTCTCATCGAACACCCCAAAAATATACATATTTTTTGTACAAACAAAACCAAGTTTAAATGTCTATTTACAAAAAAATATAATTATCACCATACAGGGGACAGTAATTAATAAATGGTCATATGGCAGCATAGATAATATCATAAAATGAGGGGGAAAAAAAGAAATGCATCTGACATTGTATTTAATGGGCAGTGACCATTACAGCTGTCCAGGGAAAAGGCCATGATCGACTTATGATTCTAACTTTGTATCAACCCTTTAAGTATGTAGCTAACTTTTTCAATGATATTAGTGACCTTTTAACTGCGATATGTGTTGACTTTGATTGTTTATTCATTTCACTTTGAACTTCCATGTTGCTGAAATGTGTTATACGAATAAACCTGACTGGACTTGACTTGTAGGAAATTTTAAGCCTCCAAGACAGAGGGGGAAAAAACTATGTAACACACCTCAAAACTTGGGTTAGACTCAACATGTTGAACAGCCAACACACAAATGGGGACACACTCTGGACTTGATTATTAGTAAAAGTCAAAATATTTCCAAGGTCTCCGTAATTGATGTCACCCTATGTGACCATTTTTCTGTAATCTTTGACAACTTCATTTCCGTTGACTCACTTAGTCAAACAGTTATTATTACAAAGTGTTTTTTAGGAACAGCTCAGCTGAAACCTTTAATCAAGTTTACTTTCCCATCTCCCTTTCATCATGTAACTGAGTAAATGAGTTGTTAGATAACTTCCTTTCTAAAATTTCAGACATCATTGATTTCATTGCACCCATTAAAGTGAAGGTCTTGTCTGGTAAGAAGAAGTCTTCATAGAGAAGGGCTCCACTATTAAGAAGTGAAAGAAGCCTTTCTTGAAGGTCTGAACAAAAGTGGCAGAAAACTGCAGATTCACTGCAAAATCTACAAATAGAGATAACAAAGATATCACTTAACACTGAAGCACTAAAGTTAGGGATGTTCAAGCCCAGTCTTTCGAGAGCTACCATCCTGTAACTTTTAGATGCATCCCTACCCCAACACACGAGTCAAACAGCTGCATTCCCTCACCAGAAGTCATTCAGCTCTGAAGCGGCCTGGTGACGAGCCATTAACCCCTTAAACTCTAGGCATCATTTTGAGAGATCTGTTCAAAAATGACATGCTCAAAATGAATTCAATAAGATCACCCTCCAAAAATCTCCCAACCCATCAGACAGAGACCAGCAATCCACAGCGGTTGGACACAGGGGCATTTGTAGTGTGGAAAGTGCACTACAAATGACCACTTTTAATCTGCATCTTCATATTTGCTTAGATTTCACATCTCACCACGAGGAAATAGTTTGTGTTTTTTAGGAGAAAAAAAAACTTCTCTTCAAAATTCAGAAGAAATAAAGTCGCGGAATGGATCCAAACACAAGCTTAAATATAATTGGAGTCCAGAAGCAATTAACCCTCAATCAATAACAAAATCATCAACAGGCTGTTCGTTTTTTTAATACTTGTTTCATTGTCAATGTCCACTACCTTATGAAGGAAAACTTGTGCCTCTTCTAAAAGATACCTGATAAATTTTAGAAAATCTTGAACTTTAACTGCCTTGACATTAAGCTGCTCAGTAGAAGGGTTATTGTGAAAAAGTAATAGGCGTGATATTTGGCTTTATATGGCAGACATATTAACACTAACCTTGATGTCATTCCTAAAGCCACTGCTGCCTCCAATATGCCAAGGGAAAATTACCTGCAATTCAACTCCTGGAGTTGGACTATTTTGATTGCACTGCATAAAATACATTAAGAATGTGAGATGTGAATTTGCTGTGACAAATGTAACCATGAATTCTGCTGTCAACCAGCCATCTGTTGGTGACTTCAAGCTGAAACCAATTTGGGTTCTGCAGCAGGACAATGATCCAAAACACACCAGCAAGTCCACCTCTGAATGCCTGAAGTAAAGCCAAATGAAGACTTTAAAGTGGCCTAGTCGAGGTTGAATCCTATTGCGATGCTGTGCCATGACCTAAAAAAGGTCGTTCATGCTGGAAAACCCTCCAATGTGGCTGAATTAGAACAATTCTGCAAAGATGAGTGGGTCAAAATTCCTCCACAGCTGGAAAAGACTCATGGCAAGTTATCGCAAACGCTTCATTGCAGTTGTTGCTATTAAGAGTGTCCCTACGAGTTATTAGGTTTAGGTTTTTCACACAGGGACATGTAGGTTTGGATTTTGTTTCTCTCTTAATAATAAACACATTAATTTAAAAATTGCATTTTGTGTTTACTTGTGTTGTCTGACTAATATTTAAATTGGTTTGATGTTCTGAAACAATTAAATGTGACAAACATGGAAAAAAAATTGGAAATCAGGAAGGGGGCAGACACTTCTTCAGTCCACTTCAGTACATGAGCTTAGCTTACTGGTGCACCACTAAAATTAATTGTGAAGTAATGCCTTTATTTGTCCATTCTTTTCTGTTTCCTTAATGAGAAGGGCTTTGATTGTCTGTCACTGGTACTTCATCTTAATATGTTGAGAAACATTAACACAGGCAATCACCAGTACACACACCTGAAGATGAAAACCATTTTAAACACTGACAGGTTGAGTTATGAGAACTTCAGTCACTCAATGGATGTGACAGTGCCGCCTGGTTATGAATGCTTAGGGACAATTTACTATCCTTCCTCCCTTTCCATCAAGCAGTCACCAACTGGCCCACCATGGAAAATGTCAGAGATGTCTTTCAATAATAAATCTAAGACTACGTGCACAGTTAGTGTGTCTGAGAGTGTGTAATGGTGTGCTTGACAAAAACTTACACACTCTACTTCAGAGGCTGCAGGCTTATAACTTGGAATATAAAGAAGGTGAAAATTCTAATTTTTTGGTCCAATAGATTTTCCTATTTATTTTTTGCACTTCTTAACACATCTATCTATCTATCTATCTATCTATCTATCTATCTATCTATCTATCTATCTATCTATCTATCTATCTATCTATCTATCTATCTATCTATCGAGATACAAATGTTTAGATTTGGGAGCAGGCCCAGTCCACCTCTACTCACCCATAATTAGACTTGTAAGTTTGCTATCTTGCTCTTTCGTTTTCTAACATGTCCTGTGTAGTGTAGCACTCACAATGGGGTCCCAAGGAGACCCCCAACAGATTTCCATGTTTGTCAGATTTTCTTTCAAAGGTGGAGCATTATACCTATGGTCCTCCACTTGATATATGTATAATAAACCTTATCAAAAATTGCTTTGGGTTTATTTCAAATGCAATGGATATAGTGATGGAAAAGAAAGAGATAAATAGAAAAAAGAAAGGGAGAGAGACTGGGCAAATAGTTAAAGTGTCACTAACCACCCTGTAAAAGCATAACCCCACCAAAGACCAATTTTGAGCTAAGAGTCACTGAGAGGCAAGGCCGAGTGTGGGGATGAGTGGATGGTGGATGGTCAGGACGAAAGAAGTACTGTTGTTTACTCATAAACTGTGTCGCTATATTTAGTGACATTTTTATCAAAAAACCAACAAGTGACAAATCTAGTGACTTTTTTCTGTGACTTTTATGGTGACAGCGTTCTGCAGCCCAGCTGCAGCCCTGTTGTGTTCTGAGTAAGCAGGGAGCTGCGGTGAGCACTTCCCGCTTCCCAAGCCCTGCAGTCAGTCTGACAGTCGTCCATACTACAGTATACCATCGCGGATAGTCAGAGCCAAAGGAGACTCATTCTACTCCATGTCCACATTGCAAAGAAGTCAAACATCTGTAAAGCTAAGTAATGCTATCGATCAATGCTCACCGTGGCCACACTTGCTATTCCAACTCCTGACTCCCCTCCAGCGGGGCTGGGTGTCTGAGTGAGATGGTTTTATACCCGAACCCGGGGCTGAGTGACAAAAAGCTGTACCGCATGATGTATAGTCATACTGTTTTAATCAAGTAGGAGAATTCAACTGTCTATGCACTGTTTGACTGAAGTAGGCCGGCACTGAGACAGTTTTAGGCAAAATAATGTGGAATTAAACAACTTTGCATGAAAATATCAACATTCATACAGAAACATACAGATAGATCCCTACACAATATATTTAGATGGTTTACCAGCAAAAAAAATGATTTGGGGGTTAATTACACTTTAAAAGGGAAGGAAGGAGATAAGAATAGAGAGAAAGAAGGATTAAGAAAATATTAGTAGATCGATCCATATTTTTGATGCCGTTGTCACTGAAAATACATGTTACTAATTAATATCCAATGTATTTAGCGGGAACTGCAGCCCAATATAGTGTATCTGTACACACCTGAGTCCAAACACCTGTGGGTGTGTGTGACTGTGTTTGTGTATGTAAGGTTTCTGCATAAGAAGACAGTTGCAAGTATGAGGAACCACAAACCTGCTTCTCAAGACCTGAGTCAAACATGGAGGAGATCAGAACCACAGACATCCAAAGGTCCCCCAGAGCAAGCGAGCCCCAGGAGAACCACTCCAGGGACACACTTACACTTACACCCACACACCCAACATAAAGACAAAAAAATAATGGATGTCATACACACACACACACACACACACACACACACACACACACACTTCCTATACACACTCTATACTCCCAGGTCCAGATAAAGGTAATGACACTAAAGAGGGGCAACCAGCCCCTGGACCAAAGAGGTGCTCCCCTTCATTCCGGGGTAGAGACAAACAGCCGGCCCAAGCCTCCACAGTATCAGAGCAGCTTATCAGCCAAGTTCAGCACCCTGAACTCGAATGACCCCAGTTCAAACACTGACCTCCACAGCAACCTGCCCCCCAACACAGTACAACAACAAGGCAACAGTCCTGCATGATGCATGATGTCCCAGCCACCACATGGGAGTGCAACAGAGGAGGTTGCAAGATCCACAACCACACCAGAGCCCTCGATTCCATACCAGGATGGGATCATTTCCCTGCCAAGCAGTTTTCGGTACATACCGTGTACCACCGTGACTCTGGTCCAGACCCTGACCTCTCGCCCATGGACTGCTAGCACACCCCTGCAACAATACAAACTAACAAACAGCATTAATGTCACTGCAATGTCAGCCAAGGGAGAACCGCCACCCAGCCCAGCCCCACCTTCACCACCCAACCAACCCAAATGCCAGTAACTTCATAATCTGAAACAGTATGCCACCACACCATAACATATGCTGCAACTTCCTCCTGGCATGCCCCAACCCACTGCACTGCCCCATTCACCGTGTATTCACCGGAGGATTACATGGTGAATGGAGCCTGCCCAACTATCTGGCCAACACTAGCAACCCCAGCCACCCACAAAAAAAAAAATGCCCCCACACCAGGTACCTGCACCCGAGCCGCTGCAGCCTGGTGCCAGGCCAGGGGCCAGAGCAGCAAGAAGAAGAAGCGAAGAAAGGCACAAGCCAAAGACCAACCAAACCTACACCATGAACCTGGAGGTGCCCAGGTCCTGTCCATATTAAACCTAAATATAGCCAATAAAAGCCAAGGATTAGCTAGCTCATATGATCAACTCTGGCAGCTTTTCTGCCATAATAAGTCATCAGTAGATGGCTTCATGTCAGTATCTTTTTGTTTTTCAGTTTCAATTAACATTTTCCCATTGCTTGGACAAGAATGCGATCCCTTCTCCTCCCCTTGTTAGCTGTAAAAGATCATAAAGAAATCTTGAAATTATAAATCTGCCAAGACTATTTTGTAGGATGAGTATTAAATCTCAAGTGAGACAAGTTCTTGTTGATTGTTTTTTACTTTTCTGGTCCTACTGACCACTTAAAGTGCTTTATAGATCACAAGTCAGATTCACCCATCTGGACACAATCAATCAAAGTTATGTAGATCAGTAGATGAGTTGCTTAGGCCAAAGACACTTTGACTTATGACAGTAAAGGAGCCGTCTTTACTCTCTGTATCCCTCAATCTCCACAGCAAACTGAGACTTTAAAGAAAGTTGGTATTATTGTGCTGCAGTGGAGACACAAACAAACATTTACTGAAAAGGTTAGCTTTGACATTCTGCTTGACATTTCAGGCCAGTATACTTCCATTATGAAAAGATAGTCATTTTGACCAACATAGCTGGCTGGACTAGTGGCCCAAAACCTGCTTCTAAGCAACAACAGCTGAGAGCTTCTTGAGGTTTTGCAACAGAATCTTCTGCTGAAAGTGAAAGAATGAAAAATAAGCCAAAACTAACCAGGAAACAACATTACAAAGGCTCAGAAATCGAGCGAAGAAAAGCTGGACTTAGCAATACTGACTCACAGAAGCTCCAAGCCAAAGCATGTGATGTGAGCTTAAACACATTTAGAAATCGTTAGTTGGTAGCAGTGAACACCAGATGGCATGTCTGCTGAAACACGCCATCTGTGATCTTAAAAAGAAATGTCAAGAAAATTGGGAGGCAAATGTCCAACACCTTTCAACAGGAAAGCACCAAAATTCCTGCGCTGTCCTTCATCTTTAGGTATACAGGGAACAATCTAATTTCCCTTTTACTATGCATGCCTCGTTTTAAATGCCTTACACAGGTACTAAGTGAGAAACCAGGTAAAAAGTAGAAATACAGTCTACAACACTTAAATAAATTTCAATGAATGTGTTTAGATCTGCCCTTTTATTAGTTGCTTTGCTGTTGTTTATAATGGTATTTAAACTGAACTTTTGCCCTTACTGTACAGGATGCTTTTTATTCTGTTTTTATATATTGCATATTCCTATCTTTGTGTGAATTTACTTGCTTTGATTGCCTGTCAATTTGTTGCTGTTGCACAGGCGTTTTCCCATTTTGAGAGACTAACATATTTCTATTATATTTTATTCTACATATTCAGTCAGCTGAACAACATCTTCTGCAGGTACCAAGGTCTAAGAGAAAGCTCAGAGGGGACAGAGTCTTCTTTATTGTTTCTCCCCAACTGTGGAAGAACCTTCCCCTGCCCAAAAGACAACTGTTCACAGTCTGCTTTTAAAACTTGTCTTCAAAGCTGTTTTTATTCTTTGGCTATCAGCATCAGCAAAACTTAGTTTGACTTTATTTGTGGTAAATGGTTTTATTTAGTTGGATGCTGTGGTATGGAACATTGTTTTATCTTTGGAGAGATGACTGTCTCATTATTCAGCAGAAATAAAGTTCTTTGTTGAATGAAAATCATTTTAAATCTAAATCTGAAAAAAGGTACAAAGCTGCTGCACCAGCAACCCAATGAAGGAGGCTCTATGCAGATGGTGTGGGAGCTATGGAAATTTAGAATCTCCATATCAAGAGCAAACAAGAAACAACTTCTTACAACCTGAGGGAACTTTCCCCCATCCCTGACCACCTTCAAATTGAACAAAAATTGTGTCAAGTCTATGTGCTGGATTGTGTCATGTTTGATGTCCTTTAGCTGTGAGACAACTATTTCAGCAGCTGGTTATATAAAGATACGAACACAAGCCCGATTTCAACTCATTCAACACCTTTATGAGTGCTTTTTCTGTGGAACGATTTACATGAAAGACCATGAGACATAGCATCGCTTATATATCTATATAAGTGTACAAGGACTTCCAAGTACTTTACACTACATTCAGTAGTATTATAATGAGTGTGCTGGTTGACGTGTGGACATTCTACAAATAAATGGGGTCAGTAACACCATTGACATTGACCATTTAACCATTCCAAAACATTATTTTTAGTCATAAGAAATGTTTGTAAAATTAAAAGATTACTTTTACAGTGTAGAAATATTTTTTCAATGTTTTTTATGTTTCCCTACACACATCCAGTTTGCAGTGAATTACTGCAGCATATAACTATTTATTTCACAACTTTTTTGATGCTCTTTGTGCTATTTGCTCAAGTCAGACACTGACAGTATAACCTTTGACAATGCTTTAATAATGAGATGTTTTACTTCCACTGACTTTGAAAAATCAATGAAATATTCGAACCAAATAATCATACGATGACAAATTAATTAAAAGAGGACAGTCCAGCCCACTAAGTAATGAGAATGAACTGCAAAGAAGGTAGCCTAAAGACAATGACAAATTGTCTCCAACACCAGATGATTGCTCAAGGATAAATGAATGATTTCTTGGCCATGAGACTTTTGCAGTTCTGTCCAGCAGAGGCAATATACTGTTCAAGGTAAGTCACTAAAGTATAAAATCCCATTACTTTTTTAAAACAAAGTCTGGAACCTGGCATTTAATGAGTGGCAACAGAAAATTCTGTAGAATCAGCATTGAGGCAAGAGGTTAAAGGAAGACACACTTGGAAAACAATGTTAGCAAACAAATTAGCCAAGTTCTTTCCAACAGTGTCATACTGTAAATGTCAGCAGATAATAGTGAACATCTGTTGTTAAATATGACTCTGTGCTTATAAGAGAAAAAACCTTGTCAATAATATGCCACTAAAACTAACAGATCCTTTCTTTGTATAACACAAATATTTTATCATATTTTAAAATCTTTTACAGAGATTACTTTTATTACTGACTGTCTGTGATTTTTGTTATTTACAGCACAGTTTCAAAGGGGTTTAATTGCAAGGATTCATTTACAATAAACAATATGCTGTCATGTCGTGTTACCCAAATGTTGAAAATACTGAGGAGAGAGGGGATAAAGACAGATTGGTTTTTGTAAAAGAATATTGCTCAGCTGTTTGTTTGTAGTGGTTTGGATCAGCAGCCTTCACTGAGAATGAAAACGTTAAAGTGGCTCTGGGAGGACTTGACAGAAGGTGAATTATTGTTGTGAGTCTTGTTTGTTGCAGGATTGGGACTGTGGGGGTGGTTGATGATTCTGGGGAGGAGCTGTTGACTGCTGAACAAAGGTAAATATTCAGGTAGGTGTCTGACATTGCCAGGAAATAGTGGACTTATGGCAAGAGAGTTTGTTGTTTACTCACTTTCAATGCTTTGTGAGTTTGTTGGAACAGTGGACAAGTAAGTTGACCTGGTAAATAACACTTGTTTTTCATCCTTTTTTAATGTTTAATTTAAATAACAGTCATTATGCTTTCAAGTTAATTTGTTAATATCTGTATCATGGTTCGAAATTTGACATTGGAGTGAAGCTTAACTCAGCACATACCACAACTACACTGCACATAATGATCAGAGGAAATATCACAGTATTGACAATTAATGTTATCATTATTATAATTCCAAGAAGTAGAAGTATATCAATAATAAACTAATAACTTAGATGACTTTGAAGCATATTGACAGAAATAACTAACTAAATAAAAAATGCCAACACACTGTTTTAATGAAGCAGCCAGTCAGTGTTTTATGTGGCTCAGCAGGAATATAACATTTTTACAAGCCATTAAAATGGTTAACTAGCAGTTTGATGTTCATATCCTGATATCCATAATATGACATGATGTAATAAATCATACAGCAACAGAATAATGTAATATAATCATAAAAAACTACCTTTTCATATTTTATCTGTACTTTTCTTCAGTGTTTTCAGAATTGAGAGAATACATTAAGCGACCAAGCATGAAAACCAAATGCAATATCGACTCCTGTCTACAATTTGTCAAATCTGGGAAATATATACCAGCGTGGAAATATCTAATGCCACCATTTATGAGGGCTTTCATAAAACACATTCTTTGGTAATAGTGTTCTGCAGACCGCCCTATGTATTATTGACGACTTCTCATTTTCATTCAAACAACTTGTAAGTCCTTCATGCTCACACACACAGACCCAAAGCTAAATACACACACACAGATGCGCAAAGGGTCTCACAGTATTTTGCGGGGGAATTAGTCATCCTGTCCTTTCGCAGCCAATTTTCTGTGGCTGGTCACAGCATTTATTAAAGCAGAGCAGCACAGGTAAACATCCACTTGTCAAGCAGTTTTACTGAGCCTCATTTATTTAACATTTGCTGTGAGCTTATCCAAACTCTAATTGACACATTAACATGTGTGCACACATACAGGAACTTTGAGTAAAGGTCACAGAATGCTCTGCTTTTTAATTCGTGCTTCCTAAAATGGACTTATCATTCCTGGTTTTTATTACTTGCATCATTTTACCAACTTTGTGACTTGCTTTACCAGCCTGTTTGTTTAAACTTATTTCAATTGAATATGTGGCCCTTCAGTGTAAGGATGTGTTTACTGTAGTTCCCCTGCAGATATGTCTGAAAATATGTTGAGTGGCTAAAATGAGTTTCCTTTGGAGGATTTGTTGGGATACATCGAGCTCAGTCTTAAGCACGGTTCTGGTTTTCACTCTGCATCCAGCTGCAAGCACAGTAGGGCATAAATCTTTTATCAGTACCAGTCTGTATCAGTATTCTAAAGGCCCAATCCAATGCACTCCAGGATACCAACACTGCAAAAACTGTGTGAACTGGCAACATATATGCAGTTATAAAGCTTTCTTTTAACAGATGGTATTTAAAAAACTTTTAAAATAACACAACTTCAAAGTGTTTTATGTCAAGAGGAGAATCTCTGCTGGCCTTTTCTGTACAGTTTAAGGAATATTGTTTTGGATAATGAAAGAATATTAAAAGGTTGGATTCAATAATTGCTCTTTAAAAGGAATGGAACATTTTAATTGGATGTTTTATTTTGTTGGTTGTACTGTATTTTTGCATTTTAGAAGTACAAAAACCTATTTTACCATATCCATTGAATTTGTTCCATTTCCTATGAATCCTGTGTTTCTTGCTCCCCAACACAGACTGTCTTCACCCTCAGGCAACCTCACAATCTATTTGGCTATCTCCATATCAGCTTTATTTAGTTATCTTTCACAAACCCAGAGGAGCAGGAGCAACTATTAAAGAAATGTCAGAATCATATTATATTGTGCTGGAGTGTATCCAATGAGATCTAAACTTTAAAGACCACGCTTAAAACTTTTCTTTTATTAAAGCTTATAGTTAGAGTGGTTTAGATTATCCAGAGCTATCTATGTAGCCATCCTGCTATATGCTCAGTCTGCTGGAGGACATACTCACCAATTTTTCTCATTCCAATACTTTTTCCTACTACTCTCCATTTCTGCATTATCTGCATTTACTTCTGTTATCAATTATATGTCACCTCCCTGTTTTTCTGTTTCTCCATAGAAGCTTCATATTTGCCCAGCATTTCCTCTCCAACCCCCAGATAGCTGCTCTGCTGGAGGTTTCCAGCTGTTAAAAGGTAGATGTTCTTTCCACTGTCACTACAAAGTTTTTGACGTGATGTAGTCAGTTCGAGTTCTTTAATCTAAAAACTTTTTGCTGATTTGTGTCATGAAATGAATTTGATTGCATTGTATTACAAGTAGGATTATTACATAACTCAGGGCTTTAAATTTCAATTGATTTTATTTATTTATTTATTTTGTGCATGTGTGTGTGTGTGTGTGTGTCGGAGGTGGGGGGGACAGAATATAAATTGGCAACACATCAGTGAAACAAATTGTTGAATGAACTGGAGAATTATGGTGAGATCATTCCAGTTTCATGCAATCTTATAATAAATTAAATAAATAAATAAATAACAATTCTTTTCCACAGAGGTAAAAGGACTGAATAGATAAATGAGCATATGATCTGCACATTTGAAATGTGTTTCCCTTTTTATGAGTGATTGAAGTAAAAATGATTGAAATACAGTATATGTAACCAGTGTTGTGATAACTGAATGATGATTTAATGTTGATTTTAAGCATTTATTGATATGTAACTTGATTATAAATCATATTAAACACATTATGAGTATAACAATAAAAGTGATCAGTTAAAGATGATAGGGTTAGCTACAGGTCAAGACAACAACAGAGTAAAAGAGGAACAGGGAGTAGGCCTTGGGATCAAATTGGGGAAGTAACTCCGGATGACCGTTAAGAGTGAACGCCTGAGTTGCACAAGGGTCATGCAGCAAGGCACCCAAGAAGTCATGCGGCAAGGCACATAGCACCTTGCAATATACAACAATGGGATGGAAAGATATAAAAGCCCTCGAAAAAGAGGAAGAGCTCGCTTGTTCCCCGCGGACAGAGTCTAGTCAACTTGGAGTGCAGAAAGTGGAACGGAGAGGACCGCCCCCAGGAGCCACGGAGCGACGGAGGACTCTGCACCGCTGGACCAGGGGTAAGCCAACGGCCTCAGCTGTGGTTCCAGATCGGGCTGCTGTTCTTGGACTTCTGCAAAAAGACACCCCAGCAACCTCGGATAGACTTGGTCAATGGACTCTGTGCAGCATGTGATGGAGAACTGCCTGCTGCTGATCAACAACACTGGATCTTCAAGCATCCATCGAGAGGAGGACGTCGCCTAACAAAGGCACCCTTCACCCAAGGACTTCAAAGAGTCATCTGTCGTGAGGACTGTTCCATCCGGGGTATGAACTTGAGTTGCTCACCCAAAAGCCTCTCCCTTGTAGATGTAAGGTGTCAGAGTTAGGGAAAGTTAGTTGATTCGTTTTATACATGAGTAATTGTGATGATTCTGTTTAATTTCCTGCTGATGCCTAACCTTGCCAAAGCATACTAAAATAAAGAAGCCTGGAAAATTCTAGAAAGGTTGTGGACATTCAAATTGAGTCACTGAAGTTCTGTAATGAGTGTAAAATATACTATGGTACATGGTTCTAGTAATGTTGGGAGGTTTTTAATGGTTATCTTAGGTGAAATAATAACAATACCCCTGGGACTCAGGCCGAGTTACTAAAAACTATCTAGTCAGTAACAAGTGCACGTTGTTTTTAGAGGAAAAGCTACTGCTAACAGGTGCGGTTCATGAAGGTGAGCTGCTGTTAGGCTACTCAGTTGGTCACTTCATGAACTGAAAAGGGGTGTGGCATCTGGATATGGAGATAGTGAGAGGCTAGACGTATTTTCCTCGACACCAACTTAAACAGATTATCCTAGAAACCTTTGCGCAGGGTAATACCCAACAGGTTTGAGGATTTTCCGGACCCGTCAGATGGAGAGCTGGTCATAGGTCAATCCCATAGGTTGAGCAAGAAGAGGGAGGGGTTGGCTTATGCACAACAACAAAATACATACTCTTCTTTACAGAGCAGGGTGGAGTCCCACAGTGGCCAGTGGTGGCTGGAGAGCTGCTGTCCACCGTGGCAGTTGATTGCTCTCGGGGCAGTGTAAGTCTGGGACTGCAGAAGAGGCCTGGCTGACCGAAGGCCTGCTGTGTCACCCTTGAACCTGAGCTTTGGCTCTGTTCTAGAAGTCCAGTAACTGAACGCTTCACAAAGAGCTTAATTTGGAAACTGACTTCGTGTAGATCAAATTAAGCTCAGTGCCAAGGTTTTATTCTAAATTTGGCTTCTCTACACATTTTTAAAGACTATACAAAATCAAGGAAATTCACAGATCCCTTATTGGTGAAGCTTAAGTGGAAAGTAGAAACTTTTCACAGCAGATACATTTACAGGAAAAATTAAAACATCACTAAAACCCTGGAAAAATGGAGAGACCTGTTGCTATGAGACCTGGAAGGTTTTCCCTACAGAAACTTATAGTTTAGTCTTTTGTCTTGTGTGTGTTTCTATTGCAGCATCCAAAACAGTCCCAAGTGGGTCTTTGTGGGTAACTCCAACTACTGCAGCAGTGGTGACTGAACCAGAGTGTGAGACAGAGCAAAAAAAAAAAGTTGTGATTTACAGCAATTAGATGGTTCTGTCAAAGTAATTACTCTTAAAACATTTGTAAAGTCACTATAAAGTATAAAAAATGTAACTGCAGTGAGGTCATGGTGTTAACACTAGAACAGGACTCACTTCACGGTCACAGTTGTAGCATTCACAGGTTTAGGCCTGTTTGAAAAAGGATTACACACTAACACGCACACACAACAGCAACTCGTTTCTGAAATTTATTATTAATGGTTAGTTTTACTTTTGCAACTGGAAATAAATGGTTTCAAATGCTAAAATATTACACTGCCTTTGATTTTCTGTCTGCAATTAATGCAATAATCCTGAAATATTAATATTTCATTACTGTCTCTTAAGTACTTGACTTTAATTTTAATTGTCTGTTTTATTTCACTGTGAAATAGATTTCCACTCAGTTCCACTGAGTTACAATCAAAGTTGTCTGAATATGAAAAAAATGTCTAAATGCAGATTTCAGTGATTTAAATCTATTACAGTTAATGCAAGTAGAAACAAATGAGCAGTAGATGACTTTTAAACTGAATTGACTGAATTATAATAATGAAAACAATTGCACTTTGCCTTCACAACACTCCGCCCAACAGTTCCAGTGAAATGGAAAAGTGCTACCTCTCTACCAAGTCGGAGGTCAATTTCTACCTTTGTAAACTGTTTGTTACCCTGGTTACTGCCATGAAAACAGAGTGTGGTCAATAATGGTTCCTGAAAAACATTTCTGCAGTTGAATTAAGCTTTATGAGTGCACATTCTTGCTTGATTACTTAGCAGTTGTCCGGGAGCGGCGATATTTCTTCTGAATTCCAACCGCAATGGTCATCAAAATGTTAAAGAAGAGTTACCTGTTTGGATTTGTTTTGAATCACATAAGCTTAATGTTAAATTTCTTCCATTTTCGCTGTCACATGCTATATTTCCATCCAATTGTCATGCAAACTTTTAAAATGTTGCAAAAAAAGAAAATACATATTAGGTGTGTTTCCATCTCCTGGTTAGGAGTGACTCAACCAAGCTATGCAGAGCGTAATTTCGTCAGATGTTGACGCAACACATGACTGTAATTAAACTGATTGTAAACTAGCATGGACCACACAGCTCAGAAAAATGGAGAGAGGTTTTCAGGAATGTGTTGCTATCAGGAAAGTTGTCTTTGTTCTGTCATGTTAACTAGCATTGGGGATGCCACATACCGTCTGGAAACGTAGAGAAGAAATTTAACTGTAACACACGCTAACAATGGAAACAGCTGATGTGAGGTAAATGTTTGCTCCATCAGAACTTATTCAGCAAATGTGTTTCCATCTCCCCGTTAACTCTTTTTTTGGAAAAGCCAAAAAACACCTCAAGCGAGCATAAAAAGCTTTTTGTGAAACTGAGGAAGTTATTTCGAATTTTGCCGTTTCCATCAACCTTTTATAATGCGATACTTGATACTTAGAAAAACTTGATGGAATCAGTTATTGTTGTAAAAGATTTTCTCTTGCTCTACCCATTACCGTTGTCTCCTAACAGTTGTAACATATCAAGTTTAGTTGCTTGAACAGCATGCAGTCTGTCATGTGGTTAAGATAATACGACAGTTGGGACACGGGGGCGACACAGGTGTAAAGCATGCGACCTATGTACAGAGGCCTCATCCTCAACATGGCCATCACAGGTTTGAGTCCTGGACCATTGACCTTTGACACATGTCTTCCCCCTCTCTCACAACCCACTTTCCTGTTGACTCACTATCAAATAAAGGCCACTAGCATCAAAAAATCCTTTAAAAAAGAGATCATGCTAAAGTCAGTTCTGCAACAGGGAGAAGTCCTCCCTACTCCCTTTTGCAGGCAAAATCTGACCTGACACTGCAAGGCAACTAGAGCCACCATTCTGTTGCCTAAACTGCCAGGACAGGACACAGAAAATATATAAATAGAAAGAGATGAGAGGAAGATCACCAGATATTCCCATGAATGATGAGAGGATTGAACTCTCAAACTCCAGATTGAGTGAAACTTTGGAAAAGCATTTTCTCACACCTCTGCAAGACATTCCAAGTTCCATGTTTTTCTGGTAAAAAAACACTGAGGAATGAGAAGGACAGAATGTCTTTTCACAAATCCATCAACGCCCCACAGATATTTCAAATGTAAACAGTTTTTATTCCTCATGCCTACATTGAGGTTAAAAGAAGCCTGTGGAGATAATCTGAGGAGCTCGAGTAGGGTGGTAGAGTGGAGATGCTGCTCATCTGCAACAACATGGGTCAGCTGGGTAGGTTAGAGGCATCTTATTAACATTCCCCCTGTCTGCCTGTCTTTGGCTGTTTTTCAGACTTAGGAAAGAAACAGGGACAGACCCCCTCCTGACTTGGGAAGGTCTTGGGATAACTCAAGGAAGGACCGTAGGGTTACAGTGGAGAGAGAGGGTCTGGGTTTTCTTCCTGGAGTCTTTGTCTCCTCAATCTGACCTTGGACAAGCACATCACACTAAAACAACAAAACAAAGTGAAATGTTTATGAATCCAAACAAAGCATTAGTTTTAAATCGAGTTCAGTTGTATTTTCACAACTTTGTCACATTTATTCTATTATTAACAATTAACATATTTAAACTCCATCAGCAGTTGCAGCAGATGGTGCTCTGAAGGCTAAATCTTACTGTAAATAAACTGATACTGATGGTGTTAATTGCTGCTGCCTTTTTACATAGTTTGGTTTACCATGTGACACGTTGTCAGCACTTCTACATCTTATTTGGTTGTATTCTAGGAATGAAGGAAATGCTTAGATTTTTTCCTTCGAACCTCTCAGGCTTTGTTAGTGTCAGATCTCTGCAGGTTTTAGGTGGGGTTAATCAGCATTTTGGGCTCTAATAGTTATAGTTAATAGTTTGCTGATAGTTAGCTTATTGAAATAGTAATAGTTAGCTGACTAAAAAACAAATTTAGGAAAGAATATCTACTGAGAAATATATTTTATGTGAACACATATGTTGTATAATTACTGGCACCCCTGCAGTTAATGCTTTGTAAAATCCCTTTTATTCAATGGATTGTTGGCTCTTGTGAGGCACTTTGTGATTTTGTATCTTGAAAGGGATAAAGTTTTACTACTTCTTTTGCCATTAGGCCTGCACTTAGTCCTCTCTATTGGGAATCACAAGGTTGGAGCATCCGGAAGGATATTAGACCGTTGCTCTTTCAGCAATCACTCTAGCATCTCTGATGCTCTCTTCTGTTCAGGGTTGTTTGTAGGATTTACGTCTGGAGATGGAGACTGGAATAAATTTGTTTCTGATTAACCATTTCTATGTTGATTTGGCCACATTCAATTCAGTTTATTTATATAGCAGCAATTCACAACAAATGTCATCTCAAAGGACTTTAGACGCAAAAAAGACAGTTCACTTCATAATACTGGCAGGTTCTAAGTCAAGTACATCTGTTCTAATTGAGCTATCAGACAAAAAAAGTTCAGTTTTTTATTCAAACTGGTTAAAAAGTTCTCTGCCTCAAGAAACCCAGTAGACTTCATCAAGTCTCTGCCTTGCTGAACTCACTCCTCCTAGATGAGCATGGAGGGATAGTGGACAGCTGCTTGCATTGTGTCACTAACTTTACAGAAATGCCTCATGTTTATGCATGTATCGAAGGAAAACTCCCCCTTAACAGAAAGAAACTCCCAGCAGAACCTGAATCAGTGTAAACGGTTGTCTGCCACGACCGACTGGGGGTTTGAAAACACAGAGCATATACAAAAAAGAGACAGAATCTCTGATCCAGAAAAGTTAAGGCCTCGACATACTTCATCCAAAGTGCTGAAATCGATTCTCATTAACGTAGACGTGCGTGACGAAAATTGTGTCATTTTGTTTGCAGAGAGCCATCCGCCTGCTAAACTCGACACCAGGCCTGGGTCGAATTATTTCAACAGGGCTCTGTGCGAACTGTTGTCTGATTGGTCAGAAGTTTGTTGCCATGTTTTATGCGGAAATGCGCTCGGACAGTACTGTTGATATTTCTCTTCGACTAGTGTGCTTCCACTATCAGGGATTTGTATCTGCAGGAGACATGAATACTTTTAAGAAACTTTTAAGAAACTTCACTAAATAACTAGTATTATAATAAGAATGGCAAATGGTTAATAACTCCTTGATGGCAATTATAATGCTGTTGTCCACAAATGTGTGACGCTCTCTCTGTGACTGTTTTGTAAAAGCAAAACAGAGGATCCAGGGAGAGTGGGGGAACCCCGGCAGGTGGGGGTATGACGTATACTGAAGCAGGAGGGGTGTCCCCCAGCTGGTCTGTGCCGTTGTATGAAAGGTGTATGCGAATATAAACGGTTCATAAGCACATGATTGCACATTGACTGCTCGGCTTTGGATGAAGTATGTTGGGGCCATTAACGGCAGTAGTAGTAGCTGCTTTAGGGGCCTCATCTAAGATAGAAACAGGGAAGTTCTGAGACAGTTTTCAAGTCCATAGGATGAAACCTTAGGGCAATTTAGAGAATTCCAGTGATCTGTCATGTTTTTAAGCTGTGGAGGAAGCCGGAGTACCAGGTGAGAACCCGCATGCACAGAGAGAACATGGAAACTCTAAGCAGAAAGACTGAGAAGCAGGGATTCCAACCCAAGACCTTCTTGCTACAAAGCCTTTCACCATCCTCTGCAATGATCACAGGTGAAAAAGCTTTTTCTCCATCCCATATTGGTCATTGGAATGGACCACGAAAACTTAGCTCTTCTCTCCTGACTTGATGAATTCAGCCATCCAGTTTTACATGCTCTCTGTAAAGTTAGTGACTGGATGCAATTGGCTTGGTTGAAAACTTTTCATCAGTTGGTACTATAAGGTGCATATCACTAAATTGTTTTATAACTTAGATTGAACAGGAATTATGCAAGTGAAAGTGAATTTGTCTATATAATTGGACTAATTTGATCTTTTATTTTGAAGAAATATTGCCTTGAAATACATAAATTATGAATTGGTGCAACAAAAATAAAATTAACGAAGCTGAATAGAGGGTCATGCACACATAGAGCTAAATCAAGCACAGATTAAACAAAACTGAGAACTTAATGAGTATTCTTTGAATATACGAAAGGTCAGTGGTTATTCCATTTTTAAAAAATAATAAATTAGTTACCAATAAAAGACCCTTTCTATTAGTATGACACCATCTGCTGTTTATTTTTTGTCTCACAAATTTAATCTGAAAGAAAAAAGAATAGATGACTAAAATTTTGCCTCCAAGAAACAAAAAATATATCACACAGAATTTCTAAATGTATTAAACAGCAACTATAATCACAAAGCACAAAATCTATTCACAGTATAAGCCTGCTGTTAACTAAAATGAATCAGCCCTGAGAGACTATAGGAGAGAGCAGAAGCTGATAACACTGAGTTATGACATGTTAACTATTATTTTTGCCTGACATTTCAATCATAATCATTATCATAACAGTATATACCTGAAAAGTCAATATACTGTTAAAATAAATCGCAAATTTATGTGCATGTTTGAGTTTTAGACTTTATTGACCTACTTTATTATGTAATTTAAACGGCAACGTGGTGTTGTGTTTGGTAATTCATGAAGAACAGCCTGCTGCTAATGATTTGGTGCCTTGAAAATTAATTTCTCTTTTCTCCCTCCTTCTGCTTGGCCTTTGACAGAGCCTATTTCCTGTGGCACACACTTCAGATATAATCAGCAGCCTACGGACTGTTCAGGTTTTTGGAAATCTGTTTTCCTGTTGCAATTCATAAAAATTTAATTAAAGAACTTTATTTTTTGTTTCTAAAAACAATTTCAGCAAACTTCTCAAAAAGTGTGGAGGATGGTTGAATTTTAGACATTAAGGCTGGTTAAATATAAGTAGATGTATTACCTGGAAACGTCAAAAGGTGATAAAGTGTTGGAAGCTGACAGTGACTCAGAATATGATGGCTACATGATTTAAACATATCTAGTTTATAAATGTACAATCCGTTGTTTCAAGCCACATGACAAACCAGATGATATATCTGCATGTAGTGTCGTTTCAGAAGTTTAAAAAAGTTTTTAAAAAAAAGCGCAGCAGCCTATAAGGAAGGGAATAACCACGTTAAACCTCTGATGAATCCCCCTGAACTGCTAATTCTCCTTACTTCTCCAGCACTGCACCTGCTGAAGCAGTCCAACTTGCGCTTTTGTGGTTTATCCATCTCAACTCGCCTCTCTCCACCTCTGGTCAGCTCAAATGGCAAAATTTATTAACTTTGGTCAAAGGGGGAGGGGAGGATTAGCCCAAAATCCAGGGCCATTGCTAGACATTTGGGTACCCTAAGCATAAATGTTTTGTGGTAGCACCATTGGGGAGACTGGAAGGGATTCATCCTTTTCTGGAGCAAATTTGTTGTTTTTGTTGTTTATGACTATTAATGTGTGTTGGACTCCATATTTTTATTCATGAACTGATCAGGTCACATTCTTAAGCATCACATTCTTTGTGCTGGAGACCTCACTGCAAAAACTCACCCCCTGCAGATAAGTCATGTTCTTATCTGATCTGATCCAATCAGATAAGAACTCCCTACAAACCAGGACTTAACTTCCAAACCTTTGTCTTTTGGAGCCAGCCTCCAACAGAGACACATCAGCACCGCACATACTTCCTTCTAACCTGCTTGCTAAGAAAGGGGACTTTAAAACCTTCAAAGTACGAACTGGAGAACTTCTAGAAAGTGGTTTGTGTATCCCACTTCTCTGTGTTCTTCCTTTTTGAGACGCAAAGTCTCTTGACGTCTGTCTATCCAGGACCACCAATCCACCATCCGTCGACAAAGAAGCCTTTTGGCTTCAACCACTGGTACCGCCGGTTTTGATGAGAATGTTTTGCTGGGATGCCAGCTCACTCACTCACTTGCCCACCAGACGAGGAGGAGTTTATTTTTCACCCTTTTTCTTTTTTGGACTTCTGAACATTGCTTTGACTCTATCGACTTTTATGAACTTTGATCCAAATTCCTGGGCTGAATTAGGTGTTTAAAATACAGCTTTTGTAATTGCCGTTCTGTTGCATGCTCGCTAATGCTTTGCTGACTATATGCTGTGATAGTTTTATGACATTGTGTTGTTGTGCTGATCTAAGACTGCCATATGTTAGTTATTGTCTGGATCCAGAATAATTGAATTCAGCACTGTTGCATTCATTGGCTCCCCCTTCAGTCAGTCCTTTTCCTCTCTGCCACTCACTTCTTGTTTCTCACTTCTCTTTCCCTTTTTTCTTGATTCCCCATACATATCCATTTTGTGGTCATACAGGGCCAAAAGTCACGTTTCTTTGTCTAGCAAACAGTTAGCTCAAGGACATGGTCCAGCTTATGACTCTTTGTCTCATCTCAGAGGGCGGGTCTAAATTTGACAGTGATCTGACCACCACCCCCCTCCCATCTTTTGCTTCTCCACCCTGTTTTTTGACACTGTACTACATATATGGTTCTACAGATCTGATTTTCACTGTGTTTCTTGTTTAGTTAGTTAATTAGTGTGAAGTCAGTCTTTCAATGCTCCATTTCATTGTGTTATATTTTGTTCCTTAGTCTGATTTGATTCCCATTTTTATTAGTCAACATATATTCCTTTTCGTCTTTAGTAGCTATATTGTACAGTAGTTGAAGAAACAGGTCATTTGCAGAATAATTGAGCTGTAAGGTTGGGCTATTTTGTTAATAAATTCTCAGACTTGATTAGAAATAAGCTTGTCCATAATCATCGTTCATTGTGTGAACAGTTTCTTCTGACAGTGGTTCTGAATTCATTCCTTCATGAAAAAATGGTTTGATTTGTTGTTAGACATTCTGTTGACGTCCTGATAGTAAAGAATTGCAGAAGTCCAGCCCTGAAGTAACAAATGCATGGACTAGTTTTTCAGCATCACTCCTGGACAGAATGTTTCTAATTTTGGTAATATTCTGGAGATGAAACAAGGAAATTCTAGAAACATGTTTAATATGAGACTTAAATGACATATCCTGGTCAAAAATAACACCAAGGTAAACACACCTTCACAAATTTGTACTTTGTTATTTATCCACTTGTAGTTTATTGATACTCAATACTACAAATATTGTCTGTCATCTGTCAAGTCTTTTATAAATACAGTCCTCTCCAAACCTTTTTTAAGCAATTTTTTTGAAGAAAACCAAGACCTTGTTTCACTTCAGCCACATCAGTTTGCAGGTTCCCGGAGTGGAGGAGCACTTATATTTCTAACCCTTGCCAAGTTTGACTTTCACACCATTTATTTGTCAGACAACTTTTTTGATGTGGTACCTTTTGGCAGATTGTTCCGAAATCTAGACTTCAAGTCAAATTACTTTTTTTTTTTAACATGTTAGTGTTCCTTCTGTCAAAATGTCATTTCCACCACACGGAGTAGCAATTAAAGATATCTCAAATAACAACGTAATTTAAATTCCTGTTAAAAGTTATATTTTAGGATCCTACTAACTTAGATGTCAAATATCTCAAACACATAAAACTATAAAACTCTGAACCTGCCTATATGGCTTTCAGCTAGAAAATAACTTTCTTTATCTTGATGTTCATGCTTACACACATGAAAGCTTGCAGAGATGTTTTTCCTGCATGTTAACTCAACTGATATCTGGCAGAGGGATGGATGGAGTTCCATCTAAAAACGTCAGACTTATAACCTGCATTTTCAAAGCACTTATTTAGTCTAATCTAATATATTAGAGTGTAATAAACATCTAAAAATAGGAGCTTACAATCATATATATATATATATATATATATATATATATATATATATATATATATATATATATATATATATATATATATATATATAGCGGCTGGGTAGCTCAATGGGTAAGTCACCCGACCTTCACCCGGGAGACCGGGGTTTGAATCCAGGCCGGGTCGCTTGATTGAGATATCCAGTGTGGGTCCTTAGGCAAGATCCTTCGCGCTACTGCCTACCTCATGATGAGTGACAAAGGAATACACGCCATACCGGCTCAGACGTCGCCCGGTCAAACAAGGTCTGCGTCAGGTGCTGGGGAACCAGGGCACCTTCACGAAAAATGGGTTACTGGAACAAGACGGAATTGGGCGAGAGGTGAAAACTTGGATCTGTTGGAATGCTACTACTCAAGTAACCCTAGTCAGAGGGGTTACATGCAAAGAATGCGGGAGGAATGGTTACGTCGACATCCCCATTCAACACTAACTGCCAAACAACTAGTAGCTCAGTGTTCCAACATCCGCAAATGGCGAATGCTGTCACAACTTCAGCTAGACGAGGTACAACACAAATGCTACGGCAAGGGGGAGCCAGGACGCCAGGTCAGAGGGGAGTTAGCTTCAACTCCCCACCCGGAGATTGGGTTAGCAGCCCCAATAATGAACGAACCATCACAGCTGAACGAGGCAGCAACTGACCTGAGAGGTAGGATCGTGGCCCGAATGAACACCAGGCAATCCCGATGCCAATTACAACGGCTGAGTGAAGTACCATCAGAAAGTCTCATTGAAGATGTGAATGCAGCATTGAGAACGATCCCTACCAACACCATAACGGAAACCAATGAGCTGGTGTACAACTCAGCATCAGTGATCCTTGAGCTGCTCGGCTATAGGAGCAACCATGAGATTCAATACCCACCATGGAAAAGACGGTTAGAGGCTAAAATCAAGGTAACAAGGAGGGAAGTGAGCCAATTGTCAGAGATCCAAAGAGGTGCAATCAAAAGACCGGTACCCAAGCGGTACAGCCAGATGCCCATACCTGAAGCGCTCGAAACTGCCAAACAAAGGCTCCAAGCCTTGGCCAGTCGCCTAAAGAGGTACACGAGAGAAAATGAAGCCAGGAGGATTAACCGGCTCTTCTCCACCCAACCAGCTAAAGTGTACTCTCAATGGCAGGGTAATAACAACAGAGCAGACCCACCAAGGCTGGAGACCCAACAGTACTGGAAAGGCATATGGGAAAGGGAGGCGACCCACAACAGCAATGCACAGTGGCTAATCTCTCTACGAGATGACCACAGCAACCTCCCTGAGCAAGCCCCAGTAACTATCACAGTGGCAGATGTCCAAGAAAGAGTCTCAGGTATGAAAAACTGGACAGCACCAGGTCCTGACATGATCCATGCCTACTGGCTAAAGAAACTCACTGCCCTCCATGAGCGACTGGCAGCTCAAATGAACCAGCTGCTACAAAGTGGGACTCACCCTGAATGGTTAACTGAAGGGCGCACAATTCTGATCCAGAAGGATCCCTCAAAGGGTTCGGTCCCATCCAACTATCGGCCAATAACCTGTCTCTCTACAACATGGAAGCTCATGTCAGGCATCATAGCAGCTAAGATAAGTGGGCACATGGATAAATACATGAGTACAGCACAGAAGGGCATCGGCATAAATACCAGAGGAGCCAAACACCAACTCCTGGTAGACCAAACAGTCGCCCGAGACTGCAAAACCCGACACACCAACCTGTGCACGGCTTGGATTGATTACAAGAAAGCCTATGACTCAATGCCACACACTTGGATCATTGAATGCTTAGGACTCTAAGAGCCTTCATTGCAGCCTTGATGGGGATGTGGAAAACCACCCTTGAAGCCAACTACAAGCCAATTGCACAAGTGTCCATCAAATGTGGCATATACCAAGGAGACGCTCTGTCCCCACTGCTGTTCTGCATAGGTCTGAACCCCCTCAGCCAAGTCATCAACAAGACTGGCTACGGATACCGACTCAAGAACGGAGCCACCATCAGTCACCTCCTCTACATGGATGACATCAAGCTGTACGCTAAGAGCAAACGAGACATTGACTCACTGATCCACACCACCAGGATCTACAGCACTGACATTGGGATGTCATTCGGACTAGAGAAGTGTGGTCGGATGGTTACACATAGAGGGAAGGTCATCCACACAGAAGGGGTCTCACTCCCAGAGGGAGCAATAGCAGACATAGAAGGGGTCTCACTCCCAGAGGGAGCAATAGCAGACATTGAGGACAGTTACAAGTACCTGGGAATACCACAAGCAAATGGCAGCCTCGATGAGGTCACAAGGAAAGGAGCCACAGCCAAATACCTCCAACGAGTAAGGCAAGTCCTGAGAAGCCAGCTCAATGGCAAGAACAAGATCCGTGCGATAAACAGCTATGCCTTGCCAGTAATCAGATACCCTGCAGGAATAATAAGCTGGCCAAAGGAAGAGATAAAGACCATGGATGTTAAAACTCGGAAACTACTAACCATGCATGGAGGGTTCCACCCTAAATCCAGCATCCTGAGACTATACGCGAGCCGTAAGGACGGAGGCAGAGGACTAGCGAGTGTGAGAGCCACTGTCCAGGATGAAACATCCAAGATCCATCAATACATCAAGGTCAAAGCCTCAACCGACGATGTGCTCAGCGAATGTCTCAAACAATGGGGACCAGAGGATGAGGTGCTGGAGGAACCATCATGGGAGGATAAGCCCCTACATGGGATGTACCACCGACAAATAACTGAAGTGGCTGATATCAGGAAATCCTACCAATGGCTGGAAAAAGCTGGACTCAAGGACAGCACAGAGGCACTCATCCTGGCTGCACAGGAACAGGCCCTAAACACCAGAGCAATAGAGGCTCAGATCTACCACACCAGACAAGATCCAAGGTGTAGATTGTGCAAGGAGGCCCCTGAGACAGTCCAACACATAACAGCAGGGTGCAAGATGCTGGCAGGGAAAGCGTACATGGAACGTCATAACCAAGTAGCGGGCATAGTGTACAGAAACATCTGTGCAGGATATGGACTGGAAGCCCCGAGATCAAAGTGGGGCACACCCCCAAAGGTGGTGGAGAATGACCGAGCTAAGATCCTGTGGGACTTCCAGATCCAGACAGACAAAATGGTAATGGCGAACCAACCGGACATCGTGGTGGTGGATAAACAACAGAGGAAAGCCGTTGTGGTGGATGTAGCAATACCAAGCGATTGCAACATCAGGAAGAAGGAACACGAGAAACTGGAGAAATACCAGGGCCTCAGAGAGGAACTGGAGAAGGCCTGGAAGGTGAAGACCACAGTGGTGCCTGTGGTCATCGGGGCCCTCGGGGCAGTCACCCCCAAGCTGGAGCAGTGGCTAAAACAGATCCCAGGAACAACGTCAGACATCTCAGTCCAGAAATGCGCAGTTCTCGGCACAGCCAAGATACTACGCAGGACCCTCAAGCTCCCAGGCCTCTGGTAGAGGACCCGAGCTCAGAGGTTGAGAAAGACCACCCGTGGAGGGTGAGAAGGGAATTTTATTTTTTTTATATGCATTGGTTTAATTACCATTGAAATATGTTGCCCACATAAATCCCACTTGTCTTTCAGACACTTTAAATTATCATTATCATGAGGAAGTGCAGACATCCCCAAGCCCATAATCTCAGAAGTAGGATATTAACTTTATGTACTTGCTTTGCTTTATTAGTACATTAGGTTGAGAATGTACATGTTTTTTTGTAGTGTAACAAACTTAAGACATATAATTTATAGCGCTTTAGCAGAAATGCTTAAGGAGAATAATTGTTGTTGCTAAACATCCTACTGAGGTTTTAAAAAATAGATCCACCATGCTCACACTAATGAGAAGCGTAAGGTCTTTACATGGCCTGAAATGCACATAAAGATTCCATAACCAGTGGGAGGTGTCTCACACACCCATCCGTGCCACTGTGAAGCAAATGAGTTGCAGCTGAAATGTGAAAATCTGTTAAATGTGATGATCTAATTTGTCCTGTTTACTCTGTTGATGCTGAGATGAAAGCAACACAAACACTGTGTCACTTCATATGGGTGCACACAAATCCAAACCACAGAAATACACTGCATGACCAGCAGCAACAGCAGGGGTTTTCAGAACCATCTGTTCTCCATGTTTATTCGTCTTTGAGATGGAGCGCTCATCAACAGAATCCAGCTGACCAAAAACTCCAATAGTCAATAAAAGTTAAACTATCTGTCCTGGATAGGTGTGAATGAGTGGATGTTCATAATATGTCATGTTAATTAATTTTTACTCACACAATCCATCATGGTTGTTTGCTTTCTTTTTTTGCTTTACAGTGTTCATCCATAATCCCATTTACAGACATTCTTAGGAGCATTGGACTGAGAAGTAGTTTGTATGACGAACTCAGCAGACGTGCAGTTCCACCAGGTGTTTGCTAATTACTGCTGTCACTAGTCTGGAGGAGCTGAGTTGGGGAGGCACGGGGGAGGGGTGCTCTGTGGGGCAGAAGCTCAGCTGGAGACTGCAGCTCCAAGGAGGAGCTTTGTGTGAATAGGCTGCACTTTGTGAGAACCAGCGTTTAGGCACCCTGAATGGTTGCCACAGGAGATTCAAGGATTCCTCAGGCATGCAAGAAAGACTCAATGCAACACTCCGGGAATGGTTTTGATGAAGGAATAACATTATAGCATGATATAAAAGCTCAAAAAGGACTATTTTACTTAATCCCCTCCACCCCAACAATGTTGTCTATTAAAGTTAAAAAATCTCCTCATGGATTCTTATTTTGCTCACATGATGTTTTTAACTGACTGATGATAGATAAAAATACGCTTTAGGAGCAAAAGTGTGATACAGTTAACAATTACAGTGTTTCACAATATATAGCCTTTAATTACCGAACACATCGGTTCCAAAATTATATGTATAATATACTATGTAACATTAAGATTTCACAAAACAGTTTTTCCGTTGCACTTGCACTTCGTCAACAAAACAAATTATGTATTTTGGTGAGAAAAAAAGATTTTTTTAAAGGGATTTTGCATATGTACTGTTCATGTCATTTCAGTGAATCAGACTGATACAATGTCTGCCTGCTAGAAGGGATAAATAACACTCCTCCATTGCTGTTCTAAATGTTTGACAATGTATCATAACTTGGTCACTAAATAAACCAGGCTGTTACTGAAAATGCTGCAATAATATTACAGAACCTTAGATGCACCACTGCTAAACAGCCCAAATTGAAACACCCATGATCCAGTGTTAACTTTATATGATCCCATGTTAAATTATGCAGATGTTGTTGAAAATTCACTTATTTCAGCATGCTGGAAGGGTGTGGATTGCTTCACCTATTTTCTAAATAATTTGCCAAATAATTATTTGACCTCTTGGAGAGCATTGAAACTTTATTCCCGGTTGGTTGGTTCTTGCCTACATTTCACAACAAAATTAACACAATTAATTAATTAATTAATTAAGACAATTATTGTGAGAAAATGGAACACTGTGAATTCCACGCCATTGATCCCAATACACATGTACTATTTGAAAAAGAAACATACATATTTTGAAGAGATGAGATGAAAGGACTTGATCTTCCACAAAATGCACACCATATCCTCATATTTAGACCCACGTGGTTGTTTTGCATAACAGTAACTTTAAGGTGGAGGTTGTTAAAGTTTTTGTTATATCCTCAGTGGATGTGTGGATGTGTGGTGTATGTGTGTGTGTTTTGTGTGTCTTCCTTACCGTCCTCCTGCAGGGTGTGACTGCCAGGTGTGACCTCCAGCTGATCCTCATCAAGAGCAATAAGGAGGACCCCAGGGCTCCTGACCCCTGCCTCAGGAGCCACCCCCTGAGGCAGACACCATTCATTATGTGGTAAACAGCCTCACCTCTAGCCTTGACTTCTTCGTATCAGTTCATTTCTGTCCTTGTGTTCCTCCTCACAGTCCTTTCCTTTGTGGAGGATTCCTCCTTGGATCCTTGGGTTTGGTTCTCATCATTGCTTCCTTCAGCTCTGTGTCTCTGGACTCCTACAGTCAGTCCCCTGCAACCAACAACCTGGAGTTCAAGTTGATCACTCACCTGCCTGTCCACCCTCAAACATTCCTCCACCATTGACTCCTCCTGGAAAAGAAACAAAGACACAGGCATCAGTTGCTCCACTCCCCTACTCCGTGCCAACCGCTTCCTGTGTGGATTAAAGGGGCAGTATTATGTAAAATTGACTTTTTTAAACTTCCCATCATGTTATAATGTTTTTTCCTTATCAAAAACATATTCTTGATGTTTTTCTTTCATGCATGTTTGAGAAATCCTTTAAATCTCCCATCTCTTCAGTTGTGCAAAACGCCTGGATGGACCAAGCGCTGCCTTCGGTGTGTAGTTCTTCTTTAAAACTGCAGTTTCTAAGCTTCCGAACTTCCGCTTCACAGAGCCTCCCTCCCCCGCGACTTCTACATTCAGCTCCTCCAGCAGCGACTGACATGACGCCAGCTCCGCCCCCACGCGGAAGTAGAGCCTCTGACAAACAAACAGTGTTATAATGGCAGAGGTAGTGAAATTCAATGAGTTACCCGAGACATTTTGTGTTATTTTTGCCGTATCAGCCAACACTGAGGCAAAGACAACAGGCAAGGAAGTTCTCCAACGAGTCGTACATCAGGTATGTAGGGTTAAAGCCCAAACCTTTCGCAGCCAGAGGAAGAATGATGAGGGGCACAAAGTCTCGTTGGATGTGAGTGTGAAAGCTGTGTCGGACGCATTTTGCATTTGCAAAAGCGGGTGAGTAATGACTTAAATATTTGTGAAAATATGAACTATATTTTGATGACGTATGTCAGTTCAAATGCCAAATGCCTGAACCACATGCCTGAAGTTACTGCTTTACAAAGAAACCATATACAATGAAAACATACAAGCTGTGTTTACATACACAAAATTTCTTGATCGTATTGAAATGTATTCGGATTAAATAATCCGAATGTATCGTTTACATGGGCACAAAATTAATTAATCTGATCATGACGTACGTTTACATGCACCAGGTTTTATTCAGAATAGAAGTACTGAGAAGCTCAGAGTTGTAAAATTTTTGTAAAAAAATACAGAAGAAGTTGTTTTTCAGTCTTTGCTGAATGTAAAAAACAAACAAAGAACAGTGTGTAGGTTCTGAGCCCAGAATGGACCCGAGCCAGGTTCTGATAACGGTTGAGGAGTTACTGCACTCCCTAATTCAGCCTCCCGCTGTCTTGGAGGGGTCAGACTGACCCCGTGGTCACTTTAATGAGTTTTGGGAACTGACTGGCTGATGGGACGCCCCATCGCAACCCAGTCGTCCAACCGTGCCATCTGCCTCGCTCTTCCCGAGCGTGGAGCTGGGACTGCAGGAGCGTTAAGCTCCAGGCTCAGCAGTAGCTGGTGTTTCCGCGTTACAGGATGAGAGATCAACGGAGCAGTTTTGCTTCCCCAACATGGCGCACACATTGATCCATCTCTTGCATTTTCCCAGACTCCGTTTGGGTTTTGGAAATGGAATAAATTGCATTCCGCCCTCTAAACTCTCTGGGTAACGGCTGTCGGAACTGCATGTTCCCTACTGACAACGTTTGACCATGATTTCCTATCATTTTCCTCGAATCTCTATGACCGCAGTGCGTTTGCAATGATGAACCCCGGCAAAGTTGTCGGAGTTGCAGTCCCTCAAGATAAGGGGTGTGCACTTCGGGACAAATTGCGACCACCGATTGGTCAGTTGCTGACAAACCCCCTGGAATGATTGCCAGGTGGCGTCATGTCAATTACCAAACACCTGGTGGAACTGCGAATTTGCTGAGCTCATTATAAGAGCTACTTCTCAGTGCAACGCTGGTAAAAAAAAAAAAAAAAAAAAAAAGTTGTTAAAGGGCTAGATGTTGAAGTGATTTCCTGGAGGCAGAGTTTCAGAAAGAGCAGGATTTTCTTAAAGAGACAGAGGCCAAATTTCATGGTGTTAAATTACAAACTCAAATTTCTTTTAAGTCATATTTGATATATACAGCATTTTTGTAACAACTGAAGGTAACATTGTTACTTGATTGTGCTATAAAATGATTCTATGTGCCTGGAAAACACATAATACTGGCCCTTTAACTCACGTCCTCCTGGATCTTCATCCTCAGCAGTAACAGTAAGACATCATCTTCCTCTTCAACATGTATACCACTGGCAAATTCTATTCTTTGAGTCACACTTTAAAAAAATCTGACACTTACAGTTTTGCCCCAAATGATCCAATATAAATGGTGCAAAACAAATCCACACACCTGTGTTGGAAAAAAATTACTTGTGAATATTTCTTTATCACTTCCACATACAAAACTACTGTTATACCTCACAGCTGTGGTGTCGATGTTCCTAAGCGTGAGTGTACTTTAAGCTGCAGTGACTTGGCTTGACTTTGTGCTGCAGTGGATCCATTGGGACCGTCAACCTGCCTGGGTGTCGACTGGTTCGTAGCAGCACTGGAATATTGGCTTTAGCTAAATCCATCTAGATTTACAAAATCTTTCAGTTGGGTTTTGTAGCACGTACTTCTTTTCTTCTCTGATGACTATATAAGGTAAAGCAAGTAAAAAAAAATGGGTGGAACATTTTATTTTCAGTTGTTGTAAATATTTTCTATTATAAACATTGATTAACAGTGTATTTGATCAAAATCTTATCGTTTTGTTTCTGGTCTGCAATAACTAGTTACACAATATATAAATTTTTTAAATTTAAAACCAGAAGGTTTTCTAACAAAACAGATTCAAGGTTCCTTTTGGGAGGAAAACATGAACCACTTGTATATAGACTGTCAAACCTTTACCACAAGTAATGTAATTATATAGTTGGACACAGCTTATGCTAATGGGTACTTCACCAAGGTATCAATGTGTCCAAACATAGAGGTGTTGTAGAAAGACTTAAATGGGTGGATTTATTGTCTGGTCCAACAGTGTTTGGTTCCAAAGCAGCTGTCTAAAGTCAAGTTGAAATAACTGTGACTGTCTTGACCATTACTTGTACATTTTTCAAAAAGCATTCCTCACTTCTGGCCAACTAATGTATAATATAACCTTTGAATAAGAAGGCCTCTGGCAGGCTTAGAAAAACATTGTAAAATAATTTAAAAGGCAGCAACATAAAGGGGGAAACTTCATTAAAGTTACTAGCTGCTCGTCTAACTGAAACTGAAAGGAATGTTTATTATCATAATATTTGAAAACACTAATACATGCATGCACATTGACAATAGTAGTTAGTGAGACAGGTATATAAGATGTATATTAAATAATATAAATTTTCCAGTGGTATTACCTAGTCTGAGCAACTCATGCAAAGAGAAGGCTTTTGTGCTGCTGAAAATAACATGGGAAGTAATCGTCATCTGAATAAGAAATTGTTTCAATAATTTAGAAAGCCAATTTTTACAAAACAGACTTTTTGCTTAGCTTAGCATCCTATAAAATCATTTAACTGTATGGTAAGAACTTTGTATAATGCATTTAGATATATTTTTTCTTTAAAAAAAGAATAAAAGAGCAGTTGAAGTATAAAACCAGTACAATGCATGTTAGTACTATGAATTTTTATTCAGTTTTAGCCCTGTGATGGATTGACTAGCCTTGGTTGTTGACTGCTGGAGATATTACTGTAGGGATGGAGGCGATATCTAAAATCCACATAATTAATTTGTTATTTCTGCATCAGAACTGTTTTCTATAAATTAGTTTTAAATTTTATGATATGATTATTGTGGATTTATGTAATGTATAATTTATGTTAGTTACAATGATGTAACTTTGCACAATATGATGGGACAAAACTAAATTTAGAAGTGAAAACCTGCCTACCTTATTGTACCTCACACTCATAATTTCTTGAACTTTTGAACAAGCTTGTGTTCATAGTAAAGCCTAACCTTACCCTAAACTGTGGGTCTGTCTATGCCTTATAGGTAAAATCTGCATTTGTTGGTTTGGTGAGGTGACCAGAGGTGGGTAGATTAGCTAAAAATGGCAGTACAACAACAGCGCAACAGCGGAATAACTTTTTAAAAAATGGTACGCAGTTGTGTCATAGATTTTTCTTTTTAACTTACATAAAAAACAAAATAAAGAGAAATGCTGGTCCTTAATATTAACCTCAAGTAATAATACATGGCTAGGAGTTTTGTTTGAAATATTTGTTCACATTTTTCAGGTGTTATCTCATTAGAACCTTGCATCTTTAATCATAAAACACATTATGACATACCCACTGACTGTCATTATAGGTTTAAAAGAATTTATATTTTAATTTTTTTTTTCTTTTTTTAACGTCTCCTGTCCGGCAGTGTGACACTCAGAATTGTCATCTGACTGTCAAGGTGAGGCTCAACAGATTTGCTTTCACAAGCGGAGAATTACGACTTTCGCCATGATGTTCCCCTTGGTATATATATGAAACTTTTTTTGAAATTGCTTTGGGTTTGTTTCAAATGTAATGGACACAAAGACAAAAAGTAAAAGAAAAGATGGGGGGAAAGGAAACAAAGAAAATGGAGGAAAGGTTTAAAGAGAAAAAAGGAGATATTAGTCGAGAGAAAAAAGCATAGAAATAAAACAAGTCAACACCCCTGAAGTCTGCCTTGAGACCATTGGAAAGAGAAAACAAAACAAAACCAAGAATCCTCAACAACAAACAGCATGTGCATAAATAATAATAACAGTTGTTATGATTCATGTTTGGTCCTGCCCATGCTGTAATTAGTTTTCATTCTACTCACCTGTGTCACCTGATTGCTGATCTGTGCCACCTGGGCCCTGCTCTACTTAACTCCTCTCAGCCCCTGCCTCCCTGCCAGATTATCGACAGCCACGAGCCAGTAGAAATCCAGCGTTTCATGCCTTGCCTTCTTGTGTTTCTTCGACCCATTTCCGTCCACGGATCTTCCCCTCCTGCCAAGCCCGTTACGGATTCCTTTGGTTCTGGATTTCTGGACCCTGACTCAAGCTCCGCTTCACGACCACCGAGTATTGCCTGACCCTCTAGTTAAGTTTGCTCTCTCTGCCTCTCCGTGTATAACCTCTGCCTGATTATCGTCTAGCCCCTGGTACTGCGTTGGATTCCCTTGTGGAGACCTTCATCGATTCTTCCTGAGCTGCTACCAGTTCCTGATTCTAAATAAACTTGTTTTTCCTTTACGTACTTCTGTGTGTGGTTGAATTTCCGGGTCCTCCCAGTGAGTCCTTACAGAATAATCTGGCCACTATGGACCCGTCACCCACACAGGAGTGGCGTTCATGTGTTGAAGACGCTATTACCCGCCTGGAGTCAAACATGCAACAAATGATGAGCATGCTTGATAGGATGTCCTCCCTTCCCTCCCCTAAAGGAGCCCCTTCTCCCAGCCTCAAAGCCGCTACGTCTGGTTTCCAGGTCTCACCCATTTTTGAGCCCCGCCTGTCTCCTCCGGAGGTGTTTAAAGGTGAGCAGAGTCAGTGTCGTCCCTTCATTACTCAGTGTGAAATAATCTTTGAACTTCAGCCGTCATCTTTTCCCTCTGAACGCGCTAAAGTAGCCTATGCTATTTCCCTCCTTTCGGGAAAAGCCAAATTATGGGGGACTGCAGAATGGCGGAGGGACTCCCTCATTTGTTATCGGTTCCAGGACTTTTCCAAGGAGCTAATCAGGGTCTTTGATCCTGTTCTGCCTCAGAGGGAGGCTGCACGTGGGTTGCTCAGACTCAAACAAGGCAGGAAGCGAGTAACTGAGTACATTATCGATTTTCATGCTCTATCCTCAGGAAGTGACTGGAACGATGAGGCACTATGTGATGCGTTCTATCAGGGTCTCAGTGAGGAGATAAAGGATGAGCTGTCTACCCAAGACGCTCCCAAGGACCTGGAGGAACTGGAGACCCTGGCCGCCAGAATTGATGCTAGGCTCCATGAGAGAAGGTTGGAGAGGAGTTCCCTCAGTCATACTTACCATGTTGAATCTGTTCCCAGATCACAGCCACCAGTCACGGCTCCACCTTTGAGTTCTTCACCCACCTCTCCGGGAGAGGAGCCTATACAGATTGGTCGAACTCGCCTGTCCCCACAAGAGAGAGAGCGGAGATTTAAGAGAGGCCTTTGTTTCTATTGTGGTGGAGAGGGTCACCTACTTAGTCGGTGTCCTGTAAAAGGCCAGGCTCAGCAGGAGGTAAGAGGCTCCTGCTGAGTCAAAAGCGATGGCAATCCTCTTCATTCTCTGTTCAAGCCACTCTCCAAGCTGATTGTCAAACCAAGCGTCTCCCAGTCTTTATAGATTCAGGAGCAGATACTGAGTTCATGGACCGTGGTCTTGCCGAATCTCTGGGCATCCAACTTTTACCTACCTCTAAGTGTCTTGAAGTTTTGGCTATTGATGGCCATGTACTTCACCAGATCACCCATGAAACGGGTCCCATTAAGTTCAGTATTTCTGGGAATCACCATGAACTTATCTCCTTCCTGATAATAGAGTCCCCTGGTCTCCCTGTCATTTTGGGGGCTTCTTGGCTAAGAAAACACAACCCCCACATTGACTGGGTGAAGGGCGAGGTGTTGGGTTGGTCACCATCTTGCCATTCCACTTGCCTCTTAGCAGCTTCGGTCCCTTTTTCTGTCCCTATCTCGGGACAGGAAACCTATCCCAACCTATCCAAGGTACCGGCTGTTTACCATGACCTTCGGGAAGTCTTTAATAAGCATCGCGCCACTTCCCTTCCACCCCATCGGCCCTATGATTGTGCAATTGATTTGCTTCCTGGAACCTTTCCTCCCAAAGGCCGTCTATACTCCCTCTCCGGCCCGGAGGATAAGGCCATGAGGGATTATATCTGTGACGCACTCAAGGCAGGCATTATCCGCCCTTCATCCTCTCCAGCTGGTGCAGGTTTTTTCTTTGTGGGCAAGAAGGATGGTTCTTTGAGACCCTGTATTGACTACAGGGGATTGAATGACATCACAGTCAAGAATCGTTACCCACTTCCCCTAATGAACACTGCTTTCGACCTGATTCAGGGATCCACAGTTTTTACCAAGCTCGATCTCAGGAATGCCTACCATCTAGTCCGTATCAAGGAGGGGGATGAGTGGAAGACGGCTTTTAACACTCCAACCGGCCATTATGAATACCTGGTAATGCCCTTTGGCCTATCCAACGCTCCCGCAGTGTTCCAAGCTCTAGTCAATGATGTCCTCAGGGACATGGTCGGTCGTTTTGTTTATGTTTATCTGGATGACATCTTAATTTTCTCTAAGGATCTCACTACCCATCAGACTCATGTCCGTTCTGTTATTCTCCGCTTGCTGCAGAATAACCTGTTTGTCAAGGCAGAAAAGTGCGAGTTTCACAAATCGTCCACTTCATTCTTGGGTTTCGTCATCTCTCCTAACAGGATTTCCATGGACCCCAGCAAGACGGACGCCATCAAGAATTGGCCCTGCCCACAAGACCGTAGACAACTTCAGAGGTTTCTGGGGTTTGCTAATTTCTATCGACGGTTCATCCGCAATTTCAGTTCTGTTGCTTCTCCACTTCATTCTCTTACTTCATCCAAGTGCAAGTTCGTTTGGAGTAAGAGTGCTGCAGAGTCCTTTGACCACCTTAAAAAGGCCTTCACCTCCGCTCCTGTCCTCCGCGCACCGGACCCTTCTCGCCAATTCATTGTAGAAGTGGATGCTTCTAACTCTGGGGTGGGAGCCGTACTCAGCCAGAGAAACACTGATGAGAAGATTCACCCATGTGCCTTCTTTTCTAGAAAACTGTCTTCTGCAGAGACCAACTATGATGTCGGTGACCGGGAACTGCTGGCAGTCAAACTGGCCCTCGAGGAGTGGAGGCACTGGCTCGAGGGAGCTAAGGAACCCTTCGTGGTCTGGACTGATCATAAGAATCTGCAGTACCTCAAGTCTGCTAGGAGACTTAACCCCAGGCAAGCCAGGTGGGCTCTATTCTTCAGTCGCTTTAATTTTTCACTATCTTACAGACCTGGGAGTAAGAACACTAAGCCAGACGCACTCTCCAGGCTGCATGAGACTATGGAGGAGAGTCAAGAGGCTAAGCAGGTGGACTATGTGCTCCCCTCATCTGCGCGGCTAGCAGTTTCCAGGCTAGAGCTAGAGCAGAGAATCAGAGAGGCCCATCTGCAAAGCCCCATCCCTGAGAGCTGTCCTAAGAATCGACTATTTGTCCCTGAGCAGCTAATACCTGAGGTACTATCCTTTTGTCATGCCTCTAAATTTTTCTGCCATCCAGGAGTCACTAAGACCCTAGCTGTGATCAGGAGGTGTTTCTGGTGGGAGACTATGCTGCAAGATGTAAAGGAGTTTATCAAGGCTTGCAGAGTGTGCTGTCAGGCTAAACCATCCCGTCGACCACCCTCTGGGCTTCTGCGGCCCCTCCCGGTTCCTCACCGCCCATGGTCCCACATATCCATGGATTTTGTTACTGGTTTACCCACTTCCGATAACCATTCTGTCCTCCTCACAGTTGTGGATCGATTTTCTAAGATGTCCCACCTGATACCACTTCGCAAACTGCCTTCGTCTAAGGAGCTGGGAGCGGTTCTGGCCCGTGAGGTGTTCCGTTTGCATGGTCTACCTACTGACATTGTTTCTGATCGAGGACCCCAGTTCATTTCTAAATTCTGGAAAGAATTTTGTGGTCTCCTGGGCATCACAGTAAGTCTCTCGTCAGGATTCCACCCTCAGTCTGACGGGCAAACGGAGAGGGTCAACCAGGAGGTGGAGACCAAGCTGCGCATGCTCTGTGAACATGATCCCTCTTCCTGGTCACAGAACCTTCCATGGGTGGAGTATGCCCTCAACTCACTCCCTTCTAGCTCCACAGGTCTGTCTCCCTTTTACACAGTTTATGGCTACCAGCCTCCAGTCTTGTCCCTTCAAGAGAAGCCCACTAGAGTTCCCTCTGCTCATGCCTCTGCTTTGAAGTGCCAGCGGGTATGGCGCCAGGCCCGCAGGGCCCTTCTAAAGTCCTCTGCTTTATGTTCTAGATTTGCAAATCGTCGCAGAGTTCCGGCACCCACTTACACCGAAGGTCAAAAGGTCTGGCTGTCCACCAAGGACCTTCCCTTGCGGGTTGAAAACCGGAAGTTAGCCCCTCGTTTCATTGGACCCTTCCCGATTTCCAAGGTTATCAACCCAGTGGCTGTCCGGCTCCGCCTCCCCAGGACTCTCAGAGTTTGTCCCACCTTTCATGTGTCACGTGTTAAACCTGTTTTCTCTTCACGGTTGGTTCCCTCCTCCAGGCCCCCTCCTCCCGCCCGGATCATTGATGGGGGCCCCGCTCACACGGTGCGCCGCCTCCTTCGCTCCAGACGTTGGGGCCGGTCCATCCATTACTTGGTGGATTGGGAGGGATATGGGCCTGAAGAGCGCTCCTGGGTGCCGGCCCGACACATTTTGGACAAATCCCTTATCAGGGAGTTTCATCGTTCCAATCCTGACCAGCCAGGTGGTCCTTCTGGAGCCGGACCTTGAGGAGGGGGTACTGTTATGATTCATGTTTGGTCCTGCCCATGCTGTAATTAGTTTTCATTCTACTCACCTGTGTCACCTGATTGCTGATCTGTGCCACCTGGGCCCTGCTCTACTTAACTCCTCTCAGCCCCTGCCTCCCTGCCAGATTATCGACAGCCACGAGCCAGTAGAAATCCAGCGTTTCATGCCTTGCCTTCTTGTGTTTCTTCGACCCATTTCCGTCCACGGATCTTCCCCTCCTGCCAAGCCCGTTACGGATTCCTTTGGTTCTGGATTTCTGGACCCTGACTCAAGCTCCGCTTCACGACCACCGAGTATTGCCTGACCCTCTAGTTAAGTTTGCTCTCTCTGCCTCTCCGTGTATAACCTCTGCCTGATTATCGTCTAGCCCCTGGTACTGCGTTGGATTCCCTTGTGGAGACCTTCATCGATTCTTCCTGAGCTGCTACCAGTTCCTGATTCTAAATAAACTTGTTTTTCCTTTACGTACTTCTGTGTGTGGTTGAATTTCCGGGTCCTCCCAGTGAGTCCTTACAAACAGTTATGACTTCAACGGAGAGTACACAGAACAAGGTAGTACAAGATGTATTTAGTGGCAACCGCAGCCCAACTGAGAATGTATCTAACACACACCTGAATCGAGACACTGTGTGTGTGTGTGTGTGTGTGTGTGTGTGTGTGTGTGTGTGTGTGTGTGTGTGTGTGTGTGCTTGTGTCTATAAGGTTTCTCCCTAAGAATATTTGATAGAAGATGTGGGGGCCACAGATTCACCCCCCAAGACATGTGGACGACACGAGGAAGACCGGAGCCACAGACACCCAGTGGCCCTTCAAGCATAGAGCCCCAGGAACCCCCCCTAGGAACAACTGGACCCCCCTCCCCAGAGAGCAGCAGAAGCCCCAGGGGGCCACAGTGACGACCCCATCCAGAGACGGGCCAGGAAGAGTCCACATGGTCCCAGCGAGCCAGCCAACCAGAGCAGTCCCAGGGCGAAACAGCAATCCAATCTCAACCCCGTGAGCCCCCCTCCCCCACAAGCCCCGAAATCCCCCCAAAGGGCCACCCCCAACCAGCGCACAAACATCGAGCACTCGCCCCCAAACACAGATGCTACAAATCTCCCATCCATGGGGGGGCGCACCCACAGGAAGGACCCAGCTCTGAAAAACCAACCAGAACACACCCCCACAGCGCGAGCCCAGCACACCGCCCCCATCTCAGTAGCTCCCACCGCATCACACCCCCCACCACAAAGTATGCCGCAACAGCCCTTCACGACACCACCCCAGCCACACTACCATACCGAATACCCCCCGACCCAACACAGGACAGGATCCACTCCCCCGCCAAGGATCCCTGACAGGAGGCCCACACCATTTAAACGAATCCTCGTCACCATCCCTGCACCTTTATGTCAGTTTTATATTTCAGTTTAACACAAAGGTGAACTATGTACAATATTCTCTGTATTCACACACTTTTAGGAGTGAGCAACAATTTTTATTAATTTACTGCATTTTATGTGTATGTTTCAGAAAGCACATCTTTATGGCCAAGAGCATTTTAAGTTCTGTGACTTCATACAGTTCCAAACCATAACGTCTGATCCACATTTTTCTCATACTTTGCTTCAATCTCTTTGTAGTTTCAAAATTCAGAGTGAACAGAGAGACAGTATTAAGTAATTGAATTTTTACAAATAGCTTACTTTATGACATTGCCCTCAAAGAATCATATTATATACACAGATTAAACTTTTCTTTATTTTATTAGTTCAGTTCAATTCAGTTTATTCACTCGATTTAACAATTTCATCGTGAACTCACAAACACTTTCTGGGACAACACTTATACACGAGTGAAAGGGAGCAGGAAGAAGAAAACTCTTGTAAACACCTGCTTCTTTCTCAATAATTCCAAATTAAAGTTTCATGGCCATGTACATTAAATTAACAATATAAGTTGCAAACAATATATCACTCTCCTCATTATTCACTCAAAACTGTATAAGACTTCATATTTTTTTCCTTATAAAGTCTTTTGAATTGATTTGTAGTAGAGCATTTTTTTTAACTCCTCATCCAAATTGTTCCATAATTTTACTCCATGCACTGAAATGCACATTTGTTTTAAAGTAGTACGCACAGTTTTACTTTTGAAATCAAACTTCCTCCTGTTATTTCTGTCACTTGAGTTTAAGACAAAAAACTTTTGTCGATTAATTGGCAATAGTCTCTTTCTGGCTTAAAACATAACTAATAGCATTTTAAATTAATCAAGTCTCTTAGTTTTAGGATATTTGATTGAATAAACAATTTGTTGGTATGTTCTCTAGCATTTATGTTGTATAAAAATCTCATAGCTTTCTTTTGTGTCACAAACAGGGGTTTGATATTAGTTTTATATGTGTTTCTCCATACCTCCATATGGAATGACAAATGATGTCTGGAGCGTTGATAGTTCTAGGATGTTTTTTACTTTATTTAGAAGTCCAATGCTTTTACAAAGCTTTTGTTTTATGTATTTTAAATGAGATATCCAGTTAATTTTATGATCTAGAACCCCTAAAAATTTTACTTCATTTACTCATTCCATTAGTTTGTCATCTACGGTCACTGTAAAAGAATCATCTGTTTTTCTGTTACCAAAAATCAAAATTTTGTTTTCTTCCAGTTGATTGATAATTTATTATATTTAAACCACTCATTAAAAGTTTGGACATCTCACAAACCATATGTTCTTTGATGCATTTTAGATCATTCCCAGAACAAAATAAATTAGTGTCATTTGCAAACAGGATAAATTGTAACATTTTAGACACCTCACAAATATCATTAATATATAGAATAAAAAGCTCTTGCTAATTTAATTTTCTCTGGAAATTTGCCACTCTGGACAGACAAATTACAAATATCAGTAAATGGTTTCATAATACATTCAACAGTTTGTTTTTTTTATGATCATCATGTCAATCCCATCACTATCAACAGATGTTTTAGTTGCTTTTCCTCACTATAGTTTGAACTTCATTTTCACTTATATCTCCTAGAAACATTAACTGTAAAATTCTATAACCACACTGCACATTTCCCCCTCTTTTATCCCTTTTCTTAATGGTAGAAGCCAGATCTGGTCCTATATTTACAAAAAAGGAATTAAATTCATTTGCCACCTTAATTTTCAATCAAAATTGTTTCTCCGTCAGAAAATGTTTTTTTCAGGTCAATGAGTATAGTTAGACCTTACAATACTATTCAATCTTTTCCACGTTTTTTTCATATCATCACTACTCTCTCTCAACTTTCAATTATAGTAATCTTTCTTGGCTTGTCGTATTAACATTAATTTGTTTATATATAGCTTATATTTCATTTCTTTAGATTTAGCTGGAAATCTAACAAAATCTCTATATAACTTATTTTTCTTCTTACACGATTTTAACAGCTCCTTGGTCATCCAGGGTTTTACATTGACATTTTTATTTTTGCGACACACGTATATCGGGCAGTTCTTAATATATGATTTATATACTTATAAAAATGTTTCATAAGCCACATTCACATCCTCCACATATACCCTACTCCAGTTTTCCTTTAACAGGTCATTACAAAATGTCATTATTGTTTCTTCTGATCTGATTCTAACAAGCTTCATTTCATCAACTTTCTAAGTTTTTAAATTTTGCTGTGGTGTACTATGAATATAAGTAAATGATCACTTATATCACTTATTAGGACCATACTGTAAACATCCATCCATTATCCATCACGCTTATTGCAGGGTCCCCAGGGGGCCTGGTGCCAATCTCCAGCAGGCGAGAGGCGGGGTCCACCCTGGACAGGTCGCCAGTCCATCGCAGGGCAACTCAGAGACAGACAGGACAAACAACCATGCACACACACACTCGCACCTAAGGAGAACTTTGGATAGACCAATCAACCTAACAGCCATGTTTTTGGACTGTAGGAGGAAGCTGGAGTACCCAGAGAGAACCCACGTATGCACAAGGAGAACATGCAAACTCCTTGCAGAAAGACCCAGGCTGGATTTGAACCCAGAACCAAGCCAGCAGTGCTATCAACTGTGCACCCCCACTGTAAACAGCCTTTCCAGTTTCATTAGTAAAAATATTAGTAGCACTAGTGCAAGTGATTCTAGTTGGTGGAGTGATCACTGGATATAAACTTCTATTGGACATTGCATCTACAAAATCTGTAGTCATTTGTGCTGTCCTTGTTTTAATAAAGCAATATTGAAATCTCCACGTTAACCAGGTTTTCCTGTCATTTAATCCATCCAGTAGATTTTCACATCTTTCTCTGAAATATTCTATATTAAGTCAAGTCAAGTCAAGTTTATTTGTGCAGCACATTCAGCAGCAAGGCAGTTCAAAGTGCTTCACATCATAGAAACATCAATCAAGTATACAGCAAATCATCAAAACATCAAAATCATCGAGCAAAATTATCTAGCAAATACACATGGAAATCATCAAAATCATCGGCAAAAACACTGATCAATGATTCACTTACTTTATTTAACTGATTTACACTCAAACCTCCACCCTTTGGAAAACCAAGCTCATCTCACCTGGATTTGTTTGCAGATTTATGGTCCAGACTACTAATCAAAGGCGGCTCTAAACAGATGGGCTTTCAGCCTTGATTTAAAGGAACTCAGTGTTTCGGCTGTTTTGCAGTTTTCTGGAAGTTTGTTCCAGATTTGTGGAGCATAAAAACTGAAAGCTGCTTCTCCATGTTTGGTTCTGGTTCTTGGGATGCAGAGCAGACCAGAACCAGAAGACCTGAGTGGTCTGGAAGGTTGATACAATGACAACAGGTCTTTGTCATGCACCTTAGATTGAATCAAAACTCTGGTAAACATGTATTAGGTGATTGAAAATGACCCTTTATGGGTCAACACCGTAAGAAACAATGATACCATAGGATGATTAGTTTAAGTGTTTTTATTAAGTGAAGTTAAGTTGTTTATATGTACAGCACATTTCAGCAACAAGGTAGTTCAAAGTGCTTCACATCATAAAAACATCAATCAAGTATACAGCAGAATCATCAAAAACATCAAAAATATCAAAGTCATCAGGTAAAATCATCAAAATCATCAAGCAAATACGCATGAAAATCATCAAAATCATTGGGAAAATATCAATGCATCAAAATCATAAGGATCATCAAGCAAATATAGTTTAAAAAATTTGATCAATGATCCACTTACTTTTTTTTAACTGATTTACACTCAAACTTCCCAAATTAAGGCACATTCAACACAATCAGCTCCACCTTTTTCTGTCATTGTTTTATATATTGAGGAGTCTGGAGGAGGAGGCATTCCTGAGGTCTTTGACGTTCCGGAACCCATTTCACCTTCCAGAGGCATGTCTGCCTGCCGGCTTTCTCCTTTAAGGTGGAGAAATCACTGAAACCTTCACAGAACCCTCACTTTGTTCTGCTAATTTAACCTTCCTGTACTCCTTACAGGGTGACTGATGTCCTGCCTCCACCAACTCTGTAATTTAATTGTTAATGTGTAATAAACTATTTTATTTAAAGCAGCTTCTCACCCAGATTTGTTTGCAGATTTATGGTCCAGAGTACTAATCAAAGGCAGCTCTAAACAGCTGGGTTTTCAGCTTTAATTTAAAGGAATTTAGTGTTTTGGCTGTTTTGCAGTTTTCTGGAAGTTTGTTCCAGATTAGCGGTGCATAAAAACTGAAGGCTGCTTCTCCATGTTTGGTTCTGGTTCTTGGGATGCAGAGTAGACCAGAACCAGAAGACCTGAGTGGTCTGGAAGGTTGATACAACGACAACAGGTCTGTAATGTATCTTGGTGCTAGCCGGACTAAATTAACATTACCTTGTAGCTTCACTTGGAAAGGTCTGTTCCAATCTGTGTTTGGAGCTTTGTAAAAGCTGAGTATTCTGGCCTCTTGATCTTCAACCTCTTCTGTGATATCCAATTGAAATCTCAAAGTTGGCTTATCTTCTTTGGTTTTCAACAACTGTTCTCTGCAGTAATTTGCTCCTAGCTATGGTTTTTCCATGCTGAAAGCAAGAACAAAGTGTACTATACATTACAGAGAACTGATTTCTCAGTTTGCCCATACATAGATATTTTTAACCCTGTATATGTATATCTATAAACCCACAACAAATATACAACTAGATAGTTTCATGCTGACCTGAATGTTCCTCTTCAGAGTTTTCGGTGGGAATCAAAATGTCCAAGTGAGGCGCTAAAGTAGATGTATTTGCAGCGGAGCTTGAACCACAACTTGTAGAGGAAGAAGTAATTTCAGGTCACTTAAAATTCAACAAAAAAAAAAACAACACAATGAATTGTAAATGTGTTTCAGAAGATTTTATAGTCAAACTTTAAAACTGAAAAATAAAATGGAACACCTCATTCTGAACATCAGTTTTCTGAAAATGGAGAAAAAGACACAAAAGACAACTCCAAATAAAAAGTGTAACTTCTTCATTACTTACTTATGAATATACAAGAACACTTTTAACTTTGTTCCAAGCAAATGTAAACACTGAAAAAAGAAAAAAAAATGTCATTTTTAACATGTCTTAGAAACAACTCACAGAATCTTCACATCTCTGAACTTGGAACTGAATCAGAGGCAGTGGAATCAGCTCACCACATGTCATGCAGTTGTTCTTCGGCGTTTTATTCAAATTCTGGGGCATCAAACAGTAGTGGGTCTGTATCGATTATTTCTTGCAGTGGAACGATGTAGATTACATTTTCCTTGAGGACATCTTTAACATTTTTGCCGTGTAGCCTTCTGACCCCTGTGGCAGTGGAGTAGTTTTTCTCTGCCCACTGCTTCCTTTAAGAAAAATGTATTTTTAAAGTAATTATAAAACATAGACAATTGTAAAACTATATAATAACATAAAAATCTAGATCCCTAACATTGACTAAAAAGTCTTTATGGTTATTCCACATAAAAGCAAGATCATACAGAACAAAAGATAATTAATGTCACCTGAAGCTTTTTTAAGAAGCCACCGGCCCTTCAAAGCTTGCTTCTTTGGATATTGTTCAAGCAATAATCTGCTAATCTGAAATCATTTGATAATAAAGGTAACTTTGGATATCATCATATAACATCAGTCTAATTTAAGACTAAATATATTTCTTAAAAACAAAATTAAAACCATTCATAGAAGAGTGACACACACACACACACACACACACACACACATATATATATATATATATATATATATATATATATATATATATATATATATATATATATATATATATATTTATAAAAAATGGTTTTGAAAATATGAACACACTTTACCTGCAACGCACAATATACCAGATCTTTTGTGCCATTTTCTCCTGATCTGCGAGGCGAACTGTGTGTGATCACATTTTTATGGTTCTCCTTCCAAGGCCTGCTTGGAGAAGAAAGGCTTCACCCGCGGTGTTCTATCTGTGTTCATTGCTTGAAGGCAGAACTGAAAGGTATGACTTCCGTGGTTGATCAGCTGGTTTTCTTTTGCGCTTCTGGCCAGAAAACAGGAGGGGAAAGATCTTCAATAAAGCGTAGTTGAAATCAGACAAAGTTTTCTGTGTTAAACTTTAAGTATCAAAAACATTTCCTAAAAGTTGTCTGTTTTCAAAGCTGTCATTGAAAGCATCACTGTAAAACACAACAGCATGAAGGGCCTGAAATTCACTGCGAGATTGCGGGTATTGTGCAAAACAAAATCAATACCCACAAATCTCGGTTTTATCATGCGGGAAATCCCCGCATGCATCGGAGCCATGAAGTAAAACGAAGCGCACTTCCAGCGCTCTCTGCTCCTCTCTTTAACGTATGAGCTCCCTCCGCGGTCCCAGTTTATCCCTTGCTGGCAAACCAACAGTGGTCGGATTCAACGATTTAACCATGGAGAGCTCGTTAAAACGTAAACTTATGAGCTGAAGGCGCGGAGCGGGGGCCAGAGGCGGCGCAGACACCAGGACCCAAATGCTCGTTTACAATGACCGTCAGTCGCCTGAACGGCACCCAGCACCCACAGGTAACAGTCCGGCTCGGAGTATATCCGTGGCTTCAACAACAGTGGTGAAACCAGCAGCTCCTTTTGTAAAAACTACGAAATATCAGCTTCGCTCCGCGGCTCAGATGTTCCTCATTCAGGAGCGGTGAAAAGAAAACGTGATACAGATTCAGCGACAAACGATAAATTACCTGAACTGGAGCGAGGACTCCAACGCTGCATTCAGTCATTCATCCCTTCATGCACAGATTCACAGGGATGCGAAGGTTAAAGCTCCAGAAGGCACGCGGAGACGGTGTTCAGACGAAGGTATGGAGGACTGATCCTGCCAAATTTGGCAATGACTATAAAAAATAAGTAAATGGCTGGATAAAGTAATTAATGTGGCAAATATTAAATAAATAAAGAACTTTTCAAACTTATTTGATTATCCAATGTGAGATAAAGTAATATTCATCATTTTCAACGGTATTGATTTAACACTATCACTGTTCTTTAAGTTCCCTTTTTTATTTCCAATCTTATTATTTTATTAGTTTACTTTTTACAGTTATTCTTTTCTCATTTTTCCATATTCTCTATTTATTTAGTACAATGTTTTTATTCATTAATAATTTCTTTTTTCTTTTGCATTTTTTCATATTTTTTTTTTTTTTTTTTTTTTTTTTTAATTTGCTGTCACTTTTTAAATCGCAAATTTATAGCAATGTAAATAGTTTAGATGCCAGCTCAGCAAAGACAAAGGTTATGTGAGCAATTTAACTATTTAGGAATTTTATTTCAACAAAGTTGTTCCTGCAGAGGGAGATGCAGCTGAGAAGAATGAGATTGGGGGGAGAACATGAAATCAAAAGAGTAGAGTCACAGATGCATCTAAGATAACCAATTGGTAAGAAGATGAAACGGAATGGTAATCAATGTCTTCAACTAAAAGTGAAAATGTGAAAAGATCTCTAGTTAATCTCACAACTGGTACCATTTCTGCCTGAATAGTTTTCCATGTTTACAGATATGTCCTACCTTTAAGCCCTGAGTTGTTAAGTGGACGAGATGAAGCAGAGGAAACCAGTGGGTTAAATAGACAAGAGAGAGCAGCTAGAATGACAACTAGGAAGGTAAAAAAAAGACAACAAATTAGAGCTGCGCACTGGACTGTAGGACCTGCGGTCAAGCTCATATGTAATTTCCCCTCAAACTTTATAAATACCCCCCATGTGGAGCATGTAAGGGGGAACTCCTCCCCTTCCCCCCTTTTGAAAAAGTGAATTTCAGGCTCTGGTATGTACACATAGATGAATGACGAAAGTCACTTAAATTGTGTTGTGAAACTTCTACATTAATGAAAAAAGAAGAACTTTAAAATAAAATATCTAATGAATATATGAATAACTTTAAAAGTATTGGCTGAGATAATATATACTTTCGTCTAGGTGTAGTTGAATTAACGTAAGGGGCATTTAAAAACAATTGGACTGTAATGCTATGGACTACACTGAGATTGCAAAAATCCATGAAACTCATGTAAAGTTATATTCAAAGCAACCTTTGCATCTCCTGCTGCACAGTTACAGGTCTGTTGGTGGTGTGCTGCTGGGAGGCCCGCTGGGTAAAGGTAAGGCAGCCCTCTGCATGCATTTCAGAAGGTCACAGACAGCTGACTCTGTCTTGCCTTTGTTCTATGAAGACATTTTGTTAAGATTACAAGCAAATTAAAAATTATATATGACAATAAATCACCTGTACATCTAATCCATACTAATACATTGACTGAATACCAGTGTACCCTTGGAATCCCCAAAAAAAAAAAAAAAATCTTTAGGAATATGGACACAATTAAAAACTCAGCTTAGTTGATCTTGATTTTGATGATAGATCTCTATACAGTTCTGCATGTAACCATGGACACTTTTTTTCAAATTTTAAGGAGGTTCACAGCATATCAAGTATTTTACATCAAGACAAAAGAAAATCACTTACAGTGATAATGTATGGTTAATTACTTTCTCAAAAAATATTTGGTAGGTAACAGTTGCCAAGTACAACACCAGCTGATTTAAGAAAGGTCTTATCTGAGTCTTTTTTTGTCGACAGCAGCAGATAATTTACTAAACCATGAAGACGAAGACGGCTCTGCCATCGTTCTGGTAAAAACTAAAAATGACAGAAAAGAAACGATGCTCTAAACAACAACAACAAAAACACAAACATGATTGTGTTTTCGTTTTTTAATCATAGCGTAGTTTTGCAATTGGTAAAAATGTAAAAAAAAAGTATTTGCCAATAAAAAAGAATGTGTTACAGCGAGGTTGTTGATACCGGTGTAACAGACCGTTAATCTGGTTGTAATCATCACAGTATCAAACTGGTATGTACTTAAGCTTTAAGTAATGTTATCTTGCTAGTTCAAATGAAACGATTAAACATCACATACATACCCAGTGCAATCAGACAGAAAGTGTGAGGAAAGCTTCTAGGGCGAGCCAGACAAAATGGGAGAGCAGAGGCAGAGGGCCGCGATGTTCGACTTGTTAATCTTCCTTTCTGGGATGATTTTGGTGGCGTGCAAAATCAAAGTTAAGGCGCATTACTGCCACCATGTGGAAAGGCAGTTTCAATATTCTTTTACTTTCCCAGTAGTCTTACATCAAGGGATGTATTAGGCAAAAATTTACTATTTTAAGAAATGGTAAATATATAAAGAAATGTAACAGTTTCTTTATAATGGAGTGCAAAGACATATATGTCAAAGCCACAGACGTCTAGTGCTAATCTCATCCAGTAGATAATGGGTGCAGTAATTTCTAAAAGCCATCTGGTGGCAATATTGTAATTATGTGGAGCTTTACTAAAGCTAGACTCTCACAGGAGTAGTCAAAGACTTGAAATAGAAAAAACAGACAACAACAAAACAACGAAGAATTTCAGGACGTGAGGAAATGTTTCTGTCACCATGACTACACCCCCTCGTATCGGTGTATCGGGAGGCTCTCATATGTTAGTCAGTACAAGCTGAGGAGTTGTGCCCAGCATTTACACTGTTGCCATCTGTACTGTAGGAGGAACTTCATTAAAGTAATAAAAAAGTGTTCTTCTTGTGCTTTCATCTAGTTATTCATACATGAAATAACATCATATTTCTTTTCATTTAAATGGGTTATTTGAGCAGAGTAGTCAAACTGATGTCAGAGTGCTGCTGAATAAAATCTTGAACTCCTACACCAGATTAAAATAAGCTATAGCTTTTTAGATGATCCAAGGTTATTCAAATTTTACCTTCAGACATGGCTTTTTGTAGTTTCGAAATAAAATGCTGCTTGTGGGTCTAACATTTTACTAGCAACGTTTGTGACAACATGAAATCTAAAGTAGTTCTTTGCATTCTTAATAAGTTGGTAAGTGGAGGTACAGAAGTTTCATAACATTTTTTTCTCTCATAGCCAATGCAAGCCTTCATGAACATAAATCAAGAAATATTTGAGACCTTTGGGGTATTTGGATAGTCTCACGCTCCCTGACAGCAGCAACAACAAAATTAAGCTACAACATCTTTTAGCTAGCTATACTGATCAATGGGAGCACATAAGATTTTCAATATTTTATAATTCAAATACCTCTAACAATCACCACATTTATGTGGTACTGAGAGGCCTTGGCATTCTGTTAAATAATCAATAAATTAAAAAAATATATTTTCCCATATCTTTCATTGAAGCGGTTTTCTTAGGATTTTGTGGAACGTTTTTCTGATTTAATATGGTCTGAATGACTGAGATTCAGGACGCAGGGACCCCCAGGCACCGCACTCAGGCCCCACAGTGGAAGCCCAGAACAACTTCCGGTTTGTTACTACTGAGTTCAGCAGCGCCTCCTGCTGTACGGCCATACGTACTGCCCACAAGACACAGCTCGTTTTTCTGGCCTTTCAGTGAGACAAATGGCGTAAAACCCCATGGCGTGAAAAAAGAAGGTGTGGCTTGTAAAGCAGGATTTGTGACTCGCATCAGCAGTTTCGTGTAGTTGCATTTGCTGATTTGTGTTTGTGTTAAGGAAAAAAAATATTATAACTAAATGTGTCAGTGTGAAGATGTTAATAGAGGTGTTTGAATTAGTCTTGCTCCAAATGCACTGGACTGATTGGAGCAAAAGTATTAGAGCTGGGATTTTAAATTTTGTGACTTGTAGAATGGAATCTGTGACCCGTATTGAAGAATGTGTGAGGCGTAACTGTAGGTTTGTGTTTGGAAGTGATAAAGAAATATTCACAAGCAATTTTGTTCAAACACAGGTATGTGGATTTGTTTTGCACCGTTTGTATTGGGTCATTTGGGGCAAAACTATAAGTGTAAGATTTTTTTAAAGTGTGACTCAAAGAATAGAATTTGCATCTTGCACTTAAGAATCTGAAGAGGTGTAACTGCTGTTTTGGATTTGTGAAAGACTGAAAAAAAACTCCTATAGGATTTTTCTCTCTGACTTCAAATTCTCAGTTACAAGCACAAATACTTTTACACCAAAAAGACGTTCATACTGAACCTGTGTATTCGCTTGTTTCTGGTCTGCCTGTAAACGTGATGCACATGCAGCGCTAACGAACAACAAAGCTGCTTTTCTTGCCCCACAGGAGGTCAATTTTTCCTTCAGAAAGTAATCTGGTAGGATGCTGGAAAAGACTATTGTGTGCAAGTAGTGCTATATATATAGTCGTAGAGTTCCACCGCCATTCTCCAGGAGTAACCTTTTTCACTCAGATGACTTTAAAATTAAATTAGAAAGACACCAGAACAGGGGACAGGTTTGGCATAAATATTAGTCAAGATTATGATGTGGGTTATTCTGAGACAGAAATCAATATTTCTATTGCCCTGAGATAGACTGGCGACCTGTCCAGGGTGTACCCCGCCTCTCGCTGCAGATAGGCACCAGGCCTCCTCGCGACGCTGCAAGGATAAGTGTGATGGATAATGGATGGATGGATTTCTGTTCCCATTTCTCACAGCAAGGTAGATGATTTTTAGTCACAGCTGGAAGCCTCTTCATTGTTGTCATTTAACTACATACTGCTATGTCAACCAAAAATGACCTCATTTGGTTATCTTTGTAGGTAGACAGGGTCAAGTAGAATAACATATGAGCCTGCAAAACATTTTGGTCACCATTACTTTATTAACTCCCCAGCTTTCACCACAGAGTCTGTTTGCGTGGGCACACTTGTCTGTTTTATGCTTTTCATCTTGCATGCTGCAGTAAGCATTATTTTTGTGCTTTTAACATTTGGACAGCCTACGTTTAAAGTGCTATTTAACCTTTCAAAATGCTGCCGAGGCTGCGAGCCACATTTGAATAATACTGTCTCTGCCAACATTTTACCTTCTGTACTGCGAGAGGCTGCAGGCAGCTGATGATATGCACATTATTACATCAAGAAAGGCTCTGTCTATATTTAGGGTTTAAGGGAAAAGCATATATTTATTTTAAAACAAATGTTTATTATTCCTTTTATCATCTGAGCTCTTGAAAAACATGTCAGTTGATTCCGTTTACTACCCACCACCCCCTTTCTGTCTATATTTAAAAAAACTTAAGAGATATTTATTCAGTAAACAGGGTGTTTAAACAGGCAGATGGAGATAAACTTGACACCCTGTTTATTTTCAATCTCAGCCATTCCCCTGAGTCTTTCTTTTACCACCTTTAAGAGAATACAAATCACTTTAATTATTCAAACCTCCAGAGAACGCACGGAAAACAAAAACTAATACACAAGCAGAAAAACAGATAAGTAAGCCTATGTATAAACAAACTCTGATTACACATTCAGAAGACTGTGAGGAGGATGAGGATGATTGTCGAGAATAAAGCTGTGTTCTTTGTAAGGCCCCTTGGTGTTCCTCTGCCTTATTTACTGCAGAATAATAAGCCCACTCAGGTAAACAAAGCAGCTCCCTTGATATGTTGGAGTGAAACTGTCTGCTTTTTTCTCTGCCTTTTGTCATCCTTCACTTGATCCTAGATGCTTTAGTCATACTGTACACAGGGAGAGCAGCGACTTCCGTGGGAGGAGAGTGTCTCACAAGTTGGAGCGACGTGCAGAAGAGGACTGAGGGAACAGTGACCTATTTTTTTCTCTTTTTTTGTATCCGTTCCCCTGTTTAAGCCAAGATATAGGCTCATATGAGACTATTTTTGACTGGTTATTCAGGAAGAGCAATCAAGCAGTTTTAATGAAAAGAAAAACAACATTCTAGGACTCACCTATACTTTTCTTGCTTTGCAGAGGAAAGAAGACAGAAAATCATCTGAGAACAAAATACACATCCAGCCTGATTCACTAAGGCAGTACTGGAACCACTCTTATGTTTTAATATAAATATATTATGTTTCAGGATATTATCCACAAATGATATATGAATTCAATAATAATATATCAGGGTAGACTCTTCCATTATTGTCCAGTGGTTGGGAGCAGTTGTCATGCTGACTGACTTCCCAACAGATTCTCATTATGGCATTTAGCCTCAAATCACACAAGGCACAAGAATTAAGGTAAAAGGAGATTTTTTTTTTCCCCTTTATGTATAACCATCCATATATACATTACAATGGCAAGAAAAGTCACAAACAAACACGTTAAAGTCAAACATGCATCCAGTTGTATGTTTATCAGTTGCAGCAGGTTATGTGCTGTCCTAATTTATTATGTTTTGAATAATTTAAGAATCCAAAAATAATGCACATTTTTGCTCATATCTTATTTTCCCTCAATAAATTTAAAAAAAGGCAGTTTAGATCCTTCGATGGATCTAATTCAACATAAGCAGCTGTTTGGTTGCATTCAGTGCAAAAACACAAAATCTTCCCAAGTATGACTGCAAATATCTTGAAGACACTTGAAATTAAACAAAACTAACTTACAAGTTTTCAGCAGATATAGGAGCTTGTTTTAAGTCAATAATTCCATAATATTGATGAAAATGTGCTAGTTGTAAGTGAAATAATCTGCCAGTGGAACAAGACATTTTGGCTTATAATATGGGAAAGTATGAGAAGGTAGACCATACACCAATGGAAGGTACTAATGTCTTTCACCACATCACTTAACTCATATTTATGCAATAACTCTTCATAAAACCTTGCACTGATTCTACTGAAATGTGTGAGTAGAATTAAAATCAACTCATCCTGGTTTGACAGCTTTTTAAATGATAAACTCTCATGATTTATGTCAAAAACAAGAAATTAACAAACACTAAAGGTGATTTTGGAGTTTCACATATTTCTGTGTTAGGACCATCAGATGTGGACCGGCGACCTTTTTAGGGCATGCCCCGCCTCTCACCCCCCGACCCTCCAAGAAGTATAGACAATGGATAGATAAACAGACCATCAGCTGTGACCATTTTCACTTGATTTCCTCAAAACATAATTTTAAGAGACACAGGAACTGTATGGTTAAGAATAAAATAATGAATTCTTGCTTTCCAACTCTTTAGTCCAACAAGTAAAACTATGATATGAATGAAAAAACAAAAACCAAAAGAAATACCTGGATGAGCCACAAGCTTGTGATCTTGAATTCAGATGAAGCTGTTCAGTTTGATCTTAAATAGCCTTAATTTCAGTATGTGTTGAACATACTCTAGAAAGTATTATCTAGAAAGTATTTTCAATTATAGTTCACATAGGACTGGTGTTTACTACTTTAAATGTTTGATTGATATCAAAAATCATAAAACGTAAAAACCAAAGTGAAGTTGAAAAAGTAATTTATGATTTTTTTCACATTAAACTTTAGTAACTTAGTAAGTTAGTAGGCTTAGCTACAAATGACAATAAGATTTGTTGACTTTTTCCAGTTTGAACATTTTTTATTCACAGACCTTGTTTACAAAGAGTGTTTGGTGTCAGACAAAGAGGTATATCTATCATAGCCTAGAGATGCATGTTCCTGAAATGTCCAGAAGTGGAAGCTGATTGTTGATTGGAGGTACCACCTTGTCACAATTATCTATATTCACAAATTTCTTCTGGCATATCAAATTCAATTCAATTCAAAAATACTTTATTTATCCCAAAGGGAAATTAAATGTTGATGTAACTCATTTAGTCAAAGAGTTATTATAGATGGTGATGGCTGTGGGCAGGAAAGATCTCCTGCAGCAGTCCGTTTTACAACCAGTCTGAAGAAGCCTCTGACTGAAGAGACTCTGTTTTCCAAAGACAGTCTCATGAAAAGGATGTCCAGGATTGCCCATAATTTTCTTGATTTTATGCAAAATCCTTCTTTGCATCATCAACTCCAGAGGTTCCACGGTCGTCCCCAGAACAGAACCAGCCTTCTTTATCAGGTTGTTGAGCCTTTTTAGGTCCCTGGCTCTGATGCTGCTGCCCCAACAGATGATGGCAGAGGAGATGATGCTCTCAACAACAGACTTATAGAAGACATGCAACATCTTGCTGCAAACCTTGAAGGATCTTAGCTTCCTCAACAAGTCCAGTCTGCTCTTTTCCTTCTTGTAGACGCTTCACTGTTGAGTCTCCAGTCCAGTCTGTTGTCTAGAAGAACACTGAGGTATTTATATTCCTCAACCACCTCCACTTCTTCTCCCATGATGGAAATGGGGTTTGATCTGACCCTGTTTCTCCTGAAATCTACAATCATCTCCTTTGTTTTGTTCACATTCAAGATGAGATGATTGTTTCCACTCCATGTCATAAAGCGGTCCACCAGCTCTCTGTACTCAGCTTCTTGACCATTTCTGATCCACCCGACAACTGCAGAGTCATCTGAGTATTTCTGGAGATGACAGGAGTCTGACTTGTGCTGGAAGTCTGAAGTGTACAGAGTGAAAAGAAATGGTGAGAGTACAGTCCCCTGTGGTGCTCCTGTGCTGCTGACCACCTGGTTAGACATACAGTCCTTGAGTCTCACAAACTGTGGTCTGTTTGTCAGGTAATCATTGATCCAGGCGATTGTTGAGGCCTCCACCTGAGTCTTCTGGAGTTTCAGACGAAGCAGATCAGGCTGAATTGTGTTAAATGCACTGGAGAAATCAAAGAACATGATCCTCACAGTGCTGCCTGCTTTGTCCAGGTGACAGTGGGTTTGTTGAAGCAGATGTATAATGGCATCTTTAACTCCATCTCCACGGTGATAAACAAACTGCAAGGGGTCCTGATATGTGCTGGTTTGCTTACTCAGTTGGGCCAACAGGAGTTTCTCCAGGACCTTCATGATGTGGGAGGTTAGGGCAACGGGTTTGTAGTCGTTGATGACTGATGGGTGAGTTTTCTTTGGTACTGGAACCAGACAGGATGTCTTCCACAACAGTGGTACCTTCTCTTGGGTCAGGCTAAGGTTGAAGAGGTGTTGCAGAATCCCATAGAGCTGCTCTGCACAGGCCTTCAGGACTCTGGGGCTGACACCATCTGGACCTGCAGCCTTGTTCTGGTTCAGTCTCTCCAGCTGCCTCTTCACCTGACTTCTAGAAACAGAAAAGTGGGAGGGGGAGGCAAAGGGAGCAGCAGCATCTCCTGAATTGGTTGAAGACAAACTAGTGGAAGCAGAAGAGTCCATGACTGAGATAGAGGATAAAACATCTGAGGTGTGACAAGAAAGCTGTGGGTCAAAGGAGGGTGGGATGTCTGTTTGGCTGGGGGCAGGAGGGGAGGATGTGAGCTTGTTCCTGAACTGAACCTGTTGAAGAATGTGTTCAGCTCATTCTATCTGTATAGACTTCCATCTATCTGATCCTCCTTCTGCTTGAAGCCTGTGATCTTCTTCCTCCCTGACCACACATCTCTGATGTTGTTCCTCTGCAGTTTACTCTCCAGCTTCTTCCTAAACACCTCCTTGCTGTCTGTAATCTTGACTTTGAGCTGCTTCTGTATACTCCTCAATAACTCCCTGTCTCGCTCCCAAAAGGCTCTTTTTTTTCTTGTTTAACAGTTCCTTTAGTTCACTGGTGATCCAGGGTTTGTTATTAGGGAAGCATCTCACTGTTCTGGTGGGGATGGTGTTGTCCACACTGAAGTTTATATAGTCGATCACACACTCAGCCATGGCATTAATGTCCTCTCCATGTGGCCTGCAAAGAGAAATCCAATTGGTAGCATCAAAACAAAGCTGTAGGGCTTCTTCGGCTTCCTGTGACCACTTTCTCACTGTCCTTTTTGTTACAGGTAGTCTCTGGACAAGGGGTTTATATTTTGAGCAGAGAAAAACAAGGTTGTGATCTGATTTACCCTGATCTGTTACTGACAAGCACTGCCAATCCACCTCCTTTCCTTTTCCTGCTACTCTTTAAATCTCGATCTGCTCATATAGTCAGGAAGCCCAGCAGAGAGACGTTGGAGTCGGGGATATTAGCCTGCAGCCACGTCTCAGTAAAACACATAATACTGCATTCCCAATACTCTTGCTGAGTCCTTGTCAGGGCTTGAAGTTCATCCAACTTGTTAGCCAACGATCTCACGTTGCCCATTATGATGGATGGTTTGAACTTTCTCTGTCTCTCTCTCCTCTTTTGTCCAGCTCTGAATCTACGATGTCTCTTTTTCAATTCCTGTGGGATTTCTGGCTTCAGTTGTCGTATTGTTTCTGCTTTTGCGATGTTAATCAGCTGCTCCCTGTTGTAAACCACCCTGTTGCTATGGTCACGCATCATAACAAAAGAGCAAAATATAGAAAAGTATTGGGAAAAAATCAATCCAGCTCAGCATCCAAGACAAGAAGGAACAGTTGTCCAAAAAAAGCAATTTTTCCAAGAAAAGCAGGAATTAAATTTTGAAAAAAAGAAAAAATCTCAATGAAAGTTAGAGTTCCTCCGATGTGCTGCCAACCTGAGTGGCACAATTCTAGATTTAGCTTATCAGAAAACCAAGCAAGTAGTCTAAGCTAAGCCTGACTTTCCTTTAGCAAGAACATGTGTTCAAGTTGCAGAGAAAATTTGACTAGGAGGCTACTTGGTGGAAACTCTTCAAACTGATGTGGGATGAAGGGGGTTTGTATCAAAATCATCTAAATACAGGAAAAGTTTCTTGAACGATCAGAGGGCTCCAACTGAATAGGGATAAGTGTGACAATACCTAACAAACAAAACTCCTATGTTTGAAAGCAACCTGAAAAGGTCACCAAAGCTTCTGTATCTGCCACTGTAAAGTAATACACCTTCCAGAGTAAAGATGTTAACATTACCTGTTTAAATATTAGCAATGTTTGTATATGCAGTCCCTTTGAGATGTCCAGTTGGTTTGTGCTCCCCTGTTTCCCAGTTGTGGAGGAGAATTACTGCAGAAAAATATCCATCAGCAGACAGTTTCATCAGCTACTAAATAGTGAAGCAAAGAAATGACCAGTTAGAGTAGAAACTACTCAGAACCAGCACCAACCTGCTCAGCTGACGGTAGCTGGTCACCACAGAATAATTACCAGCTGAACAGGGCTGCCTCTGAGTACATTTGCATGGATCAGATTCTTGTTCACATGTTATGATCTGACCAGATTCTTGTTACACAGTAAAATCCCATGTGTGGTTATACTGAAAAACCTGTTTTAGAGTAGAATCATACTTCTGTTCCTCTGTGGGGAAACATATGTTTATCAGCAGCAAAGTGACAGGCAAATGGCAGCAACTCTTTTAAATGATCTCTGTACTAAATGGACGCTGATTTGTTACTGACTGGTTTTGCCCTAAGTAATGCAACTGGAATTTTCAAGTATCTCTCTTAATATCTGTATCAGTTTTAGAGTTTTAGTATCGTGACAATCCTGTAGACCTTACAGTATAAAATGTGTGATTAGAGAAAATGATGAAGGGGGAGTAAATACCTGGTCAGCTGGCTGTCTGGTCTGGACAGGAAGGAACGACATATGTTCTATGTTTGCAAGTAAGTTTAAAGTTTTATTAGAGTTTTAAACTCATGATAATTTTGACTTACTGCATGTAGAAGAGAAAAAAGTTCAATTAGGTAAGTTGGCTAATGTTATGAAAGGCTATAATCAAACATTAGCTTAAAGCTACGTAGCACAAGATTACTAGGATGAATGGTAACCACATTGTACTAAGTTTATTTGTTATGATCCCTAAGTGTTTTGGACTTTTGTTTCAGTTATTTTATGTTTTGATTTCTTTTTTTGCTTTATTATATCTTGCTACTGTAGTTTATTGCTTGTATTAGTTCAGTTTTCCTTTTTGTTTGTGATCTTTGGATTTGTTCTGCGAGATCACTCATATTAAAACTCATACATTAGATAACTCATAAATTTATTTTTGTTACTGTTTAGGTTTTCTTTCCCCTTCCATTCTTTGTTTTTGTTCTCATTCTCACCCTATCATTTGCTCCCCTTCCCAGCTGTCAGTTTTCTCCTCATTTGCCCTACCTGCTCCCTTCAAGTAGTTCTTCTGCCATTTCCACTCCCTCCTCTGTAAATTAACCTCCCCAGTCTCATCATTCTCCACTGGCTCTCTTCATTGTACTCCTTTTGCACCTTGTCACCTCCATGCTGCCTTGGCTTCCTGCGGTTAGTTTTTCGATGTAAGTTATCATCCTTTTTCGTTAAACAATGAACTCTGTCACGATGCCCCTCAGTTGTCTGCATTTTGATCCAGCTCTAAACTCAACACATCAAACTGTATTAGCTTATGAAGAACTGTAAGTCAACTAAGTTCAGACGAATGTTGTCTTGTCTTTATATCTTTTAGACAGGGCCAGACGATGACATGAAACTCATAAGAAGGTATGTTCTTTATGGAGTAGGTTAGAGAAGCAGAATATTTTCCTTTAATCAGAATCAATTTTATTCTCCAAGTTTGAGGGTACAAATAAGGAACTTGACTTCTCCTCCTATCGCTCACATCATCATGAAAGTACAATCACAAACAGCACACTGATATATGTACCCCCTGATACAACCATGCCCACCCTCTGCCTCTTGGAGCTCCTATAAAAGTCTAATTGTGCCACTGATTCCACTCACTTATGGTTATGGTTCTTTGTGTAGGTCAGTGGTGTCTACAGTTGGTCTTCAGGAGCCAGGATCCAGCATGTTTTAGTTCTCTCCCTGGTTCAACACACCTGGATCAAATGATGGCTCGTTGGCAGGTCCATGCAAAACATTGACATGCTGAGGAGGTAGTTACTACCACCAGGGGGAGAACTAAAACATGCAGGATCCCATCCCTAGAGGACCGGCTTTGGACACCACTGGACTGTAGGTTATACTCAACAACATATTTAACCGTACCGTTATGTTTTGGATTGCTGCAGTGGCGTTCTTGCAGAGCCTTCACCTGGGGTTCTATTGGTTGTGGTGGACCTCATATCGATTGCTCTCATGCTCAGATACAGCTGCTGTGGAGCCATAATTAGCTTCTTTCTACTGTCTTTTCCCCACTTAAACCATTGTTAAAACTGATCAGTCACTTCTTTAGTCTGTTGGTGACGCATGCTAAACAGTGGCCTCCCTTCCCATGCTGATTCATTTTCTCATTCTTTTGGTTTTAGCAGCCTGACACATTACCGTAAAGCTCTATGGGTGAGTATTACCTTCCTGATTCACTCTGTCGTTTCACCTTCTTTCTACTCTTTTTTTCAGTGTGAAGTCTCATAATGCAACATATTATATTATTGTCTCTGCCTTTGTGAAGAACCTGTGCTGATATCAATGGCTTCTGTTTGTTTGTTTGTTTGTTTAGACATTATATGAATGCTACATCTGATATTTGGTTGCCTGGACTTTGTTCTTCCTGATCATCTTTCATCAGGACCTGTTTACTCTTAAATTTTTGCTGACATTCCTTGGAGGCTCTTCATAGTTAATGTTGCCTGTTGGAGCCTGAGGTAATGTTTAAATCTGTGTTCTTTAAAAGTTCCATCTTTGCAGCTGTGATTGTTTGGCTTAAAAAAAAAAAAAAAAACCCAACATATATCTAATCCAGACAACATTCAAACCCTTAAAAGGTGGTTGGGTGAGTTGATATTTCCCTAGTTGTTGGCTTAATGTAACTGATGTAGAGAAATTAATAAGTTGATTGTACCTGATGATACATTTTTTGTTGAACTGCCTGTTTTAGCTTAGGTCAGTGGTTTTCTGATAACAATTCAACATAATATTTAGCATCAGTCATTATATTTGGCAAAAGCAGGTTAAAGGTACTTCAGCACAGTTTTACCAACAAAAGAGTCAATAAGGAGGCAGCAGTTTTTCTTGCTCTTACCCTCCTCTGTGTCATTCAAAAGGGATTTATGTTGATTAAAACGGATTAGTTTATCTAACTTTAAAAGCAAGAAATTGTTCTACTTGTGTTGAGCATAGCAATTAAATGCAATATTCCAGTCCAAAGGAGGAGCTTTTTTTCCCATGGCCAAAAAGTTGTGTGACCTAATGTGGCATGAAATTGACCTGTGGTTAAAAACGACATGTAGAGTCCCTAAAATGTTTGCAATAAAGGACATTCTTTAGTCTTTTAAAAAATTTTTGTGGGGTTTTTTTTATGTTAAAAAAACTAAATCTGCAGGCCAAGCTGTCAGATAGATGCCAAGGGGAATTCAAAGAAGGCCAAAAACATTCTCTTTAATGATGGGAATAATTGTAATTAAAAAGTGATGGAATATCTGTAAATTGTTTTTCTTTTAAGATGAGTCTATCAGTGTAAGCAAGTCTTATTTAATTGTTGGGATGTTTGCTTACACTAACTAGAAAATCTGGCTCCTGTACATAGAGGAAGGTCAGCATCTTCAGTCTCAATCTGAAAGTCCTCTCATCCCCTTGATTGTTTAATTCAAGGTATCAGCTTTTATTTTTAAAACTGATGCTGCGTTTATATATAAAAATATATAAAACAGACCATCAAAGAAGAGACCGTTTATAGCATCAATATCCCAGTGGTAAAGAGATCTTTGTAATGACACACTGACATTTGAGTCTTGACTGGGGATGGAAGTGTAACCTGGAGGTGGTGTTAGGTGCTCTGTGAGGGTGGCGGGGGGTATTGTCTTCTTTGTTTTTTCGTTGTAGAATAAATGTCACAACAGTGAGAGAGCAGAGAGAAGCAACAGGAGCAAAAGCCCTGTGGCATCCTCAGATGGTTATAAACCTGCTGTGACACAGCCCCTCAGCAGCTTCTCTCTTGCATTCTGAGCGCAGAGAGGGGCTATCAGCCATTTTATGGACTAATAAATGTCCCCTGTTATGACATCCCTTTGGCTAAACTTTGACTGTTCTGTGTGCTTTTATCATCTTTCTGTGTGTTACCTGAGCAAATATGCTCGTGTGTTCAGAGGTCCTCAGTTTGTACATGCGTCTGTCAGTAATATGTGGCTTTGCTTTAGGTTCGGAGCCATGATATACACAACAATAGAGGTCTGTGTGCTTGCTGCCTAATCCCACCCATGCTGAATGAGAGGCTGATTAGCGATGCACAGGACCAATTACAAAGTGGCCCCACCATTGTTGATTTTGCTGACAGAGCAAGCTTGCTGGCTGCCCAGACAGCTGCAGAGATGGAGGGAGCCAGGAGAGATGAAAGATGGCAAGACTGAAGTGAAACAGGAGTCACAGTTGGGACATAAATTAAAAAAAAAAAAAAAAAAGAGAAGCTGTGTGAAAAATATGCTTAAATGATGACATGAAGGAAGGACTGAGCTATGGCAGAGGGGATAGGAAAAGGGACAGCATAAACACAAACATGTAGGAACATCCTTATCCATGTTTTTAAAAGTTCTTAGTCAAACATTAATCAGTTTCAGGACTGATCAAATTATCACCATTTGCTGCTGCTCCCAACAAACTCAATGAAGCCGCTTCTCTACCAGGGGTGGCTTTAACCAGTTTCCCCCAAGTCCTGCCCAGCTAGATTCATCTCCATTAGCAGATCCTGAGCAGTTCCTCCCCATTTTTCGTAACCACTTCAGGGGTAGCACAAGCCGTGCCAAGCCCTGTATTGCGCTCAAGCGATTTGATTGACAGCAGACTGCATTCACTGATTGGCCCATGATTTACGTCACTGCATGAGCGAAAGCCGGACCTTGCAAACTCCAAAAAACAACATCTCAACAACTGAAGTGGACCAGTGGACATGGAGTATGCAATCATCATTTCAGACGTTAATCTTAACCACCTGACACTTTTTGCTGTTTGCCATTAAGACAAAATTGACGCTCCTAACTTGGCTAAAACCCAACCAGACATTAACTGGCCAGAGTGAGAGTTGTCAATGGAGAAGAGGCTTAAGGGTTCACATCTCGGCTGGTATTTGCACAGTTTTACTCATTTTAAATAACATTTCCGCTGGTATTTGCACATCTCTTTTGTTTACACATTTTTTTATTTTTCATATATTAACAATCTGTTGTCTTTTAATGTACTAATGCACATGCACATTATGTAAATTTCTTTTAAAAAATATCCTACTCAGTTGCACATTCCTTGGATTGGAGTGCTTTTGATAACTGCACAGTATTTTAATGTTATAATCTTGTCCTTTCCATATAGCATATTATTCTAAATTCTGTTTGTTTTGTTTGCTGTTTATTTTTATATATTTGTTATACTTTTTTATCTTTGTGTGACTCTACATGCCTCGATGCTGCTGTTACACCTGAATTTCCCCACTGTGGGATAATAAAGGATATTTCTATTCTATTCTATTCTATTCTACATACTGAGTTGTGATGGAATGGTGGCTGGTGACTGAGAGGACCCGCATACAGAACATTAGAGAGGATGGCTGGAAGCAACTCCAGGAATAAAAGGTCCAGTTAGACCATAAAGTCCATGTTTAAATCTAAAGAACACCATGCCAAAATACAAAATGCACAGTTTGGCCATCAAAAAGTCCCTGCAGCATAAGTTACCACGAAAATCAATATGGAGCTGCCACATACTTAAATAAAAGCAATATTTAAGATGAAATGTGAGGCCTTGATACACTGAAATACGTTCATCAGTAGAAAAGACCCATACAGTTCATCAGAAATATTTCAAAGAAATTCAAAGCTGAAATCCCTGGAGTCCCAACACTGACTTCACTTTTTCAGACCTCTGCAACTATTTCATTTTCAAAGTCTGGTATTTTTAGGCTCTGCAGCTCTTTGCCGTAGGGGGAATACGTGTATGTCCAATTGTGTGTGAGCTGCTGTAAACACTGTTTAAAATTAAATGGCAGGAATAAGGACACCACAGACGGAGGGACCTGAGCGCAGGCAAAAAGCCTTTCAGGATGAAGGGAATTAGCTGTGAGATGGATTTTGGCTTGTGGATGACAGCTTTTTAATTCTCACTTGACTGGACTTTTATTCGTTTAAGCAATAGGCTTTTATTTTTTATTTTCTACACATTTTATCTGCCTGTTGCTTATCTGCCAGTATGAATTCACACAAAAAAAGATGGAAAAAGAAACCATTTTATAAACCTGTGGTTATACGAATTTGACCAAAAATCTAATATGATTCTAAAATATTTCTCTTCTGTTACCTGTTCAGATGCCATATGCTGTAATTGAACCTGGAGGGGCTCCAAAGCAGAAGGGTTTTTTTTAGTAGAAATATACATACACCTCATTTTCTTAGCATTTAGAGTTCAGCCCATGGTTCAAAACCACACTCACCTTTTCTCTAAACTAGAATTAAATCTTTCTGCTAAGCATCACATGTGTTTCCAGCAACTTGGGGAAAGCTGCCCAGCATTATGACACACAGACACATAATTATTAATATATAAAACTGAAAATAGTGGAGCCTAAAATTTGTCTTTGCAGGATTGCAGTTTATCTTTTTCTCTGGAAAATTAGTTGTTATCAGTTAAAATGTTGTGCTGATGGTTCTTTAGGTAAGATTCAAATCATAATAATATCTCAGACAATCAGATGATATAATAGGAGCTTTGAGGTTAAAATAATGTGATTAATTGTATCAAATGCATTCTTCCAATCTAAAAAAACAAGTACCAATTATTTCTGTTCAATAGTTACGAAAAGAAACTATTTATGCCTTAAACTGTAATGACGCGGGTAATAATTTGTTGCTCTTTGCTCAACTTCATCAACTTAAAATTGAATTCAGTTCAAAAATACTGTATTTATCTCAAAGGGAACTCAAATGTTGCTAAAACTCATATCATCCAAGTGACTTCAAAGAATCACTGGATGTTGATGCTGTGGGCAGGAAGGATTTTCTGTAGCAGTCACTCTTGCAATAACTCTGATGAGGCCTCTGACTGAAGACTGTTGCTTTATGACAGTCTCATGACTGCACTGACATGCTAACAGCTCTGTTTCAGGACAGCAGAGACGGTATTTCACAATGTCCTGCAAGAAATTGGCAAGCACTGCTAATTCTAACCATACTGGCTGTATGGTTTAAAAGCTGGGGAGAGACAGTTTGGAGTCTGGGATATGATCCTGGATAGAAGAGATGGTTTGAACTTTCTCTTTCTGTCTCTGCTCTTTGGTCCTGCTCTGCATCCATGAAGCCTCCTTTTCCACTCTTCTGGAATTTGGGATTATAGTTCAGGTATTATTTGAGCTGCTAATCAGCTGCTCCCAGTTGTAAAAACAATACCTTATTGCCATAGTTACACATTCAATTCAGTTCAGCTCAGTTAATTTATGAAGTGCCAATTCACAACAAATGTCATCTCGAGGCACTTTATGAGAAAAAAAATAATAATTTCAATCCATTTTCAACTGATCCTAGTTATCAAACAGTACAGTAGCTCAATTAATTTTTCAAAGTAGTTCAAAAAGTTTGTAAGGAAACCCAGCAGAGCATCGAGTCATTGTCTTTACAGCAATCCTTCATACCGAGCATGCATGTAGCAACAGTGGAGAGGAAAAACTCCCCTTTAACAGGAAGAAACCTCCAGCAGAACCAGAACCAGGCTCAGTGCAAGCGGCCATCGGCCACGACCGACTGGAGGTTTGAGGAGACAGAGCAGAGACACAAGTAAAACAGATGAACTGATGTAGGATTATTTTTGATGTTCATGAAAGTAAAACATTAATAGCAGGAGAAGGAGAACGATTAGTTGATGGCAGCATTATCTCAGATGAAGCCCTCCTCCAGGAAGGCATCACAGCCAAACAGAACCAGACCAAGTGTAGCTTCTATGGAGAGAAAATAACTGAGAGAAAAAAAGTTAACAGTTGAAATAACAGCAAATAATGCAAATTGAAGAGTAGTAGAAGAAGAAAGTGAGAAAAAGTGGTCACTTTGTCCTCCAGTGGCCTAAGCCTATGGCAGCATAGCTACAGAAACAGCTCAGGATAACCTCAGCCAGTCTAACTAGAAGCTTTATGAGAGAGGAAAGTTTTAAGCCTAATCTAGAAAGTAGACAGGGTGTCTGCCTCACAGACTAAAACTGGGAGCTGGTTCCACAGGAGAGGAGCCTGATAACTAAAGGATCTGCCTCCCATTCTACTTCTAGAACCTCCAGGAACCAGCAGTAAACCTGCAGTCTGAGAGCAAAGTGCTCTGTTAGGAACATCTGGACCAATCAGATCTCTGATGGATGAATGTCATTTGTAACTTTCACAAGTGCTGCTTCAGTGCTGTGATGAGCTCTGAAACCTGACTGAAACTCTTCAAACAGGTCATTACTTTTTAGATGCTTACACACTTGATTGGCAACTATTTTCTGAAGGATTTCAGATAAGAAAGGACGATTAGATATAGCTCTGTAATTTATTAAGTCATTTTGATTGAGAGAAGGTTTCTTAAGTAAAGGTTTAATTACAGCTACCTTAAAAGCCTGGGGAACATGTCCATTTACTAAAAACAGATTAATCATATCTAAAATGGAGGCAGTAATCAAAGGGAAGACCTCTTTAAATAATTTGGTTGGGATGGGGTCCAACATGGAAGTCGAAGGTTTGGAAGAAGCTAATAATTTTGATAACTCGGAAAGCTCAACTGACTCAAAACAGTCCAAACACACATCGGGTTCTAGAGTTACACTCAGTACTGCCTCACTGACTGAGGATGAAGTAATCATGTTCAGGAGTATGCCAACAATTTTATTTCTAATAGAATCAATTTTATTTAAGAAGAAGTCCATAAAGTCATTACAGCTGAGAGCGGGGGAACTGATGGCTCAACAGAGCTATGACTCTGTGTAAGTTTGGCAATTGTACTAAAAAGAAACCTAGTATTATTCCTATTCTCCTCCATTAATGATGAAAAATGCAATGTTCTAGCTTGGTGAAAGGTATTTTTGTACAGCAATAGACTATATTTCCAAGTTAAGTAGGATTCCTCTAGATGTGTAGAGCACCATTTTCTCTCAAATTTCCTAGTGCTCTGCTTCAAAGTACGCAGCTCTGAATTAAACCAAGCAGCCAACCTCCTATGGATAACTACCTTCTTTTTTAAGGGGGGCTACATTGTCTAATGCCGCACGCAATGAGGAAGTAACTCTATAAACAAGAACATCAATATGAAAGGGGCTGGAGATTAAACTGCTGCCTTCTACTGTGTTTATCTGAGATTCTGAAGAAATTAAACATAGAACAGGTTCTTTGGACATTTTTACAGCAGTCTGATAAAGATCTTCTATAATTAAATTTTCTCACAGATTTGGAAAACTAAGTTAAAATAAACTCAAAAGTTATCAAAAAATGGTCAGACAGCACATGGTTATGGGGAATTACTGTTATTTCTTCACACTCAATGCCATATGTCAGCACAAGGTCTAAAGTATGACGACACGAGTGGGTGGGACTGTGGATTCTTTGAGAAAAGCCAATTGAGTCTAAGATAGCATGAAAGGCTACATTTAGGCTATCACCCTCAGTGTCAACATGAATGTTAAAATCCTCCGCTATCATGATCTTATCAGTATTTAGCACTAAATCAGATAAAAAATTTAGAAATGATCTAAAAATTGAGAGTAAGGGCCAGGTGGACGTTACAAAACAATTAACAAAAGTGGTTTTAGTGCTTTGCTACTAGGATGAGGAGAACTAAGGGTTAGATGTTCAAGTTCATGTACAGCATCCAAAACCAGAGTCTAAAAAGGCAATGCCTCAACAAAAAAAATGATGAACTAAGAGGGAAATCAGAACTAACGTCACAGAGCTACACCAACATGCTGGCGGCATGAGCGGCACAATTCTAGAATCTAACACATAATAAAAGTCCAGACTGAAAGCTTTTCATCCTGGAGGTAAACAAACCTATCCCCCATTTCTCCTACTGTCTCTTCATTTTAAACAGATGTGAGACCAGGCCTCCATAAATAATGAATGAATTTGTTTCCAAATAATTTGAATTTTTACAGTTGTGAAAGTTCTCATTTAAAGTTCTATGAATGTAAGCTCTATATGGATTTTCCCAGTCTTTTGTTGCAGTGGATGGTGATGTCAGATTCTCAGCCACCATAAACAAATCAGAATTTTATGTTTCTGATTTGTAAAATTTATGAACAAAAAGAGTACATGAATACATTTAGCCATGACTTTCCTGTCTGCAGCAGTCTTTCTATCCATAAGAATGTTTTTCTTGACTCTGCTTCTTGGGCTCAAACCCTCACCAGCTGCACAACAACAGTGCAAATATTCCCCTTCCCTGCTCTTCCCAGAATGTCTGCATGAGAATACCTCCACCACCCATCTGAAGGGCTACGCTTGTGCAAAGCCCTTCTCCTGTGGTGTAGTCAGACTTAAAGCCAGAGCTTAACTGCCATGTTCAGAAGTATTACACACTAAAACTGGATTTGGAGTGTCTGTGACAAATCAGCATCTATGTGACAAACTTTTTAGGGAGTAAGGGGGAAGATGCTCCGATTCTCTCTTCAAAAAAGGATGAAAATATAAGTCTATTAAGCAGCACATACTTCTACTGTAAGCCTCTTAGGTTGTAGAAAGACACACCTAGGATGCCAGGCTGCTCCCTGAGGAGCTAATCCCAAACCATAACCTAATCTTGTGTTTGGTGATCAAACGACTGAGAGGAGAACCTGTGAGGAGGAATTAAGAAGTACAAATCTGCAGAAACAAATCTTATTATGGCGAGAAACCTTCAGCCCGGCATCAACTATATTTACTGCTCAGGGTTTGTGTAAAAAAAACTCTTTAAAATTTCAGAGTGGTAAGATATAGCTGTTGGTAAGCAGGGGCTCGTACGTGGGTTTGCTGCTGCTGCTGCAGCTGCAGCTGCAGCGGCGGCTCCTGCTGTCACCATCTGAAGTTTTTGCATTTGTTTGTTTTTACAGGCACAACACATCCCACTGGGGCTGAATCCCAACAGCAAATTAGTATTTAATATGCACCCTGTGAGTAAGCCGTGTTGTTATACTTTTCTCACCCAGATCTGAACTTTCAAAGGGAAAAAATATATTATATAGCAGAACACGCATCAGCTGGATGGATCAAATGGTTGTGTTAACACAGCAAGGGAGGGAATGTAATGGTTGAGATAAAGAAAGAAGAAAGATAACAAATGCTTAAAAACAACTGTATGTAATAAGCTCAGACTGGGTTTTCTGTAAGAATAATCAGAGTCATTTTTTGCGGTACGTAGGGGTTTGCTTTCATTTCCAACGCTTTCCGCAGAGAACCTGCGCCTCTGACATCACATCCTCTGAGCTTGGTTAAATAGGGGTCGCTTCAGTGATGGCTTGGAGTTCTCCCTGGGAGGACAGCAGCTCATTGACGTGTTGGAGGAAGCACCAAGCTGCACTGCAAATATCAGGTGTCATCTTCAGTAGATCAAGCCCGAACTCTGGGAAGGTGGCTGGCTGTAACAAAGCCACAGTTTCTGGGATATGTAGCCCCGCTGGTCGTAACTCATTTTGGTGTTCTGTGACTCCAACGACCCCAATCAGCCTCCATGACCATACCAAGGTACAGATGAATCCCCTTCATCTCACAAAGATTTGCTTAAAAAAACAAGCTGGTTAAGAAATCTTAAGCTACTAGTTATTTTGTTAGCATCCTCAACATGTCTGAAGAGTTATTCAGGATTGATGCATCAAAAATATTGAATGTTAGGATCTGTATACCTCTAGTCTTGTGGGCATCAAAGACCTTGGCTGTCAAGATGAGGTTGTTCACATTCAAACTGAATATCAAACACATATTTCTAGGAGAAAAACAGTTGAACTCAGATGTTTGAATACACTTATATAAAAAGACACAAAGCCCTCTTTTCCAGTTTTCTTCACTGTCAGACTAAACTTTTCTTGTTTTAGGTCGTTTTGGATTACCTATATTATTTCTATTTGCCAAGTAGTAGAATGTCTTGGTTTTGTGAGATTATGAGTTGTGTGCAATTTCCAACTGCCTGAACGTGCCACGTTCATCTGTTCAAACAATTTATTGCAAGTATAAACCGCATGGGAATGTGGCGACATCATACGGCTCAAGATGGAGACGCATTCTGTGTCCCAGAGAGCAACGTGTCTTTGGCGAAAACTGTGCGCATATGTTACAGGTTCAACCTAGGGGGCAGACCTGCAGCAGAAGAAGGACCCGAAATAAACAAGAGAAATGATGAGACAAGAGGCAGTGGACTTTGATTTGATGCAGCTTGACTTCATGGTATCTTTAGTTACAAAATGATATTCAAAAATACATTTTCATTTACATTCCTCTCCAGTCTGTATTTTATACTAAAGTCAATGTCATGTTTAATGACCTTCTAATTTGTCCATAATTACCTTGTTACTTCATCATCTGGTCTATTACATTATGCATGGTCTTCAGCTTTAACACACATATCTTATTATCAGAAATGATTTCACTTGAATGTACATATGTCGCTTTCTCCACTGTAACAAGTTTATTTTGTATAATTTTCAAATTTACTATTGCTTGTTCTGGAAATCAGTCCTTACTTTTCCATGATAATACAGAACAGACACAATGATCTGATTTTTTCTGTGGTCTGATGAAACTAAAATTAAAGTGATTGTCCATAATGACCATTTTTATGTTTGGAGATAAAAGAGCGAAGCTTGTGTGTCTTAGAATACCATCCCATCAGTGACAGCATCATCTTGTGTGTAAGTTTTGCTAAAGGAGGGACAGGTGTAATCACAAAATGACTGACAACATTTCAAACATTTTGTTCAAACATTAAAGCAACATCTTCACAAGTAGGGCTAGGGAGCTTAAGATCAGACCTAAATAAGTCTAAACAAATCTTTTCAAATGGCTAAGACATGACAACAAAGTCAGGGTTTTAAAGCTACCATCAAGAAGCACTGACGCTCAGTCCCATTGAAAACCTGACTCAGATTTAAGATTCCAGCAAATTACTGTGAGTAGCTTGTGGAAGGATACCCAAAACATTACAGTATAAAAGACAATTCTACTAAATACTCAATGTGTACAAACGTCTGAATTTGTAACAACGTTGCAAAAAATCTCTGAAAAAACACTTGCTCACTCAGTACTCTGGCATTCAGCAAATACAAATTTACTTAAATACTGATTTATTCTCAGACAGTGATAAAAAACACTGTCTCTTTGTTCAGTTTGAATAAATACCTGTAGATTGGATTGCCAAAAAAAAAAAAAAAAAAAAAAACAAAAACAAAAAAACAAAACAAAACAAAAAAAAAAAACGCACTGTTGAATTGTAGTTAAGGACAAAGTTTTTTAGGTTTCTGTCCAAACTGCCATTTGGAGACTTTACACCCTGTCCAGACACCCCAGCAAGCTTTCAGAAACATCACACCTTACTTTCTCAGCCCTGAAGTCACAGTAACAGAGCTTATTTTACTAAAAGATACATATGCTTATGTGTCTTTAAGCCTGATGGGGAAGAAAGCACTTCTTGTTGAAACAGCAGGAAAAACATTTGTTAACCTCTGCTGTTAGCTTGGGCAATGCCTAACTTTGTGAAGCATACACAAAATAAATCTTGCCTGCTGGGTAAGTTTCACATATATTTTCCAAACCTGTTACAAACTGTATTTCATAGAGGATTTAATGGAGCTCTTTGGAATATTTGGTATGAATATTGGTTATTTTACAACCCAACCTTAAACCAGCTCACAAGCTTTGACCTCCTGGGAATTCTTCAGGTGCTACTGACTTAGTAGTTTTCAGAAAAAAAAACCCAAAAACATTTTACATAAAGAAAGAGAATGTGTGACCAACTTTTCACATGTTTATAACACTAAACTATTTCACAAATTAGGAAAACTCTAAAAATCTATATCACTATTAAATGCCCTGAAGCATTAAATAAATAAATTACATTTCATTTTGCAGATACATGGTTACAACTTGTGTTATTTTTAATCATCTCCTCTAAAAAAGCTAAGCATGTTTCTTGACAGTATTTTTTTTTATTTATTCACATTTATTTAATCCCTAGACCAATGTTTAAAGGGGTAAATATCATATTTCTAAGTGCAAATGAATGTATCATAGACTGCTATGAAGCTACACATTGCTTACCATTGCCTTTTGTAGTTGGTGAAGGAGAGCAGCAGAGCGTTGCAAAGTGATAAGGACAACAATGCTTTAGTTACATTAATAAACAGCGCTGGATAACACAAGTGTTAATAAACTGAAGCAGCAGTTGCGTGAGAGAAATTTATTGATAATAAACAGCAGGTTAATTTAGAGTGAGCATATGAATGCATGGCTGTCTCTGTGTCTCTGTGCGGCCTTGTCCATCGCAGGATAACACAAATGTAGCGATGCTCTTCACACTTGGTTGGGTTACATGTAAGAATTGACACGGAATGAGGGGCTGAAGTTGACCCACTGCTGCTATGCCTCTGATCAAGGCAGTACTCCATTATAACTAATCCAGCTACTGTCACTTGCTTGTTAATTAATGTGGTGTTCATCTACAGTATACAAGCAAATATTGGCACAGAACATGATTTGAGTGGTTGGCTTGTGACAGGCCAAGGCTGCTTCAGGAAGAATGTTACAGAAGCCTCCTGAGAAATTCCTCTTGGCCGGATGTTTCTGATCCTGGAGGACTAAAATCCCAGCTTTGACAATAGCCTTCGATTAATATTACGTATATCACTTCAAATCTCTCAGTTCTCCCTCATAGTTCACAAAGTTAGGACAGGCAGTCATATTCAAAAGAAAGACAGCAGAAAGAAATGTTTAGATATGAGCACAGACACTGAAATCTGATCCATACAGGAGTGAATCATTGTTGAACAGTTTTAGCTGCTTACATAAGCTTAAACTTGGCCTTGAAGAACAAGTACTTATATATATTAAACTTTTCGATATTTATTCTCAGTATTTTTTTTAATATTTCTTTACTGTTGTTTTTTTCTTCACTGGTTAGGACCAAATTAGGAATGTTGTTTGTATAAAGTGCAACAATCCATTCATTTAATAGAAAATAACACAGAAAAAAGCCTAAGGGGTGTATTGCTTTGCATAAGTTCTTTTAATAAAAGCCCTTCTGTAAAAAGATCTGAGTAGGAAGAGGGAGCCACAGCTCGAGGCACCCAACTATCTAGGTCTTCCAAGGTAGGAAATCTGCCCCAGACGTTTTGCTCAGGCAAGCAGGAGGTTTAATTTGTGTCGCTGTCTTCATGTACTCATATCAGAATAAATGTGTACACTGAAAAATATTTTCCCCTTATAGCAAAGTTAATACACTTGAAGGGGTAACATCAGTGGTGGGCATACTTCCACTAATAGTGGAGCTATTGCTAGTGCTTTTGCAAAATTTGAAAACGTTTAGTGCACTTAGTTCCCCCAAAATTAATTTTTCCAGATAAATTCTAAAGCACCTAAATTAACTTGGCTTTTTTGTAAACTTTCTGTTTAATATGGTTCAATATCTGTGTTGGTGTTTTGGTTATACACTGCTAAGAATTGTTCAAGTAGTTAGATGTTTATAGTCATGCTGTTATGTTGAAGTGGGTGAAGACTGATTACATGGCAGTTCTGTTTCCTCTCCTCACATTTTCTCTCTTTTCTCCCCAATAACTTTATTTCAAAGAAGAAACATACAGGAACAAAATAAAACAGAGAACAAGATATAAACATAAATACAACATATAAGGGTATTATAGAACATGTAAATTATGTCAAAATTAAATTTGTGCTCACGGGTCAGATATAATGTGATTGAAGTTACCGCTTTAGCATTAGCTTCTGCTAAATACCATGTTAATGTAGTGCTTTAACTAATGAAAACCCAAGACTTTCTTACTGTGAGGAAACAATGGAATGAAATACAGTTTACCTTAGTAGAATTACAATCAGGCAAAATTTGAAGCTGCTATCAAGCTGTTTCCCATCTTGGCATCATATATGCTGACATAAAAATGAAAAACATGAAATGAAACAAATAAAGTCTTGTATGTTTTTAAAGTATGTACATAGCTTTTGATACACTTCTGATCTGAAGAGTGCATCCTGGGATCACCCATCCATCCTCTGTACTGGCTTATCCTTGCAGGTTACATGCTGGACAGGTCACCAGTCCATCACAGGGCAACACAGAGACACACAGGACAAACAACTATGCACAAACCCGCTCATAACTAAGGACAAGTTAGAGACCAATTAACCTAACTCATGTTTTTGGACTGTGGGAGAAAACCCACACAAACACAGGGAAAACATGGAAACCCAGGCCAGGATTTGAGTCTCAGACATTTCTGTTGCAAGGCAACAATGCTAACAACTGCTCCACTGTGCAGCCCACATTCTGGGATCATTAATATTGAATTCACAGGGTTCTTCTGCATCATGACTGGGCTCATTACTTTTCTGTGATGTCCCTATTTTATTTATTCTTTTTTTACTTAAATGGACCCAGTGGCCAAGTGGGATTTAAATGTCAGTGCTCTGAGGGCCCCTAAGTGGTAAGATAATTATTAGCTAAATCAGTAAGACAGGAAGTGATCCTATCAGTTTCATTTTCAGTTTTAAGCATAAAGCATACCGAGCTCAGTGAACCATCTGCGTATAGAATAGTGAGATTAATTAATGCCATTATCAGAAGCGATTGCTGTGTCATTTAAGTTGTGTTTGCTTCCATTTGCAGCAGCGATGCACAGGTGTGGTACGTGTGGTGCTCATGTGGCAGAATTTTTTGAAATGTCCAAAAAATCTGTAACCGCTTAACTCATCTGATAATCAAATTGTGGAAGCTCCTTTGTTAAATGTCTTTGTGTTTTGCATGTCTTCCTATGTCATTCAAAGCAAAAAGCAGATACACAACAGATAACAAGGATAATAGAGTCCACAGTAAGCATTCGGCCTTAGTTGATGGGGACTAATACTTAAAGTCACCTGGTTTGGGGGCATCTCCTCAAGCTGATGACAATAAGAAAGTTTGACCACATACAGTTAGGCTGCATACTGTTGTTCACATATATCTCCTGTCATTACAGTCGTGGCATCAGTTAGTAGACACATGCTCGGGAACACTCTACAGCACTAGACATTAAATATGTAGAGGTCTTTTACCTTTTTCTGAGAAAAACCTTCTGTCTCATTAGTCTGTTGGATCTTTTGGTTGTTTTTCTATCATGACTGCTTTGAATTCAGTTTTATGATTTCTGCTACACAGTCATAAGGAAAACAATAAAACCACAGCTTTATGTATGCAGGCACTTTATAGTGAATTTTACTGAAGATTAAAAATAGTAAATTGGATTTTATGAGACTGGAATGCCAGAGACACCAAGACACTGATCTCCAAGCTGCCAACTAGTTTGCACCTCAGTGTATGAATGTGTGTTTGTAAGTGCAGATGGGTGTATGTGATTTATTGTTTAAAAGCACTTTCTATGCTTCATAAGTTCAATCCATTTACCATATACCTTGTAAAAAAATCTAATCCTCATTCCATGCACAGAAATAAACTACGTTGATCAAAACAAAAACTATCTTAATCTGGAGATATTTTGATATTACATCCTTACAAGTGATGAGGAAATGATGAGGTAGTTGCACATGACATGTAATAAGGTCTCTTTTTCCTGTTAGAATTCAGTTATTATTGTGGGCATAAGTTTTTATAGATTTTGTCTAGAGAAGAACATTTCAAATCTCCCAAAAATACTTGGTATCATTTTAACATTCAAATAAATAAAGATAATACCTCTTTTACTGAGTAACATTGTTGCTTGGCCACTGAGCATCTTATAATAAAATTAATTGATTTTTGGGGAGGGCTCTATTACCAGACACTGTTTTTGACCACAACTGATCAATAATAAATTCAGTATTATGTTCAATAATAATTCAGATGAATGAAGCTCATTCTAGAATTGTGCCTCAAAAGATGGCAGCTTGTTGGGGTAGCTTAGCTGCATTCTTTTTAAATTAATGTTTTTAAAACATCCTTGTTTTTCTGATTAAAACATGGTTTTCTGGTTTTGGATAACATGCAACTGGAAGGATTTTGACTGTTACTTTTTCTACTTTTGGACTGTTGTTATGATGTTTAACCATAGCACAGCAGATCAACATCTCAAAAGCTCAAATAATACCTGAACTATGACCCCAAATCCCAGATGAAATGAGAAGGAGGAAGTTCAAACCAACTCTTTAACTGATCATAATGTGGATGGTGGCAAACAAAGTAGTTGAACTTCAAGTGCTGATAAGGACCAAGCCAGAATTTTGGGAATGCAGTTTTATGTGTGTGGTAGAAAAAAATTTATTACAGGCTAATATCTCATGACTTTATTAAACTGATGATCATGTCATGTCATTTCTTTATTTTAATGCCTTTTACAGAACTAACTTGTTTGACCTGAGACCTTGAGGGCTATGGTCCTGGACAGTGCTTTAAGTGGAAAGAAATAAGTGCCGGTACTCGCCTTAATGTCATAAAAATTTGGCACAGAAACATGCGTAATATTTTTATATATATCTGACATGACATGATCACAGTTCAGGTGGGAGAATCTGTCCACAGGACAACTATTGTGTGGTCTTTATGGAAGAGTGGCAAGAAGAAAGCCATTGTTTAAAGAAAACCATAAGAAGTCCCATTTGCAGTTTGCCAGAAGCTGTGTTGGGGACACAACAAACAATCCTGGGACCCCTCGTATTTAATATCTACATGCTCCCACTAGCTCAGATTATAACAAGTAATAAGATCATTTACCACAACTACACAGATGATATACAGGTCTATATCACGATGTCACCAGGTGACTCCAAACCCATCCAAGCAGTGAACAGATGCTTAGAACAAATCAATGCGTGGATGTATCATAACTTTCTCCAGCTGAACAGAAACCAAAACTGAAGTTATTATCTTTGGACCCAAAGAGGAACGATCTTGAATCACCACACAGTTTCAGTTATTACAGCTAGAAACTAGTGATCGTGCCCAAAATTTGCGTGTAGTGATGGACTCAGACCTGAACCGTCAGAGACACATAAAGACAAAGTCAGCCTTCTATCACCTGAAGAACATTTCCAAGATAAAAGGACAAATGTCTCAACAAGATCTAGAGAAACTCATCCATGTGTTTATGTTTAGTTGCTTTGATTACTGCAACATCATTTTCAAAAGTCTGCCCAAAATGTTAATCAGACAGCTGCAGCTGATCCAGAACCCTGCTGCTCATGTTCTCACTAAGACCAGTAATATAGAGCACATCACCCCAGGTCTAACGTCCTTCCACTGGCTCCCTGGAGCTCAGAGAATAGACTTTAAAATACTTCTGGTAGTTTTTAAATCAAATACATTAAAGACCTGTTGTCATTGTATCAACCTTCCTGACCACTCAGGTCTTCTGGTTCTGGTCTGCTCTGCATCCCCAGAACCAGAACCAAACATGGAGAAGCAGCTTTCAGTTTTTATGCACCGCTAATCTGGAACAAACTTCCAGAAAACTGTGAAACAGCCAAAACACTGAGTTTCTTTAAATCAAGGGTAAAAACCCACCTGTTTGGAGCTGCCTTTGAACATTGATCAGTATTTTCGAACTATATTTTCTTCATGTTATTTGCTTGATGAGCTTTATGATTTTGATGCATTGATATTTTTTCAATGATTTTGATGATTTTCATTTATATTTGCTTGATGATATCGATGATTTTGCTGTATACTTGCTCAATGATTTTGATGATTTTATGATGTGAAGCACTTTAAAACTGCCTTGCTGCTGAAATGTGCTGTACAAATAAACTTGACTTGACTTGGGTTATACAACAGGACAGCTATTGAATGAATGGTTGCCCTTGAATGAGTCCACATCTCTATGACTTACAAAAGGATTTGCCACAATCAATGTTCAGACCTAAACTTAACTGAGATGCTGTGGTGTGACTGGAAACAGACTCTTCATGCTCAGAAACTCTCAATGAGGCTGAATTAAAGCACCTTTGTAAAGATGAGTGGACCAAACTTTGTCTACATCAATGAAAAAAACTCATTGCCAGTTATCACAAATGCTTGATGGTAGTTGTTGACCTCAAGGGTTGTACAGCCAGTTCTTAGGTTTAGGGATAGGGTGTCCAGATAAGGCCAAGTTGGTTTAGACAACTTTTATTGATTTAATGAACTAAAAAAAAAAAATCTTACTTGATTGATCTTTTCTCTGATATTGAGATTTGATTATCTTAAATACTTAAGGGTGCCAAAAAGCAAAAACGAAAAGCAAAAGCAATAGAAATCTGTACATGGGCAAATATTTTTCTCAGCACTGTGAGAAGGTTGGGGTTAGAATTCTGTTGAATATAAAGGAATCTTACCGAAATGCTCAAGTAAATGCTGCTAAGTTTGGTTTTGCAATTCCTGCAACAAGCTCCGAAAGCACACGTTGTGTTTGGTCTTGATGGATTGATTTGTAAGACGTGATGAAAAAAATGATCCTGTAAGGAGGTGTTGTGGTTGTCTGATTATAGTAGAAGTATGATCTGAGAGGGACCATATTGTCAGAGAAGACACTCTAATGTCAGTTACAGGGAAATACATGGCTACAATTTAAATTATGACACTGACCATCATAAATTACCCATGTTCCATACTTTGTAGTCATCAAAACTCTGTATGTTATACAGGTTCCAACAATGGCTGTTTCAAAGCCTCATCTGAAACACTTTTCTATTTCATGCTTAATAAATTTACTATGAGAGTAAATATTTTGCCAACATTGTTATGCTTCTAGCATACTTTCATGCTGTTTCAGATTGCCACATTTTCATATAAAACACTTCTTTTCAGTGGCAGTTGCTTTATGAAGAAAGTGTCCATGCCTCCAAAGAAATGAGAAACTCCTCAAACAATCTTTTACTAAACAGAACATTTGTATGCTTCACAGAAAACAAAAAGTATTATCATCACAGATATCCCAGATTTTTTTTTAGAAAGTAATATAGATTTTCAAAATACTGTCTGGATCTTGCTGTGATATATAAAAATAAAAAAAATAAATAAATAACACTGCCAGACAAACCAGCTGTGAGCTTCTTAATCCACTATAACAGAAATAACATCCGGATATCAGCAGTACAGTTCTCCTTGACTCATGTAGTTTCACACGGCATTAATCTATTTGTGCTATAGCCCTGAACATATTCACAATTCTGTTGGTGATCTTGCTGTTATGAAGATAATATCAATAATGTTATACAATAGACTGTTCAGTCTCTTTTGCAAGCTGCTTCCATCATTGTTTGAGTTCCTTGAAATGCTTTGGGGTTTTTTTTCTTTTTGGGGGGTTTGTCTTCTGAAGGGGAAAAGGGGCTTAGTCGGCTTGCTTAATAAGCCTCTCTAGTATGTCATCAGAGCAAGTGTAATAAAAAAAAAATCCATAGCAAGCAGAAACAAAGAGATCAGTTCGAGCAGCTTCTGTGGTCCTGCCATTTTCTGCATAAACCATTTTGGAAATCATAGCCAGCAGCAAACGCCATTATTTTAGTTTAATGTGTTGAAAAATGTAAATCTTACAGGCACAAGTATTTGTCTGTGTTTATGAGACTTGAATGAGAGCTCTTTTGTACCCAATGTGCCCTAATGATTTCTACTCTCTGTTGGAAACATGCCATCCCAAAACAACAGTCCTGTAATCAAATTAGAGACACTTGACTGATAACGCTAATTAGGTCCAGGGACATTGTCTTCCATCTGTGCTTCACGTCTCATGGACCAGTGAGCTAACAGCTCGAGCACTGGCCCCGACATCTGGATGCTACATGTCCTGATCAATAGTCACCATCCGTGAGAATGCTAATGATGTCTTTAATTCAGCCAAGCATTGACCCAGACCTGAGTTGTGGCTTTACATCTTTTATTAACATGAGGCCCCAAACCTGAAATGATGGCATTTTGTTTGCTCTAAAAAGATCTGCACTTTCACTCAGTAACAAAGCATACAATGAGCCTGATTCTCACCACTGAGCTAGTTTGGATTTAGAGTTTTCTCTGAAGAAGGCAGGTAGCCCTGGAGTTGTGCCTTTCAGTGTTGTGATGGATTTGCTGTGAAAAGAGTTCATTAAGCAAGCTGTGCCAACCTTTGAACCTCACACAAAAAATACCTGAAAACAGAAAAGCGATGAAGCCTTTAGATTTGTGTAGAATGATCTTTTTTAACTGAGTTTCCTTTCTGCTCTCTCTTTGGAATCGGAGGTGATTGTGTGGTGAAAAAAAGCAACAATCTGCATGCATTTACTTGATGAGGGCCAAAGTTTTAGAGCGAAGCAGACAGATTAAACCAAGGCTGACCGTCTCTTTTCTTTTCTCTCCCAACACTCTCTATAGTCCCAGCTGACAACTACAATTGAGCCTCTGAGAAGCGTGGTCTAGTCATGCAGCATAAGAGGACTGAAGCTCAGATACTACTTGATTAGGCCACTGTGAATGGAGCAATGTGCTCAATCCCAACAGGATTTGCATGGCACTTGACTGAGGACATATGGGCTTTAACCCAGTGCCGACAAACAGCAGGCAATCTGCTGCTTGTCTTTTTGAATGCATGTGTTCATCTCAAGGACAACTAATACAGACAGCTTTAAACCTGCTCACTAAGTGCATTCCACAGCTGATGCTCAAAAGAGCTGTGCTCTTGGAATGGGTCATGGAGCTTACACTAACCTAATTACCATACGGTAGAGCTGAGTAGGGAGGCACTCCAATTAATGTAAGATTAGGAACATTACTTTTTCTCTCGAGTGGATGGGGAATTGCTATGTAATGCAGATAATATGGCCAAACATTAAAGAAGCAGCCAAGCATAAAAAGCATTTGTTATCCACTTCTGAACTTTAAAGAAGTGTTAAGATATGAAAGCCAACCACCGCCTTGCAGAGGACTATGCTGTTTGTCTTTATTCCTTGCTTGCTTGCTTTCTTACTTTATTTCGGTTATGCAACAATTTCTTAGTAATATCATTGTTTAGCAATGTTTGGACAAAGAGTTTAAACTTCAGAAGAAGGAGGGAAACTAAACTTTGAATTTTGATTTTAAATTCCATATTCCACAGAGCTCATTCAATCAAAAATGTTCATTAGATAACACCTTACTGCTTGAATGTGTTTTCAGTCATACAAAAATACATTTGTCTTTGTGCTGTCACACTTTTTCTAAATTTAGTAGAGATTCAAAAATTTTAATATAGCACATACTATAGATAGACATGAAGGCATTTAGAATCCAAATGAGCAAAATAAGGCATAACTAGGAATAATCTAGATCACTAACTAGGAGCAAAGTGCTAGCATCACCATGCTAGCATATTCCTCATCAGGTATTAGTTGTATACATACATCACCATACTTGTGTGGTAGTTTGATGTGAAGATATGACAATAGTCTCACAAGGGGTTAAGAGTTGATTTTTTTAGCAATATATTTTTTATGTGACGGGTTCCTTTGTTTCAGAGCAGTTTTCAGTTTGTGTTAGTAATGATAATAATAATTTACAAAAAACACTTCATGATGCAACTGCCACCAAATTAAGTGTTTGGATGATTTTCTCTAATTGTTTAGGAAGTCTCAGAGACATTTGTTGTTGAACATTGCTCTGTAAGTTTTGAGGGTCCGTTCATTTATGTCAAATCTGTGACACACTGCTTCTACTCTGCAAGATAAAACATCTCAAGGTTCTTCAATACAGTCTTTCACCGATCTGTGTAACAGAATGTCTTTGATTTTTAAGACTGTGAGGTCTCCTAATTCTTTCCAACATGTGCTTCTCTCCCAAGGTCATGCACCTATTAAGATTGCACACAAGGGGACTAAACTGACCTGATGTCATTCAAAATTTGAATACTGCTGAATTTCTTTATTGCTATCATATTTTATCTTAGATTTGGAGTATTTTTCATGACTAAAGTCTTAAAACTAAAGATCCTGTGTTTCATGTTTCACAAACCCTTTTTCCTGATGAACTTGCTTACAGTGGAGAGCTGTTTTTAGAGTGGAGTGACGGGAAAAGAGGCTCTTAGATGTATCCCCCACATACACACTTTTCTGCTCATTACTCAATTTAAATGATAGCTTGTACTTCCAGAAAACTAGTAGTTTTTACCACAGTTTCATTAATCAGGAGATAATTGCGACACTTTAACAGATTGGCTCCTTAAGGTAATAACTTAAATTGTTTTATCAGCTTTTTAAAACTAGCTTCCTTGTGGTGTAGAGGTCTCACATCTATTTTAAATCTGTTGAGAACAGATCAGTTAATCAAGTAAAGGTGTAATCTAGAATCTGCTCCTCAAATGTGAGAACAAAACTTTAAAATCAAAGAAAATAAATACACATTTTATCAACCCTTGTATGTCCAGCTACTCTCAGAAATATTTAACCCAAACTTTTTAGATGAATGTAATTTTATTACGTGACATTACATTTAATTAATAATAATAATTTTAACACAAAACTATCAAATAAACCTTTACATGATGCATTTTCATTACTGTAATAAAGTCTATTTATTTTAAATGCATAATCCTCAAATTTATGTCTTTAGTATTAATAAAGTATAATTACTCTAAATTAATAACCATTTTATTTATTTCAGATACATAAAGTATAATGTTTGAATTGTATAATAGTCAGGTAACCAATACAAAATAAATAGCATATATTTCTTTGAATTACATGTCATTTATGCTTATGGAATAAACCAAATTAATCAAAACGCAGCACATTTATGCAATTCCTTTCCATTTAGTACAAGCAATCTTAATGACGCATAAAAACAATCACACCACCTTGTTGATTCAACAGCTTTATTAACATTACAGATATTAAAGACACAAAATTACACTGTATCTTCAATTATGTTTTGGACAGTGTAGATGCCATATGGCCAAACATTAAAGAAGCAGCCAAGCATAAAAAGCATTTGTTATCCACTTCTGAACTTTAAAGAAGTGTTAAGATAAGACATTGCAGAGAAGACCATGATCTTCTCTGCAATGTCTGCCTCAGCCTCTCTGGATTCAATGTCCTGGAAAATAAAGAGAACAGAATGATGGGCTGTGTGACCCGAACCTTGAGCACAAAAATCTAAGCAGCTCATCCTTAGGCCAACTCAGTGTTAATTTGAAGGTATTTCTTTAAAGCACTGCATATTTGTGTTCATGAGAATGAGATGGATGTAAGTTCAAAGAAACAATGACCTTAAGACCTTTGATCGCCTCCTAAAAGCCTAGAAAAAAAGAAAGTCATAAGGGTGCCATATTTTGCATTCACACTGCAGAATTTCTCCAAAAGGTAACGAATTTGCACCAACTAAACAATCCCTTGGCATGGAGTTCTCAAGTTAACCTTTAAGCAAATAGACAGAGCCTAAATTATTACAAAATGAACAGGCTAAATGTGGTGGACAAAGGGAATACGATCCGGCTTGACTACTGATGTTATTTTAACTGACATAAAAAAAAACGACTGCAAAGGATTAGTTTAATCCAGTATCAAGATTTATTACCAAACTAATCAAGATTGTTAGCTGTGATGCTAGCGTCTGCTGGTGTTTTCCGGTACAGCAATGTGACCAAGATAAAACTGCTTAAAATTATTACAAACTACATAAATGAATTGATATTGATGTGATATAAACTGCACAATTACGACACATTTAGAAGTAACAGAACATAGTAGGGATGTTTTGAGAAGAGCAAAGGCTTCGAGGCGTGTGTCGAGTAATGGAGGGGGCGTTTCCGAGACTTGCTTCATTTAGGGAAGGAGCCAAATATGATGACGACCGAAGCCTCGCTACCCAGTCGTACCATGTGACTGCTTCAGGAAGTGGTTCAGATTGCTCGTGAGTTTTGACAGGCATTTAAGCGCCTCGGTATTCAGTCAAAATGCAGGTGTTTCTTGGAGAGTTGCTGGTTGTTCATGTTTTGGATAGAGATTTGATAGTTTGGAGACTGAGGAGAATGAGGAGAATGAGGAGAGGATACAGGATGGAGCCAGTTAGGAAGAGAAGGATTTCACCGATGTGGGAACATTTTGACTGGATTTCTCCCAATAAGGTAAGGCAAATACAGCATATTTAAGATTAATTAGATTTGCTTATCAAGAACTGTATTTTTCACTGTTTCTTAATGTATCTATAGGTGAAGAGTTTATTGTGTTCCAAGGAGTTGGGGTACAATAACACCTCATCCATGCTGAGGCATTACTGTGCCTTCCATGAGAATACAGAGCCAACTGGAGCTACACCCAGGCATGGTAAGTTTTACAATACTATATGCACACACAATTTCTAAATTGACCTTTGTTTATTGTGTAAAAAAATAACAAGCAAAAAGGTAACAGGCACTGTATTTATTCCCTTTTAACCAGCCACCAGAAGACAAGAGCTTGATGAACTTCTCGTCAACATAATAGTGAAGGATACACAACCCTTCAGCATTGTGGATGGTGTTGGATTCAGAGCATTTGTGTCTAAATTGGATCCTAATTATGTTCTTCCGACATGGCAGGTATGTATGGATGCATGCATAAAATGTAAGAGTACGTTGTCTCATGATTCATCTTTACATATGTTTTTATTTTAGGCTCTGAAGGCCATGGTGGAGGAGAAATCCAATAATTTTTTTATGCTCCTACTGCAGTGATTCAATGGTCTATTGATTTGTTTTTTAAAAGGAGAAGCTTACAAACATACAGCTTCATCTGGGCCTAGAACAACTGAGGCTGATGCAAGAGGTGGAGACCAGATGGAATAGCACATAGTTAATGTTGCAACGTTTATTAGAATTAAAGGAGCCAGTTGGAGCAGCAATAGCTGGCCTACAAAGTGACATCGTTTTATTAACATCAGAGGAGTTCAACATTGTTAGAGGGTGCCTTTCTTTGCTGTCTCCATTTTATGACGCCACTGTTGAGCTGTGTGCAGAGGAAAATGTTTCTGCCGCCTCCAAAGTGGTTCCCCTCATGAAAATGTTGGAGCAAAGCCTTCAGGAGGAGATGACAAAGCCAGAACCAGCAGCTGCATTAGAAGTTGGAGACCACCTCATCAGGCAACTACAGGATAAGCTTCAGATTAGATTCAAAGTCGTTGGTTTTTCAGCCAGACTAAAGCCACCGAAGCAATTAAGAGACAGAGCACAGAGGAAATCAACCAGGCTTCCACCTCTCATGATATCACTGGAGGTAATCAATTATAGTTTCATTTTGAGATCAATTATTTCTATCAGAACACTTGCTAACATGATCTGCTGTTTTCTCTTAGGTAGCAAACTGTGGCGTCGTTTGGACACAAGTGTGATGGAGGTTAGGCTAGAAACACGTAACCGCAGATGCCATGGGTGAAGTCCAGCGCTACCTTTCAGAAAACAATATCAGCAGAATGGAAAATCCACTAGAGTACTGGGAGAGGCTAGAACTACTGTACCCAAGTTTACACAAACTTGCCGTTGCGTTTTTGTGCACACCAGCATCTTCAGTGCCCTGTGAATGGGTGTTTTCAAAGGCCGGAGAAGTAGCGTCAAAAAAAAGGGATCAATTAAAACCAAAAACTGCTGAAAAACTTTTATTTCTGAATAAAAATGAATAAAATATTCCATTTTGCACATCATTGTCCAAGTTGCACAAGCATATCCAGTGTCCTCTTCCAAGTTCCACAAGCACCTTCACTGTCTGTCTGCTAGCCCATGCCGTTTCACTAAAGTGACAGGAAAACATACACAGCCTGCCACATACGACTGTACTTTTCTTAGAAAAATTACACACAGAACATGTTTAAAAATATTTCATTATTCATGTATAATATGGACGGTAACATATGTGATAATCATGAGATGAATTAATATTTATTACTCATTAATGATCATTTCCAAGGGTCCTAAAGGATAAAAATACATGCAAGCATCACAGATTATATTGCTGACTGTGATTATGCACTTGGCCAGGAGGTGGTATCATGTGCAAATGTAGCTTCGAGAAATGAACCCTTTGCTGAATCAATTGGCTCAAGTGGTTCGGTGCCTCATGAGGCCTCATCTCTCCATCATTAGAACATAGGATGTCTTGGATCGCTTACCATCACATGGATGACTGCTACCCACACGAGCCTCAGAACGTTCTATTTTTCTTCTTCTTCTTTTACCATTTTGTGACTGTTGGCGACCAACTTAAAGGGCATTACCGCCACCTGCTGGTGCAGGACATCGTTTCCATTGTTTCCAACAGAATCTTGTTTGTTTTACAACTTTAGTTTTTTAAGCCATGTTAGTATATATTAACTAATTACATTCAATACATTTTAGAATTGATTTAATGATGTAGACAAAAACTAATGTTAAGGCATACATATAAAAAACATGAGTTTTTAAATAAAATCAAAGAGATATAAATGCAAAAACTTAATTCTGCCATGAATCATTTCTGTGAGTGTATATGAACACCAGAGATGTTCACTCGTCATTTTTCACAAGTCAAGTTTCAAGTCTTTTGCACCAATTCAGAGTCCAGACCCAAGTCTCTAATTCAAATTCAGTTCAAATTCAAAAATACTTTATTTATCCCAAAGGGAATTAAAATGTTGAAGTGACTCATTTAATTAAGCAGTTATTATAGATGGTGATGGCTGTGGGCAGGAAAGATCTCCAACAGATGATGGCAGAGGAGATGACGCTCGACAACAGACTTATAGAAGATCTGCAACATCTTGCTGCAAACCTTGAAGGATCTTAGCTTCCTCAACAAGTCCAATCTGCTCTGTCCCTTCTTGTAGATGCTTCACTGTTGAGTCTCCAGTCCAGTCTGTTGTCCAGATGAACACCGAGGTATTTATAGTCCTCCACCACCTCCACTTCTTCTCCCATGATGGAAATAGGGTTTGATCTGACCCTGTTTCTCCTGAAATCTACAATCATCTCCTTTGTTTTGTTCACATTCAAGATTAGATGATTGTTTCCACACCATGACACAAAGCGGTCCACCAGCTCTCTGTACTCAGCTTCTTGTCCATCTCTGATCCACCCGACAACTGCAGAGTCATCTGGGTATTTCTGGAGATGACAGGAGTCTGATTTGTGTTGGAAGTCTGAAGTCAACAGAGTGAAAAGGAATGGTGAGAATACAGTCCCCTGTGGTGCTCCTGTACTGCTGACCATCTGGTTAGACACACAGTCCTTGAGTCTTACAGACTGTGGTCTGTTTATCAGGTAGTCATTGATCCAGGCGATTGTTGAAGCCTCCACCTGAGTCTTCTGGAGTTTCAGACGAAGCAGATCAGGCTGAATTGTGTTAAATGCACTGGAGAAATCAAAGAACATGATCCTCACAGTGCTGCCTGCTTTGTCCAGGTGACAGTGGGTTTGTTGAAGCAGATGTATAATGGCATCTTCAACTCCAACTCCACAGTGATAAGGAAACTGCAGGGGATCCTGATATGTGCTGGTTTGCTTACTCAGGTGGGCCAACAGGAGTCTCTCCAGGACCTTCATGATGTGGGATGTCAGGGCAATGGGTCTGTAGTAATTGATGACTGATGGGTGAGTTTCTTTGGTACTGGAACCAGACAGGATGTCTTCCACAACAGTGGATCCTTCTCTTGGGTCAAGCTCAGGTTGAAGAGGAGTTGCAGAATCTCACAGAGCTGCTCTGCACAGGCCTTCAGGACTCTGGGGCTGACACCATCTGGACCTGTAGCCTGAACCGGAGTTCAGTCTCTCCAGCTGCCTCTTCACCTGACTTCTAGAAACAGAAAAGTGGGAGGGGGAGGCAAAGGGAGCAGCAGCATCTCCTGAATTGGTTGAAGACAAACTAGTGGAAGCAGAAGAGTCCATGACTGAGATAGAGGATAAAACATCTGAGGTGTGACAGGAAAGCTGTGGGTCAAAGGAGAATGGGATGTCTGTTTGGCTGGGGGCAGGAGGGGAGGATGGTGAGCTTGTTCCTGAACTGAACCTGTTGAAGAACGTGTTCAGCTCATTTGCTCTGTCCAGACTTCCATCTATCTGATCCTCCTCCTGCTTGAAGCCTGTGATCTTCTTCATCCCAGACCACACATCTCTGATGTTGTTCCTCTGCAGTTTACTCTCCAGCTTCTTCCTAAACACCTCCTTGCTGTCTCTAATCTTGACTTTGAGCTACTTCTGTATACTCCTCAATATCTCTCTGTCTCGCCCCCTAAAGGCTCTTTTTTTCTTGTTTAACAGTTCCTTTAGCTCACTGGTGATCCAGGGTTTGTTATTAGGGAAGCATCTCACTGTTCTGTTGGAGATGGTGTTGTCCACACAGAAGTTTATATAGTCGATCACACACTCAGTCATGGCATTAATGTCCTCTCCATGCGGCTTGCAAAGAGAAATCCAATCGGTAGCATCAAAACAATCCTGTAGGGCTTCTTCCAATGTGCTGCCACTCTGAGGGGCACAATTCTAGAATTCACATTGTCTACAATAAACATTTTCTGATCAAATCCATAACATCTAGATCACTTTTAACTTTGCATCGCTGTAGGTTAGGTTTGTAAACCTGTACTGTTTGTCCTTTAGGCCTAAATTATTACATGAACACTTGAAATTTATCTTTCAATCTTTTAATGCTAACAGTTACCATTTAGCTATTTAACATTTAATTTACCATCTGAAAATATGCTAAAGGCTCGTTCATATTAATTTGCAAATTGTTTAAAAGTAATTTTAGAAATAGCCACCAACATTTATTTTTGGAAATCCTTATTTATAACAATACAACATTTTGATACATAAACACAAATACAAGAAATTTATTTATCACAAATTCTAAACGTGTATTTGTGTGTTCCAGCCCAAACATAATATTATTGTCTGTTTAGGGAGAAATAACATTGTTTTGATTAAACTCAACATTGGCAGTCATTCCAGACTCACAAACAGCCTCACATAAACTCAACAGGAGTAAAACAAAAATACAGTAAACACTCTCCAAGAAATATTCACGAATATAATTATTTTAGGGCTGAAACAGTTCATCGTGATGAATCGACAATGGAAATAGTCATCAACTAATTTAATAATCGATTAACCGTTCACTGGAGTACACAGACTCAAAAAAGCCATTTGCTGAAATAATAACACACTCAGAGCAGTAATTAAGTCAAAACTGTACAAAATATATATATATATATATATATATATATATATATATATATATATATATATATATATATATATATATATATATATATATATTGCATTTAAGATGAAAACACCTTTTTCTGTAAATATGTTCCACCCAGAACTCCTCAGATGGCCTAGCTTTGGCTTTATCTGATTCAAATTCTGTTAAAAAATCTCCTATTAAGCACCTTTTGTTATCCAATTATTAATCGGTAAACCAGTTAGTCCTACACTGTATTGATGTTAAGTTTAGGAGAAAAGCCTGAGCTTTTCACATGTTGATATTAGAAATATTATTTTTAGCTGCAGATCCATCCTTTGAAACAAATGATCAACCATTCACTAAAGTAATGCTGTTTTATGACATTTTAAGCAAAAAATGTATTTTCTAATTTTACTTTAAAAAAGGAATTGAATTATTTGTTTATTTGCATCTTTTGTTGTATTTCTAATATATATAAAAAAGCTTGAGTAGTTAAATGAAAAATCTGCAGAATGTGCAATTTTTTTATCCAATTAATGGATTTATCATTAGGATAATCAATAGAACAATCAGTTACTAAAATAATCGTTAATTGAAGCTCTTATTTTAAAATTATATTTCTTGAATTTCATGGGAGAGTGGCACAGGAATAAAGCTTGTCTAAATTATGAGTGTAGTATAGATCCCATTTGTCACAATATGCAAGGTTATTATAATGTACATGTCTTTTGCAGTGGTTAATTGGTAGCAAAATCTACAGCTTAAGGTTTACTTAAAAAATTATCAAATTTGAGTCGTGAGTTGTCATAGGTTTAGATGTGTAAAATCCATTTTTGCCCATAATATGATCTGATAACTCAAGAGTATTTCATACAAATTCTTCTTGTTTTACATATCTTTCTTGACCTAATATATGTTTTATTAAAATGGTTAGTACATAAAAATATATTCTGAGATCACCCCTTTTTAGAAGTAGAAAACACTGAGGTTAAGAAATCAAATATGAAATAAATGTTTTAAAGATTTTTAAATCATGTTTTAAGTCATTTGCCTTTGACACAATAAAACTGGTCACAGAGAGAAAAATGTGATTATGAATGCAGTTGTTCACCTCTCTGGAATCTCAAAGCTCTCCTGGTTTTACTGTACAGTTCCTGAAAAGAAAAGTGATGTAAAATGTCACACTAAGGTTGACAACTGTTGGCAATGAGGACATTTCTCATTTACAACATAGAAAATCCTTTAATATTTCTGATGGAGTATCTGACCTCTGGAAAGATCCGTTTGTCAGTTTAGATATAACTCACACAAAGCAATTTGCAGCAGGAGCAAATCGTACACACATATGGCTTCGTCCTAACACTATTACATACGTACACTCTCTCTCTCACACACACACACACACACACACACACACACACACACACACACACACACACAACCATCCTGACATATACCTCTGAAGACATGTGTTCACATATACCAGGCCTGAACTGTCAAAATCCTTTCAGATCAGCCACCTACCTCCAAACCTATGCTTGCAATCACACATACATGGCACCATTAAAGGTCTGTGTGTGTGTGTGTGTGTGTGTGTGTGTGTGTGTGTGTGTGTGTGTGTGTGTGTGTGTGTGTGCGCGCGCGTGTGTCAGATAGGTCTGTCTGTCAGCTCAGCCACAAAGAATTCTGGCATCTCCCAGCTGTGTTCACTGGGCTTTGTGTACCTCCTGTCCCCTTTGACATCCCCCTGTCTCATTGCTGCACCCGTCCCTCCACAGCCCTTTACCTGTGGATAGAGCTATCACATCCCATCATGTCTGCACAGCCATGTACGAGTTCCTCTATTCCATTCTCTACTGGGATCAGACTGACATCAGTGTGCTGAGGCTTCATCTCACTTTGGCTATAATAGATTAAGCATAATGCACTGACTTAGGCTATGATCACACTGCAGGCCTTAATCCTCAATTCCGATTTTTTTGTGAAATCTGATTTTTTCGCGTGGTCGTTCACATTTCCAAATATATGCAACTTGTATGTGATCTCCTGTGTGAAGTGCAAACTACCTGAAAGTGTCCCACATGCACAGTAGAGGACGCAATAATGTCACACGTAGCGAGCATGCTCAGTGTGGAGCATACCTTGCAGTTTTAAAGTTGTTGCCCAACCAGAGCCAGGACATTAACAACTCTATTCATTGACTACTCTCCACATTATTGTTCTCCATGGTTGTTGTTTTTCTTCCTGTTTCCACATATCAGGACTCAGAATAGTGATGTTTGTCGTGTATCAGTGACATATGTATGAATGCGACCTGGCCGTACAGACACAGGTCATATTTGAAAAGATCAGATACATATCGGAGTTAGGGCACATATCCAAGTGGCCTGGGTCGCATTTGTAAAAATCGGATCTGTGTTGTTCAGACTGTCAAGAAAAAAATCAGACACAGGTCGCATAAGGGCAATAAAAATCGGATTTGGGTCACTTCAGGCTATAGTGTGAAGGTAGCCCAAGTCCTGCTCATAAGTAATATTTTACTTTATTAGTTGGGAATAAATAATTGTTTTAAATGTCTTAACATGATTTCCAGAAAGTTTTGCTCTTCAGTTTTACTAAGTCAACAAACTCCTTATGTGTCAATCCACTAATATTGGTCATACTCACGTTAATTCAAGTAATTTGATCTAATTTTCTTTCTGTTCTTTTTTTCATTGAAAAACTTCTCCTGTAACTTTGCTTTTGATTCAGATTACATTGATCTTGGAAAAATAATAGCAAAAATCTATCTTGATAATGAAGGAGGACCACATTAATAGATGTATTTCATCTGAAATAGAGCACCTCCCTTAAGGCAGGCCAGCTTGCTGAAGAGAACCTGTTTCCAGTCAGGACTCATCAGACCTGTAGGCTTTAAGAAGCTGCCTGATTCAGTGTCCTTACAGGCCGGTGTCAGATTTTAGCTGTTGTAGGATTTCTCTTTAGTCTTTGGTAAAAGATCATGAGCCATTCCTCCCGCTAGTGCTAGACACACGCGTTTGTTACGGTTGTATTTACCCAGAATACACTGCTCTTTAGTTTGCTTACTGCTTTTGGAGCAGTCTACAGTCTACTTGGTATTCACATATGCATTAAAACCACACAAGAGTTCACTTCAACCAAAGCAAGACCTAGGTTTGTAGACGGACCAGAGTTCACTTTTTCAGTCCACATCAGAGTTCGATCGCATTCACACATCCACAAACGAGCCGGACTTTCTCGGTAAATGAACTAGAGTTGGATTAAAGAGGGCTAAAAAGGGCTGATGTGAATGCACCAGCCCTGGTGCATTCACATATAGGGTTGTAGTGAGTTGTGGTGGTGGATCAGGGGCTGTTGCTCAGGTGATTCTACACCGTTGGTCCTGGGGTGTCTGGGCATGTTGGTCATCTTTGGGTGGATGTATCAAGCCTCCCTCCCCTGGTGGATCTCGGAGAACGGGGGTGCCTATTGAGGTCAACGGGGGAGCTGGATCCCTGGGAGGGCAGTTGCCCCCCCAGTACTTTCCACCCCATCCCAGACCATCTCCCTCTGCCCGCTCCATCACCACCACTCATGTAGGGCCTTGAGGTATAGGTGTGCCACTGAGGTGTGGTGATGGTCCTCCATTTCTGTGACGTCATAATGGCCTGGACCGAAACTTTATTATAAAACCTAGACACTCACGTATAACATTTTTGACGACTCCTGTCTTCCCCTGATTAACTCTCAAGTTCAAGTTTATTTGTACAGCACATTTCAGCAGCAAAGCAGTTCATAGTGCTTCACATCATAAAAACATCAATCAAGTATACAGCAAAATCATCAAGCAAATATCAATGCATCAAAATCATGAGGATCATCAAGCAAGTACAATTTGAAAATACTGATCAATGTTCCACTTACTACTGATCAAAAGCAGCTCTAAACAGGTGGGTTTTTAGCCTTGATTTAAATTAACTCCATGTTTCAGCTGTTTTGCAGTTTTCTGGTAGCTTGTTCCAGATTAGTGGAGCATAAAAACTGGAGACTGCTTCTTCATGTTTGGTTCTGGTTCTGGGAATGCAGAGCAGACCAGAACCAGAAGACCTGAGTGGTCTGGTAGGTTGATACAGTGACAACAGGTCTTGAATATGTTGTGGTACTAAGCCGTTCAGTGATTTATAAACTAACAGAAGTATTTTAAGGTCTATTCTCTGAGCTCCAGGGAGCCAGTGTAAGGACGTTAGACCTGGGGTGATGTGCTCTATCTTTCTGGTCTTAGTGACAACATGAGCAGCAGCATTTTGGATCAGCTGCCTGGTTGATTTTATGGGGCAGACCTGTAAAGACACTGTTATCAATGTGACTAAAGATAAACGCATAGATGAGTTTCTGTTCATCTGTTTTGAGCAGCAAAAGGAACTACTTGTGTTACAATTAGACAGAGAGAACAAAGCATTAGAGCAATTATATCAAGAGCATGAGACTTGACGTGAAAAAATGAGACAAAGTGTGGAAAAATTAGACTTTATTTTGAACTTGAAAAGTTAAATTTAGTTAAAGAGGTAAAATATGTACCAAATGTTGCTTCACAAGAAGATCTGATGTCTGGGAATCTGTTTAAGTTTGATGATAAAAGTGCTTTGCGGTTGATGCTTGATTTTACTGAAAGGGATGTGGATACCTTTTTCTCTTTGGTTGAGAGGGTGGCTGAATTAAGAGGTTGGCAGGATGCAGGGCACACTTTGTTTCTCCAGTGTGTTTTAATGGGGAAAGCTCAGTCAGCATATTCAGCTTTAAGTGTTGATGACAGCAAGCGGTATTAAAAGGTGAACACTGCTATTCTGAAAGCTTACAAACTGGTACCCAAAGCTTACTGCCAGTGTTTTCGCTCTTGGAGACGTGGAGAACAGCAAACAAATGTGAAGTTTGCTCATGACTTGCTGAGCCATCTTAATCGCTGGTGTTCTGCTGCAGGTGTGGTGAATCAAGATTTGTCTGACTTAACTGTCTTGGATCAATCCAAAAACACCCTTCCAGAACACATAGCTACTTATCTAAATGAATACAGAGTTTCTGATGTTCTGGAAGCTGCTGCGCTAGTCAATGATTTTGTTTTGATGCACAAAAGTAATCATGGGGATATTAGTTCTTATTTTGACAGAATGACTTCAGCCATGTGTCATCCGGGGAGGTTGTCAACAAAGATGAATGAAGCTGCAGTGTCCTGTTCAGCTTTCGACCTCTCCAAGCCTTGCCATTATTGTCAAGCTTTAGGACAATGGAAAAATCAGTGTCCTTCGTTCTAAAACCAAAAACAGCAGTCATGTATCAGGTTCTGCGGTCAAAGGTGTTTCTGCCCTTTTTTATTCCAGTGTTGCAAGTGATTGTAGAATGACACAAAATGACAATGAGCATTTCAAGCCTTTTATTGGTAAAAGGTTTTTTTTATTGTGCAATACAGAATGCATGCCTGTCAGAATGTTGCGCGACACAGGATCACCCATTCTTTTGTTGTTGGATCAATTTTGCCTTTTTCTCAGGACACTTTTTCTGGAAACACAGTATGGACAGTATGGACTAAAGGTCCATACTGTTTCTTGTTTCCAGTACCTGTCCACAAAGTGTGTCTTGAATCAGAACTTGTGCAGGGAAACGTGTATATGTAAGTTGCAACGTGATTTGCATAAAGTGTGGGTAAAGGCTGTGGCATAACATGATCATGTGCAATTACGCACTTACAGAGTTGGAATGCTTGTGCTATTTAGGATTCCAGTCAGGGTGAGAAGAATCTTGTTCTCTTTGTACCTTTTTCTGTTAGTCATGAAGGGTTTGCAAAAAATGGCAACATGCTGGTTGGTCATTGGGTCCGCCTTTTGATTTGGTCTGTGCAGGGAATAAGACAGTAGCAACTGAGCTATGTAAGCATAAGTTAACAGTGGTGGGTCCAGTTTTGTCAGTGGGTGCCAGATCTGGCTATACAGAGCCCAATCTGCTTCTAAACACATGGTGTTTGAATGATCCAATGGTGTGGGGTCTGCTAAATGGTTCAGAAACCCTGTATAATTTGGATGCCTTGTTTGGTTTAACCTTATCTGAGAAAAAGGAGAAACATTTAAAGGATAACAAAAAAAAAAAAAAAAAAATGTGGCAGATGGCTGATCTTACATCCCAGTAATGTGCATACCAGCCATGTAACTTAAGTTTGTCTGTTTTGCCCCTTCCAAGTCTCTTAACTTGCTTCCAGGGACCAGTTGCTGGAATGAGAAGGGGGCAAGACAGGTTCAGTATTTCAAGGTCTGGTACTGGCAAAGCATTTTTGTATAAAGTTTTGTATAACTGTTTGCAGGGTTCCCTTTGGGACCCTTTTTTTTTTTTTTTTTTTTTTTGTGGAAGGTGTGACGACTCCTGTCTTCCCCTAATTCTCTTTGTTCCTCGGGTGAAGTGGGTGTGGCTTGGAGTTAGCCCCTGACTGGGAGCACCTGGGTCAGTGTTCCCAACCTATTTAAACCTAGTTGCTCCTTACACCAGTGGCTGCTTGTGTTTCTCCCATGGCAGGCAGTCCTGGCATTTTTGTTGAGTTTTGTTTTGGATATGTTTAAGTGGTTTTGCTTTTCTTAAGTTATTGCGTTGGTTATTGTCTTGGTGGTTAATTGGTTTGTTCTGGGGGTGATGTCCTGCCTTGCTTTAATTCAGTTTGGTCTGTTTCTTGGTTAAAACTTATGTTAATTTAATAAAACTTTGAAACTTGCTTTAAAATCGGTGTGTTTCCCTTTTTTGCCACATCCTCATGAGCTGGGTCGTGATAATTCAAATAAGACACATATAGGGTCCAAGGGGGTGGGCACACCTAATAGCATGCAGGGGTGAGCTGTTTGATCAGTCTCACCTCCGGTGCCTGTGCTCACTCACAAATGTTGCATGTAGAGATGTAGGGTTCTGGATGAGGGTTGGGGGGGTGGATTGGCACCACCTACTCCTCTGGAAAGGGGGAGCATCTGTGTCAGCCACTGCCCCATTTCTCCCATTTTAAATCCACTATATAACAACAAGCATCAACACTGCATTTGAGAGGGCAGAAAGAAGTGGATCTCCCAGGATCATTTGAACTTTTAGATCATGGCTCCTAGTTGCGTTGGCCGGGGTGGCCGCCAGGTTCCAATGGGTGGTTGGCTAAGGGTGTGTGCCTGGCCATCGGCAGTATGTGGTGGTGATCGGGGGTATGCCTTTGATTTGGCAGGGGGGGCTGGCCAGTTGGCTTGGTGTGGCGTTCACGAGGTGGGTGGGGGTGTGCTGCCTGCATGCTTGGATGCTTCCAGGTCTGTGGTGTGGGATTGGTGGGGTGGACGGTCTTTGGTGCGCTAGACATACCTTCCTCTGCTGCTTCTTCCTGCTGTTCTGGCTCCTGGCCTGGGGCCAGCCTGCGATCACTATCGAGTGGGTGGCAGTGGAATGCACCTTCTGGTGGTGCAGGAGTTGCTGGTGGGTTGTACTTGGCCTGGTGCGATGAGTTGGCTCGGATGTTGGTTCCTGGCTGTTGTGGGCACATGTTGTTTCGTGGATGGCCTGAGGTTGCTGGCGTTGGCCAGGCGGCATGGCAGGCTCCCTGGTTTCCTGCCCTGCTCATCCCTCCATTGGGGGAATGCTAGCCCTGCTGATAGGCTGTTCTGCTGCTGTGAAGGGTTGGGCGGTCTGCTTTTCTCCACCCCAGAAAGAAGGGAACCATCTCCTGGGTCCTGGGGACATTGCCTGGACCTGGGAGTAAAGAGTGTGTATGCAGAGTGGGAGTATGACATCCGTTTTAGTGTGTTTATGTTGGGCAAATGGATGGGAATGTCTGTATGTGAGCATGAGGATGGGAATGTGTGATTGTATTTGTATGTGCCTGTTTATCTGTCAGGTTGGCAATCATCTTTGGCCCCCCACTAAAAATGTGGGCCTACTTACCTCTGGTGGCTGGTGCCTCTTCCTGCTGGTGTGTTGGTGGCTCTTGGTGTCTGGGGCTGGTTGCTGGGGTATGTGCAAGCTCACTCTGGTGGCTGTTTGCTGGAGCCTGGGTGCCCTGGCTCAGTCGGGCCTCTGTTGGGGGAGTGCCCTCGGGGCTTGTGTCTCTTTGCCCAGGGTCGGCTCTGCTTGAGCATAGTGGGTTGCCAGTGGGGCCTATGGGCTCGCTAGATGCTGGGGAGTGACCCAGGGCTTTCCTCTGCTGTTCTCTGTGGCCACTTGTCCCTGTGGAGGGTTCCCGGGGCTCCAAGCTTGGGGGGCCACTGGGTGTCTGTGACTCCGGTCTTCCTCGTGTTGTCTTCATGTCCTAGGGGATGGGTCTGTTAGTTCCCACATCCACTAATGAACATTGTTATGCAGAAACCTTACACACACACACACACACACACACACACACACACACACACACACACACACTTCTAGATTCAGGTGTTTGTCAGATACACTCTCTACTGCTACTAAATACAACTTATATTATCTTGTACTTTCCATTGAAGTTATAACCGTTATTATATATGCATATGTTGTTTGTTGTGAATTCTTGATTTTGTTTTTTGAGTCTTTCAGCAGTTCTAGAGGCAGACTTCAAGGGTGACTTGTTTTATCTCTGCTTTTTTTTTTCTCTCCTCTACTTCTATCTCCTTTCCCTTTAAACCTTTTCCCCACCTTTCTCTCTTTCCTTTCCCCTCTTTTTCTTGTCTTTGTGTCCATTACATTTGAAATAAATCCAAAGCAATTTCTTAAAGTGTCATATATTGCTGGGTTTCAGTCATGTGACCTGAATGATGCACAAAATTCAGATGGGGGACAGGAAGTGATTTGCTCCAGTTCAAAATACAGCGAAATGGATGACAGCAAGGATGCTAATGCCTTAAATGGGCTGACACAGATGAGACATTGTGAAGAAATAGGCGTACATTTAGTATATGACCCATATAGTCTTAATAAAAAAGACTTGTTGGAGGATTTTTCCAGCGTGGAGGCGATTGCCATAACCAGCTAATTGGTGCTACAGACCCCATATTATACGACGAGCCAGATGAAAGCTTTCAAAAGCCTCGAAGCCTACAATTATTTTTGCTTCAGGTTGGGTCAACCATGTAGGATCCAAAGAAGCTTTAAATGGCTGTTGCCCTGTTTCTTCCTGGGTGAGTAGTGAGTTGGGCTGTTTTAAGTAATTAGCCTATGATAACAATGCTACCGCTAACACTAATGAGTTAACTAATAAATTTATTTAGCTTCTGTTAACTCAAATTTGTGCTGGAGTTGTATGTATATGTAGATGAGTCATACTGCATTTCTCCAATGCAGGTCAACCATTCGCAGAGATCAACAGAAACCCCATTTAAAAACAATGCTTGTCTAAGTAACTGTCAAATAAAATATCTGAAAATACAATTTAATAACCGATACCATCCCTACCTGTTAGAAAGTGGTCGCTGCAAACTTTTGCATTGTCCATTTCCATACCTCCTGTTTTTAGCCATAGATTGCTGATCCACTCCTGTAGTCTTTTTTTTTTCTGTAAAATTTTTTTTTTTTTTTTTTTTTTTTTTTTTTTTTTGAATTAACTCCCTTGTGACACACTACTTTCGGAATACACAAACATTTATCGTTTATCTCTCTCCTGATTAGAGTGGTTCCAACAACTGCAAATGGCACAAAAATTATGCATTTTGACGCTGAATCAGTAGAAGGGAATGGGGTCGTATACAACTGCATTTACTCCCCGTATGTATGTATGTATGTAACGCTCCATTTGTGAGAGTAAATCCATTGGGCCTTACCTTGACGCTCAGACAACAATTCTGAGTTCTACACTGCCAGACAGGACACACTGAAGAAAAAATCCTGAAATTGCTGCTGCATAATCATTTAAGAAAATTTCTTAGAGCAAGTGTGTTGCTTTGACTCATTCATGCATGTCTGGGAAATCCTTGATTCTCCCTTGGCAGCTATGGGGGGGCTGCCTAAACGTCTGCTCATAATATGCACCATCAATTTAGCCAAAGCTCTGCCTTGGAGCTTTAGTCCCCTGCTGAGCTTCCATCTCACAGAGTGACCCTTCCTCACACCTAACCCACTCAGCTCCACCAGACTAGCTGCAGCAGCAAATGGCAAACACCTGGTGGAACTGCACGTCTGAGCTTTTTATATAAAGTACTTCTCAGTCCTAAGAGTGGTTGTAAATAGCATAATGGAGAAGCATTGTTGTGATGATGAGGAAGGGGAGTGCCGGGAAGAGAAGGAGTTTCTTAAAGAGACAGAGGCCAATTTCAAAGCGTCAGATGACATGAAGTCATTTCTTTTAAGTTGTTTTTGATATATACAGCATTTTCTTAACAACTGAAGGTAACATAGTTACTTGATTGAGCTATAAAATGGCACCATGTGACTGGAAAATACATAATACCCCACCTTCAACAATTCTTTAAATGCTAAAGTTTTTATATACTGTCTCTCCACTATTCTTTAAAACAAACATACAATGTCTGAGCCAAACACATGTATAACGTTGTTAGTTGTTTGTCATTTGAACATTTAATATAGGTGAGAAAATGCATATCATGCAAAATGAATAGCTGAATGAAATGAATTATCCTGTTCAAGGATATGTTGATGTGTATATATACAGACAGAATACAAAGACTTCTGCAGGGTTCAGAAGGAGAGAGAGATAAACTCCCGGGGTACTGAGAGAAGGGTAATTGGTGTAGGAACTGAGGGAGGGGGCATCAGAGCTGGGGTGTGATCCATACTGACAGTCCCTGCCTATGTCTTCAGGCAAGGCCACAATGCCAAAAACACCCAGGCTCCTTCACTGACATCTTGAAATGGTAGGTGAGACATCGCACTAATGACTTAGAGTGGGAATAGGTGTGTGTGTGTTTGTTTCTCAAGAATGAACAAGTGGTATCAGCAAAGCATTTGTTTGTTTGGGGAAAGTTAAAGTTGTTTTGATGTTTAATGTTGAGTTTCTGTTATATTTATGCTTTTTTTTTTTTTCTTCCCCTAAGCACATAATGTTTTTATTCCTATCAATTTCCCTTTCATTCAATTCAATATCATTGTTGAATTTATAACCATGACTTTGTTTTTATTTTTTCACAATATTTTCATTGTTATAGTCATGTATATGGGGTTCACTTTTAAGATGTTCACTTTTGGTGTGGAAAAAAAGTGGAATAAAATGCATAATCTAGTTTTGGTATTCAGATCAAGCCTACCTATAATATTAAAAGTAGTGTTAACAGTCCAGTGAATGTATAAGTTTAGGTCACCAACCAGAGATGCGATGAAAACAAGCTAAATGATTACAGCTGTCAGGTTGACATCAAAGGCAGCTGCTGAGCAAGACTATTTTGCTGCTCAGGGTCCCATGCTGGTGTGACTCTTGAAATTACACCTGACAGGCTGATAAATGAGGAATCATAACAGAAAGTTCTTAGCTTCAAAGTGTCATGATTCGCTATTTGGAAGAACCCAGGAGGCAAGGCGTCTCATGAAGTATTTTACTGTCAGTTCAGAGCTTACAGATACAAGATACTGAAAGTCAATGTGGCTATAGGTGCACATGCCAAACATACCGAGAAACATATTGGAAGCATTTTGCTATCATTTAGTGGTCAGAGTTATAAAACACCCAATACAATCCAATATGAGAATCAAAAAAAGATAGTAACCAAAAAGTGAAAAAGAAACTCAGACTCATGTATTTGATGGACCAAGCTGTAAAGGACAACCAGGCACAGCTTTAAGTCCACAAGAAGAAGTTTTTATTTAACCCAAACAACAAACTTGGGAAAATTCCACAAAATCAACAACATAATTGGCTCATAACAGGGATCAAAGTAACAGAACTCTACTCAAAGAATCCTGAGTTGAGGTGGAGCAGCTGCCACAAAGGTAAATCATAAAACAAGAAGGGTTAAATAAAGTCATACACTCATTAGGGATGCATCATATATCTGCACTAATATTGGTAATGGACAACATCAGTCATTTTTAACATATTGGTCCGACAAATGAAACTGGGTCGATATTAATATTATATTATTCTAGAATTGCGCTGCTCAGGGTGGCAGCACATTGCAGTAGCTTGGTAACTTTCCTTGAGATTTTTTCTTTTTCAGAATTTCATTCCTGCTTTTCTAGGAAAAAAAATGCTTTTTTTTTTTTTTTTTTTTTTTTTGACAACCATAACTTCTTGTATTGGATGCTGTGCTGGATTGATTTTTTTTTTTTTTTTTTTTTTTTTTTTTTTTTTTTTTTTTTTCCCCAAAAAACTTTTTTTTATATTGTGCTCTTGTTATGATGCGTAACCATAGCAACAGGGTGGTTTACAACAGGGAGCAGCTGATTAACATTGCAAAAGCAGAAATAATATGACAACCGAAGCCAGAAATCCCACAGGAGTTGAAAAGAAGACATCGTGGATGCAGAGCAGGAGCAAAGAGCAGAGAGAGAAGGAGGAAGTTCAAACCATCTCTACCATCCATCACAATGGGCAACGTGAGATCGTTGGCTAACACGTTGGATGAACTTCAAGCCCTGACAAGGACTCAACAAGAGTATTGGGAATGCAGTATTATGTGTTTTACTGAGACGTGGCTGCAGGCTAATATCCCCGACTCCAACGTCTCTCTGCTGGGCTTCCTGACTATATGAGCAGATCAAGGTTAAAAGAGTAGAAGGAGAAGGAAAGGAGGTGGATTGGCAGTGCTCGTCAATCACAGATGGTGTCACACAGGACACGTTACTGTGAAGTGTCGTCTCTGCAGTCCAGACATTGAACCATTGACAGTAAGTTTTCGTCCATATTATCTACCAAGAGAGATCAAACTCTATTTCCATCATGGTAGAAGAAGTGGAGGTGGTTGAGGAATATAAATACCTCGGTGTTCATCTGGACAACAGACTGGACTGGAGACTCAACAGTGAAGCGTCTACAAGAAAGGACAGAGCAGACTGGACTTCTGGAGGAAGCTAAGATCCTTCAAGGTTTGCAGCAAGATGTTGCAGATCTTCTATAAGTCTGTTGTTGAGAGCATCATCTCCTCTGCTATCATCTGCTGGGGCAGCAGCATCAGAGCCAGGGACCTAAAAAGGCTCAATAACCTGATAAAGAAGCTGGTTCTGTTCTGGGGACGACTGTGGAACCTCTGGAGTTGATGATGCAAAGAAGGATTTTGCATAAAATCAAGAAAATTATGGGCGACCTCTTCATGAGACTGTCTTTGGAAAACAGAGTCTCTTCAGTCAGAGGCTTCTTCAGACTGGTTGTAAAACGGACTGCTGCAGGAGATTTTTCCTGCCCACAGCCATCACCATCTATAATAACTCTTTGACTAAATGAGTTACATCAACATTTAAATTCCCTTTGGGATAAATAAAGTATTTTTGAATTTGAATTGAATTTGATATGCCAATATTATTTCCATCTTGTTGCCGTTTATTTCTGGAGGGGGAGTGGAAGAGGTTAATCATGTTATTTCGTTAGGTGATAGTGATGCAGCACAGGATTGTGGGGAGTTTAACTGAAGCAGAGAAGCAGTAGTGAGGTTGGTTTTATATATATATATATATATATATATATATATATATATATATATATATATATATATATATATATATATGTATATATATATATATATATATATATATATATATATATATATATATATATATATATATATATATATTTATTTATTTATTTATTTATTTTTTTTTTTTTTCCCAAGATGTGGAAAGGAAAGGGTCGAGAAAAATATAAAATATTGGTCATCGGTCATAACTGCAACATTTTATTGCGAAGTATAAGGTAGCCATACTGGCCCAAACTGTCTGCAAGTATTTTACAATACAGTGTTATGTGATTGTGTAAATACACTAATTCTTACCAAAAACCAATTCTTTGTAACTGTTTTTTTTTTTTTTTTTTTTTTTTTTTTTTTTTAAGTAAAAATTAAGAGCAATATATAATTCTTTATTGTAGCAGTGTGATCTTTGGTGAACATGATCACCTTTGATTGGCTCTGACAGTAGCCATCACAAGGTACATTGTTAAAGAATTTAAGTGGAAATCAGAGCTCAAATAAAGACAAATTTAAAAATAAAACCAGAACTAAAGTATGCAATTCAAAATGGAATCTAATCCAATACAGTGTAAGCCAAAAGTAAAGCAAGCCAAAAATAATGATCAAAATACAGAACAAACACTTTTAGAGCCATTACAGAAAGCTTTATAACAGAATCAAGATGTATTTCTATGTAATTATTTGGAACAGTTTCAGAATGTTAAGGTTTAGTTTGATCCCACCAAAGTTCTGGTTAAGGGTGACCAGGTTGATGAGCTCTGCCTAACTGAACCTAACCTAACATTTACTAACTTTAAAATGTTCTCTATCAAAAGATGTTTGGACTTTAGTTACTGGAATTTCCAGCTGCTGTTAGACTGTTGTAAAGGGGATTTCAGACTGGTCCAATTAAATGGTGTCTTTTTTTCAAAGAAAAACCTCAAATTTGCATATAACTAGCTTATAAATTAAAAGTAACCAAACTTTTGCCCACAGCATCTGGCAGTACAAACCAAAGCAGCACCTGATAAACTGAAATCCATGATCCATGAGAAAGACATGTTGTGTAACTAAACCTGTTTATTACCTTCCAGTCAAAGGCTTTCTCTGCATCAATGGAATGAACCTTGTAAGTTGCCTAAAGGTGTGTACAGGTTATTGAAAGGATACAGATTTTTTTTTCTTTCCAGTGTTTTCTTCTTGTTTAGTTTGTTTCATACAGAATGCAAGTTTTTGTTTTTGATGGTGTAGTATTTGCTGAAACACAGCGGATTGTCTGTAAAACAAGTTGGTTTATTATAGTTCACTTCATGCTTAACTTTTTAAAATGCTTTATGCATAAATGAAATTATATTGGGAAAACACTAGGGAGGTTTTGTGAAAATATAGATTGCTAGGGAGACTGTGGGATTTATTTAAGCTCTTGGCTGTTTAAATGATAAACAAGTTCATGTTTGATGTAGACTCCCTAAAGAATTGATCAGACTAATTAGATCACAATTAGACAGCTCTAAGTAGGGACGTTCACACCTGGCAGTCACATTTCATTTACCCGCTCAACCAGCAAATGGACATGTAGCCACAGTCAGCTGTCAGCTGAGCAACCCTCAGGCCATCACCAGGTCTATGGGAGTCAAAAGACAAACAGAAATTTGGCTTGTTAGCTGAACCATCATATTTTTCAGACAGAAATTTGTTTCAGATTAATCTAAGCTGCAGTTCTGTCATTAATTATTGAGTTGTTTACCCAAATTTCTAAAAGCAAAAAAAATAAACATGTAGTTTAATAGAAGTGTTACTTGGGAAGCAAAGTAATGATCAAATCATGTCAGAGCTCGGTGTTGGCTACCCCTGCTGTGGCAAAACACCTAAAAGATCCTAAGCCAGTGTGGTGGAATTCAAAGAGAATGGAAGAAAGACATTAACACATCTTTTCACTCCACTCTGATATTAAGGGCCTAAATGTTAAGAACCTTTCCCCCTGATAAGGAAGGATAGACTGGCAGCCAGGAGAGACAGAGGGTGGGGAGGATACAGCTACAGCAAGACACAGAGGTGATGTGTGAAGCTGTCACAAGTGGAGAAAAGCCAACCATCTACAACACAACAGATGTGTTCAGGCTGGGGCTCATACCAAGTTTTTGTAGCACTGAAATAAAGAGGACAGAGTTAGCAAAGTTTCAAGGAGAAAATTGTCACCGAAACTGATATAAACTGAGGAAGCTTGAGTATAGTGTTGCCCACAGTGATTAAACATGTTAATACACGTGTTAATATTGCATAAGAAATAAAAAGGCATTGCACATCAGTGGCATCAGACAGATGAAAAATATTCCTCTGTTATATCAAACAAACACACTCTAGCTGGAATGGTTAGTGACACACATTCCATGATGATACCACAGCAAACCTATCCAGGTCTGCAGTCCTGTAGCGGGTCTGGTCTTGTTGCTGTTCAGAACAACACGTCTTATGATTGTTAAAGCCACCAGTGGACCTGTGACAACTGAAGAGGTGCATTTCGGTGCTCCTGATGTACAGTTTCAGTCTGTGTAGATAGTATAGTGGTAAGGGAACATTCAACAAAACCACCTGGCAACCTGTGGTTGGACCAGGAGGAGCAGTAGTAGTGGGTTAGTCACCAAGGAAAGGAAGACTGACTAAAGTACAGTGAGAGATCATCGGCTCCCCTTCTTACTGAATTATATGACCAGAAACACAGTTATGAAACATTGAGCTTATATTTTGCGAAATGGTAATATGGCCTGGCAGAGCAATGAGTATATTCTAATGAACAGCAATAACAATGAGAAATATTTTTAGTCAACAAACAAACAATAATTCAAGATATGTTTTTTGAACAGAGTTAGCCCAAAACAAATTGTGACGTCTCTTCTTCTGGAGTAAAATATCAAAGCAAATCATTCCCTCTGCTTTCAAAGAACTGAATAGTGTCACCTCACCTTAAAACAAATCTTATTCACTTCAGTTCAATTCAATTCAGTTTATTTACACAGCACTAATTCACCACACCTTACCTCAAGCCACTTTACAAAAAAAAAATTATTTCTAATCATATAAACATTCCAACTGATCCTAGTTATTAAACAATGCAGTCAAGTTCAACTGATTTAATTTGGTTTAAAAAGTTTTGTATCGAAGGAAACCCAGCAGAGCATTGAGTAATTGACTTGCATCGTTCACTCCTCCTGGACGAGAGTGTAGGAACAGCAGAAAATCACTTGCAATGAGACGTTGACTTTACAGCAATCCCTCACTCTGAGCATCCATGTAGCGACAGTAGAGAGGAAAAACTCCCTTTTACCAGGAAGAAACCTCAATCAGAACCAGAACCAGTAGAAGAGGCCATCTGCCACGACCAACTGGGGGTTTGAGAAGACAGAGCAGAGACAAAAAAAGAAACAAACACTGATGAGTTCTTTCTAAGTTTTTGAAAAGTACAAAGTTAATAGCAGGAGAGGGAGAATGTTTAGTTGTTGGCAGCATTATCTCAGCCAATGTCCTCCTCCAGGAAGGCATCACAGCCAAGCAGAATCCCAGACCAGGTGTAGCTCCTATACAGAGAAAAGAAAAAGCTGAGAGAAAACAAAAAGTTAACAGCTGGAATAGCAGAAAATAATGCAAATAGGAGAGTAGTAGAAGAAAGCAGCAGAGTGAGGAGAAGTGATCAGTTTGTACTCCAGCAGCCTATGCTTATAGCAGCATAACTACAGAAACAGCACGGCATAGCCGAGGTCTAGTCCTCTTTTATCTGTTGTGTTTTTAAGCTAATAAGTGGGGAGGTTAATTGTTCCAAAGAAATTTAGAGGTAAAGGAGTCCAGGGATCTAAACCAGTCAGATGATGGTTTATTTGGAATCATTGAGAATAAGTAATTCATTTTTGGCAAAACCATCATTTTTATTGAAGCTACCCTTCCCATGAGAGATATGGGTAGAGATTTCCATCTCGCAAGATGATCTTCAACTTTCTTTAAAAGCGGGATGTGGTTTAGTTTTGTTAAATCGGCCAGTCTAGGAGAAACATTGATACCCTAATATGTAATATTCACTGACTGCAGTTGTGTAGTAAGGGAATTCTTGAAAGAGCAATTAATTGAAAGAACTGTTGATTTTAGCCAATTTATAGAATAATCTGAAACTCTTGAGAAGGAGTTTATCAACCCAATAACCCGGGAGAGGGAGGTTTGTGAATGCTGGAGAAAAAGTAATACATCATCAGCATAAAGACTGATTTTATGTTCTATGTTCTTGCATTTTATACCCTTAATATCTGTAGTTTGCCTGATCGCTGCATCTAGAGGTTCAATTAAAACAGCAAATAGTGATGGGGAAAGTGTGCATCCCTGCATGGCGCCCCTCTGAAGACAAAAGCTAGAAGATGTTTGGTTATTTGTCCTGATACATGCTGTTGGGGAACTGTATAATATTTTTAGTCAGTTTATAAAATGGTTTCCAAAACCAAATTCATGCAAAGTTGCAAATAAGAATTTCCAGTTAACACTGTCAAAAGCTTTTCAACACCTAGAGACAGAATTGCAGTTTCAATGTTTTTACTGTAAGAATAATCTACTAAATTCAACAATCTGCATGAATTTGTGGATGAATGCTTCCCTTTCATAGAAACCAGTTTGGTCTGGATGTATTATGAGAGGAGTTACCCTCTCTATTCTTTTTGAGAGGGCTTTACAAATTATTTTAAGATCAACACTGATAAGGGATGTGGGACGATAACTGGTAGGGAATACAGGGTCTTTGCCTGGTTTTAACAGGAGACTAATGTTGGCAGAATTCATATTTTTGGGAAGTCTGCCATTTTCCTCAGTTTCTTCCAGTGCTCTGTGAAATGTTGGTGTCATGATATTCCAGAAGTCTTTGTAGAACTCTGCTGGAAATCCATCTGAACCTGGAGCCTTGGTCTTGGGCATGCTTTGGAGGGTTTCCTGGAGTTCAGCTGATGTCAGTGGTGAATCCAGCACCATTGCTTGACTACCTGATAATTTAGGAAGTGTTACTTTATCCAAAAATTGATCAATATCCTTATCTGATGGGTTTATCTGGGGTGAGTATAAGTCTTTGTAAAAATCTCTTTAGATGCTGTTTATTCTTTCAGGATCATAAACCATATTCCCAGTCAGGTCTTTAACACCAGATTTTGTTGTTTTTCCTTATTTATTTTGAGCTGGTTAGCTAGAAACCTGCCCGATTTATTACCATGTTCAAAGTTTTCTGTTCAAAGTCTGTGGAGTAAAAATTCAGTTTTTTTGTTGATAATTTCATTTAATTCTAGTTTTGCTTCAAGTATTTTGTCTAGCATTTCCTCATCTTGGGAGGATTCTAACAATTTATAAATATGAATATTTTTGTTTTCTTTTTCCTTGTTATCTGATGAGATTGGGATTATATTACCTCTCATCACAGCTTTCCCTCCTTCCCAGAGAACAGAAGCTGATGTCCAAGGCAGGTCATTATACTCCAAATATGAAGCCCACTCTTCTTTAAAATATTTGATCAAATCTTCATCCTTAAGCAATGATGTATTAAATCTCCAGTTTATACTTTTGGGGATTTCTTTTCTGTTTACTAGAGTTAAAGAGACAGGAGCATGATCACTGACAGCTGTAGGGTGTATCTCAGTGTCTGAAATGTCAACCAACAATGAGTTGCTGACTAAAAAATAATCCAGACGAGAGTAAGAGTGATGAACATGAGAAGAAAGTGTACTCTCTACGGTTCGGGTGGAGAGATCGCCATGCATGGCAAAGTCCATAATCACTCATGTACTATTTAACTATATTATAGATTGCCAACTGCACTGAGTTTCTGCTGTACTAAGCCTGTCTACTTCTTCATTTAGACCAAAGTTGAGGTCACTGCAGAAAAAAAATCATGAAAGAAAGAGGTGTCATCAACATTTGGCCCATATATGCTAACTATCCATAACCTATGGTTATGTATAGATAGTTTTATTATTATATATCTACCCTCTGGGTCTGTGATTGTGTCTAGTATTGTATAATTAATATTTTTGTGTATTAATATTGCTACTCCCCTTTGTCTTGTGTTATAGAAGGCAGAAAACACATTAGGAAACTCAGGTGATTTAAGATAATCTGCAGTTGTGGCAGATTTATGAATCTCTTGTAATAAGACCTCATCTGCCTGCAGTCTTTTAAGCTGGTTGAAAATTCTTTTCTGTTGTGTACTGGTTCCATTGACATTCCATGTGACAAACCTTACCGTGCCCATAGTCGTGCGTGTGTCGCTAAAGTTGAACAGCCCAAGTTAAAAGTTCAGATGCAGTGATACAGGAAAGGTAAAGGTACAGGAAAACTGAGAAGGTTCTGGGTGTGAGAGGAGATGAAAGATATGAGGTTGTCTTGTGAAATATTTGTGTGTGTGGTTTTGTGTGCTTGTGCATAAATGTTTGTTGGATGATGAAAAAGAAAAAAGAGTGAGATAGTGATGTGGTAACAGACAAATGGAAAGGAGAAAAGAAAAAAAGGAAAAAAAGAAAAAAACAAAAGAACAGCCGTTGCCCTGCCCACCTCCAGCAATGTAAGCATCCTGCCGAGCTGTGCTTTACATTTGATTACAATTACCAGTGAATTTACCTCTTGTCTAACCAATTCCTTGTTTTAGACTAACCTGATGTTGCTCCTAATAAAGCCATGGAGTGACCTCCCGATCTCTGTACAGCTGACCATTACCATAGAGTTTATCTACAGCCACGTAGCTCTAATGCCCTCAGTGATGTATTTCTTCCTAATTGGGAATAATACTCGCCTGCGATCGAGGATCTCTTTAGGAAATTGATCGTTAACGCTGTAATCTGTTCCACACAGCTCTCTGCCACGACTCTTGACCTGTTTTTTTAGCTTATAGTGTTCAAATGTAGCTACAATTGGTCGTTTGTTATCGGGCTTTTACGTTTGAGCCGGTGGACACGATGGAATATTATGTTTTTTACCGCCTCACTTGGGAGTTTCAGCTGATGCTGGAGGAATTCACGAACCAAGGCTTCGGCATCCTCCTCTGCTCGCTCTGGGACCCTGGAGAAGACAAGATTGTCCCGCATTCCCCAAGCTTGGATGTCCAGGATGGTCTCCCTCATTTTTCTGTTTTCACCAGACAGCTGTGTCATCTCATCAGTAAGTTGTTTAACGTTATCCCACTGGGAGCTGGTTCCACAGGAGAGGAGCCTGAGAACTAAAGGATCTGCCTCCCATTCTACTTCTAGAACCTCCAGGAACCAGCAGTAAACCTGCAGTCTGAGAGCAAAGTGCTCTGGTAGGAACAACTGGAACAATCAGACCTCTGATGTATGATGGAGCTGATTGATAAGGGCTTCATATGTGAGAAGGAGAATCTTAAAGGGCAATATTATGCAAAATCAACTTTTTTGAACTTTATATCATGTATACTGTCATTTCTTTGTGAAAATTGCATTACAGTTCTGGAATGGCCTATCAAAATTAAGAACTGAATTTGACCAAAAAAAAAATCTTTGAGGTCATCTGAACAGAGATGTGGACAAGAGGTTTCCTTTGAGTCTGATATTTCTTAAGAACTTTTGGAAAGTAGAGAGGGCAAATTTTACCAAGTCAAGATGTAGTAACCTGATTCTCTTGCCCAAGGGAGACAGAATGCAGGAGGAACACAGGAAGTTTGCATTCTGGTGAAACCAGGTGATTGCAACTATTTTTCTCTTTAACAGATTTTGGGTTTTTTTCAGTGAATTGCGCAAAAAAATGTGGGTGTAAAAAGTTTTGAAATGATTAGTTGTGGTCTCGTTTTTAATATCACTGAGACCTGCCACTTTAACAAGGGTGTGTGAGCCACTGTTACTTTATTATACCTGTGTGTACTGTACCTCTATGCACAATGCAAACACACACATCCAGCAAAGGTTGCTATGAATCAAGTGGAGCTTGTCTCTGTATATAACGTAATGTTTTATGAAGCTGCCATCCGTTAAAGTAACCCAGGCTGTAACCAATCTTTGTGCTTAAACAACAAACAGTATCACATTCTTAAAGTGCAGCTTAATTAATTTCCTGCTGGACTATGCAGGTTCCTACCTCTCGACTCAAGTGTCCTGTGTTAATTTATGAGGGACTTCCATACAAGAAGCAACTATTGTATATCTTTCATGCAACACAACACAGCAATGTAAGGGTGTCCCTGTGTATTGAATCTGTGTCCTTGTCAATTTAAATATGCAAATTGGCTAATAGGAAAGTTATAAAGGCACATAGGAAGGTATGATGCAGGCAGAATGCAGATGAGTATCGGAGTAAAGACAGAGTTTGGATGTCACCAACAGTTCCCTATCCTGCTGCTGTTACTGAATTAATGCACGTTTACTGCATACACAAACCCAGGGTTAAATGATTATAGCCATGTGCATAACTTTACCACAGAACCGGAACCAAACATGGAGAAGCAGCATTTAGCTTTATGCTTTACGAATCTAGAAAAAACTTCCAGAAAACTGCAAAACAGCTGAATCACTGAGTTCCTTTAAATCAAGGCTAAAACCCCACCTGTTTAGAGCTGCCTTTGGTTAGTAGTAAATGGAACATTGAACAATATATCTGATGTATATTTGCTTGATGATTTTGATGACAGCATTTGACAAATTAATGATCACTATTTGTTTCATAATTGGTTACTGCATGTTGTTTTTGATGGTGTAAAGCACTTTGAACTGCCTTGTTGCTGAAAGGTGATATCCAAATAAACTTGACTTGACTTTATATCAAACTAGGGCGGCCTGTTCAGCAGTGACGTACCAAAAGTACAATGGTCATTACAGCTTAGCATCACAGCTAAACACTCACTGGCTTCAGTAAGCACCTTGCTAATATTGAGACTGAACCATTTCCCCTTCATGACTGCCTTAATGTTTGGTGGTATAGACAAGACAAGGTGTAAGAAACATTTCTCAGAGAGTTTGATCCATATTGACATGTTAACATCATACAGTCATGGTATAGTCACTTTGACAGCAGCACATCCATAATGCAAATTTCCCATTCCATCTCATTCCACAGATACTCTGCAGGATTGAGAATTTGAGTTATTGTGAAGGCCATTAGAGTACAGTAAACTCTTTATCATGTTCCAGAAACCACTATCAGGTGGTTTTGGATTTGTGACATGTTACATCATCCTGCTTGAAGCAGCCATCAGAAGATGGGTACACCATGGTCATTAAGGGATGGAGATGGTGAGCAACAATACTCAAGTAGGATGTAATGATTAAACAAAGTTCAGCAGGTAATAAGGGGCTGAAAATACTCCAAACAATTACCCCACACACATTTACACCACCACCACTAGCTGCCTGAACTATGGATACAAGGCAGCATGGATACTTGCTTTCATATCGTTTTTGCCAAGTTCTGACACTACCGTCTGAACATTCCAGCTAGAATCACAACTAATCAAACCAGGAAACACTTTTCCATTCTGTTGTCCAGTTTTGTGGACTGTGGAAAACATAGCCTCAGCTTCTTGACTGACACCTAGAGTGGTCCTCTGCTACAGTAGTCCATCAGCTTTAAGTTAAGTTTGTTTGTATCGCACATTTCAGCAGCAAGGCAGTTCAAAGTGCTTCACATCATAAAAACATCAATCAAGTATACAGCAGCTTGAGATTGCTTTAGACAAGGGATAAGTCTCAGGTTTGATTTTAGACCACTGCATTTCTTTGTTATTTCTCTATTAGTAATTCTGACAGGAATATTCATATCTTACTGCCAGGGGGCAGACGCTTTCTGGAAGAACACAGGTGTAGAACTAATGTCTGGACCCCCATCTCAGACTTCAGATATACAGAGTGAACATGGTTTTGATGGGTCTGAACCTGGTGGTGCTAGAAGTACATGGCGGTCCATTTTCTAGCTGAAGTTGAGAAATATCAGTTCTGGTGCTGAAGTTTCTGATGAACTGTCCTTGGTTCCAGTGGGTCTTGAAGGGGTGGAGAATGTGAGGGCGCAGGGGGTAGCAGCTCCATTTTCAGTTGGTTTATCAGTATGTTTTGGGAGAATGTGCTCTTGATCCATCCTTATCAGACATGTTGGTTTGGAGTCATGGACAGATTCCTCCCATATTTTGGCTGGGACAGTGATCTTATTGTTTACATTGTCCTGTGGCTGGGGAGAGCAGGTTGTTTTGTTTACAGCATGTGAAATGATTGAGGTGAGAAGTTTTGTTCCAGATCTATTTAAGGATACTCCATCCCGTTCATATAGACGATAATGCTCCCAGAAGAACCTGTGATTGTCAATGAAGTTCACCGAGTTGATAGCACATGTTTTGATGAGCCAGTTATTAATCATAAGGAGTCTGCTGTATCTCTCATCTCCCCGTCAGTAGCGGTCCACTGATAAAGACCTTCATTTTTAGATTTCTGATAGTGCTTAGAAGATGACTAAAGTCATTTTTCATGATTTCTGATTTTTGTTTAGTGATATCATTAGCTCCAGTGTGTATAATTAGATTCTCAATATTTGGGTGATCAGTGGTTATTGAGAGTATTTTTGCAGTAATGTCAGAAACTGTGTCATTTGGGAAGCAGATTACCTTCCTCCTCTTTGTATTGCAAAGGTTGTGGATTTCTTTCACCACATAAGAACCCACAATAAGAACTTTTGCCATGTCTTTTGTTTTTTTGGTGTTTATTTTAGGAGGAAATTGTGTTGGACTTGCTTCATAGCTCCTGTTGTTTTTTGGGGACTCCCTTTAAAGTACAGCAAACATGTTTTTCAGTGGGATTCCAGCGAAGTCCGGATGTGTTATGGCCCGAATTGGTTGTTTTGTCCTTGGTGCCAGGATTTAGGAAGATGAAATTTTGACAGCTCCAGCTGTGTGATGTTTAGATCTTGGAGTAGGTGATGAAGAAGGGATATCTTGGCTTAACTCTGTGTCATCTATATGAAGAGTTCTTTCCGTTAGTCGTCTCGTCAGAGATTTATTTTTTGGCTTAGCTCCCAGAGAGTTCCAGGGTGGGCTGTTCACTGATGTGGCTGGGAGCTGTCCGTTGCTTTGAATCATTGGTAGGGTTGTTTAACTTCCAGGGCCTGCATTGATCTCAATATTCATCTCCAGCTGAATCTTCATTTCTATCAATTGAAGTCTTTGTATAGTACTGAGCTGTCCATTGTTTTGAGTCATAGGTAGAGTTGTTTCATTTCCAGAACCTGTATGCTTCTGAAGTAGGTGAATCTTCAATTCTACGGATTGAAATCTTTGTGTAATATTGCCTCCGGTGTCAACCAGAGGCATCTTGTTCATGTTTAGCTTGGAAGCAGAAAAAAGAGTTATAGTTAAGTAAAAAGTAAGAATTTTGTGGTCCTAAAATCTAAGGTAATCCAGTTAAGAAGGTAGATAAAGTAAGTGTAACTATAAAAACTGGGTATATTAAATAACTTTAGCAGGCAAACATTATCAAAAGAGGACAAGAGAGAACAAAATAAGCTGTCCTTCCTTCAAGGACACACTCACAAAATCATAAAATTATTATTAAGTGTATTTTTTTTTTCAGTTTGTGTTTATTGCACATTTTTTATTAATGTAATTTATACTTTGTGTTCCTCTGTTTGATTATGCCTTTTGCTGCTATACACTGGTAATTTCCCCACTTAGAGACAAATAAAAGACTATTTTATTATATTGTGAAATCAGAGATTGTATTCCACAAACTTCAGCTGGAACACTTTTTTGTTGTTTTGTACTATTTTGAAGCAAGCTGCCATTATCTGCTGACCTGGACCATTCTCTGTAAACCTGAGAATGGATGTGTGTGAGTATCGCAGTAGATCAGCAGTTTCTAAAATACTCAGACCAGCCTGTTAGGCAGCAACAGCCAGCTTCAGAATTCATTTCCTTCTAAATTCTGATGCTTGGTTTGAACCTCAGCAACTTGTCTTCATCATGTCTAGATGCCTAAATATATTGAGTTGCTGTCATTGTGATTTAATATTTTTGTTCTGATAAAAAATTCTTTTTGATCCAAAATCGGCAAAGTAGTTTGGTTTATGCAGATCCAGCTATGAAAATATTATTTATGGGCATTTCACAGTTGTGTATGTTTTTTGTATTTCCAATGTGGCTGCACATAGATATCCATATGTTTTTGTCTTACAGTATCTGCGCACTTGGCCAAAATAATCTATGGGACTTTGACATCTATGTAGATGAAGTGGTGCCAAACAACCAGGGGTACTTCCCTTTCTAGGGAGCATTTCCTGAATGATGAAATGCTTCTGTACACTACATCAACACATGACAAACAGCCAGATCAACTCTGTAGTTGGTGCTGTCCTTATTGTTACTACAACTGCTAACACTGGCCTTCTTGTGTGCTCTGTTGTTTGTCTCCACTGCAGAAGAAGATTTTCCTTTTAACAGTCCACTCACATGGCTGGTTACGCTACCTGGTTCAGATATGTGGGATTACAGTCCCATGAGTATCATCAGCAGTGAATGAAACATGGTGACCTTAAGGCTACTTGACGCTGTTTCACTACATTCCTATATAAGCTTCCAGAGACCTTTTTGACCCCTCTCATCCTTCAAAAACTTTTCTGAGGTAACCATAAAAAACATGGATCTACTGCTGACATCGGATGTTTTAGGCATTACCAGAGACTTTTCTCCAGCCCTAAAACAGACGACAAGAGTTCTTTCACAGGATATGAGGCCCAGGGTGAATTTGAAATTTCATTTTGGTGGGACTGTGTGAAACACTGATGCATGGAGATGCACTGTGATGTTTTTTTTTTCTTGAAGCATGTAAATAAAACTTCTTAGCTTATCCAGTTTTCTTATTATCAAAATTAAAAGGAAAATATCATGTCAGTTTTTTTGTGTGGTACATGGAGGAGCAGTTGATTCTGCCCCAGGGTCTCTCTGTATGGAGTTTTTATGTTCCTCCTGAGCATTCGCGGGTTCCTTCTGGGTACAATGGCTTCCTTTCACAGTCTAAAAACAGGACAGGTTAATTGGTTTCTTTAAATTATCATTAGGTAAAAGTGTGTGTGTGCATTTTTGTTTGTCCTGTGTGTCGCTGTGTTGCCCTGTGATGGACTGATGACCTGTCCAGAGTGTACCCCTGCCTCTTGCCCCTGCCTGTCTGCTGGAGATACTCATCAGCTCCCCTGGAAGCCTACAAGGATAATCAATTATAGGTGATGGATGGTTTCTCTTGTGGCCACAAGAAAAGACTTTGTGCGTATAGGCATATTTAACAGACATCTATTGGTAGGTTTCAGGGTTGGCAATAACCACTAGTAATAAGCAATGCATCACTCAGCCACATTTTAGGAATTCTGTTCAGCTGTCAAATGGTTTTTGGATTTGTACCAATGAAAAAACAAAACCTTTGATTTCCCTTATACAGTCACCAATACAGCAAAAGCAGAGATATATTTTGGTTACATTTTAGTCAAGGGTCTAAGATTTTTCCTTTAAGAGAGAATCACAATCAAAATAGACATTTAACAAAATTTCAGCCCTTTGTATGTAGTCATGATTTCTGCAGAGCAGAATTCCTGGAACAGCTCACCAGCAGATGGCCTTCGATACAGAGTAAGTAGTGGGGCTCAGTGTTGGGAGTTTCTTTGCTTTGGCTCGTCATTTTTTTGTTTACCAGACTGCTACTTTCTGTTTCTTAATCTAGAATGGCTTGACTTTATTTATTGTCACTGTGATCAGTGTAGATTATGTGGCAGGAAGGGAGCTCACTGTGGGATAAAATAACTTACATGCTTTATTTTACAACGGCCTGTAAAATGTAAATTTGGATGTGAATTATTTGAAAGCTTTGGGTTGTATCAGGGTAGAGCTGGTTTTACTGGGAATGAATGAATCTTCTCAGCAAAGATGTACGCAAGGGAGAGAAGCATTTGTCTTAACCAAAGTAAAAGCACAAGGACCCAGAATGCCCAGCTTTGTTTAGTCTGATTTGTAGTATACCCCTCAGGTCACCTGAGGCATTTTTGGGGAATTTTCCAATTAAGTGTTAGAGAGAGAAGAGTAACTTTTGACTCATTTTTAAAAAGCAACAAAGCAAATAAAACCTTCACACAAGGCACCTAAAAGATTTAAAGTCACAAGTTTGTTTTAGAATGACTGATTCTTGATTAGTAGGTTTTCTGTTTAAATAGACGATGAAAACAAGAAAACAAAACCACCCCACTTCCACTCAAACACACACATTCTGCAAAGAGGACATATTAAAAAAGAAGAAAAAAAGGTCACAGAGCTGCAGGTGCATCACTAAGCTGACAACTTGGAAAATATGTCACAAAAGGACCACAAATCTTGTCAAACATGTCACTCTTATTCTGAATAAAAAAAAACACAGATATTTTTATGACAGGGTCTTGACACCATGTCTGGAAGACATTTAACATGAGTGGGTATCTGTCTTCCAGCTCAGATGTACACTATGCCATGCCTAGCCAGAGGAGTACAAAGGGACAACAGATGATGCACTGCATAAGTACTGTAATATGTTCATCTTCCTCAGCAACTTACCAAAGTGGTCAAGGAGTAAATTAGGGGTCAGTTTTAGGTCAGTGAGCTTGTTCAGAAATTTGTTAAAGCATGGAATGTCCAGAATATTTGCAATAGAGTTGCCTTGTCACTGCAAACACCTGTCACAGCAATGGTCCAAACCCAGACTTGTATTTAGCTAACTTGGATTTACCACCTTAAATCGTCTTGAAGAATGCTGACACAGAGTGATATTGAGCTGACCAAAGTAAGGAGTGAAGCCTGAACATCACCTGACATAGTAAGCATTTTCAATGCTTATTTTATTTCCTTGGAGATTACTGGAGTTGTGCCACATAATTTATTGTGAACAAGTAAGATGAGATCTTTGCCTCCTGGCTGTAAATCAAAAAACTCATCAACTAAGTTGATTCATCTGGGAAGTTAGAGAGACATATGGAATTAGAGGAACGTCTGAGCTGCAATAATATAAAAAAGTAAGCTTTAGGAAGAGTATACTTTGTGGAACACTGCTCAGATGATCGTTCTATATTTAAAGATCTTGAACGGAAATACTACCTCTATGCCTCACCTGAAAAAACTATTCAAAATGGATGTTGGAATATGATAATAGGATAATTGTATAACATGGCTCTATAATGAGAGAAAATGCAGAAACTGGAATTCTTACTAACCTGAAGCCACATGTTGAGAGGTTGGATCACTGGATGTGGGCTCATCAAGGGATAGATAATCCCTTTGAGAAACTGATGGAAATGTCCTGCAATAAATCTAGTTTCACTGCTAACAAAGACGTAGGACTTAAACCTTCTGTGGATTTTGCCTCTGGAACAGTTGTTAGCTGCCCAGTAATTAAAATGAAAGCTTGGCCAGGCCAGTTTTCCATTTGGTTTTCTGCATCTAAGATGAAGTATGTAACATACATCTTAGGTATTGGAGAGATTGGAAGGGTTGGGTTTTGAAAGGAATCTGAAGGTTGAGTGGGAGTGCTACTCCATCCATTGTCAGACTGATTATTTGAGCAAAAACTCTACTCAACCTGAAATATACCAGCCTAGAAAAACCAGCCCCTTGTTCTACGCTTTGCTTCATACAGAGGGTCCAGACCCTCCGCTATTGAGAAATGATTGGTTCCTGGAGGTGTTGACTCTGTCAAAGTTTTAAATTATTTGATCTGATTTTACCCAACTGACTTTGGCTGTGATGTATGTAATCCTTCAGCTTGACCATGAAGGAAACTATGCTATGAACCTTACTGGAAATTGCGTGCACTGTAAACAACCACCCCCCATTGTGAAAACTGCCAAGCTGAGCAACATCTTTGCCAGCAATAAAATGTCTTAAATATTCCTCTTGCTCTGACTTTAGTTACTCAATATTTAAAACTGTAGCTAACACAGCGTGAATGGCTTCATTCACTTCCTGTTGCCAAACTACAACCATAGGCAGACTACAGTCCTAAAGCAGCGCAACTCCCCTCTCTGTTCGTTGATTGGACTGGTTGAAATTCTACCAGAGCAGTCGAGTTCAAAGGAAGAAGTCCCAGACAGAGCACTGAAGGAAGATGAGAATTTAGTGTAATTTTGTTTGAAGGCAATGGCCAAGCTAGTAATATAATAGAAAATAGATTTACTCTCATTTTTATCAACAATGAATCTGTTATCAGTTGAATATAAACAAAATCATTATCATTTAATCATGCATAAACCTAATCGACTACCTTTCCCTAATTCCGATACCATACATCTAAGAGAGAGAGGCTTTTTGGGGAGCAACTCAATTTCATACCCCAGATGGAACAGTCCTCATAACAGATGACTCCTTGAAGTCCTTGGGTGGAAGGGTGCCTTTACTAGACGACATCCTCCTCTCGATGGATGCATGAAGATCCTGTGTTGTTGTCCAGAATCAGGCAGTTCTTCATCAGATGTTGAACATAATCCATTGACCGAGTCCGTTAGAGGTTGCTGGGGTGTCTTTTACAGAAATCCAAGAACAGCAGCTCGATGTGGAACCGCAGCTGAGGGCGTTGGCCTGGTCCAGCAATGCAGAGTCCTCCGTCGTTCCGTGGCTCCTGGGTGCGGTCCTCTTCGTTCCTCTTTCTGCGCTCCAAGTTTACTCGACTCCTGCAGCGGGGAACAAGCGAGCTCTTCCTCTTTTCAAGGGCTTTTATACCTTTCCATCCCATTGTTGTGTATTGCAAGGTGTTACGTGCCTTTTTGCATGACTCTTGGTTCGTTCAAGTCCTTTGTGCAACTTGGGTGTCCACTCTCAATGGCCATCTGGACTTACTTCCCCAATTTGACTCCTAAGCCTGCTCTCTGTTCCTCTTTTATACTTCTCCATTTTCTGACCTTTATTAACCCTATCAACTTCAACTGATTATATTCATTGTCAGAATCATAATGTGTTTAACATGATTTACATTCAACTTTCATATCAGTAAATGCTTAAAATCAACATTAAATCATTCAATCATCACATCATCACAAAACTAGTTACATATTCTTCATTTTAATCACTTTTTACTTCAGTCACTCATAAAAAAGGGGAACCACATTTCAATGTGCACAATATATGCTCACTTATCTTTCAGGCCTTTTACCTCTGTGGAAAAGAATTATCATTTATTTATTCCTCAAATGTTATATAAGTTTGCATGAAACTGGAATGATCTCACCATAATAACTCAGTTCATTCAACAGTTGATAAGTCACTAAAGTTAAATCATAGGTCGTGAACTTAGTCTCTTTCTTTTTGGTTTACTACTAGCCGAATTCCTTAACAAGACGAAATTTTAATAGGATTTGAATGAAATTAAAAATCTAATGAAATATTTTCCTTCCACCCCAGGGGCAGTTCTAAACCAAATTTACCAGGGGGGTCAGGGTGGGGCCAATGTTTTTTTTCATGGGGGAACAGAACAAATGACTAAAACAAACAGAAACAGAGCAATTTCGGATTGTTTAAATATATAAAATGAGCCAAAGAGCCACTTGCTGCTCCAGACTTTTAGGTTGCAGAGATCTAGCAGATGAAAACTGTGATCCTGTCTCAATGTGGCTGAAGCTAGAAGTGCAACACTTTAAATTTTGAGTCATTGTTAAAATAAAGCTGGGAAGGTAAAAAAAAAAATGAAATTGGTTTTCTTGTTATGGTTAATTACGGTTTCTGTGCCAGTGCACATTATCATAAGAAATTGATAAAGTATTAAGTAATGGCCCCTTCAGTACAGGGGCCATAACTGGGGCCCAGGACCAGTGCTAAATGGGTACTGGCCCCTGTACATCCCTGTCTTGAATCACCCATGTTTCACCCCATGCTTATCTTATTTCAGATTCCAGGCATAAAACTAAATCCATTGTGTTTCTTCAGACTTATCGAACTATAGACCTATTGCATTAAAACTAGATTATACTGTTTTGATTGTTTTCTATGATTGTAAAGTGTGAGTACTGCTAGTAGCATAAAACTTAAATGATTGTAGCAAAAAAGATCATGTGATCTACAGTCTTAAATCTTAACTCACAACTATACAAATGAAATTTGAAATCAGAAGGTCAACCTCTCAAGCAGCAGTGAAGAGAGATGAGTTTTCCTGAACTTCCATGGCAATTCACATGAAATATGATTTGCATGTCTATAGCTTCCACCCATTGCACTAACATAAAACCAATTACATACCAAGGACAAGGGATGGGAGGGTGTGGGGTGAAGGGGAAGCCTGCAATTGTTTTTGGGTTTTCAAACATTTGAAACACAAATTTCAATACTTGGCCATTTCTGTGTGATTCTAGAGAAGCTTGCAAACTGATGTAAACAGTTGTTTGCCCGAACTTCCAAGCCAATTCACAAGGCTGCATACTGACCAAAATCCCAATTTTCATGAGGTGAGAAGAGTTGCAGCATAACCCAGCAGTTAGGAATAATGAAGAATCTGCAGAAGTGGATGGTCTCATTCAATTATCAACCAATAACCAGTGGTGGAGAAAGCACTCAAACACTGTACTTAAGAAAAAGTACAAATAAACTGACAAAAATTTATTCTAGTAAAAGTAAATGTACCTCACGAACATTTATACTTGAGTAAAAGCAAGTTAGTACGTGCTTTTAAAAATACTTAAGTATTGAAAGTAAAAGTATGTTTTAAATGTATTCCCTAGTCTAGAATATCAATAAGTGTGTCTACTGTAGAGTTTCGATTTATGGCCAGAGCCCAAGTCCGACCAAAACCCGACCCAAAATTCCAGTTTTATGAATCATACAACACAAAGAAAACTAAATGAGAATGCATGATATAAAATTGTGTTATTTAACTTATTGAAGAGGAGAAGGCAGTAAGTTTACTATGTTGACGATGAGGAAAGAAAGACAATAGAGTGCAGAAGTTAATCAGACAGTGAAAAGGGAGAGTAGTGCTGGCACACTGCACAACAAATTGCGCATGTGGCCCCGCCCACCCTGCTTTGCTCTACACACATCTGAGGATTTGCAACTGACCCACAACAAGCGACAAAATGGAGCAAACAAAAGCTAAAAACGGGAGAACTCATTCTACAAAGCCAGCACAGTGCAAAATGCAAAATATGATTTATTTATTTTTTATCATTTTTATTGTTTTTTATCACTCCCGTTATTGTTGCAATAAGGTCTTCAGAAGCGCCCCATCATTGTTATGAGTCCAGTCCATTTTATTGTTCAGGTGACCATCCATGTACTTAAGAGTCCATGATTTCAATATCCACTCTCTGGATGTTCACCGGTGTCAATAAGGGGGTTTTCTAGCTTTGAAAATCCACCACCAGCTCCTTGGTTTTAGCAGCGTTGATCAGGAGGGGGTTCTGCTGGCACCAGTCCACAAAGTCCTGAGTCCACTGTCTGTACTCTGAGTCTTCCTCACCTGTGATAATGCCAACTATGGCAGAGTCATCAGAGAACTTTTGCAGATGGCAGCATGGGGAGTTCATGGAGAAGCCTGCAGTGTAGAGGGTAAAGAGGAACGGTGCCAGCACAGTTCCCTGAGGGACCCCCTTACTGCAGACCAGCCTGTTGGAGAAAGAGACCTATGACATAGGGAGCCGGTGAGGTAGTCCAGTATCCACTGGGACAAGTGGTGGTCCACTCCTGGTCAGCTCCAGCTTGTCCCTAAGAAGTTCTGGCTGGATGGTGTTGAAAGCACTGGAGAAATTAAAGAACATGATCCTCACAGTGCTTCCAGGCTTCTCCAGGTGGGTCAGAGCTCAGTGTAAGAGGTAGATGATGGCGTCGTCCTCTCCGATGCCAAGCCGGCAGGCAAACTGCAGCGGAACCAATGAAGATGTCACCAGGGGGCGTAGATGTTTGAGGACCATTCTCTCAAAGGTCTTCATCAGATGCAACATCAGGACTACTGGCCAGTAGCTGCTGAAGTCCTTTAGATGTTTGGTCTTTGGTACCTGTACCACAAAGGAGGTCTTCCACAGTTGTGGTACTTTCCCCAGCTTCAGGCTCAGGTAAGCAGGAGAAAGCAGTGAGAGATGAGACCTGGAAAAAACATTTTGACCAAAGTTAAAAAAACAACTCAATTTGTGGAAACAAAGGAAGTTAACTGTCAAAGGGGAGTCATTGTAAATAGCTTAATCATTTCAAAAATCCTTTATCACCATAGTGTTTTTGACCTCCCAAATCAAATACTCAACAAACTGAACAGTGAACTCTCAACATTTAACTGGAAAAATAAAAGAAACTTTGTTGCTCATAAAACAATGAGTGCTTCATATAAACAAGGACTCAAGTTAGTTGACATTTTGTCCAAAATGGAAGCCATGAGAATAAAACTCATCACCAGGTTTTTAACTCCACCAATTAAACATATCTGGCATGATTTTTTTTCAAACAAGTTTAATGTCATTCAGAACCAGAAGCATATTTAACCTGTGCTCCATTTCCAACCCAGAACCAACATTACAAACCAGTGAGTTTTATTTAGTATTATTTGAAGCACAGAAAAAATCAAATCTCTCCTAACAATAGATGTTAAGTACAGGTCTTGCCTCTCGCTGCCAATATTTATTTATTTTTTTTTCCTCAAAATTTTTTAGTACCAGCGCACAAACATCGGACGCGCCCCTGAACACAGATGTCACAAATCTCCCATCCACAGGAGGGCGCCCCCGCAGGAGGGCCCCAACCCTGGAAAGCCAGTCAGAACACAACCCCTCAGCGTGAGCCCACACACCGCCCCCACCTCAAGCACCCCCACCGCATCCCACCCCCACCACACAACACATTGCAACAGCAAGGCAACAGCCCTGCACGACACCACCCCAGCCACGTGCGCAAATGCAAACAAGAAGTCACCACTGAGCCACACAACCACACCGAACCCCTCCCTCCCACCCCCTAACCCAATACCAGGATACCCCCACCAAGCATCCCCAGCAGGATGCCCGTACCTGGGGTCAACATCCCCCACCATGCTCCCTCCTCCATATGAACAAACTCTTGTCACCATCCCTGCGACATCAGCCCAACCATCACCAAGCCCAGCCCAATCGCCACCACCAAACCAACCAGAACCTCAGCAGCTCCAGACCCGAAAAAGGATTCAACCCCTCCTCAGCACACTCTACAAATCTCCGCAGCACCACCAACCAGCAGGGCCAACATCCCCCCATTGGAGTGACAAGCAAGGCAGGACACCAGGGAGCCTGCCAAGCCGCCCGGTCCACGCCAGCAAGCCCAGGTTGCCCATGAAACAACACGAGCCCACACCAGCCAGGGACCTGCATCTAAGCCTCCCCACTGATCCCGGCCACATACAACCCGCCAGCCACCCCTGCTCCACCACAAGGTGCACCCCACCATCCCACCCGCCCAACAGCGACTGCAGGCCAACCCCAGGCCAGGGACCAGAGCAGCAAGAAGAAGCAGCTGAGGAAGGCCAGCCAAGTGCAACAAAGACCATGCACCCCACCAGTCCCACACCACAGACCTGGAGGTGTCCAAGCATGCTGGCAGTACACCCCCACCCATACAGCACCCCCACTGTGAATGCTGCCCCCAAGCTGACCGACCAACCCCCCCGCCAAAGCAGAGCCACACCCCCAATCGCCGCCACACACTGCCAACAGCCAGGCACACACCCCCAACCAACCACCTGCTGGAACCTCGCAGCCCCCAGCCAAAGAGCAGACCACCACAACCACGAGCCATGGTCCAAAAATCCAAACAATCCCAGGAGGACCAGAGCGCTGCCATCCCCCCCCCCTCCACCTCTGCAAGGCCCCAAGTGTATCCACAGCCCAGACGCCAACCAGATGGGCTGCTTCTCCTCCCGGTCACCAATCCCAAATGGGAAACAGACAACACGGGTGTAAAAAGACCCCACACCCGCCTCGCTGCCAATATTTAACAACCCTGAGGTGGTCTGCGAGGGCAGGATGCTGGATCTTAAATTTTGGAGAAGAACTGGCATTCATACTTTCAGGCTGCAGTACTGGATGATTGAGGATCAGTGGACATGAAAAAAGTTTTTTTTATTATTTCAGAAGTCCTAATATGCTTTTCAGAAAAAGTAAAATAATTTAAAACTATGAAACAATCTAGACCGCTTTGCCTTTCCACTGGTCTTCAATTATTGACAGAAGGTGACATTAGGAGGTGTAGGATGACCTCTGACTTCCCTGTCAGCTGGTGATAAACAAGTAAGCATTCAATATGATTTCACAAATTATACAAGAGCCAACAAAACATCAACAATAGTTAAAAATATTTCATGACCAACCAGTTTACAATATTTGGTCTAATCTCCATGTAGAACTTGGTCACCTGCAAGCAAACAACACAGATTTTTTTATTAAGACAGAAAAATTTTTACAGGCATCATCCATCATCCTGCACCAAATTAACAAGGAAACATAAAGCAGAGATCGTACAGTTTGTCGTTTAGGCCCTGAAACACTAGAGTACCAGTCCCTCAGCTGTCCTGGCTGTCCTCTCATGCACAAGACTAGAGATTTTCTGGAGGACACCTGTCCAGTTGCGCTGGAGGAAGAAAAGGATTGGGACTAGCTAAGACTTTTTGGGACAAGAAAATCGTACACTTCATCACAAACAACATCTTCTGTGCAATATTTTACATTCTTTGGCAAGACATTCCTTATGGATTTCCAGGAATTATCGACAGTATGAAAACAAGAAACTGGATCAGTGGAAACTATTTGGAGGATTACTCAAACAACATTACAAAGTCATACAGACAACAGATGAAGAGCTATTTTGTGATTGGAAAATGTTTTTTCTCTGCTTTTGTTGTTAAAATAGAATGCATGAAGTTCTTCTGTTCACTGTAAATAATCTCACATTTTATTTTTGAAATTTTTCATATTAAGAGATAAAAAGGGGAAAATTTCAAGCCAATTGAGGAAGTCTTCATCAAATGCAGAATATACTAAGGAGACGCTCTGTCCCACTGCTGTCCTGCAAAGGCCTGAACCCCTCAGCCAAATGATCAGAAAGACTGGTTATGGATATCAACCCAGAAATGAGGCCACTATCAGTCACCTCCTCTACATGGATGACATCAAGCTGTATGCTAAAAGTTAGCGAGACATTGACTCACTGATCCACATGACCAGGATCTACAGCAGAGACATCAGAATGTCATCCGGGCTGGAGAAATGTGGTTGGATGGTGACAAAGAGAGGGAAGGTAATCCACATAAAGAATTTTGCACTCCTACAAGGGAGAATAGAAGATGTTGAGGAGATCTAAAGGAACCTTAGAGAACCACAGGCAAATGATAAGAACAAGGTCCAGGCAAGCAACAGCTATCCCTTGGAAGTAATCAGATGGGTAATACGTGGGCAACCATGCATGGTGGATTTCATCCTAAATCCAGTATCCACAGGATATACTCTAAGTGCACAGAAGGAGGCAGAGGTCTAGTGAGCATCAGACCCACCAGCCAAGATGAAACATCCAAGCTGCATCAGGAAGATGGCCCTGAGGGTTGAAGCCCTCAGTTAATGCCACAGACAATGGAAACTGGAAGAGAAAGAGCTGAAGGAAAAACCCCTGCATGGGATGTACCACCGACAGATAGCTGAAGTGGCTTCTATGACCAAATCCTCTCAATGGCTGGAGCTGGCTGGACTAAAGGACAGCCCAGAAGCACTGACCATGGCAGCACAGGAGCAGGCCTTGAGCACCAGAGAAATAAAGCCTCAGATCTACCAGACCAGGCAAGATCCCAGATACAGGCTGTGCAAAAAGGACCCCAAAAAAAAAACCAGCATCTCAGCAGGGTGAAAGATACTAGCAGGAAAGGAACACCATAACCAAGTGACTGGTATAGTGTACAGAAACATCTGTGCACAGTATGAACTGGAGACCCCTAAGTCCAAGTGGGAATCACCTCCCAAAGTGGTGGAGAATGACCGATCTTGTGGGACATCTAGATACAAATGGATAAAATGGTCATGAGCAACCAACTGAGCAGACCTAGAGAGAGCCTAGCAGGTAAAGGCAACTGTAGTGCCCATCGTCATCGGAGAACTCGGGGCAGTAACCTCCACACTGGAGAAGTGGCTCCAACAGATACATGAAGAAACATCCGACATCTCAGTCCAGAAGAGTGCAGTCCTAGGAACAGCTATGATACTGAGAAGAACCCTCAAGCTTTCAGGTCAATAGTTGATGACCTGAGCTTAAAATAAAGAGCCACCTACCCTGCCCAGGGGTGGATGAGAGAGTGTTTTGTTTTCTCTCCATTTCATTTTTTTTTTTTCAAATGTGAACACTGCGAAATAATTAAGTAATCTTGGAGAGCTTGGATGTGGAGCATTAATAATAACTCTACAGTTACTGCATTTTGACCGTCTATGCACTGATAACCCATAAATGTCTGTTTGTTGACAATGGTTTAAATCAGATGTCAGAATCAGAATTTCTTTAATAGTATCCCAGGGTGGAAATTTACATTTCAGTACAGCTCATCCAAGAAAAACAAAACAAACAACATAAGACATGGGTGGACAGGTGTCTGAGGCCTGCAGCCATCACTGAGAGGTGCTGCCCTTTTGTTCAATGAGAAAAAGACCACATTGGTGAGTGGAGGGGAAAAAAATCCTATTTCACACTTTCTCTTTGACAGGACAAAGTTTGAGATTACAAAAAACCTCAGCACAAAAAAAGCAACATCCAGACAACAGACATCATCATACATAACGTGGAATGGATAAGGGTGTACAGGAGTTTGGGGGGAGGTCCCAGCACAGGCTGCCAAAGTGAGCGACACAGCCACCTGGCTTATCACATCCGACCTAGGTTTCCATGCCGGTTGGATAGTATGAGTGGAGCCACCGAAGTTTCCAAAGTAAGTCTGTGAAACGCTGTCACAGAAGCCATTATCCTTGATAGTGATGGAGCATTTATCAACTGGCCTCATTCAGTTCTGAGCAGGTCGACAGATGTCAGAGAAGGGAGGAGCAAAGGTAGCAGAGCATCTTGTTTACATAACATCCAGGAAAAATTGAGATAGCCATCCTTCCAAGGCCAACACAGGAGAGCCAGATTCAGATACGGCAATTATTAATTTTCCATCTGCCTTAAAAAGTCTCACTGGTACATCTCAATGGCGAGTCCAAACAGCCAAATTCCTGGTAATTTCCACCAAATCTGAGCATACAACTTCTCCAAGATTTATCCCATTTCACTTCTGAGTCCAGGAACCGCAACCAGCCTGTGATCCTGTGCAAGGATCACATCCAGTTTCTGATTCTGCTCATATAGCATCTCAGTCTGAGTGTTGATCGCTCTGAAGATTCCCTCACACAAGCCAGGTAGCATTGTAACTGGCAGAACAGCATCCGACATTTTCCAAATTTCTCGATATGCCAGGTAACTACCAACTCCAAAAAGCAGAAATTGTGTTATTAAAAATCCAACTGTGTACACATCTTTAACATTCTCAACTGACAATATCAACAGACACACAATCCTCCACTTCTGCCAGGAGTCCATTGTGTATCTGGAGAAAAATATTCCATCTGGACAAGGGGGTTCCCCCCTACCCTGTCTTCTCGTTGAGAAGATTTGATCAATTGTATTGTGAGACCAGCTAATCAGATCCATGATTTGCAACTGAGGAGATATGCAAAGAGAGGCTCCAAAAAGATTAACAAGCCAGCACAGGACAAAAGAGCTGAAGCAGGGCAGAACAGTGAGGGTGCAGGAGAAAGAGGAAAAAGTGTCCTTCTCCACCGAGAGCAGGACGAAAAAAACAACAAAAAAGAACATTTTAGGTGGTTTAGGTGGAAAAGACCAAGAGATTGTTTGGTTGTGATGTCAAATGCGTTGCTATTAACTTTAGTGATAAGGATCCTATATAACTGAACATTTGAGTCCTGCTTTAGTTGAAGCACAAAATGACTGGCTTTGCAGATATGACCTATTTTATCTGTGTGCATGTGTCTAAGGTTAGGGGCAATGCTCTAGATTTTATTAAGTTTGTGGGGTATCTACTGGAAAAAGGGTTTGTTTTAAAAATAGTTGTAAAATCTTTGGACTTGCTTTTACTCTGCTTGTTTTGCAGCAGGCTAAAGTGATTCCACATTTGACCCATGTTTTACAGTGTGCTGTGTAAAACAGGCAATGACTTTTTACAGTTGTTTATACAAGTGTACCGTATTTTCTGCACCATAAGGCACACCGGATTATAAAACGCAGTCTCAATTATGGCGCCCATTTCTGTACTTAACCCAAACATAAGGCGCACCGGATTATAAGGCGCATGCTAAAACATACGGTCTACAAAAAAATAAAGGTCACGGAAGCTTTGGTTGAACTTTATTCTACAATGTAACAATACAGTCACATTATTTTTTTAACATTCTTCTTCCACAAATCCATCAAAGTCCTCATTTTCAGTGTCTGAATTAAACAGCTGGGCAATTTCGCCATCAAACATGCCGGATTCCCTCTGATCATTGTTGGAGTCAGTCTCGTTGCCAGGTGGCTATTCAGCAATGATGCAGGCTTTCGCGAAAGCTCGGACATCAGTTAAAGCAGATACCTTCGCCCAGGCATCCACAATCCATTCGCATATGATGGCATAACTCACCCGGCGCTGCCTCCCTGCCTTAATGATGACTCCGGCTGGAAACTTTTCTTCTGGCAGCGTCTTCCTCTTAAAAATTACCATGGGTGGTAGTTTCTGTCCGTTACCATGGCAGCCAAGAACAACAGTGAAAGCCGACTTCTCATTACCTGTTGTGCGTATCGATACTGTGCTGGTCCCCTTCTTCTCCACAGTATGGTTCATGGGAATGTCAAAAGTGAGGGGGACCTCGTCCATGTTGGTGATGTGTTTGGGCTGGATCTTTTTGTCGGTAATCTTGTTTATGCAGTAGGTGCAGAAGATGGCCAGCTTGTCTTTGTAATCCGCTGGCAGTTGGTGCGCCACGGTACTACCGTTTCATAAAATGGTACTACCGTTTTCATTTTATGAAAAGGCGTCACCTCTCCATCCACGCGGATGGAGAGGTGACGCCTTTTCATAAAATGAAAGCACCAAGACGGACCTCCTTGAAAGTTTTCAATCTTCATGTCTTGTGCTATCGTTGTTGCCTTCAGTCGAATGGTGACTGTAGAGACACTTCTCCCGGCTGTTCTTTGTTCAATAATCCATTGTTCAAGTTGGTCTTCTAACTGGCCACCTCACTTTGTTCTCACGGAAACTCTGTTTGGTCTTCTTAACTTTCATCTTCTTGCTTCCTCCACTTCCGTACCATGGATTCATTGATGTTGAATTATTTCGCAGCTGCTCTATTCCCATGAACAACCGCGTAACTGATAGCCTATAGTTTGAATTGTGCCTCGTAAACATGTCTCTTCACTGGCGCCATTTCGGGGGTCCTGAGAAAAACAAATGTTGTTTTGCAGCATACCGGTGGTATACCTGCCAGCGATAAACGGTACCGTACATATTACGTCCCTGTGTCGGACAGATTTTGGAATTCAGTGCACACATAAGGCGCACCGGATTATAAGGGGCACCGCCGTTTTTTTGTGAAAATTGAAGACTTTTAGGTGCGCCTTATAGACCGTAAAATACGGTACTCTCGGGGTTGCTGGGGAAGCTACAGATGTTGCCTGGTATTAATCCAAAGAACAAACCCATGAAAACCAATGATATTAAAAACAAAGGAAGATCAAGCAAATTTAAGCCCCACTAATGCCAAGTGTTCAACTTATCAATGAGCTCTCCTCTAATTCTGCAGAGGAGAATTAGATTTTCATTAATATGAGAGCTGCACATAGTGAGGGGGGGGCATAAGGATAGAAGGTAAAGCAGACTGAGAAGATAATATCTAGGGCAAGGTGGATTCAAGCCAAAAACAAAGACCGGTCTATGGTTGAACTGGTCAAATGTTTGAGCTACTGGAAGAAAATATTTTTGGAGTTACAACTAGTCTCAGTGACTGCTGCGTGATTTACTCCCTGTAGAACCTAGGAAGTGTGTGTGTGTGTGTGTGTGTGTGTGTGTGTGTGTGTGTGTGTGTGTGTGTGTGTGAGAGAGAGAGAAAGAGAGAGAGAGAGTGAGCAAGAGAGAGACAAGACTGGTATTACTATCCACATGGGCATTCAGTGGTCTCTAAAGTGCTTGTCACATTCACATTGTCACTTACTCAGGCAATCCCAGGGGGAAAGCCCTGGAAAACAAGCAATGTTTGTTAGAAAGGAAGCAAGATACAGACTGCACAAAACAAAGTAGAGCAAATGGTGGAGTAGAATGATGTCATAAAACATGGCTCAACATCATCCCCTCATGCCAGCTCCTTCCTGTTTTTTAGCCTGAAGGTCCACCTGTATGTCAGCCTCCCTCAAGTTCTGAAAGCTGTCAGTTAAAAACGGGGGAAAAAAATAACAACTATATGAACTAGGTGAGATGGTATAATATTCACACTGAAGCATAAATCTGTGCCACCCTTTTTATTAGCTTGTTTTGTGTTTCATTTCAATACCTTATTGGCACCGTCTACATTTGCAGCAGATGCTAGTTATTTATAGCCTCCTGATGACTTTAGTCCCAATACATTAGTCAGGGGCTCATTTTCTGATACTTCTAAATCTGCCAGGTTGTTTTTCAAGGTGTTCTGCTGATTGTGCAGCCAAAAAAAGAGGCTGGGTGGGTAATGTATCAAATATATATTTCTGTCTTGGCATTTCTGATTTTTTTCCTGAACATTCAACTTGTTAACACTTTAAAGCTGTGGCCCCTAACCCTCCTCCTCAGGGCCCACTGCACTGCATGTTTTAGATGTTTTTTTTTGTTTAAATTTATTGGAAATAAATGAGTGGGTCTGTCAGGTCTGCAGATCTTACTGGCCAGCTGAAAAGGTAATACAGTATTTGAACTGGATATCCTGGAGTAGGGACACATCAAAAACAGGCAGGACACTGAGTCCCAAGGGACAAGGTTAGGGACCACTACTTAGAACTACTAAGAACTGTACAGTTAAAAAAAAACCCAAAAAACTGCATTGTATCCAAGGAGGAATTAATCAAGAAAGTTCTAAAAGGTAATAGTTTGTTCAAACATTTTTTTGCTACAACAATGGAATGTCCTGGAGAGAAGGTAATGGGAATAATTTATGAGAAAATAGACAAGGGTAAGGATTTAAGTAACTCTGACAACAGCTAAGTAATAAAGTCTAGACAGCAATTCTAAAACATATCCACAGCTTTACCAGTGGATTGCTGTGTCAGGACCAAACCAATGTGGTCCAGTGGTCCAGTCAAAGGAACTGTCTGGTGTAGGTCAGGGCTTCTGTCCTTTAGGCACTTTGAACTGCTTTGTTGGTGAAATGTCCTATACAAATAAACTTGACTTGATCTGACTCTACAATAAACTCGCATTAGTTTCCACAGGTCAATGAAGGACCAGAGCAAAGTGGATTTCTAATAGAGCTGTCCAATATATAGTAAAAACCAGACATTTACATACACCAAATAAAAAGACGCATATACATTTTATTCTCACCAAACTTTTCTCGTTTTAGGTTAGTTAAAATTACCAAAATTATTTATATTTGCTAAATGACAGAAAACTTAGCAAGAGCATTTCTTAGAGATTTATTTGGGCTAAACCTTTTGGGTTTCCTTCCACAAACCTCTGATAGGTTAACTGACACATTTGAGTTAATTAGAGGCTCACCTGTGGATGTATTTTAAGGCCACACCTGGAAAACACTGCTTTCTAGTTTAATACAATGGGAAAGTCAAAAGAAATCAGCCAAGATATCAGGAAGAGAAGTATAGAGCAGCACCAGTATGGTTTATCCTTGGGAATACTTCCCAGATGCTTTTGCCAACCTCACTGTATTATTTCTTGGAACTGTATGGTGCCATTATTGTAAAACGTAATTGCCACCTACTGGTACTGCATTTGTTGAAATATCTTTGTTAAAATGTCAAAGCCTGGGTTTTCTTTGTTATTTTCTTAGAAAGGAATGGAAAGGAAAGACAACTGTTGTAGCCAGGCCCTGAGTCCGATGGACCCAGTCAAGGTTTAATAGTCCACTTAAATATGCCTGTAAATGTGAAATGTGCCTGGCTGAAACTTCAACAAAATTATTTCATCAGTTTAATTTCCCTTCTAATTATTCTATATACAGAGATTTATTTTGTCTTTGTCAAAAAACAAAACATGCCATCTCATTTAAATCTAAGAAGAGACATAGGAAAAAGGATGTTAGGGTTAAAGGTAACTTGAAATAAAGGAGACTTATTAAAATCTAAATAATGTAAGCACTGATAACCTCTCTTATCCTCATACTATTAAATGACACCTAAATTGTACATTTAATTACATGTAAGCAGGTAGGAACACATTCTAAATATAGTCCTTGGTGACTGTGCTATCAATCATTCTAACAGACTTCAGAGAGGAACTGATTATGTGGAACATAGTCTAACCTTTTGCTTGCAGGCAGAACAGATGGTACTAAAACTGGGCCAAACTAAGACATAGTATAACCACCCAAACCAATATTCATCAGCCTGTTTAATACAAAGTAGTGCAGCTGTGCAATGCCCAAACAGCTGACATTAAAAACTGGACCACAGCGCTTATACTGCTGACTGTAAAAAAAGGAAATCCAGAGCTTAAAATGCACTGAAATATTCTCAGTTCATAACCCTAAATGGATACACTGATCATGAGATGGAATGCTGAATTATAGAAAGCCCAGCTGGTGTCAGGGAGGCTGACCCAGTACAAAAGTAAAATACAAGTAAACGTTCATTTTGACCCCATGTGACAAAGATGACATTTAAAGAGACTGCATTTGGCTTGTTTTCAAAATTTCTCTTCAATTATAAGAAAAATATGTCTTGATAATAAAACAAAAATTTGGGGAACATTTACATTGAAATATATAAAAAACTAATGTTTTTGATTGTGAGACTGCTATGTGACATGGTGGTACATTTTCCGACCGGATAGAAGAACCAAGAGCCCATCTATGATTAGTCGAGCTATCACTACAGAGACAGAAATAAAATGGACCTTGACTGGGGGAGGATTAGCGAGGAGTCAGGATCTCAAGTCAAAACATTGTTACCATGGTAAACATTTCCCCCCATTTGAGTTAGCCAAATCCGTCGAGCAAAATGTTGAGCCACTATTAGTTTCACACTGAAGAATTAAGTTATTTACTCGGAGGAAGTATGCAGGAGACGGTGGAAGAGTCTATGCAAAGCAATCAAGTATAGGGGCTCCTCCAGATACGCGCCAAGAGTGATTTAAGCGTCTAGCTTTAAAGTGTACAAGCATCCAACTTGAGTTGTTGGATGCCTTTTGACAAGTGAAATGCGTTCAGTCTGAACGCAGCACAACAGACATGTTTTTGGACAGTGGGAGGAAGCTGGAGTACCTGGAGAGAACCCATGCATGCACTGGGAAAACATGCAAACTCCATGCAAAAAGTTGACAGCCCAGGATTCAAAGCCAGGACCTTCTTTCTGGAAGGTAACAGCACTACCCCACGTTGCAGTTTGGTCATTCAGAAATATAGGTCTAATATTAAAGTTACTTAAAACCTTTTTAGTGTATTTTTTTATTCCTATTTTCCTTTACAGTAGTGATCCCTCCATCTCAAACAATTTTTGAAAACAGTCTGACTGCTGACACAACTTCTGAGCTTGAGCTCGTTAAGCCGCTCCAGTAAAGCATAAAATGCTCAGTGCTGCAGGTAGACAGGAAAATATGGAGCCTCAGTCTGTCTGCTCTGGGTCAGGCAGACGCTCCATCACTTTGAAAGAAACGATACCATGACTTCTACCTGAGAAGCATGCAGGTATATAGCCTACCTTCATCTCTGTGTTCACTGCTATAATGGTGATAACAAACTCAGCAGTTTCTGTCACTGACGTGTATCTCTGCTGGTGGAAGTTATAATTAGAGCAAGTAATATAGCTAATGTTTGAAGGCTGGTAAATATTAATGACTGCAATGTTTAGTAACTTGCTCTAGACTAGCATTACTACTTGGCTCAATCTCACCAATGCACCTGCACACAGGATTTGTGACTGAAGGTGAGCAGCAGCGAATGAAATGAAGGCTGATGTAGAATTTAGCCTGCCAATTGGGGATGAAAAGTGGCAAACTCAGGAAAAAACAAAAATCATCACATAGGACTCGACTCTCTCTGCTCCAATCAGGCCAACAAAGTGGAGCTTTTATTCATCACATCTGCATACACATTACATGTCACAATGACAGAAAATCACCAAATGTCCTACTTTTTAATGGTTACAAGACCTTTTATAGGATATCATATCTATTGGTGTCTATCCAATGATCAATGACGTCATTTTCTATAGCTTAGTCAGATTTCTTGGCTGGTTTCATGCTGGAGTCCGATGGACGTTTCCAGGAAATGTCCACTGCTGGTATCTCTCAAAAACAACTTTCACAATTGTTATTTCCATATCTTTCTAAATTTGAATTTCTCCCTGACCTCAGCTCAGGGTAACCTGCTATGGAACACAAAAATATCCTCTTCAGGTCAGTGTCCTGTAACATTACATGCACCTCAAAATGTCATCACATTATTTTAGTTGTTTTGTAATTTTTAAAAATTTGTCATATACAATTTATTAATTATATTTTTTAAAATAAACGAATAATATTTTGTTTTTTATTTTGGTGTTTTAATCTGCCTGTATTTAGTGCTTTCCTGAGTTTAATGGGGAACAGTAGTGGCGATGCGGAACCTTTGTTTGGAGGGCATTGCTTCTGGGTTGGTTCTGGGGCAGACTTCCTGTTTGCCTCAGACACAATCTGGATGTTAAAGGCAGCACTCTGGTCGTCATTGTTCTCTCCTGTTTTTATCATTCTTCTGGTCAGTTCACGGTAAAAACACACCAGAACTACTTTGTAAGATGTTTACATATTATTTGATCAGTAGATGGCACTGTGACATGGTTTCTATGCACCTTTCTGCTAATATTTCTAAATTTTATCAGCCAGGGTTTAGATTGGAAGGATGTCAACCCACACCAGGGAAGTCTCGCGGGGTTAGGTGATTAAAAACCGTGATATCTTACTAACTCCAGTTTTAGGAGTTTTATTTTTCTTTTGTTCTAATCATATTCAGTGCATGTTATTTTATGACTCAAAGTATCTTGGAGCATGAGAGTAAAGTATGAAGCATGAAGCTAAAGGTAGAGAGACTATACTTTGTTCATTAAGCGTGGGAATTCAGAGGTTGAAGTTGGATCAATGCCATCCTAAATTCCATATTTGTTGTAAGCCTTGTAATTGTGTTTTTGATCATTATTGAGTTAAAATCGGTGTGCATGTTGATGTTCAGACCAGTTAATATGCAGCTAAATGCAGTAAAGCTTTAAGAACTGTTGATTAATCCTGATGCATTAATATGATACCTTAGTTGTCTTCATTTAAGTGAAGGATGGTAAAGTTAATTACTTATGAGAAAAGTAATCAAGGTTTAAGGACAAGAAAGGTTATATAAAGCATTAATGTTGTACACTGTAAAAGGTTTGTTGATTAAAAAATAAATGAGATGCAATCTAGATGTTAAAGGCAGCACTCCGGTCATCATTGCGCTCTCCTGTTCTTATTATTCTTCAAATTGTGCACATAAAGCTGTAAAATATTAATGTACACTGTAAAACAGTGGTCTCAAATTGCATTCCTCGGGGGCCAGAATCCTGCAACTTTTAGGTGTGTCCCTTGCCCTACACACTTGAATTAGATTGTGAAATTGCCTCATGAGCATGCAGTCAAGCTCCACAGAGCTCTGCTAATGAGCTAATATTGGAGCCATGTGTGCTGAAGCAGAGATATCTAAAAGTTCCAGGACTCTGACCTTCAAGGAATGCAGTTTGAGAGCACTGTAAAAGGTTTGTTGGTTAACAAATAAATGAGACGCAATCTGAATTTTAAAGGCAGTGCTCCGGTCATCATTGGTCTCTCCTGTTTTTATTATTTTTCAGATTGTGCACATCACTGTTGCATCAGTCTTGACACTTGGGACCTGTATCAGATCGTGGGGGCTTGTCCGGGATCAGCACGCCAAATGTCCGTGGAACGCTACTGATCCAGTGATACTGACCGACGGCACCTCTCGCACTACACTTAGAGTTGCCTTTGATTAGTAGTAAGTAGATCATTGAACTATGTTTGCTTGATGATATTTGCTTAATGATTCTAATGATTCTGATGCATTGATATTTGCTTGATAATTTTGATCATTTTCATGTGAAGTTGCTTGATGATTTTGATGATTTGCTGTATACTTGATTGATGTTTTTTTGATGTGAAGCACTTTTAACTGCCTTGCTGCTGAAATGTGATATACAAAAAAAGCATACAAGGCCAGCAAGATGTCATCCAGCGAGAGAAAACAACTACTTTGTAGCATCAAGAAGAAGTTACACCAGCTAACAGGTAGTGAAGCCCGCCTCATCGCAACTTCTCTTGGAGACATTGAAGGACTGGATTCCAGTCAGCTGACTCAAAATGATGAGGAAAGTTGTGTTGAGTATCTGACAAACTAGCTGACATGTCCAACAATTCTGGGCCGGGAGGACCAGGGCTTACCATTACTAAAAAGGCTTGAATGCATCATAAATGGGACCATAGTGAGTCGTGGTCACAGTTCAGTGTCCTTAGAAGCTAAAGCAAGTGAGTAGGCCGTTCATCCTGTCTAGCCACAAGAGGGCATAAGTGACACAGATATACAGACATTACTGGCTCGTCATGACAGTATTCAAACCCAGTTAAACCAAACCCCGTCCACTGCAGCCACTCCAGAACCAGAGAGACAAAATCCAACGCCAGCTCACACCAGCCATTCCTCTAACCAGCAGGTAATTCAGGCATCAGTTCCACCAGCTGCAGGGGGCCACTTTTCCCAACTCTTCAACCCACTCAACAACTGTGCTCACCCCAGCACTCTCTCCCTCATTCAGAGAGCGTTCCAAGTCACACTGGTGAGAGTATGATAGCCATGAAAGATTTGTAGCTGCTGTCCCGCAGAGAATTCTAAGTGCATGGGAAATGATTAGTGACACAACATCAGAAATAAGTTACAATACCATCTGTAAGTAGATAGATGAGAGTCTCAAGGAGAATCGCACTCCAAATGAGGTGATTAGATAGAGGATTGTTATGTGCTATTAAGCCAGGTAACTTCCGAGATATGTTAACAATAAAAGACGATCTCAAAGTCTCTCAGGTTAAAAGTTTCCTGCAGTCTCATCTAGATGAAAGGAGTAGCACAGTGCTCTTCCAAGATTTAATGTGTGCTAAGCAGCATGGAAATGAGACACCTCAGCAGTTTGTGTACAGAATGACTGGACAAAAGCAAAAGATCCTGGTTTCACTCAGGCAGCCAGACTTAGTTGTTAAGTACAATATTTCCACAATCAAGTGCATCTTTCTCAACACTATTGTCAAGGCATAGGTGAGAAGTACGACAGTGTTTGCAGAGAACTCAAGACCCTTTTAGGTGACCCCACTGTCTGTGATGAAGCACTGCTGAAAACCACAACCGAGGAAAGTGAGCAGAAGCACCAAATTGGCCGAGATTCTGCTCTGAAAGTGAGTCAGGCCCAAGCAGCGAATACTGAGCTGAAAGAGAAAACAAATGACAATCTGAAAGTAAACCGGATTAACAACGATTTCACACTCCAAAGACTCAGCACCCAAGTACAAACACTGACACAAGCTATGGAAAGCCTGAAAACAAAGACTTCTCTGGTCCCAACACCTGTACAGAGGAACTAAAAACCCAACCAGACAGAAAACCACAAAGAGAAAGAAAGAGCTGTCAGAACTGTGCTTCCCTGGCCAATCCAAACTGTAACCACTGCTTTGTCTGCGGAGAGGAAGGACATTGTACTGTCAGGTGTCTGAAGACAATCAAACCGTCAGGAAACTGGAGACAGTCAGGGCAGAGGGACCACCCCGATCAGCAAATATCAGCAGTCCCACTCGAAGAAAAAGTCCAAAACCAAATCTGACAGAGACAGATGGTGCGTGTTCATAAGAAACTGTTGATGATGAAACACCACATGGTTTAGTAGCTCCCTTAATAGGCCGGCAATCCCTTCTCAACTGTATGATGGCAGGTTACCTAGTAATAGCGGTATTAGACACAGGGGCGGGGGTAAGTCTTTTGAATCATGCATGACTAAATAGATCCTTGCCTGGACAACAGGTTAGACCCTTAAGTGAACTAATGGATGACGATCTTAATGTGAAAGCAGTCACAGGGGGCTCAGTACCTTATGATGGGTGGCTGGAGGTTGTAGTCAGCCTAGAGGGCGACGATGACCCAGACCTATCTATACATGTAACTTCCCTTGTGAGCTGCCTCAAGATCGAGAGACCCATAGTAGGCTTTAATGTGATTCACAAGTTCATTAAAGACAATGGGGGGGACTATAAACCTGTTGAGCTTATTGGTAGGGCTATAGGAAATCGGCATTTCTGCTGTAAGTATTCTAGTAAGCTTCATCCAGACCCAAGAGCATCCTGTAAATGAGTCAGCTACTGTAAAAGTGGGCATTGAAGGTGGCATGGTCTATCACAGTCAGGTGGCTTACATTAAGTGTAGTGCCCAAGACTATTAGCTCAACAGAGTCACTTGTGTTGTTTGAGCCTGTACTCGGTGATGTCCACCTTGAACAACTTAGCATTGGAGCAGGCCTTTTACAGATAGAAAAGATGGACAGGCCATATGTAAAATACCTGTGTCAAACTATTACAGCCAAACTGTGACTCTTCCTAGCTCAACAGTTTTGGGTTCTATTGAGCCTATTACAAAAATAGTTGAGACAGACAACCCCAAAGACTCTTGTGAAACAGCACCAATCTCCACCTGTATTGTTGACTCTGTATGATGGCAGGTTACCAGTCAAGACCAAAAGCCATCCAACACAGCTTGCTGGCACCCCCAGTGGATATTAGTCACCTAACACCAGAGCAACAAACTGAGGTAAAACAAATGTTATTTGAGGAATCAAGTGCTTTCACCTGAGATGATAGCAAAATTGTGAATATTCAAAGTTTAAATATGACCATCAACCTGAAAGATGATATTCCAGTCCAACACACATACACAGCCATTCCCAAGCCTTTATACAAAGAGGTGAAAGAATACATCCAGGACTTGCTTGCTAAAGGCTGGATTGTCAAGTCAAAGTCATCCTTTGCTGCACCTGTAGAATGTTTGAGGAAACAGGATGGCACGCTGAGACTTTGTATAGACTATAGACTGTTAAATCAGAAAACCGTTCCCAACTGCCACCCACTTCCACGCATCCGAGACCTCCTGGACATGCTGGGCGGCCATAGCTGGTTCAGCATTCTTGACCAAGGTAAAGCTTACCACCAGGTTACTACCATGGCTGAAGGGTCCTGCCATATGACTGCCTTCCTCTCACCCTAGGAAGAGTATGAGTGGGTAAGGATCCCCTTTGGCCTCAGTAACGTCCTTCCTGCCTTCCAACGCAGTACAGAAGAGATGCTGAGTACTCTGCATGATGATTGTTGTATTCCATATCTGGATGACATTCTTTCCTGTCCAAAAAGTTTTACTGAACACATAGAGGCGGTGTACAAAGCACTCAGAGCTCTCCAACAACATGGGATCAAACTCCGCCCAACCAAACGTGAGCTGTTCAAAGCAGAGGTCAGATATGTGTGTAGGGTGGTTTCAGAAAACGGAGTCCGAATTGATCCAAAGGACTACAGTGTTGTCAAGTCATTCAGTCAGAAGAAACCAACAAATGTGGGTGAATTAAGAAAACTGATGGACTCCTAAGTTAACAAATGTACATCCAGGATCGCCAAACCTTTGTATGACCTCCTACAAGTCAAGGGGAGTCCTGAAAATGTACAGACCAAGTCCAAGAAAGGCTGGAGTGCTCAGCTGCCTTCAAAGACTCCTGTCTGCTGGACAGGTGAACACAACCACATCCTGAAGCAGCTCATCAACACTCTGTATGATCCACCTTTGCTTGCGTACCCCAACTTTGAACTGGGAGAGGAGCTGTCTTAGAGCCCACTGATAGTGTTAGTTCGCAACCTTGAAGAAAGGGGCAGACCTGGAAAGCTCAGATCATACCGTGTACATTGTCAAAAAGCAGATTGACAGTCCCATTTACGAAGTATATCCTGAGAACAATGCACAGAGAAGCGGGGTGCTCCACAGAAACCTTCTCTACTTGGTGAATGATATACCTGTAACTGTAGATCATGGGAAAGATAAGCAGCCATTAAAAGCAGAGTGAAAAGTCACAGAGTCAATCAAAGCTAAAGTAAAGGGGATTCTGAAAGTGACTCAGGAACACGTTATTGGCTCAGAGTCCCAGTAATGATTGGACCACAGAAACAAGTCACTCAAACCCATTTGGCATCAGGTCAAGTTTTCACACCTATGGAACAAGGGAAGCACTCATAACAAAACACTGCAAACGAAAATGGTCCAACAGGGCATCAATATCTAAATGAAAATGAACTTGTCCAAAACCCTTAAAATGACAATGAACAAAGAGAGCAAGAACATGAAAGAGACACTGAATAGGTTGAACTTGAAATTAACTCTGAACAGGAGGAGCAAGTATCAACTCAGGAGGGGTCTCTTAGGCGATCGGCACAAGCGAGGAGGCCACCTCGGACACTCACCTACAACACTATGGGCCAGCCTTCTTCGCAGCTGCAAGGGGTCATCAGTCATGTTGGAGTGTGTCAGTTACAAGCTCTGACAGTATGGGTAATACAACCAATACAAATGAATCCTTACATTCCTCATCAGACTGTGCCTTATGCAATGACAGTGTCTTATGCAATCCCTAATTTTGTGTACTGAGATATGTGATCTATATCACATCACAAATAGTTGAACATTATGATCTTCCAGACCTTGCCCTCATGAAATTTTCTCAGACTGGACCTCTTTAAATTTTAACTGAATAACCCTGACTTAGATGAAGACAACACATACACACACACACACACACACACACCCTGGTACCAGGCAGGTGTTCACCGAATGCATTCTGGTCTGTGTTATAAAAGCTAACATAATCTAACAGCTGAGCATTGTCCCACATCAGTGGACTCATCCACAGCTCGGCCTACATATGAGGGCTTTTTCATGGCTTCATCAAGCTGGGCTAGCATGTCAGAATTTCACTTTTCTTTGTAGCAGATGATGCTGACATGGGATTTGCTTTATTTTCTCACGAAGTTCTTGTTTTTCCTTTCCTTCAAGAAGTTTTTCAATGATAGTGATCCAATCTTTGACAACCTCTCCATCAATAAATGGCTTTTTGTGCTGACCCAAAATCCAAGCAACTCTGAGGGAACACTCATGAGCTCGTTGCTGAGCAGTGAATGTGTGGCTCAGGATCCTGGTGGACTGGTCATACTGGGCTGAGAGGCTATGTATTTTCTCTGACCTTAGTTCTAATTTGAGTGGGAATGTTTGTTCAAATTTTTTATGCTTTGTCTCATAATGGCGTTTCACATTTCCACTTTTAATAATTGCCACAGTTTCTGAACATATCAGACACACTGGTTTAGTACTACCAGTGGCATGTATAAAGAGAAATGATTCTGTCCATTCTGGATTAAATGCTCCATTTTCACTGTCTCGCCCACCTGTATTTGTCCACCTATTTCTTCCACCTTCTCCGTCTGAACTGTCAGTTTTCTCGCCAAATATTCACTATTTATCCACTGACATATTTTATACAACCATTCAGTGGAAATCAATGACAGAAAGCCCCTCAACCTCCAGATTCTGGTTACGTCTCTGCGTTTGAGGTGAGAGCGCACAACACTCCTCCTGAAGGTCCACCTCAGATAGCTGCTGCACAGATTTGTGATGCTTATCTTTTATCTTAATGATTGCAATGTCATTTAATTATGAACCTTAACTGGCACGTTCCTTCGTGGTTGTTTTCACGTTTATTGCGCTGTCCAGATCTTTGTCTCGATATTTGCAGTTTGTGGGAGCGCAACGCCAAGCTTGATGTCATTCACAGTAAATATTACCTTGACATTAACAAAGACACAGAGGAGTGGATCATCCACTAAAAGATGGACAGGGAGAGCATATGCATGACTAAAACAACCTGGATGTCAGACAAATCCTGGGGCAACTGTGTCTGTGCTTATTTTAAGTGGGAATATGCAAATCCAAGAGATTTTTAAGTGGTTATATAGTGCATACCTGCGCATCACATACCAGACTGCACCACTGCAAACTACCTACCATTAGTGTTTCGCTTTATTGTGGGGAGCTAGGAGATAATCTGAGGATTTTTTTCGGAAAGAAAGCCAAGCCCAAATAACCAACTTAACGTTCAAAAACAAGGCCAAAACACTGCAACCCACTGCTCATGAGATTCGCAAACGACTTTAGCAAAAAACAAGCCCGAAGTCACTTAGAGTAAACGGACATGGCAACACAGCCGCCTTCACTTTGTTATAAAGTTTACTGGATGGCTGATGGCATCACGTGGTATAGTCAAACTCGCGCTGCGCCGGTAAACCAGAAAGCGCTCAATAAGGTTTTAAGTGATGATTTCACTTTTGGTATTAGGTATGAATCTGCATGAGACATCATCTCGGTCAGGATCCAGACCGAGGTCCGCCTATTAGTGACCTCTGATCTAAGTGAAGGATGGCAAAGTAAAAGGTGCAATGTGTTAAAGTTAATTATTACTTGTGAGAAAAGTAAACAAGGTGTATGAAAAAGAAAGGTAATATAAAGCATTAATCTTGTACACTGTAAAAGGTTTGTTGATTAACAAATAAATGAGACACAATCTAGATGTTAAAGGCAGCGCTCCGGTCGTCATTGTGCTCTCCTGTTTTTATTATTGTTCAAATTGCGCACATCACTGTTGCACCAGTCCTGACACTCGGGACCTGTAACACACCCATTTCCAAACTAAAACTGCACTAACAGCATAATTATTCCCCTACACCATTTTTCAAATCTTAACATGTGAAACAAGCAGCAGCTGAAAATATGAACGATTTGGACAATTCAGCATGTATGAAAAGCCAAAAGTACCACAATTTAATACATTAAAGGTCTCAAAAATGAATTAAAACTGAAGAAGAGTGCATCAAATAAATCTATCAACCCTTATCCTAAATAAATTTATGTAGAAATTGCTTTTTAAATTTAAATTAATAGTTATTATTACACAAACATTTTATTTTATAGCCATGTGGCTATAAAATAAAATGTTTATTTTAACTTTCCACCTTAGAATTCAAAATCACTCAAAATACTGTAGAGAAGATAATTGGTCTTCAGATGTGTTGCTGCACAGGTTAACCACTCAGGTGGTTTATTTAGTTAAACACAGGAACAGTTTATATTACTTCTTATGATGTACTTGAGCACAGGAAACAATAAAGCATTAAAATTAGCTAAAATTTATATATATGATTTGATGATTTGATATGTGATTATTTGAAACATTTTTGTTTTATATATGTATTTCAAAAACATAAAAGTATATATCTTGAATTTGGTGATTTGTGTTGCTGCTAACCTTGTACAGTCGGAATGCCACCTAGGACCTGTTCTAAAGAGAAAATAAAAAAACAAAATTCCAGGTCCCTCTTCCAGGCAGTCAACAGTGCTAAAAACTGCACCACCATCCAACACAATATTTGGTTAGTTTATTCTCCAGGTTGCCTTTAGACTGATATTAACCAATGAGCTTCGTCTGACAGCCTAATTCTCCCCAATCTAAACCTTGTACACTCAGGTTTAGTGCTGCCAAAACTTGCTACACATTAATTCCTGTGGTCTTGTTTAGGTTTCCAACATTGAAAAAGTATCTGTTGGGGTCTGGGAATACTTCAATTCTTTTCTGCAGTTCCCTCAGTCATCCACCAGATGACGTCAGTTTAGCCTCCTGACAGAGGAGTATATAAGGACCCTGCCACCAGTCCTTCAACGCCTGAGTGTTAACCTATACGGTTACTCGGATGATCGTACGGATTCCGCTCCAGCTCCTTTCCCCTCGACTCCTAGAAATCACCTGCAAATCCTCAATAGAATCCCTGGAAACAACAAGACTCAGGCTGGCAGCTCAACTCCTCTTCCTTGTTCCTTCATCGCATGTCGAACCCTGTCTGCCCTCCACCGTACCATCTGGTCTAACGTCTGGAAGATCTAGCTAATCTGGTGTAAAACCTACAACCTAACCAGGTAACCTCTCCTGAAGATGGCACCTCAGCTTCCTCTGTCACCCATCTGCTTTCAACCTCCAGTGTCAGTTTTCCCAACCCAGAAAAATTTTCCGGTAAAGTCAGTTGTGGTGGGTTCCTTCTTCAATGCTCCTTGGTTTTTAATTGTTCTCCTCAATCATTCCCACACGAAGATGCCAAGATCTCATATATTTTGGGTCTCCTTTCCGGTAAGGCTTTGAGATGGGCAGAAGCTAGATTCCAGGATCATACAAGGTTTGGTTGTACTTTCAGTGAATTTATTAAGGAGTTTAAACGTACTTTAATGAGGAGACTGATCAAACCAGTTTATCTCGCCGATTGTGGAACTTGAAACAGGGACTTAGGTCAGTCTGATTTTTCTATTGAGTTTTGCACACTTGCTGTAGCTTCAGGTTGGGACTCCTGCGCTCTTAAAGCGGTATTCTTTCAGTCCCTCAATGAGTCTTGAAAGGATTAACTAGCTACACTTTAAGAACCTAAAACCTTAAATGAGTTAATTGCTTTGGCCACTTGTATTGACAACAGGTTAAGGGAGAGAAGGAGACAAAGAAGCGAGAAACAGTCTGTTGTTAGAAGCTTTAATTCACCCATGCCCAGAACACCCCCTCAACCTGTTCCAGTGTCCTCCTCATCTGAGTCAGAACCAATGCAGCTTAGTCGAACCCAACTCACACCGGTGGAATGCCAGAGATGTAGGGATCTATCTTGTGCCTCTACTGTGGTTCTTCTGAGCACTACATCTCGTCATGCCCCATTCGGCCAACAAAAAGAGGGTCCGCCAGTAACGGGGAAACTTACAGACCATCCTCTGCTGACTTCACCACCTCTATTTTATCCTTCCTGCAGTCCTCACATTTAACAATGATTCCTTAAATCTCTCTGTTCTCATCAACTCCGGCTATGAACAATATCTTATTGATCTCGCTCTTGTTTACCAAGCTAAGAGATAGAAACTGTCCCACTTCCTACTCCATTGAACACTAGATGGAAAGGCACTCCCTAGGATCACCCACAAGACTAGATCTCTCCAACTAATCATCTCAGGTAATCACCATGAAACCATCTCATTTTTTGTTTTTCCCAGTACTCACCCTTCAGTTGTTTTTTAATTTAACTGGCTTCAGCAACACAACCCACATCTTGACTGGTCAAACCAACGCATTGAATCATGGTCCACTATGTGTCTTTCCTCCTGCTTGCAGTCAGCTGTTCCGCCAAGCCCATCCCCAACATATCTGGATGAAGCGGACCCCAGTGACATGTTTTCTGTTCCTGAAGAATATCACGATCTAAAACAGGTTTTCAGCAAACATAAGATAACACAGAGTCTCTGTGTTTGCACAGAGTCTCTGTGTTATCTTATCTCTGCTTCCTCATCGACCCTATGACTGCGCCATAGATCTTTTCTCCGGAGCTCCATTACCATCCGGCAGACTGTATAACATATTCCTTCCTGAACGACAAGCTATGGAAAAGTACATTAACAAACCTCTCTCTGCTGGAATAATTCATCATTCATCTTTGCCGCTGGTAGCGGGCTTCTTTTTTGTCAGTAAGAAGGATGGTTCCCTCCAGTCCTGTATAGACTATAGAGGGTTAAATCAGATCACCATTGAAAATAAGTATCAGTTACCACTCATTTCTTCAGCTTTTGAGCCTGTCCAAGAAGCAACCATCTTCACGAAACTTGACCTCCGCAACACCAACCATCTAGTCCATATCTGCCAGGGGGAAAAATGGAAGACAGCCTTCTAAACCTCCATGGGTCACTTTGAGTATTTAATCATGCCTTTTGGTCTCTGCAGTGCTCCCGCAGTCTTTCAAGCCTTGGTCAACGACATCATCTGAGATTTCCTCAACATATTTGTTTTTGTTTACCTTGACAACATCCTCATTTATTCCAAGACCCTCGCTAAGCATCAGAAACACATTTGCCTGGTCCTACCCCTCCTCGAAAACCGACTTTTTGTAAAGGCTGAGAACTGTGAGTTTCATAAATCCTCAGTAACTTTCTTAGGGCGGAAAAGGTTCGATCAGATCTGCAAAATATCAATGCCGTTTTGGATTGGTCTGTTCCAGACTCACGCAAACAGCTACAAAGATTCCTAGGTTTTGCTCATTTCTGCCATAGGTTCATCCACAACTACAGTCAGCCTGCTGCTCCTCTCACTGCTCTCACCTCCACTAAGACCACCTTTGCCTGCACCCCAGAAGCTGACTCCGCTTTCACTGCCCTAAAGGAAAAGTTTACTCAAGCACCCACACTTGTCCAGCCTGACCCCCAGAAGCAGTTTGTTCTAAAAGTTGATGCTTCTGTTTCGGAGGTCAGTGCTGTCCTGTCTCAATGGTCAACTTTGGATGAGAAACTTCACCCCTGTGCCTTTTTTTCTTGCAGATTGTCCCCCACTGAAACAAATTATGACATGGGGGACCGAGAACTACTAGCCATAAAACTTGCTCTCGAAGAATGACGTCATTGGCTGGAGGGCACCAAACACCTTGTGCTGGTCTGGACTGATCATTAGGATCTTTCCTACCTTCAGTCAGCCAAACGCCTTAACTCCTGTCAGTCCCATTGGTCTTTGTTCTTTTCCCGTTTCAACCTCTCCATTTCTTTTTGCCCAGGTTCCAAGAATGATAAGCCCGATGCCCTTTCATGTCAGTATTCTCCAGATGATTCCAACAAGACTCCTGCCACCATCCTGCCTCCCAACTGCAATATCGGATCCCTCTCTTGGTAGATTGAAGATGTTGTTCATCTAGTCGCACCATTCCTCTCATCTCTCGGTGTTTCTGGTGACCGTCCTTACATAAAGATGTTAAGGATTATATTTTCACCTGTCCCATTTGTGCCTCCAACAAACCATCTCACTGACCACCTGCTAGACTCCTTCAACCACTAGATATACCAAAGTGTCCCTAGTCTCACATAGCTGTTGATTTCATCACCGGACTCCCGTCATCCCAAGGTATGACCACAATTTTCGCTATCATTGACCGTTTTTCTAAAGCCATTCCCCTCAGAAAAGTCCCATCAGCCTTTGAGACCGCTCAGCTCCTGGTTAAACACGTTTTCCGTCTCCATGGTATTCCTTTGGAGATTCTGTCTGACAGAGGACCACAGTTCATCTCTCTCACCGAACAAAATCGTCGCTTCGCTGACAAGAAGCGAATCCTGGCACCTCAGTACTCTCCAGATCAGAAAATTTGGCTTTCCTCATGTGACATCCCACTTAAGTCTGTCTCTAAGAAACTCATTCCTTCATTTGTGACCCTTCACTGGTTTCTGATTATCTGGCTTCTCTGAGGCGGGGGGGGGGTACTCTTGGGGTCTGGAAATACTTTAATTCTTTTCTGCAGTTCCTTCAGTCATCCACCAGATGGCGTCAGTTTAACCTCATGACAGCAGAGTATATGAGGACCCTGCCGCCAGTCCTTCGCATGACTATTAACCTATGTGGTTACTCGGATGAGCATAGGGATTCTGCTCCAGCTCATTTCCCCTCGACTCCTAGAAATCACCTGCAAATCCTCCATAGAATCCCTGGAAACAAGGCTCTGGCTGGCAGCTCAACTCCTCTTCCTTGTTCCTCTATTGCATGATTGAACCCTGTCCGCCCTCCACTGTACCATCTGGTCTATCCTCATTCAAGTACCTGGATTCATCTGCGAACCTGCAATCCTCCAGACCACCTCTAAGACCCCTCTGGTGGAATACCCCTACCATTCAAAGCTCCTGCGACTGCCCGGTTCCAGAACCATTTGGTCCCAGACCACTCTTTCATTAAAAAAACCATAATCTGTAATAAAAATTTGAACATTTTTGAGTCTCCTGAGAGTGCCTGTGGGTTAGACAACTTACTAAAACCATGACAGTATCAGTTAAACTAAATCATGTAGTTTATAGCCCACTCCCATGTTTGGGTATATGGCAGTGAGTTATAAACTCCATGATCACCTTAACATTTTGTTGTCTGATGTCACTATCAGAGACAGGCTTCTGTTGTTGGGATCTTATAAGTGAACTGCATTGAGGAGTAGTTGTTAGCATGGTTGCCATGCAGCAGTAAAGTCCTTGGTTCAAATCCCAGCTGCAGGATTTCTGCATTTTGTTCTCCTTACGCATGTATTTGTGGGCTCTAACAGTGTAAAAAATGAGGGATTTGTGGAGGAACTGTTATCCTTTTCAATAGCAGAGATTTGCCAAATCTGCTAAATGCAAATAAAACAGTAAGAAATGTGTAAAAAAATAGTTTCATTGTTTGAACAGGCTTTGCACCAACTTTAAGTTGAGTTTATATAAGGCTGCATGACAACAGTACTGCTTGGTGTGGAAGTCGGTGCTGAGTAATCAATACTCAGGTAATTCCTTGTATCTGAGGTGGTAAAACATTTCCAGAACATTTCCAGGAACAAAGGACTAATGTCTCAACAAGATCTAGAGAAACTCATCCATGCATCTTTAGTCCCATTGATTATTGCAACAGTGTCTTAACAGGTCTGACTACAAATTGAATCAGACAGCTGCAGCTGATCCAGAATGCTGCTGCTCGTGTTCTCACTAAGACCAGGAAGATAGAGCACATCACCCTAGTTCCAAAGTCCTTCCACTGGCTTCCTGTAGCTCAGAGAATAGACTTTAAAATACTTCTGGTAGTTTATAAATCACTGAATTGCTGAGCACCAAAACACATTAAAAACCTGTTGTCATTGTATCAACCTTCCAGACCACTCAGGTCTTCTGGTTCTGGTCTGCTCCGCATCCTCAGAACCAGAACCAAACACAGAGAAGCAGCTTTCAGTTTTTATGCACCGGTAATCTGGAACAAACTTCCAGAAAACTGCAAAACAGCCGAATCACTGGGTTCCTTTAAATCAAGGCTAAAAACCCACCTGTTTAGAGCTGCCTTTGATCAGTAGTAAGTAGAACACTGAACTATATTTGCTTGATGATATTTGTTTGATGTCCCGAATGATTTTGATGCATTGATATTTGCTCGATAATTTTGATAATTTTCATGTGTATTTGCTTGATGATTTTGATGATTTGCTGTATACTTGATTGATGTTTTTATGATGTGAAGCACTTTGAACTGCCTTGCTGCTGAAATGTGCAATACAAATAAACTTGAGTTTACTTGACTTAAAAAGAAGCACAGATGATGGAAGAAGCTTCTTCAAAGTAAATTGTAAATTGGCTTTTCTATCCAGGAATGTTGACTGTGCCACACAGAGAGACCTCACCTGATAAGAGAACGCAGAACATATGATAGACAAGGGATTCCTTTTGAAGATTCAAAGTGCAACTGTCCCATAACATGCTGGCTAAGGAAATGTTTGCAGTTTCTAGAAATCTCACAGTTAAGATAAAGTGTCTATTCTATAGGGAATAGACACACAGGTGTGTGCAATTTAGACTAAGGCTAACATCACTAACCACACCAATAGTGCTCTGTGATAAAATAAGATACTGAGCTGTGTCACACAGATTTTCCCTTTCACACACACACACACACACACAAAGAATAACTTCATCTCTGACCCTAATATAAATACTAAATAGTTGCAATTAATGCTTTAACAATTGAGCATAGCTTAAACCACATAAGTATGAAGGTGGACACAGTTGTTGTTTATTTTTAAATGGTATTGTTATGATTGGTGTGTTAAGGAGGAACCAAATGCAAAAACACAGACAGCACACAAATTAATGCAAATTAATGCTGTATTATTGAGAACTGAACTGAAAATTAAAGTCCAAAGGCAAAGATTGGGCTCAGACACATGGAGAAGTTGGCAACAGGAGGAACTAGCGCTGAGAGAATGAACTAGGACAGATACTGGGGAAGATGATTACTGAGACAGGACACTGGTGGGAGTTAATTAACAGAATGGAAAACAGCTGAGGAGAGCTCGACACTATAGAGATGACTGTAGAAATGACTGAACAGAAGAAAATACACAAACACTAAGAACACAAGTCAACAGAAGAATGAGTCCATACTAAAAATGCTGGAACAGGAAAGTCAGAAACAGGACTAGAAGGAAAACAATGAGGTCAAGCAATATACACTGCTCAAAAAAATAAAGGGGAATACCCAAACAAAACAGTGTAACTCCAAATCAGTCACACCTTTGTGGAATCAATGTCACCAGTTAGGTAATAACACTTGTGAATCAATTTCACCTGCTGCTGTGCAAATGGAACATACAACACGTGGAAATGAGAGGCAATTAGCAAGACAACCCCTATAAAAGAGTGATTCTGCTGGTGGTGACCACAGATCATTTCTCTAGTCTTGTTCTTTCTGGTTGAACTTCGAGTCACTTTTTCATTTTGTCAGTGCTGTCATGCATAGAGGCTTCATGAGGCGTTTTTGACAGCCCACTGAAGTTGCTCAAGTAGTGCAGCTAATCCAAGACGGAACATCAAAGCGAGTGGTGGCAAGAAGATTTGCTGTCTCTCTCAGCACAGTGTCCAGAGCATGGAATAGGTACCAGGAGATAGGCCAGTACACCAGGAGACATGGAGGGGGCCGTAGGAGGGCTACAACCCAGGAGCAGGACCGCTACCTCATCCTTTGTGCAAGGAGGAACAGGAATTCCACTGCCAGGGCCCTACAAAATGACCACCAGCAGGACACTAATGTGCATGTTTCTACTCAAACTGTCAGAAACAGACTCCATGAGGTGGTCTGAGGGCCCGATGTCCACATATAGGGCCTGTGCTTACAGCCCAACATCGTGAAGGATGATTGGCGTTTGCTAGGGAACACCAAAATAGGCAGATTCGCCATTGGCACCCTGTGCTCTTCACAGATGAAAGCACGTTCACACTGAGAACATGTGACAGACGTGACAGAGTCTGGAGACACTGTGGAGAATGTTATGCTGCCTGCAACATCCTCCAGCATGACCGGTTTGGTAGTAGGTCAGTCATGGTGTGGGAAGACATTTCTTTGGATGGCCGCACTGCCTTCCATGTGCTAGCCAGAGGTGCCCTGACTGCCATAAGGTACTGGGATGAGATCTTCAGACCCACTGTGAGACCATATGATGATGCAGTGGGCCCTGGGTTCTTTCTTATGTAAGAGAATGCTCGGTCTTGTGTGGTTGAAGTGTGTCAGCAGTTACTTCATGATGAGGGCATTGATGTTATGGCCTGGCCTGCCTGTTCCCCAGACCTGAATCCAACTGAGCACATCTGGGACATCATGTTTCGGTCAATCCACCAACGCCATGTTGCACCACAGACTGTTCAGGAGGTTACTGATGCTCTAATCCAGGTCTGGGAAGAGATCCCTCAGGACAGCATCCGCCATCTCATCAGGAGCATGACAGGCATTGTCGGGAGGTTATACAGGTACGTGGAGGTCACCCACCCGACTGAGACTCTTTTAGACTTGTCTTGAGGAATATTCACTGACGTTGAATCAGCCTGTCATGTTATTTTAAATCCAAATCCAGATCTCATGGTGCAATAATTTTGATTTACACTGATTGTTGTTTTCTTCTCAATCAATTCCACTGTGTTAATAATAAAGTTTTTCTAATGAGAATATTTAATTAATTGAGATCTAGGATGTGTTATTTTAGTGTTCCCTTTCATTTTTGAGCAGTGTAGTTCCCAAAGTATGCAATCATTTCTATAAATAAAGTCTCTCAAAATTATATAATCTCGGTGTGAGATTTGCATACCATCTAGTTTTTGTAAGGTTCTTTAAAAATACATTGTGAATAAGGCTGTACACCTTTTAAATGTGTCCTAAATTTTTTAAAAGGTACATATTTCTCTATGTTCATGCTTTGTTTCTTTAATATCATACAAATTCTGAACACATTTAGGAAAATAGTTTGGCTTATAAATTCAAATTCAAAAATACTTTATTTATCCCAAAGGGAAATTAAATGTTGCTGTAACTCATTTAATTAAGGAGTTATTATAGATTGTGATGGCTGTGGGGAGGAAAGATCTCCTGTAGCGGTCTGTTTTACAACCAATCTGAAGAAACCTCTGACTGAAGAGACTCTGTTTTCCAATGGCAGTCTCATGAAGAGGATGGTCAGGATTGTCCATAATTTTCTTAATTTTATGCAAAATCCTTCTTTGCATCATCAATTCCAGAGGTTCCACAGTCGTCCCCAGAACAGAACCAGCCTTCCTTATTAGGTTGTTGAGCCTTTTTAGGTCCCTGGCTCTGATGCTGCTGCCCCAACAGATGATGGCAGAGGAGATGACGCTCTCAACAACAGACTTATAGAAGATCTGCAACATCTTGCTGCAAACCTTGAAGGATCTTAGCTTCCTCAAGAAATGCTGTCTGCTCTGTCCCTTCTTGTAGACGACTTCACTGTTGAGTCTCCAATCCAGTCTGTTGTCTCGATGAACACCAAGGTATTTATATTCCTCAACCACCTCCACTTCATCTCCCATGATGGAAATAGGGTTTGATCTGACCCTGGTTTTCCTGAAATCTACAATCATCTCCTTTGTTTTGTTCACATTCAAGGTTAGATGACTGTTTCCACACCATGCCACAAAGCGGTCCACCAGCTCCCTGTACTCAGCTTCTTGTCCATCTCTGATCCACCCGACAACTGCAGAGTCATCTGAGTATTTCTGGAGATGACAGGAGTCTGATATGTGCTGGAAGTCTGAAGTGTACAGAGTAAAAAGGAAAGGTGAGAGTACAGTCCCCTGTGGTGCTCCTGTACTGCTGACCATCTGGTTAGACACACAGTCCTTGAGTCTTACAGACTGTGGTCTGTTTATCAGGTAATCATTGATCCAGGCGATTGTTGAAGCCTCCACCTGAGTCTTCTGGAGTTTCAGACGAAGCAGATCAGGCTGAATTGTGTTAAATGCACTGGAGAAATCAAAGAACATGATCCTCACAGTGCTGCCTGCTTTGTCCAGGTGACAGTGGGTTTGTTGAAACAGATTTATGGTGGCGTCTTCAACTCCAACTCCACGGCGATAAGCAAACTGCAAGGGGTCCTGATATGTGCTGGTTTGCTTACTCAGTTGGGCCAACAGGAGTTTCTCCAGGACCTTCATGATGTGGGATGTCAAAGCAATGGGTCTGTAGTCATTGATGACTGATGGGTGAATTTTCTTTGGTACCGGAACCAGACAGGATGTCTTCCACAACAGTGGTACCTTCTATTGAGTCAAGCTAAGGTTGAAGAGGTGTTGCAGAATCCCACAGAGCTGCTCTGCACAGGCCTTCAGGACTCTGAGGCTGACACCATCTGGACCGGCAGCCTTGTTCCAGTTCAGTCTCTTCAGCTGCCTCTTCACCTGACTTCTAGAAACAGAAAAGTGGGAGGGGGAGGCAAAGGGAGCAGCAGCATCTTCTATTTTGGTTGAAGACCAACTAGTGGAAGCAGAAGAGTCCATGACTGAGGAAGAGGATAAAACATCTGAGGTGTGACAGGAAAGCTGTGGTCAAAGGAGGGTGGGATGTCTGGCTGGGGGCAGGAGGGGAGGATGGTGAACTTGTTCCTGAACTGAACTTGTTGAAGAACGTGTTCAGCTCATTTGCTCTGTCCAGACTTCCATCTATCTGATCCTCCTTCTGCTTGAATTCTCTTTGTATTTTCTATCGGGAGAGAGTGGTCAGACCATGATTAGATGTCTTATCATTTCCGGATAAATATATTTTCGAGCATTACTGTTTATCACCACAGTCAGTTATGTGTGTCTGTGTCCATTTCCCTTTCATGTTATCAAGCACAAATAGCTTAGTTTTTGTTGAATAAGTAGGTCCAAATCTGAAAACTGTGGGCAGCCCTGTTATACAGTTTGGCGTTCCCTATAAGCACAGACCCACAAGACTAATAAAAGAAGGACTCCACAGAATTGCAGATTTCAGTGAAAGCAATAATGTAGTTTGTATCACATTTTGACACTTCAAGCATTACACTTGAATTTCCCCACTGTGGGACATTAAAGGCTATTTCTATTCTATTCTATTCATATATTTTGGGGTTGCCAGGCATACTTGGCTTCATAGATGGCAGTCACATCACATTCTCTGCCCGTTCACTCAACAAAGGAAATTGTTTTTTAATATTTTAGAAAATACTTTGCAGTTTTTAATCTGCTCAACAAATGTTTACATTGATGCTGTTATCAATGTCACCTGTAGACACTGCACCTCTGATTTCATAAATCTGATTTTGCCAGTTTGATAAACATAGTATGTTCAAAAAGAAATTTTATTTCATTCATCCTGGGTGTTAGTCTCCTTTACTCTACAGCCTATTAACACTTTTAGTGACTCCTGTTTTTTTTTCCTGATTGGTTCTTGTATCTTTTAGTCTGGTAGCATTTTCTGTGGTTTTAGTGATGTGTGAACCTGGATGCTTTCATTACCTTTTGCTTTGCCGCTGACACACCCAAATTTCCACATTGTGGAACAATAAAGAATTTTCTATTCTATATAAAATAAACTTTATTAATACAAATGTATTTGACATAGCAGCTAATTGTAGTGTTGTACCCTGAAAATGATGAAAATGATGTGTGATGCAGCTCACATCATCAGCGATGTGGAATCCAAGTGGCCTGGTTCTGTGCTTGACTCACTTTTTGTTAGTCTACACTGAGTGCTAGGCTTGCCTGTGATGAGTTAATATATATATTTCTTGTATTTTCTGATTTACCAATGACTTCCCACCTAAAGACTGTTGTACTTTCATCTTCAAGCAAATAGAATGATCCACCTCCGTGAAAGCTGACCCACATTTAAGTGATGCTCCAGCGGTTATATTTCAGTTTGGCTTTTCTGCAGCTGCATTTTTAGGAATTCTTTTTGATGACACGTGTTTCTATGTTTTCTTGAAAGCACACGTTGCACAGCTGTTTAACAGGTAGATTTAGGGACAAAAAAATACCTTAATGTTAGTTAAGTCATGAGCCAACCAATAACTTTTTACGCATCATTAAGTGCATATGTTGAATGCTGTGTAATTCAGTTGGTAAAGGTTAAGCAAAACTGGACCTTACACGATTTAACTGTATTTTTACATTTCATATTGATTTGTTGCCACATCCTTTTTGTGCATGCTTGGTTACACCAAGACACTTATTTAATGCACACACACATGCATACACTTTTTTGGACATTAAATAAGTGTAGTGTCAAGAATACAACCTAATTTCTCTGTCAAATCACACTCAAGAGTAATACTGCTTCAACATGTTTTTACTCAAGTACAAATAGGCAGTTTCAATCCAATAAATTACTCAAGTAAAAAGTATTTGGTAAAAAGGCTCGTTAAATACTGATCAGAAGTAGTACAAATAACCGATCAGAACATCTGATAGAATATTTTAAAATAATGTCATCAGCCAACAAATGTGTTTAGATCACAGATTCATCCATGATATTCCAGCTTGTAAGATTTTCCAGTAAAACATTGGATTGTTGGCACCTTACTTTTACCTGTGGTCATATTGTTATGGAAAATCAATGATACATGCTGTGTTTTTTAAGATGTTGTTTATGATAATGATGTTAAGTTAATGCTTCTTATTTACTGGCTTTACGCTGTGACACAGCAGGCTCACACAGCTAATACCTATAATCCCTTCTGTCTCTGATAAACACACATCTCCACCTCTGTTCCTGCTCTTAATGTGCAATCAGATCTTTGAGAGGATTCTAAGATCAGTCTTATATCCCCCTTTTCTGTAAAAAGCAGAAGCAGTGCTGGTTTATATATGGAGTTAATTTCCTGCCAAAAGGATGCAAACAAATAAAGCATGTTGCACACAAATAAAACATGTTTCTTGAACTGTTCTCAAACGTTGCACACACACAAATCATTTTACAAACTGTCCTCGAATACAAAAGGATCTCTTCTCGCATACAGAGCATATTTACATGCTGGTGTTTTACTGATTATAGGGAGTTTATAGTTTGTTGCAGAATGTGAGACAATAACCTATCTGTATTATGGTAGTATTCTAACAAACAGGCAGTTTCATCTGTAATAATGCTGTATTAAAGGACATATTTAATAAAAACATTGTTGTGGTGTCTTTAAATAGAATCTGGTTTAACAATGTTCAGATCACTTTTTTTAAATTAAAAATGTCATTTTAATCTTGAAATCTGGGATTGACTCATTTCCCTGAGGACGAGCATGCTTTGAGATGTCCCTCCTTCAATAAGCACACCTTCAGTTGCTCAGGTTCCTCTCTACCATGACTTTATCATTTTCATGATCTTTTTTCCTTAGTGTAGCAGGTATTCTGGGTTTAGTGATTTCGCTTTTTCATATCTGTTTTCTCACTCCATACCCAGGCGGTTGAATTAGGGTCTCTTTGAAGTCTCTTGCCATCACAAGGGAGGTTTTTCGGCTAAACTGCCACCTTCCTCCCCAGTGCACAATCAGGACTGAGCTGTTCACTGTGAAGTGGTGATTCAGTATATCAACTGTCTTTCTCAGCACTGTATATTTAGAAAATGGCATTTAAATACCACAGTCTATTTAAATTGATTGTATTTGGATTGAATTTTGGAAAAATGGACTGTTTATTGAGGAATATTTCATCTATAAATTGGATTTTATTCAAGTATAGTGGATTGGGATCAGAATGAATTTAATGATAATTGGATTGCTGTGGACTTTAATTAATTTGACTTGAATTAAATTTAATATCTAGGTAAAGTCCCCTGAAATCGTTATTGTGAATTGCCTCTTATGAATAACCTGAATTCTGATGAATGAAATTGTGCTGAAAATGATGTCTAATCTAAACAGTTGCACCACAGCTCTCCCTGAATACTCAAAGTCCTGGCAGGTGGCCAACCGTGCTAATGCAATATTTTTATGATTATTATTTTTTTTTTTTGTCATTTATGCTTTGCTTGGGAACAAAGCTTAAAAAGACAAATCATCAATCAACTTCTTACACATCAAATAAGTCAAACAATCACAAGGATTGCCATAATCCACAGGACTTTTTTATTTTGTTTTATTTTCACTTTATTATTTAGTTCTGTAATTTTGGCTTTTTATATGGAAGTTCATGTGGAGCATGTTTGTGTGGGCAGTGCCTGTCTGTTTTATTCATTATATCTTTTTCTGAGCTACTTTGTCCAATAGTATCTAGCTGTAGACTCTCAATACTCAACACGATGCTAAGGCTGAAAGGCTGAACTGCTTTTTAGTTTGTGATTGATGTTACTTCTGGTCAACACTAGCCTGGTAAAAGCCAGCCCCTTGTTCTATGCTTTGCTTCATACAGAGGGTCTGGACACCTTGGCTATTGAGGACTCTGTTAAAGTTTTAAATGTTACTCAATTGCTAACATTTAGCTGTAAGACTATGAAGCTTACCAGAAATTGCCTGTGCTGTAAACAACCATCCTCCACTGAGAAGAGAAATGCTGAGCCAAACGAGACGGCTGCTGATATGTCAATATTTGGAAGCGTGGCCAACACGGACTGAAGGGCTCCGTTCTCTTCCTCTGGTGTCCTTGCCAAACTACAACCATAGGCAGACTAAAATTCAACGCAGAAAATTGACCTCGTCGTTCACAACTTCTGTTCACTGATTGGCCTGGATGAAATTCTACTTTGTTAGAGCATGAAACTAAAACATTTAGAAACCTCAAATGGCCTTTAGCTCAGTCCCTGCAGCCAGATTCTTCTTGTTTTTGGTATTGCGTTTCCAGTTATTCATTTGTTGGATCGTTTGTTTAGCTTTTTTTTTTTTTTTTTTTTTTATCTGCTGTTTCCCTGTCGTTTGTTATTCCCTCCTCAGCTGCCCCTAGATTGCTGCTTGATTCTCAGCTGCAGCTTCTAATAACTCCCCTGTCTTTATTCCAATAATCAGCTTCCTCTTTCAGTTTTTTCCTTTGCAGGGCCTCATATTACCCCTTATCGATCCTTGTGATATTCCCATTTTTGGCATTTTGTTTCCTATTTTTCTTGTGTTTCTCTTGTTTTAGTAATTTTTTTAATTCTTCACCATTATTTGCCATCTCCTGCATTTGTATCATCTCTACTCACCAAAACAAGGCACAAGGACATATTTGGGTACAGCAAGTTATCTCATTTAGGAGGCTTATGGTGAACTGAGAGGAGTCGGAGGACATTTACTGATGCACTTTTGGTATTTTAATGTCACATGTTGCCCACCAAGGGAGTCTGATGGTTTCTGGATTCCCTTTTTATGTGTGTGTAGAAAATAAGTGAGAGCATTTTTAAGTGAGAGCTCCAATCTCTTATTATTCAAAACCAGCAATACACTTCTAAATGTTGGATGTCATGGTCTGTGCTTAATAAACATTGACTATTTCAAATAAACCAAATGTTTTCATGTTTCTATGGTCTAATGCCTGCCTCCAAGACAATTTAGACCATTGCTCTGTCTTGAGCTACTGATTTAAAACCTTTTGTTGCAGACTAAAACAGTGGTGAACAACTTGTGGCTCACAGGCTGCATGTAGTTCCACAGTGGTTCTTTTATAAGTAACAAAACCAAAGCAGTGTTCTTAAGTATAAAGACAGTAAAAAATGCCACTCTCAGTTCCCTTTTTGTTTTTTCATGCTATGTGTGCATAACATTGTCACAGTTTGACAGTGGTGGTGCAGGAACCTTTTTTTGTTGTCCTTCCTCTTGTTAGCCTGGGAAAAACCAGCCCCTTGTTCTACGCTTTGCTTCATGCAGAGGAGCTGGGCTCTCAGCTATTAAGAAACAATTGCTTTCAGGAGACATGGACTCAGTTTAAGTTTTAAAAAATTGGATATGATTTTACCCAATTTCTAACATTTGGCCGTCACGTATGTAATGCGCCAATTTGACGCTACAAAGCTTATTGGAAATTGCCTACTCTTTAAACAACCGTCCTCCACTGCGAAGAGAGAAGTGCCAAGCCAGACAAGATGGCTGTTAATGTTCATTCAGTATTTGGAAGCATGGCCAACACGGACTGAATAGCTTTGTTCAGTTCCTCTGCTGCCATTGCCAAACTACAGGCAGACTACAAATCCGAAAAAGTGCAGAAAAACGACATCATCGTTCATAACTTCTCTTTCTGTTTGCTGATTGGCCTGCTTGAAATTCTACCGAAGAAATCTAGGTAAATGGAGGAAACCCCAGATTGTGATGTGAAGGGAGATTTGAATCAAACATAATTGGGCAGGAAGGCAATGGCTAGGCTATCCTTTTGTGAATAGGTTGGAAAATGTATGCTTTTTTTCCCCCTTCGTTTTATAAAATGTTTCATTTAAAGCTGCAGTATGTAACTTTTACGAAAAATAGATTGTTTTTTTTTTCTTTGTTTGTTTTTTTTTTTTATATATATATATATATATATATATATACATTTGTTAAAATTAACATGTTATGATAGTATAAGACAGCTAATCAGTGAAAAAAAAAATCAAGCTCCTCTGCCTTCTCCCAGTAGTAACTGCAGAAATACACCACCCAGTCAGAAACAGCCAATCAAAGCCAGGAGGAGGGTCTTAGTCCTGTCAATCATCCTCATGTACATGCCACGAACACACTCCTCCTTGCTCTCTGGTATGCTCCAGCTAGTCCATCACAACATACCCTGCTGCTAATGCTAAGGCTAGTTAGCTTGGCCACCGATGATGGTGGATAACAACAGTAAGTTGTTTCTTCATCATTAGCACATTTAGTGGCCAGCACTCAGCCCCTCCTCCTGGCTCTGATTGGTAGTTTTAGGTTGAGAGAGGTGCATTTCTTTAGATGGAGTAGTATTTCAGAGAGGAGGTGGAGGAGCTTGATATTTTTTTTCTTTTGTCAATGTATATTTATTGAACTTTGTTTTACACAGAGAACAAACCCTTAAAACAGGACAAAACACATGGGGGAAAAAGAGAGAGAGAAAAAAGGGTCCACAGTGGTTATCCAAGGAACAAACACCTTATACAGAGTCAAAGTGCATTGTTAGTTGTTCTACATGGGAGATAAAAGGACGCCATGTCAAGTCAAACTTGGTCAATGATCCATTTAGTGTATATCTAATTTTTTCAATTTTTACACAAAAACATATCACATATCCATTTGCCAAAAGGAGGGGAGCAGTCACTTTTTTAGTTCAAGAGAATGAGCAGGCGTGCGAGCAGGGAGGAGTAGGCTATACAGTTCAATTGCGGCTTTGTGAGAGAAACATAGATTTTTGATACACCAAAAAGTCTGATGAAGGGACATGGGTAAATGGTGGCTCCAAAAAATGCTAATTAAACTTCAAAAATTGAAGACCAGAATGATACACTGAAACAACAATAGGAACTTGGGAAGAATATTCATTTTAATTATGCTGATTCGCCCGGCTAAAGATAGAGGGAGTGTAGACCATCAGATGAGATCTTGGTGGGTACTCTTAATCAGCGGAGTAAAGCTGGCCATAAAAAGTTGGGAAGGAAACCTTGTAATGCACACCCCAAGATAATTAAACACATTATTTGTCACTTTGAAAGGAAGACAGCAAAGTGGGAGCTGACAGGCAACCTTAGTGATGGGCAACAGCTCGCGCTTATCAAGATTCAATTTGTACCCTGAAAAATTACCAAAAAATTTAAGGATATTGTGAATATGTGGAATAGAAGTGAGAGGATCTGATATATACAGGAGAACATTGTCCGCATATAAAGAGATTTTGTTTTCCTGGTTGTCTCTAAAGATCCCTTTGACATCAGTACTCTGTCTCATGGTAGCAGCAAAAGGCTCCATCACCATGGCAAAAAGTAATGGGGACAGGGGACAGCCCTGTCTGGTCCTTCTTTGGAGAGGGAAGTATGATGAGTAAATGTCATTGGTTCTGACAGAAGCCAAAGGGGAAGTATACAATAATTGGACCCAGGAGATGAAGGTATCCCTTAACCCAAATCGCTTAAGAACATAAAACAAATAATTCCATTCAATGACGTTGAGAATTTAGGCTGTCATTGAATACATCTTGAAGCAAGGGGCCTAATTTTCCTGAGAACTTGTTATAAAATTCAGCAGGAAAGCCGTCTGGGCCTGGATATTTCCCACATTGCATACATAAAATAGCGTTAATTTCTTGCAAAGAAAGGGGGCTTTCTAAGGATTCCCTAAACTTGTCCTCCACAGTAGGAATATCCAGACCTTCAAAAAAAACTATCTATTATCCTCAGATTAGTGGGAGATTCAGAAGTATATAAATTAGAATAAAACTCACAAAATTGTTGATATCTGCTGGATCTGACAACAATCCTGACTCAGATTCAACTTGATCGATTACATGCATAGTTGTGACATGCCTAAAACTATATGCAAGGGCCTTGCTTGGTTTCTCTCCATATTCATATAACCCATGTTTAGATTTCAACATAGTTCATTCAGCCTGATCTGTTGGAAGCATGTCGAATTCACTCTAAAGCATAACACACTGTTTATACAATTCTGAGGTTGGGGCATTTGCATAAGCATTGTCTACTTCAGAAATTTGATTAATTCGGATTGCCTGGCCTTTTGTGATTTATGAATCGATGCATTAAGGGAAATAATTTGCCCCCTCAAGTAACCCTTCAGGGTTTCCTAAAGCAGGGATGGGGAAGTTTCATTGTTCGAATTAGTTTGTAAAATTGGGATCAGATATGGTTTCAGAGGAAATAAATTGTACTGATTTGCTAATTAGAATGCCACCCCCCCCCCCCCGCCTTTCCCTGGAAGGTTGAATGATATACCTGTCCTACCCAGCTTCTTTTGAGAGCAATACACTCAGATCCCCGTACATGTGTTTCAGTAAGGAAAGCTATATCAGTTTTTAAAAACTTCAAATGAGCTAAGACCTTGGGGCACTTGATGGGATGATTTAGACCTTTCACATTCCAATTAGTAAACGTAACCAACTGCCCACTCCCACTACAAGGTGTATTTAAACTAGCCATGCATGGCAATGTAAAGAACACTGAACCTGTATGACGTTTCTTCTTGGAGCATATAAAGACTCTGATGAAGACCTTAAATGAAATAAACTACAACCATAGGGGGTCCAAAGAGGAGTAGAGACAAATGCTTCAAAGAGGAAAGAAAAAATAGGTTAAAGAAAAAAAAAAGGAGGGGGACAGGGGCCCCATGGATCCCCCACCCCCCGAATCCCCCCATTAATTCGAACATAGTACACTCCTCAGCAAAGGCCCACGTTGGTCCCTTTTTTCTGCCTCTTCTAGGTTTCTATCTGTTCTAAATAGACCCAGAGCTCCATAAGCAACCTATTCGTACACTACAGATTGTGTGAATTAACCAGCTTAATATCAGAAGACTATTGCTATCTCCAGACCAATTTATAGTCCAGCATTTAGTATAGCCAGGGGAAAATATCGCAAGACAGCCGCATAACATGCCAATGGTCTGAAATTTTTAACAGGGGTAAAGATATTACACATAAGATTAAATTTGGCCTAATTGTGAACTTGAATCAGTCCAAACTTAAATCATAGGATGTCATGGAACAGAGAATAACATCCATTTATGCTATTAACTTTTCTAAGCAAAAACAAGGAAAGAGAAATTCTCATTCAAACTCAGCAGTTCACTGTCCATCAATGAGTACCTGATCATCACGGCGGAATAATGTTCTCCTTTATGTAGGATATGGCCAGGTTGGGGTTAGTGAAGGATTTCTCCTCGTCTCTGAAGGTGATGCAGACAGTAGCTGGAAAATGAAGTCCAAACTTGACATCCTCAATATTTTTAAGAAGAAAATTGAAAATTGCATGCTTCTTTGCTGCTTCTGGCGCGAAGTCGGGAAAGATGTGTACACGAGTAATATGAAGGGTCTGGACTTCTCTCCTTCATGGGGTTTCGGTGCCAGTGAGTGATGACCAAGGTCCAGGCGTGGAGTGTCCTCCATGTCCAATATCTCCTTCAGCACCTCGGTGCAAAACTGCCATGGGTTTTTCCCTTCCACACCCTCCTCTATTCCAATTTGGTGAATATTCTGCCGATGGCTGCGACCCTCCAAGTCCAGGCACGTCTCTTTCAAGTTACACACATTTGATTACAGACATTTTACTGTAGTTTCAAAAGTCATTACTGTTGAGGTCCACTCGATAGTAGCCTGCTCGAGGTCATCGATGCGCTTAGCACACTGTGTGTTAGCAGAGTGCAGAGAGCTAACAGTCGTGTGCAACTCTTGACAAATGGATACTATTTCTTGTCGGAGGGCCACCGTCAGAGAGTCAGTTTTCATGCCCAACAGTTCAATTGCCTTCATAATCTTATCAACAGAGTCCAGAGAAAATGGCAAAGTGTCAGCATCGGTGGGAGAGCTAGCTACTTTCTTGCTAGCAGCTGAGTTAGCAGCTTTAGCGTGGCTACTACTAGACATGTTTTAAACAAGAACAACGCTCTATAAGCATAATATTTTTCCACCCAACAAACCACCTGACGTCATATAACTTTAAGGTAAATTTCGAGTACATTTATCGGAATTGAGCACTGTTAAAAACAACTAAATTAAGGGTTGCCTGCAAAGTTCCAGGACCACGCCGCCTTACATGTCAAACGCCACCAACCCTAAATACAGGAGCTCTATATTTTCACAGATTATCTGTCTCATACTATACTGTCATGACATAGTGACAGTTTTAACAAATATGCAAAAAATATTTTTTGTAAAAGTTACATAGTGCAGCTTTTAAGAACATATTAAAAATATGTTCTTTTTTCTTGTAGAAAAAAATGTGCTTTTTTATTCTGAACCCTAAAATTAGTTATAAAATTGTAGTTTAGTAGTTAAACAAGTACATTTTATATTGTTAGTGTTTTTGAGATTTGACAAGCTAGCTCGGTTTTAAAGGTCATGTAGGTTTTGTAATTTTGGACATATTTCATTTTGTTGAAGCAAGGGCAAAACTGTCTCTGGATTGGAAAGGTTGCTGATCACTGGACTGGAAAATATCATCTACCTTACAGAAACAGCACTTAGCTGATTTAAGTAATATTCATCAGTTCCAATGGCTTTTGTCAGTTACGTCACTATATCAGCTCAATGTTGGTTCTTCGTCTTCAGTTTATTTGCGGTTGGCAAAAAACTACTGGAAGGCACTAAATTGTACTTAATACATATTAATAACCTAAATCAGCCAATCACACACAAAATCAGCTGTTCAGACGCCCAGACATTTTCCCCAAAACACACTACAAGCAATAACGCCATGAAACGGCTCATGCAGTAACAACAGTGTCTGAGTTAAAACCCTCCGTGATCCGACCGTCCCGGATTACTGCAGCGTTGCTCCGGTTTGTCCCGACTCCTGATTGGATTAAATCAACTTTTTTAGGTGAGCTGAGATGACATTTGTTGTGAATTGGCGCTACATAGATAAACTGAATTGAAATAAATTAGATTAACAAAATGTTAACACTGGATGAAAAGCGAGATTTTAGGGAGCTTTTGGTTCATTAAATTCCTGTGGGGGTTGAGATTTACAGTTGCTAGCAGTTTTTTGTCACCACTGAAAACTGTCGGGGAACTGGGAAAAATGGTCTTGAACCATGTTTGTCAGTGTTGCTCCCATGACATCCCTTGCCTGGGATCAAGGGGAGGCTTTCACATTTAAAGTAAGCTGCTCTGAGTCATACAAATGCTAATCAAGTGGTCACCACCAGAGACAATGACCTCGTTTTAACAGTGATTTGTTGTTGGAACCAAAGTTGCATTTTTATTTTTATTTTCTTTGATTTGAAAGACTGGAGATTCATGTTCTTTGTAATCGAAATACATGGTTTCTCATAAAACATAATACAGAGGAATCGTTCAACCATGATTACGTTCACAAGAAATCATTCTGATTTGAATGAAAAGTCGAATGACATATTGTCTACTAAGGTTATCAGTTACTTTCCCTGTATTCCACCAAAACACTCAATGAAAAACATTAGATTGAATAAAGTTTTCCACAGTTCAACAAACACTCTTAAATGGAGATGTATGTTGGGGGTGTAGGGCAATGGTCCAAACAGTTTTACAATTGTTAAGAGAAAGATCTGCATGTATAGAAGTATGCCATGAATAGGTATGATTGGGAAAAGACTATTCAAACAATCTTATCGGGTAAAAAATATCTTACAGCAGTGTCGGCAGCACAGCAAAACCAACATGGCTTTGGTTGGATTTGTAATATACAAAACTGAACATGCAGGATAGCGTGCAATACATTTTAGTCCAACCACATCTTAGTTAGACATTCCACCTTCGGAGTCTGTTAACCCATCTCCAGATTTATCATTGCATAACTTAATCAAAAATAACAAAAAGCATGCTCCAGAGAGGTTTTGTACAAAATACTTTTGAACAATTTTTTTTTAACAAAATGTTTTTATTTACTGATTTGCTTACTGATTTTAAAATATTTTTGTGATCGATATGATTAAAATAAAAGATTAAGTCATGTCATTTTTAATAAACAAATCCTATAGAATCTGTTTTTTCCTGTTAATTTCCTCTTCACACTCCAGTCCAGTAGGTGGCGGTCTATAGTTGGTCTGCCAACCTCCATTAAACACCAGAAGAAGAAAGCGCACACAAGCTGAAGTCAAGGAAGAAGACGATGAAATGGTGATCAAAAATATATTTGATGTAGTTTCTGGCTCGGTATCATGTCGATACTAAAGTAATATCTCGGCAGAAACCCGCAGAAGACACCGCGGCGCCCACACAACCCCAAACTCTCGGTAAGAACGCTGTTTGTGTGTCAGACATAATGACGAGCACGTACTGAATATCACTGTTGGCACGCCGGAGCCATCTTGGAAGCGGTCCGTTGTATTCACAAGGCTGGAACGAAGGTGAGGGTAATATTTTAAAAATCAAATTGTAACGTTATGAGCTCTTAAAAATACCAACATCTTTTTTTTTATGTTTTACAAATTGAACCAGGCCGTCTCATCATAAAATTCAGCCACGAGTCGACAAAAAAGACGGTAAAAGAAGAAAACTGCAGTAAGACTTTGTGTTTTTAATTCATAAATGACTGAGAGTTACTGTGTGTTAACTTTAAGTAGCAAGATTACGTTCTTCTTGTGTTTCACGCTTTCTTTTCGGAAGCTGTCGTTCGCCTGCATAACTCTGATTTAAAGCGCAGCCACTATGACCGTCGGGCAATTCAAGAATCACAAACAAAGCATGCTGTTTGCTGTCTGAAAGCGAACCATTTTAAGCTTTTCGCACTGTTCGTGTCTCAGCGTGGAGGTCACATCGGTGCTGGTTGGAACTCTGCAGGCAAGTCTGGATTTATTGGTAAGTCTGGTAGGATTTATTGGATTATATTGTTGGTCAGCAGGATTTGGATGCTTATTTGGAGATTAGTTTCAGCATGAACTTTTTCATCAGTAATTTCTTTGCATTGAGTGTTTGTAATTAGTTTGTCCAGTCCAGTGTTCGTCTGATACTGTTTTAAAGAGACTCGATGATTCCTGGTCAGCACTGCTCACTGACACAATTTAGCAAGGCTGGAAACTAGCTAGTTACATTTACTTTAGTTACTGTAATTAAGTACAAATAGTATGCTCTTTGTTTTTTTTTTAAGCTGTATAGAAAACCTTAACTTTTACATGAGTTTGTTTTGAATAAAGTATTTTACTCAGTTACCTCTGAAATCATCTCCATTAATGAGTAAAAATGTAAAAAATGCCATCAGATTAAACAGCATTGACTCTTTCAGCTGGGTTAGTAATCACATTCCACGGTGTTGCCTGGAATCTGTCTTACATGGAAGACAGAGGCTCCAGGAAAAACCCATCAAGTATAGTTCAAGTTCATCTTGAAACTGTGAAAAAGAAGAAAATCCATGGCTGGACTTAAGGGACCAGTTTAACATCAAGTATGAATAAGGCGACAGCTTTACATTACAGTGTAACCTTAGTTTGGTTTGTGTTCAACACTAAGACAATGTAAACATTCTGCATAATAATTTAACAACAAATGTAAAGTCAGTTATTTCTGGGACTTGTGATTAGAATTTGTTTTGGCTCAGGCTAAAAACAGAGGATCAGGCGCTTAGTTTGGAGTCAGTTATTTAGAAGTATTAGATAGGAGGGACAGTAAATATATTGGACAAAGAGCAGAACTGCCAGGTTCTGAGGAAGAGGAGAACCACAGAGAAGCTTCATAGATGGTGGATGCTGAGGGTTTCATGTGACAGAGAAGGATGCTGAGATGATCAGCTGGACAGAACCTTGAAGACAGCAGCTGACAGAAGATATTGGACATTTATATTTCATTACAATTACACATACCTCCCAGTTATTCATGATGTCATGTTTTACTTTGTGTTGCATTTTTATTTGTAGAAGATGCTCCTTCAATTAAAAACAGTTTGAGACCAATATGTTCTCATTTCCTTTCTGAAATCCATGAGTGGAACTTTCTTCTGCTCATAAGAAATGAACTTTTACTTGAAGTAAAATGTTAATGAGGAACTGTTTGCTTTTCTTTGAGTAACATTTTACACTGGTGACTTTATCTGTATTTAAGTAAAGTTTGATCAAATAACTGCTTTTAATTGAGTTCATTACTTTTGTACTCTTTCCTACTCTGCCATTTAGTTTGCCAATTTGTGTTTTGAGGTTGACCAATTGGAAGAAAGCAAAAAGAAAACTGAAACGTTATCGGGCCATTTCATGGACTGCTTTGCCATAAGCTGCACTTGTGTATATTTTCCATTCTGTGTGCATATTTTTCTTCAGCTGATGTTTTATATTTTCTACAAGTCCTTCTCATTTTTCTCTAAGGGTGAATATTTAGTTTTTATTTCATTTATTTTGAGGGGGCTCCAGGGGGGCCTGTTCACCCCCAAGTTTCTGCAACCAGAGGCTCAGTGACCTCTGCTGGACGCTACAAAAGAGACTCGAGGCTCATCCAAAGTCAAATCATCTTTGGACAGGAAGTCAACGCTACATGGTCCACAAGTTGAAAAACATATTTCTTAAAATTGGTTAAAAATGTTGTTTTACTTGTGACACAAAAATAAAACCTCAGAGTTTCTGTTCCTCATAAATTCATGTCTATGAATTAGTTGAGGTGAAGATGGCATCAATGCCAACTATCACATATAGACTTTATCACATGAATATGGTCTTTAGGGAGTGAAGTTTTTAAACACAGGATTATTAAATGTATATCATAAATCAGTATATTATTAGGGAGTGGTTTACCCACGCCTGCGGACATACAGGCTTGCGTCGTCCAATGGGGACAGATCTACCAACCAATCACGTGTGAATAATTGTTGGCGATGTCTTTAGTTTTATCCAATAACAGAAGGGCCGTCGTTCTGCTGCGGCCTTTCCTATGTTTAGTAGAGTCGTTAAGACCTCCTGCCAGAGGCCGCCCACCCCCACACGCTCAGCACCCCCCGCGGCTGCGAGTCTGTTCATTCCAATCTAATGAACAGGAGAGCGCGAACGAGCAATCCTGTACGCGGTCGATAGCTGCCGGAAATGAGCAGGATTTGGTGCCATTTAAGCTCCAGGAAAACACCCTTTTAGTCCTGTGTAAATTGTGCAAGTCTGATCACATCTCTGTGGAGGGAAACCATGTACTCAGCTGCTTGATGATGGCATGTGGCTGTTCTCATCATTGCAATGACAGGGCACTGGATTTTCCACCTTCAGCTGATGATCTTGCAACCTGTGGCCTTTCACACTGTGTTGTGTCAAAGCTGCAGACTTTACACCCAAATTCTGTTCTCTTACTGCACAGGGAGCATATTGACAGCCTGACAGAGTCCATTATAGATTACGTATTCTTCTGTGTTAAGGACACCATGCCTACCTGAAAAGTAAGGTGTTACTCTAACAATAGGCCTTGGGTCACCTTTGATATAAAATCCTTGCTGAATGAAAAGAAGAAGGCTTTTAGATCTGGGGACAAAGCAAGCTGAAGAGGGTGCACAAGGAACTTAAAAGGATGTTAAGGGGAGGCGAGGACAGCTCTTGGAGCAACGTACAAGAGAGTCTGCAGCAGAATAATGAAAAACTTCTGGAGAGGAGTGGAAACTAATCTAGAGCTCAGAAGCTTAAGTGGGAGGACTACACGTCCATAACCAAGTATTAATTGCATAGATATAAACATAATTTTTTAGAAATCTGAAATTTCTGTTCAAAGTATAATTTTTCTATTGATCTCATGTAACATTAACATTTTCAGACAGCCAGAGTTTTGGGGTTTTATCATCTGTAAGCCATAATTATTGAAATTAGTTAATTGTACATATAAGTGTGCATATGTATATATGTGTTGTGTGTGTGTGTGTGAAGGTCATAACCAGAGAGAAGGGGGGGGAAATAGGTGCCGAAAATACACTGCCATTCATAAAAAAGTGCATAGTTTACAGTGCTGTTCACAGCCTGTTATTACCTATCATTTTTGTGAGTTTTATGTTTGCATGCTCAAAGTGTCAGACAAGAAGGTAACATATTCATGTTTGTGGAGGTGGAGTCTTCTCCATATGCATCAGGGTTGAGACTTTTCTAGCAAAGATCTCCAAAGACTGCAGAATGCCCCTATCCCCACTCCATGCATAACACCCCACAAGCTATAGCCAACATCGCTTGTATGTCACACTTTCTTCATTCAATGCTTCTCATTGCATCACTGAAAGTCTCAGCTCTACCGTTTCTTATGCTGCCATTATAAAATATGCCCAGACACAGATATTTAAATCATATCTCAAAGAAAGCAATACTGCTAATGATAGCAACTCCTTTATGACTTTTGAGCACTCATGGGTATGAGCTGTTTTATATTATTTACCTGTTGTATATTTGGGTTTCCAAAAGTAGCATCTCCAAAAACCTGTTTACTCGAAGTCCTTGTTCCAAAATCCTCCTTTGTTGAACATTTTGTGAGGAAGGCACACCCTTTTAGAACATTAGGATTTTATGCATGTTGTGTGCATCTTAGACTTTTGGAGCGCTAGATTTGTTTTTTTATAAGGTGTTTCATTCCACAAAGCCTCGAGCAGTTTCCCAGTCATTAAAACCAGTTTCAAGCATGACAAAAACATGAAAATGACACTGTTCAACTAGCCAACCAATGTCCCAACTTTTTCTGATGTTATTGAACACTTTTGCAGACATCGATGTTACAACATTCTTTCCCTATGAGCAGCAGTCATTAGCCGCTATCCCCATCCAAAACCAGATCCAAGACTTCAACAGCAGCCCCTTTCAGCTACAGTCAGAACAGATGGTTTTCAATTGTGCATTTCCCAACTGTAAATGAATTGAACACAAACAAAGCTGTTGTCGCAAATGTAAAATTAAAACATATGGCTGAATTTGATGCACAAACTATAAATAAATTACAAGAAAATAAAGTAAACCAAAGTAGGTACACCAGAGTCTCTGTTACCTTGTTTTTAATTAAATTCACAGCTTGATTTTCTTTCAGTTTCATGATTCACATGATTTTAAATAGATACAGATTTTTGTGGTGAAGTTTTTCAGAACTAGTTGTTCTTTGAAAAACAATTCTTAACAGATACATTTTATCCCAACCCCATAAATAACTACTTACTACACAGGTGCCATGTTCTCTCCAAATAAGATTCATTGAAAAGTTACTGAAACACCAAAACAGCTGGGAACAGGACATGCAGAGAGATTTGGGCTTGCCCTGCTTTAATTCGTCAAAAGAATGAAAGAGTTCTCTTCATGTGGAAGACGCAGACACTGCTCTGCTGTACTGACAGGATGGCTGGAGTTAGTTACTGGGATCAGTTGTGCAGGAAGACAACCGCTAAAGTCAAGGGGAGCAGGACCAGGGGGATGGTGGCGTTTCTTCCACTGATGATGTCGGCAGTGTTGTTGGAATTGCTAATGTTCTAGTCTGAGTCTGCCTGGACCACCTTTTGCAGTTACTAACCCCGATAAAGGAGGGTTGGAATGATGACGTTAAAAATGTGGCACTGATGCAGCATGAAGAATTAACAAAAGAGATTGTTGTTTTAAACATACTATTTTATTAACTTTTTGTCTCTTTAAGAATATTAGTTCTCTCTTCTACAGCATCTCACACAATAACATGAACATGGCTATTTATGCAAGCTGTTTGATGACATTTTAGCAGCTTTCAGGACCACAAACCCCCAGTTTTCTTACTAGAGTTAACGCCACTGCAAGACCCATGTTAGCAAAAACAGGGATAGAATTTCCACAACAGCCAAGTTAAGTCCTGACTTGTATCCAACTGAAAAGATAGATTGATAGAGTGCAGAGAGTGGCTGGAATTGTCCAGAGTCACCAGGAGTTTGTGCATTCTTCTCCTCTGTGCCACTGTGGCCAGACAGCCCAGCTTCGTGCCGACCACTCAGCCGTCCTGCCTGATTAGTTTGTCCAACCTGGAAAGGTCTGCCTTAGAATTGCTTCTACCTCAGCATACCACTGACAGAACACTGGCGACCACAGACTGATTAAACATGCCCAGTACCTTCTTGCAGATGTTAAAAGATCTTAGCCTCCTCAGGAAGTCTACTGCTCTGAGCGTTCTTATTTAACTGCCTCATATTGCTCATCCAGTCCAGCTTGTTGTCCAGCTACAGCCCAGGGTATTTCTAGGTCTGCATGACCTCCACCTCTTCCCCTCCTACCAGAGCTGGTCTTGGACTCGTTGGAAAGAACTGAAGATCAGAGTGCATATAGGAGATGGTCTATAGTTGTCAATACCAACATACCAACAAAGGAATTCCCTTTAGAAATATAGAAATTGAGAAAACTTTCACTAGTTCAATGCTTTTACTTTTTTACTGTTAGTGCATTTGTTGCAGGTTGTACCCTTGATGCACAGCTTGGACCAGTTCTAATTAAAAAAAAAAAAAAAAATCGAAGGAACCATGCTTTCTGATGGTCTTCTCAGACTTAAGTTGAAATGAGTTTTTTTTAACGTGTGTAATTAGTTTAGATACATAAGTAATTTTGACTTTTATACTTCAAAGAATGTCAGAAATTTGATTGGTAATTTTTTTTTGTTTGTTTTTTTTTACTTTTTGGCAACAATAATCTCCTTTACCTATTCCTGTGATGACTTTGTTGCAAAGCAGAGTTCCCCAATAGAAATCACATAAAAAGACTCAGCATTGATGAAAAAAGACAAAATAAATAGATAAATAAACAACTTCTAGAAAGCCTTAAACACATTTTAATATTGCTCTCATTGCTCTCCAAAGTGGTTAAACCAGGACTGCTGGTAACTGAGTGGAGGTGCTTTTTTACATTTGTTGTTCAAACCATTGCAAGAAAGCCTCTATGCCATTCAATAACTGGATATTCCAATGGTAAACTGGGTAATTATAACTCTTTGAAAGTGTGTGTGTCTCTAAATGATGTCTTTTTGTTTCACTCTCATACTGGTTAATTAGTACAACGCCTCTTTATTCCTGCTATTTCTTTTTCCATCTCAGTGTGTTACTAAACCCTTTCCATTTATTACATTGCATCTGCATTCCAAACACACTGCTCATTAGTTTGTGTGGATCATTTCCCAGCCCAATATTTTTTTTTTCCTTGTCTGGTTTCAGCAATGCTCTGTGTAGACTTTCACATCCAAAGCTGGCTGAATGACAATCAATATGCCAACCCATCAATTAAAATGGTTTAACAACTTGAACATTGGCACTCTAAGTTACAATTACAAGTCAACCCAAGCAGGTAATTAACAAAATGAGAAGCTGCATTTCCTGTGAAATTATGGCAAAATATTTTCAACCGGCAGCATGTCCAATGGGGTTTTGTGGGGCGTTCAGCGCTGAATATTCCAATGATCGCTGTAAATAGATGACTAAATTAGAAATCAGACCTGAAGAAACAATTTGTTGTAATGACAAGCTCCTTCAAAAGACCACATCTTGCCTGCCTTCCTCTGCATCCTGACAGCCTTTCTTCACATCTCAGGCTCCTGACAGGGCTTTGTACGCGCCTTGTCACCTCAAATCTGTCTGCTACAGCTATTTTCTACGCCTCCTCCCACCCCTCTCCGGTGAACAGGCTTTGTCTTAGAAAGACACCCTTAATGTTAGATTTCATCAGGCATCATCATTGTTTCCTGGTTGATCAGGTGGGGCCCAAAGTGAGAATTCGTAGCCACGCTTGAGCCTTTATTCCCTCCTCTGTGTTTGACATGGAGCCTGTTGACATAACTCATCATTGATGCTAATTCCTACTGATGGCCTTTTCCTTTCAGCTCCATTGTAACCTGATTATGCCAATCAAAATGTCTAATGAGTGGAGAACGTGAACTGTAGGCAGCTTACAAGCCCAGTTCCCAAAGCAAACTTTTTCCTCCAATAAAAATTAGGAGATGTAACTCTTCCAAGCTGAAGAGAGGTTCAGTTTAGCACACGGCTAAGCTCATGGTGCTCAGTTTGTATGTAAAATATTTGATATTAAGAACGACTCAATGACAAAGACTAAAATAACAAAATAGTTTTCCATTCGGTTCTTTTACTGGAAAAAAGTCAGAGGAATTACATTAATGACAACTGCTCATCAATAATTTTGAATGCTATAAAATGACCTTTTGGTGTTGTACCTCACCTCTTGGTCTTTGACCACTGGAGATAGACAGCAGCCCAATGTGACCATGTGGATTAAGCAGGTTTAGAAAATAAGTGGATGAATGTTTCAAACTAAAATGTTACACACGTTTCCAGCAACAGTCCACCAACTCTGTCCTTCTATCTCATTGTACGCTCATTTTTACCTGTTGCTTTTGTTAGTTCCACACTGTACAGACGTTACTGTTCAAAGCTTTGTTATCCAGCAGACAGTTTATTTTGGTCAATAGACTGTTGTAGAGAACTGGATAACACACACAAGTGATGCAAATGAAGCATCAGTATGTGCTTAAAATCACATCAGTGTCAATAAATATAATAAATATACTATCTTAATCAGTCTTAAATGTATCAAAATCTGTCTGTCTGAAGGTTGAATTGTTTTTCAGGGAGCCTAAACTGCATGCGTCATAAAAAGAGTGCATTGCAAAAATATATTAATTCTCAGAATCTCAATTTTAACACTTCAGTTGTATATAGAAAACTTTTATTGTATTTTTTTTTTTTTTTTAGTAAAAGAATCAGTTAAATGATTACCAGTTACACTAATCATTAGTGTAATGATTAATTTAGTAGCTATATTATTTAGATTGTGACTTGTGACATTTAGCTTTTCTTTGATCATGGCATGCTCTACTTAGTTTCCCTGAGTATTCACTCTGTATTTATCTTGGTCATTTTGAGAGTTACCTCTGCATGTTACCCTTACAGCTAGCATTCATTCTTCTAATTAGACCACCGGTGTTAACATGGTGCTAACAACCAACCACTGCATCATGAAAGTCTCTTTTTTTGTGATTATCTGGTGGTTTCTACTGTTGTCCCCATGTTGGTTTCCTTGTTTTATTGTTTCTGGTCACCCTTGTGTCTCCATAAGTTCCTGGAGTTTGTTATCACAACTGAATATTTTGAATTAATTTATGAATGTTTGGATTAAAGATCCTCAGGTAATAAATGTTAAAAGAGTGTGCCATGCAAGAAGCTATCAGCACGTTGCTCCACAGGGACTTGCTTAGGTAGATACTAGGTGGTGCTGCAGCACCAGTCCTTTATCCTCTGGTCAAAAAAAGTGCTCTTTTGATTCTTTTTTTTTTTTAACAGTGTAGCCCAAGGTACCATTTCCAGATTTAAAAGCCTTTATTAACCGTGTAATTTTCCCCAACAACCCCCCCCCCCCCTCTCCCAACACACACACACACACACACACAAAAACACGTGGTGTGCTCTGCTGCGTGCCTCTCTTAATGTGAACTATCAAATCTATTCCATCTATTCCGGCTCCCAATTTATATATATATATATATATATATATATATATATATATATATATATATATATATATATATATATCTCAACATGTTTTTAATATTACAATTGGGTGTGCTTTTCTTTGAAAAGAACCAAAAATATATGAAAAAATAACATGTAATTGAATCTGACATGCTTTTCTTAGGAGACTCTGTGGATTGTGGAGATGGATGGATGGGTGGTTTTGAGCATTAGGCTTAGTTCTCACGGACCCTATCACATGGAAATGTATAGTTTTGAAAGCTGAGTAAATACCACACACATTTTTTAAAAAGAAACCAATACTCCTTTAGACTTTTTTTTTCAAAGTTTGGCATCAGTTTCAGTTGCTGCATTGTACCATATTTTTGTTGAATATTATTTTCAAGCTCTTTCTTGTTAGTTGTTGCCTACTTGTCACTTCTCTCCATAATTGTTCTGGTTATTAAAGAAAATCAATTGGACAGGTATGACAAAAGAATAAAGACTGAGCTAACAAAGACTCTTCATGATGGTAATCACATTACAAAGTTCAATCCAACATTCTTCAACAATTCTGTTTCAATAATTCAACAAAAGGCTTGAAAGATAATGCCGCTCTTTCGTACTTTAATGCATTTGCTGCAGAATATTTTGCAGCATGGATCAATGCCACAACTTCAACTGTTAAGCTTGTATAACTTTACCCATTTCTGATTTCTCAGCATTGCAACTGCATTGTTTTGTTATATTTTAACATTTTAGCAGAAAAAAACAGCACTTAAGAGTGGCTGGCTTGGGCGTCATAGTGTGTGTTCAGTGGTGGTGCTAAGACAGGGTGTATTCCACTGTGGGTATTAACTTATATCAAGGTATTATTATTGTTTAAGCTATTGAAATAGCAGTTGTGAGAGTTTTTAGAGGGGGTCTCAAGTACTTTCAGATTTTAGCTGTTTTACCCCCGCTAATACCAAGGGGTTCTCTGTAGTATGTTTTGCAACAATAAGACTTTTTTCTGAAAGTTTATTTACTTTCAAAAATTGCACCATTCTGCAATACCTTGGTAATGAGAAGCATCTTAAAGGTTGCTAATAGCAGCTGTAATTCTTTCAAAGTCCAGACAAATTTCATCTGGTGTCTTGGCTCTCTATACCTTTTGCACATGTTTTTCTTGCGTTCAGTGCTAATGCAGTGTACCAGTTCACTTCATCAGAGCCTGCTTTATGGACTGATTATGATTAAGTTCTTTGTATGTCTGGATCACCTGAGTTTCACAAGCAACTGGTGTGAATTTCATGTTAAGGTGAACATTAGAAATGTACTTATGGAAAAAATGTTAATGTGTTCATTACTTATTTTACTGGCTGTGGATCCTAGTTTAATTGTACCTATAAACCCTGTCCTTAGAGTTTTTAAAGTCATGCTTTATCTGACAGAACATTTATTCCATGTTCAGTTTATAAGGACACAGGGCTGGGTTTCTGAAAGGCTGATGTGCTGTTTGGGGGCCCAGCAGGGAACGGTGCTGGCACTGTTTTTACCCCCCTCTACACTGCAGCATCAACTCCCTATCTTCAGAAGCTCTCTGAAGTCACTACCACAGTGGGTTTCATCACAGGTGAGAACAACTCAGAGTACAGACAGGAGACTCAGGACTTTTAGACTGGTGCCAGCAGAACCACCTCCTGATCAAAACGGCAAAAATCAAGGAGTTGGTGGTGGGACATCCAGGGAGTGGACATTGAGGTTGTGGACTCTTCTAAGTACCTGGGTGTTCACCTGAACAATAAACTCATCAGTGTTATGAGTCCAGTGTTAGACTGGACTCATAACACTGTTGCTCTTTACAGGAAGGGTCAGAGCAGACTCTACCTGCTGAGGAGGCTGAGGTCTTTTGGAGTGCAGGGGGCTCCTAAAGACCTTTTTTGACTCTGTGGTGGCATCAGCCATCTTCTATGGGACAGTATGTTGGAGCAGCAGCTTCTCTACAGCTGGGAGGAAGCGGTTTGATAAGCTCATCAGGAAGGCCAGCTCTGTGCTAGGATGCCCCCTCGACCCAGTGCAGGTGGTGGGAGACGGAAGGACTCTGGCTAAAATAACATCACTGATGGACAACGTCTCCCACCTCATGCATGAAGCTGTTGCTGAACTGAAGAGCTCCTTCAGTGACAGACTGCTGCATCCTTGGTGCTCTAAGGAGCATTACAAGAGATTCTTCCTCCCAGCAGCTGTTAGATTCTAGAATCATTACTGCTCCCAACAAACTCAGTGTTTACATTCCTGCTGGTATTTGGACATCTCTCTTATTTGTACTGTTTTATTTTCATAACTTGTAAATCTTTTTTAATGATCAAATACACATGCACATTTTTTTTTTTTTTTTTTTTTTTATTATCCTCCATATTTGATGAGAGCATACTATTGTTGATAACTGCACAGTATTTTATGTTGTAATATTTCCTGCTCACTTTGCTGCTGGTACACCTGAATTTCCCCACAGTGGGACAAGAAAGGATATTTCTATTCTATTCGTGTGTGTGCTGGGGGTGTATTGAGCTCTGGCTAAAAGTTACCCCTATTCATAGCTTTAGTTTTTCATGTCTCTTAGCTCAAAAAGCTCTCACCTTATTTACATCTCAATTGACATTTTTCTTTCTAAAGCTTGATTTACATTCACAGCCAATCTGTGTGCGCAGTTAGAAGGGCGACATATGTATCTGAAGAGGAATTGGCTCCTGAAGGACAAACCAAGAACAAAAGCATGGCTCAAAGAGAAGAGGCGCATTTGATATGAAAACATATGTAAATGTTGCTTGTGTGACAGGATTGAGGCAGCAGATTGATGAGCATTTTATAAGACTGACAGAGATTATTACTGTTATTTTTTGTTGAGGTTGAAGTTGAAAATAAAATCCATGTTATCAATAGTATATTGCTCTTTCTCTACCATATACAGTCGACTAGGAGGTTAGGGTGCAGTCATTGGTATGTAGAAAGTTTTAAAGACAACACTGAAAAGAAAAATTCACAATGGATATAAACAGATTTTCACAACTATGACCATGCAACTGAGAATTTTGAGAAATATAGACCGTAAAACTCTATTAAGGAGACAAAAATTGTATCCACTTCCAGGTTCACGTCAACAAAATGTTGATCCAACCTAACCTCAGGCAACAAATATTTAGCAGGCACTGGAAGCTGTGCAAGAGATGGGATCATGATGCAGGGTCACTTAAGTGGATCTGGGCTCACCATTGGGGCAAAAAGGATTTCCATGGCAGTAAGAGGACACCACAAACAACAAAGAGTGAATGGAAAATATAGAAGATCACTCCACCTGAGTAAAATGACTGGAATTGGGACAACTCTGTGCAATGCTGATTTCTCTTTAAATTGGATAAATATCATTATCTATGTTGGACACATCTAGGGGATTGGAATGAACATACAAGTCAGTCATTTCACCCTTAAGGAGGGCCATAATCTTTGGTGGAAGTCTATAGCTGCTAGGTATAGACTAGTTGGAACCTGCCATAGCAATGCATAGGAAAGCAGTGCCTTCCATGCAATGCATGGATGCACCTATTACTCTCTATCTCTAATTTTTCCATCCCTGTTAATGCGGCATAGCGTGCACACCCACAATATATATATATATATATATATATATATATATATATATATATATATATATATATATATATATATATATCAGAACATGCGGATCGAACCATGGCGACATAATTAGGCAAAAACCACCCCACCCCCAAAACCCCATATAAGTCCCCATGTAAGAGGACATCCTAAAAAAACACTATTTTTGAGGATTTACTGTGTCATCATGGTTTCACCTAGAAATGCCATTTACCTTTCAGTTTGTAGATACAGCTGTGCTTTGCTCAGAAGTGAAGACCGTATGTTGATAGCTCTTATGCTTTTTTCCACAACATGCCTCTAAGTGACCCAAAGTTTTAAGAAAAATCATGATTTAAGAGTGGAACTGCAGTTAACTGCCGCTCACTCAGTGTGGGACCAAGGGGCTTTCTGACCCTAGATTATTTTTCAACTCGTCCTCATGCCTAATATCCCTCCATTGGCATGATTTACAGTCATGGCATCGCACCGTCTGTTGGCTTTCACAAAACGTTTTCGTATTTCCTCTGGGGTTGACGGTTTTCTGTCAAAGTGGTTCAGAGCAAACTGTTGTTGGAGGATAAGGGGGACCTTCAGCCATTCATTTTCCTCCCAGTTTCATGATCTGACCACCTTTCACACACCATCTTTCTCTCATCCCTGCTTTCACCGTGAATGAGGTACAGATGTAAGTCACGGGACTATCGAAGATGAAAGACGGCCCTTCCTCATCCTTCGAGAATTTTACCGATACCTCTTACGGTTCCTGAACGGAAAGGAGCTGTTCGTAAAGGTTTTTTGAGTCAGACTTCCTGCCTCAGACCGACGGAATTCTATCGGCACCTGTGCATCTAACTGCATGTAATTACCATAGCAACAAAACACTTAGTGGGGCAGCCACAGCTTTGATCTATGTCATATGCCCCCTTTCCACTGGCAAAGGGGGCATATGACATAGATCTGCTCTACTGCGAAGTTACCACGTTTCCACAGACCCTGCAAGACCTGGTTCAGAGGGAACGCCTCCTGTTGCTGGGAGTTTTCAGCCACACCTACAGATGTCCTACACCATGTGTTTTTTCCTAACATGCGACCAAAAGAGTTGTCAGTCATTTTTACAGACAACAGAAGAAGATAGAGCTGGGCTGTTGCTGCCTTTTTTTTAAAGCCTGATTGGGATTTTTCTGATTCCAAGAAGAGAGGCGCAGTGTGAGGAATGCTACGGATGCGGTGAGCAGGACAGCATTTCCGCAGGAGATTCCTGGCCTTGCAGCTGGAGGAAAGCAGGTGGGTAAGCCAACGCTAATGTTTGCATTCCAACTACTAAGAAACTCAATACAGTGCCAAAGAGGCACCAGTTTCAGTCATTGTGTTGTGAATAACCTGTTAGTGTTGGAATAGTCGCCGCACGTTTATTAATAGATATTCCTATTGCACGTGTTTTCAGATGTTGGTAAACTGTCGCTGCAGACCATCAGTGTGGGCATTCCTGCAGGCCTCCAAGTGGTGGGATGTCACAGTGGCCTTCACCGACTACCAGTGGTGCTAACTTTCAGGATGTCCAGAGAGACCTTCACTGTTGTGGAGCAGGGAACACGTGCCGAATGCTCTGATGGCACATTTAATTTAAAAAATGTGCCTGATGTTCTTATAACGAAGTGCAAGAACAATCTGTTTACTATTTGAAGTTACTAAACGGTTTGATTATGATTCACATGATGTTCAGGTTAAAGTGAAAAATACATAAAGCTGTGTTCCTTCTAATCTGTAGTTCTAGTTTTGATCAAATCTTCCTTGTTTTCAAATATCTCAGATCCTCTAACAAATGATAGGGGGCTTAACACAGCTTAAACTCCTAATCTTCATAGAACAAGGATAACAAAACAGAATCCAGTAACGGTGGAATATTTTGGACACATTTTGTCACTTTTACATTGAAGATTCTCCAAGAACACAGCTAAACAGTCAGTGGATAGAATTATGTAGTGCGAAGTAGAAATTGATAAACATATTTTGGGTTCTTATTAATAGCAACCCTAACAGTCATTTCAAAATGTTTGGTGTGCATGTGTTCACTTTTAGATGCCTTCAGTGGAAATCCACGATGTGAAAGTGTCAATAAAATGCTTTAAACCACTAAGTTATCATATATAATATAGAGAAAACCTAATAACAGACAACTCGTAAAAGTTTGCGGCAGATTGTTATTTTCACTCTGTCTGAAGTTCCTCACAGTTTCTGTTTCAATGCAGTAACTTGGCAGTAGAGGATTTTATTAGGACCATGACACCATGGAAACGCCAACATATGTACAAAATTATGTAGAGTGGGTTTAAGAAAAGAGATCGCTTCGTTTGAGAGCGCAACTCTTCTCTGCAGAGCTCTGCCGTCTCTGCTGATGGCTGTTAGTGGCTGCGTCCTGCCTAATACACGATGCCAGCGGTTCTCCTCATCGTTCACCACCATGTCTTCTTCTGTTACGTGGGAAGAATAATCAAATGAGTGTTATAGCACATGTAGACCAAAAACAGAAATACTAATGTGGACTGGTTACAGACACACAAAGAATGACTTAAAATAACTGACATATTACTTTATATGCACGCAAACAATGATCTTTTTTTAATCATTGACAGACATACACAATAACTGGAATAGTTATGTGTAAATTAAAAACAAAAAACCCCCAAATAGTTACTTGTAAGTATTAGATGTACACAGACATACAGTCATGGAAAAAACATATAACCCCTCATCTTCTTAAAGTTTCTTGATCGTGTTCATTTCTGGTACAGCTAATACAATGTTAGCAAAAATAGCTCATAACAGTTTCATTAAAGAGCTGGTACCTAGCCATTTTAGAATAAAATGGCATAGAAAATAAACAATATATTTATTGTCCTACAGTGGGGCAACAGCAGCAAAAATCACTCAAAGCATGGTGAGTCACGCAGAGATATATAAAAACTGAATTAAGATCATCATAATGTATAATAAAGGTGTAGTTACAACAAAAATACTGTGGAGTAATGTATAAATAACACACTCCGATCATGAGGATTGTGCAACTGAGTAGGATAACCTAAGACATGTCCAAAAAATGTGGCTGTGTATTTGAGCATTAAAAAGCACTCCATGTTTTCCATGAATGTATGGAGCCAAGCGTAAAATATAGTATAAACCAGACAGATCTACCCGCGCACTGCTGGATGGCAGCCGTGTTCATGTGCGTCTGTCGGCCTGCTGGAATAACTGGACTCCGACGCGGTGTTCCAAGGCTTGCCATTCTCTCCGCTTCGTCAACAAAAACTTCTCATTCCTCGGCGCTCCATCGAGCTGCTGCCAAATATTGCAGTCCGACGCACAGAGCAGCCTGCGCCTCGTTGGAGCTTGGAAGGACTCAGTCTTGTAGCGAGTTTGGAAAATGGCGGTGGTTGTTTTATTTCTCTTTGCTTTTGCGTCTGACCACGTCCACAGCCAGTCAGTGAACAGCAGCATGTTTACGTCACAAAGTACCGACTCAGCCCTGACCGACTCCACTCCGGAGCAGGACCAGTACAGCAGGTACCGGGTTGGGGGAACCCCACACACACACAACCCCAGTAGTGGAAATGCTCGCAAAGCGGGCCGAGTAGAGCCAGGTCTAGTAGAGCCTGTGGAAAAGGAACAATACATTCTATGAGGACTCCGGCCCTGTTTATAGGCAAGATGGCCGAAGACCAAAGGAACTTAGTTGACTTGACTCATGAGACGTGACCAGCCTGAGCTGACAATCACACTGAACTTTCAAAATACCTACACTCACATGCATTTTATGACTGGCTTAGTACCACTTACACATGGGAATAGTTTGGCCTTTTAAAATGAATCAACTTCCATATGAATCATGAGACTTGACCCTCCAAAACTGACAACCAAACTGGATTTTCAAAATAAGATGCCCACATGCCCTACAAAATAAAAGCCATATTTTACATAGCAGGTAATAGCAGCTTTGGGGTTTATCTGACTGGTATAACTCAACCAGTGTTACATATGGGATTGGTGTGGCTCACTGAAAATTTCAAAATAAGTCTCAGTTCCTTACCTACTTTCCATAAGCTGAGAAAAGAGTACATTGGAATGTTGGTTTAGCACGAAGGATCCATGTGCATGATAGCACATGTCCTTATGGTAGTATCAACATGCTAGTGATAGCTCACAGACTAATGGTAGCATTTATGTTAACATGTTAGCTTAGTTGTATATAAAAGCATGATGTTTGCTGACTAAATGAAGTCAATGTTTGTCATCATAATGTGATAACCCACAGTCTGTTAGTCAACATGCTAGTCGCTCAACATGCTAGTGATAGCACTCATTCTAATGCTAGCCTTACAGCTAAAATAAGCATTGTAGCTCATTTTTTGATGTATTAGCTATGTTTAGCATACTGAATGGAGTAAGTTGGTAGGATGGCATGCTTGTGATACCCCACATGCTACTGACTACATTTTAGCTATCCTTAGCATTGTTGCTTGCTGATGATGATCTAACCTAATGCACGTAGAGAAAACCTCAGGAACACCACCTTTGGCTCGGATCTCAAACACATACACTTTGGCAGGCCACTTTCAAATTTTTTTTTAAATAAAATTTCTAGTTATAGACTCAGTCTCAGAGAAATATTCCTTCACCTTAAAGCACTCTCTATTATGTTCTTTCATAGTGGCAGCTGGTGGGGAAAATAAACAAAACACACCCTTGTTGGGGCTGTTGTGCCAACAGATTTCCTTTCCAAGTTCAGTATAAAGATTCAACTTAATGGTAGGAAAGAGTCAATTTCACATAACATTCTTTACAGAACAAAAAAGTTTAAATTAGTTACAAGTAAAAAGTCTTTTTAGTAGCTTACAAAATAAAATAATTTAGTCATTAAATTAGTGTCAGCTAACTCTGAAGCAGACTCAAAACTGAGAAACACTAAACTAACCTCTGCCTATAAGTTTAACTTTCAAACAACTGGCTAAAATTCTATAGAAACAAAAAAAAAAAAAAAAAAAAAAAAAAAAAAAAAAAAGGGGGGGGGAGGTTCTCCTAGAACCACAATAAAAGATGGGCTTACAGTTGCTAGGAGGCTTCTCCGAGGGGAAAAGGGTCCAGTAGGATCCTGGTGAAAGTGGAACAATAAATCTGTGAAGAGCCTTTGTGGTTCAAGGAAGCCAAGCAGGTGTGGCTTGGAGCTACAGGTGAGAACACGGTTCTGGTTCAGGCTCAAAAACATGCGAGGACTACTGGGAACCTGGGCAACAGAAGAGGAGTGAGCTGAGCTGACAACAAGCTGAACTTCCACAATGGGACTCAAAAACACAGGCGCACCATAAGCAGCGCTCAAGACTACCATGAAAGAGCAATCATCTGGCAGAGCGGGGAAGGCTTGCAGCTCCTTAAATCCTCCCAGGTTGATGACACAAACAAGCTGCAGGTGCGGCTTCACTCCAGGCTGCTCCCAGCAGGGAGCCAATCAGGAGAGACTCAGATTCACACAGACACACAAACACAGATCCTGACAAACATATTCAGTCCCAAATGTGTGTTAACTTGTGTGTGCCAGTCTGCAGCAACCACAGCACAGATAAACAACTGATGATTGGTCATTTGTTTCATAAAAAGTGCAAGAGAATTATTAAAGCAAAGCAATAATAATGGAAATCAGTTACACTAAAATTAGGAAACAATTTATGAAGAGTCTAAAAGCTACTGTTGAATTTACCAAATGTGTAACTGGGAAGGGGCAGGTAAGCTTTTAATAACAGAGGATTCAGATGGACTCTGTGGACAGTTGTGGTTAATGCCGGGCTCTAACTCATGAAGAAAATTCATTTGGGGGAACGTGACTGATTTGTTTTCTGCTGTCCAGCTCAAAATCCTAAATACTCAGAACAGCCTGCCTGCTAGAAGGCTCTGAGGAAAAGCAATGGCAAACCGTTCCCATATTTTTGTAGATGTCCCTCTTTAGTTCTGTTTGGGAAAAATGTCAATAAACAATTACATTTAGAAGAAAGTGCCCGTGTGACCTGTAATATACTGCAAATATGCAAGATATCATAAATACTTGCGAAAAGTACTATTAGTTGCTTCCAGTCCAGCTCACAGCATTTCCTGGGTCCAGGAATGGATCATCTTAAATGGACCCCCACAACTTACTGTAACAAGCAGAAATTTATGAATATTTATTACTACTAAGACATGATTGGTACTGCATTCAGACTTCTCTTTTTCCCTTTCCCCTTTCACTTTACTCTGCTATTCCCCTCCTCCCACTCTGTACGGTGTTTCTGGATTTTTGAGATTTCTTCCTTAGCACAGGTCCTGGGTGACAGTCTGGTTGCCGAAGACTAAATGTGAAAGGAAAATTGAAAACAAATCATTAGGTACATCATGATTTCTCTTCATCTCTGTCCTCCTCACTACATACTTAACTCTAACACACCATAAACACCAGACACACATGTGCAACTTGGATAGAAAAAAAGAGTTTCAACCATGACAAACACACACACATCAACAGTCACATCAACACAGCCCCCCCCAATTTACCACGAGCCCCATGAAAATAACTATAAATACATATGTGCAAACACATCTGCTGAAGATGGCTGCTGACTTGAAACCCATCAGAAAGATCTAACTAAGCTAAATTGTTTGGTTTTATTCAATATTTAATTAAGACTCAACAGAGAAAAAACATTTTATAGTAGTTATAAAGCTTTTATTTGTTCACTTTTATCCAAGAACTATTCTTGATTTTTGCTCAAAGGTTTGGGAATTTAATCTTCAAGGTTGTTTTTACAAAATCAGAAGAACAAAAAGAACAAAAACAAAAACCTGCCTTTATTGACCCATTCTGTCTTTTAGTATGCAATCTATCTCTAACCCTGTAATACCAAGTCTTAAATGGCTTTGACTATTCTGCAACGCAATCAGCAGCGGAAAAACACTCACAAAAACAGCATTCCAAAGTGATTTGACCAACTAGCAACAACAAATATGCCCCCACTATTTTTTTGGTACTTTTTGTTTTTTAATTGATTTATATTTATTCAGCGTTTCAGATCCTCGTCTTTACCATTGTTTCTCCACAGATGGCTATGTTATATTACATAATATTATATGCTCCTCATTGTTATTGCTTTATGTTTTCTAAAATTTACCTCTCCCTTAAAGGGGTGTGTGGGGGGAATTATGTTAAATTGACTTTTTTGAGCTTAATATCATGTCATAATGTCATTCCTTCATCAAAACACGCCTGGAATGTTGCTTTGATTCTTTCATGCATGTTTGAGGAATCCTTGAGTCTCCCCTGGCAGCCATTCAGGGGTGATCATACCTAATCATACTAACTGCTTCTCAGTTTAACTCTCCTAAGAACGGTGGTATGCAGCATGGAGGGGCATTGTTGTGATGACGTGCTGAAGGGGGGTGTCAGAAAGGGTAGGATCTTCTTCAAGAGACAGAGGCCAATTAAACTTGTAAGTCCCCTTTCTTTTAGAGAAAATTTCTTTTACATTCTGGTAGCTGATTCTTTCTTGCTTTGTATATTATTTAACCAGTTTTGAATTTGACCAGATTCATACAGTAAATCTTTGCATAGTTGAATTTAAGAATAAGGAATTTATGTGCTCTAGTTATGCTCCACTTTGTGATCATCCTTATTGCACTTTTTTGTAATGTAAAGTGACTGTAAAGAGCTTTGGTATTTGTTTCCCCAAATCTCTACACAGTAATTTAAATATGCTAAATCCATGGAACAATATAGAATATGTAATGAATGTACAGCATGATAGCATAGTTACAACATTTCACTTTCCACTAAGTCAACATAGAAATTGCTATATAATTAAAACCATTATGGAAAAAAGATTATCTTTATCTGATATTAAAGCTTGTTGGATGATTGGATACATTAAAGTGAGACAGAAAACTAAAAAACAGAAGTCCCTATGTGGATAAATACTTTTTTCCAGGCTCCAGTAAGTGTTGAATAGGTGCTTTGTCTGTGGCAACATATAGTAACAACTGTGTTAAACATGCCGTGCACTGTTGTGTCTTCTGAGGGGACAGGAATGAAATAAAAAGACACTGCATTTGTGGAAAACACAGAGAAGAGCAGTGGTTGTTTTTTTAGCACCTCCCCAATGACTGCTGCCTTTGCTTCATGTTCAACAATCACAAAAGGAGAACAAAGGCTAAATAACAAATCATTTTTAAAGGGCTACAGAGAAACATGGACAATTGGGAGAGGTAGTTTAAGTGTGTGGTCAACTGTGTATGATCCTCTCATTTTAACCAACTGGGATAGAAGGGACTGGGGCTGTACAGATCAATGCTAAGACAGTTTTGCTAGCCATGGAACTTTCCCGAAGAGAATGTCAGTCAATCAGAGCAGTTAAGATGTTAGACGAGATCAAGTTCTGTTTAGAACAAATAAAGTGCAGCAGTACAGTTTGAGTTCAAACTGGGTTTTTTTTTTTTTTTTACATCATCTTCAGATGTTTTATATTTTTAAATATACCTTCATCATTGAGGAGGATGATGCTTTATTTTCAACAAAAAAAAAAAAAAAAAAAAAAAAAAAAAACTGAGCACCCGAAAATAGAGCAGAAGCAAGTAAGAGAAGTCTTTATCCACAAAAGCAGAAAGAACTGGATGAAAGTTGATGAATACTGCTGAAGTACATGTGATAAAGTCCACACCATGGTGGCTTAGTGGGTTTTTACACTTGAGGTTAAATAATCTTAAAATCTGTGAAAGGCCAGATTATTTTTTCACTAAAACATGAGAAACTAGAAAGCGTTTCTGGGGCGAAGTCGTCTGTGATTTCAAATGAGTGAAGGAAAACACAATGATTAAGTCATAAACATTGTTTAGACTAACAAATACATTAAAATTTTATGTTAACATGAAAAATATGTAATATATCTACTCATAAAATTAGGAAACAAAATACATAGATGAAAATGTGGAAGTATTTTAACCATATAGTATGACTTTAACATAATAAATATAAAAAGCTTTTGCTTTTTTTCTTGGTGTTATTAATTAATTAATTAATTACTTTACCTTAATCTCAAAATTCTGCCATGATCCCCAATTATCAGTTCCCCACTGCATGTGCTATACTCTGACAACATTCATATCACCTTTTACATTTTAGACTTTGGCCTACATCTCTTTTACTTTAAAACAATAATTCAACAGAATGCATCTATAATATTAATATTTGTATGCTGTGCCTGTGATCGAAAAAAAAAAAAAAAGATTCATAATACACTTTGCATTTACTGAATTAGCCTTACCAGCTAATGTGTTGTCAACATCAACCCCATGAAGATGAAAACAGTCAACTCTATTAGTTTGTCTTTTTGATCCCATTAATGAGTAAAGATATTCATTTTGTGTTACTTGAGAAAGAGGGGTTAACTGAGAAGAAAAGAACTGAATTTAAATCTGCAATAAAAAAAATATTACAGTAAGAGAAATAGAGGCTCATAATTGACTCATGAATTTAACTTCTGTAATTTATTTATGGTGTTAAGTTCTGTGTGTGGTGCTGCTCAGAGAACACACCAAAGCATAAAGAGAGACAACATTTCAGTGACAGTGTAGTTCTTATTATATATGCATATGTTGTTTGTTGCTATGGTTTCTCATTTTGTTTCTCTTTCTGCAGGTGTTGAAGCAGACTTCTACAGATGAGTTGTATTTCAGCCTATAGAGAGACTCACACAAAGACAGAGCTGCTTTTACAAAGTTTTATGGACATGAATGAAGAAAAGTTTTTGGCGCTCAGACCCCGGCAGAAGAACATATGAATTACAATGAACATGGTTGAGCAGCTTAGGATGAGGATGAGGAATAGGGATGTCTTGCCCCTGGACGCCGGACACTGGTGGTGAAGGAAGGAAGGAAGCCTGATGGAGCCGTGAGAGAATGAAGGTGGACAAGGGGTGGAGACCGGTTGTAGCTCAACTGGGGAGATGATGGAGCTGTGGATGCCTTCTAGGCGGAGACTTGCATGATTGGCTACAACAAGGTGTGGTCCGAAGCTGATGGGCTGCAGCTGAGGCACATTACACAGCAACTGGATGATGCAGGTGAGGCTGAGAAGAGTCTTGCAGTTTGAATTTACGCCTAGGCTTCATTTTCCGTGTCCTTCTCTCTGTCCTCAGCTCTTATCTCATTTCCCTTTAAACCTTTTTCCCCACCGTTCTCCCTTTCTTTTCCATCTCTGTGTTTATTATTTGAAATAAATCCAAAGCAATTCCTGATGAAGTTTAAATATATATCAAGTGGAGCATCATGGCGAAAGCCAAATCTGTTGGGCACTCAGACAACAACTCTGAGTGCCACACTGCCGAACAGGAGATGGTAAAAAAAAGAAAAAAAGAAACACAACCATTAGGTATGATACTACTACTACTACTACTACTACGAATAATAATAATAATAATAATAATAATAATAATAATAATAATAATAGAGTATATCATTGTGTTATATTAAATCAACGTGTTATTTTATTAGTGGTCATAATTTTATGGCTAAGTAGCTGACTTACTAGCTTATTAAACTGGTTCTGCAATAAGTTTGGTGTGTGAGCGCATGTGTGATGGGTTTGGGTTAGGCAACATGCTGGTGATAGCCCACATACTATTGAGAGCATTTTACTTAACTTTAGCTTTTTAGCTAATTTTAGCTTTTACATGAGATTTTTCACACTGCATGGAGTGTGTTACTGTAGGTCAACATGCTAGAGCTAGCCTACATGCTATCATTAGTATCTCAGCTAGCTTTAGCTTTTTACCCAATTCTAGCTGTTATACAGGGTTTTGCATATTGAATGGGTATGTTACCTCAGGTCAACCTGCTTGTGAGCCTACATGCTATGATTAGTATTTCAGCTAGCTTTCGCTTTTTAGCTTATTTTAGCTTATAAACGGCTGTGACACAACAGTTTAGCTCTGTAAGCAGTGTTCTGCATCAATTGCTAATACTCCTCGGATGGAATTTTTGCACTTACTGAAAGTTTTCAGTCCTCTTCAACAGATTCACTAAACTTTTAGTTTCTTTTAGGAACTTTTTGTTTCTCTAAACTGCAGACTTTTGATTTATTTCTGCTGCTTCTGCCTGTTTCTTACATTTTTGCAGGTTTTCTGCAGTTGACTCAGCAAATTTCAGCAAAAACATCCAGCTAACAGCATTCACACCACATTTTCGCAGGAAATGCACATTTTTCTAGTTGTGTGAATGCTGTCGGCATTCACTCTTGAGTTCCTCCAATTTTTCTACTTGCCAATTTTCGGGTCTCAGCTCCTCCAGTTTTTCTGCCATTTCAACCATTCAACTTCTACAGTGTTCTGCTCATTCAGGGCCTGCTGGCTATGTCTTTTGGTATCGATATCTTCTACAGTTTATGAAATATTCAGCTTTTTGTGATCATTTTGGGCCCCATTCAAATGAATGGAACATCCCATAAATTCTGCAAAACTCTGCTAAAAACTTTGCGCTCTTTCACATCTAACTACTTCTACATACTTTCAGTTAGAAACACCGTTCAAAGTTTATGTCATCATGCCCTTTGGCTACTACTATATGATTCAGCTTTTTCATATATTTTACGGTTTTCATAAAATACTTCAAGTTTTTGCTCGCATTATGCTCATCTTTCAGAAAAAAAAAAGGGTCGCTCTGGTCGCTAAGCAATGAAGCTGCAGTGGCCCACTGACAGTTCTGAGGCTTCCCGAACAAATTCTTCTTACTCGCTCATATTTCACTCTTTCTACACATATTATACATTTACAGATTTATGGCAAATCGCCCCAAAGCAACCAGTAATCTGCTTTCTGCCTCTACTTGATCCCACTGACAAGCCAGCTGTGAGTGTGCAGCTGAGGAAGAGAAAGCCCTTTGTATGGCTTGCGATGGAGATCCCTCTTGAGCCAGAACTGAGAGTTAATGTACATAACGTGACTCACTGAGGCTGCGCCAGCGACCTGTCAGTGTAGCGAGAGACTTTAAGCGCTGCAGCAGCAGAAGAGTAAGAGCTGCCCCGTCTGGCAGGGTTGAGAACTAGTATACGTATCAGGGCTCTCCTTGTGCTGGAGCTCCCTCCTGTGGCAGAATTGAGAATTACAATACATAGTACCTGTGTCTCAATTCAGCAGCTGCATCCTTCAAAGGCCAGGTTTGTAGGCCGATTACGTCATCATGCGACGACTAGGCCTGTCCGAATTCGAAGACTCAATGATTTAGATGTATACCTGATTGATGTTTTTACGATGTAAAGGACTTTGAACTGCCTTGCTGCTGAAATTTGTGATACAAATAAACTTGACTTGACTTAAATAAATTTTGTATATGTCCTTCATGCCAAGATACTATTTTCTTACTCCACAGTGTGGTTTTATTTAGATTTTTTTTTACACAAACACTAGATTTTCCTAGATTATGCAGTGCACTGTGTTCTAAACACTGAATCAGCATCAAACACTGTAAATGAATGGTGTTTACACACATGTTCATATTTACAGAGGCCATCATAATGCAGACAGAGATTTAGAATAGAATAGAATAGAATAGAATAGAATAGAATAGAATAGAAATATCCTTTATCGTCCCACGATGGGGAAATTTCAGTGCAACAGCAGCAAGTGGCAGTGACAGGCAATAACAGAAAACAGACTCACACAAAGAGCATACAATATATATAAAAACAGAATAAAGAATAAAAAATACATTACAGTAAGGCAAAATTTCATCATGAATACTGTATAGTTGTAAAGAATTTTCCAGTCCACAGGAATGTGCAACTGAGTTGGTTAATTAAAAATGTACAAGATGTTCATGTCTCTGTGCATTAAAAATACAAGCTATTTACAGTTTGTGATAACAGAAAAATGGAAGAGTTGTACAGATACTAGCGTGGATATAAACACATTGATTTTGTTGGGAGCAATGATGGTTCTAGAATCTAACAGCTGCTGGGAGGAAGGATCTCCTATAATGCTCCTTAGTGCAACTAGGATGCGGCAGTCTATCAATGAAGGAGCTCTCCAGCTCAGCAACAGCTTCATGCATGGGGTGGGAGACGTTGTCCACCAGTGATGTTATTTTAGCCAGAGTTCTTCTGTCTCCCACCACCTGCACTGAGTCGAGGGGACATCCTAGCACAGAGCTGGCCTTCCTGATGAGCTGATCCAACCGCTTCCTCTCAGCTGTAGAGAAGCTGCTGCTCCAACATACTGTCCCATAGAAGATGGCTGATGCCACCACAGAGTCAAAGAAGGTCTTCAGGAGCCCCCTGCACTCCAAAAGACCTCAGCCTCCTCAGCAGGTAGAGTCTGCTCTGACCCTTCCTGTAAAGAGCATCAGTGTTATGAGTCCAGTCCAGTTTATCGTTCAGGTGAACGCCCAGGTACTTATGAGAGTCCACGATCTCAATGTCCACTCCCTGGATGTTCACCAGTGTCAGTGAGGTGGGTCACTGCCAGCAGAAATCTCCCACCAGCTCCTTGGTTTTTATCAGGAGGTGGTTCTGCTGGCACCAGTCCACAAAGTCCTGAGTCCACTGTTTGTACTCTGAGTCATCCCCACCTGTGATGAGGCCAACTATGGCAGAGTTATATGAGAAGTTTTGCAGATGGCAGTGTGAGGAGTTGATGGAGAAGTCTGCAGTGTAGAGGGTGAAGAGGAACGGTGCCAGCATGGTTCCCTAAGGGACCCCTGTACTACAGACCAGCCTGTCGGAGACACAGCCCTGTGTCTTCACATACTGTGGGCGGCCGGTGAGATTGTCCAGTATCAACTGACACGTGGTGGTCCACTCCTGACAGCTCCAGCTTGTCCCTCAGAAGTCCTGATAGTCCTGGTGTAAAGGCAATCCCATGATATTCAACTCAATTGATTTCTATCCTCCAAGATCTGAGTCTACCACCAGAATTTTTGAGTGGAGAGAATGGAATGACCTGTCTTCTGCCCTGAACCCCACTGAACCTTTGTAGGATCAGCTTGAGCATGCTACTCATCTAAGACTGACCAATGCTACCATAATGAGTGACTTTTGACAAATGCTGGATGAAGAATGAGATGCAATCCAATAGCAATATGTGACCGAACTGAAGACCAACGTCTTGTTTCTTCAAACCTCACCAAAAAGGACTTGGTAGCAGAATAAGCTGCTTAAGCATAAGCAGGTTTTTCATTTGTACTACCCAAATACATAACTCTATGGCTTTACCCACATATACATTTTCCTTAAAAATGTGGCACCACTTAAAGCTGCCGTATGTAACTTTTACAAAAAAATGTGTTTTTTATACATTTGTTAAAGCTGTCACCATGTTGTAACAATATGGTAGGAGACAGATAATCAGTGAAAAGATGGAGCTCCTCCACCTCCTCCCTGAGCTGCTATAGCTGTCTAAAGAAGTGAACTGCTCCTGACCTGAAACAACCAATCAGAGCCAGGAGGAGGGGCTTAGTCAATCAACCTTGTGCACGTGCTGCTAAATGTGCTAATGGTGAAGAAACAACTTACCATTCCAGGAAAACTGATAATCCACCATCATCGGTGGCCACGCTAACTAGCCTTAGCCTTAGCAGCAGGCTATGTTGTGGTGAACCAGCTGAAGCGTAGCAGAGAGCAGGGGGAGTGTGTGAGTGGTGAGTACATGAGGGTGATTGGCAGCGCTAAGCCCCTCCTCCTGGCTCTGATTGGTTGTTTCCGACGGAGTGGTGGATTTCTGTAGCTAGTACTGGGAGCACTGGGAGAAGGCAGAGGAGATGGGTTTTTTCACAGATTATCTGTCACGAAATAATGAGAATTTTAACAAACATGTAAAAAACATATTTTTCATAAAAGTTACATACTGTAGCTTTAACTCCAGAACCTCCAAGGAGTTATTTCAGCTCTGTGACTCTAATGCACCTTCATTAGTTTATACTTTGTGACTTTTTCTAAACTGGCCCACTTTAACATCTATTCACTTTCTCCTCCTCCTTATCATAAGCAACACCACATATCAGTAGGGTCTGGGTAGAGATAGTAGACACTGCAGTCATTTGGGTTGTTTTCAACCCATCCTTCAGCTGCATTCAGGATACTCTGCTGTCAGCAAGCAGTAAACAGTCGGGTCTCCATCACCCCAGCTACAGCCCCAATGTTAATGCACTTTAGACATACAAACCTGCATCCATTCCAACATTTTGCATTAACATAGACACACAGGGGGAGGGGCGCGACTTGGAATGGGCTGCTTGGCTTGAAACACTTGTTCTTGCATCCTTCCTGGTTCTGCTGGGACTGGAGGTGTGGGCATAATCTGGGGGTTTCTGGTCATGTCCTGTGGAGGGGAGTTGTTTGTGTGGAGACGCAGACTAATGTCATGTCATGGTGGTTTCATTACAGGCGGCAATGGCCTTTAGGGATGTGTCAGGTTAACTGTGAGGACTATGTGTACCTAAAACCCCCATGGGGAGCCATTTTGATCCCAGACAAAATACAGAAAATGCTGCTCACAACTGCCCCCATTGCAGGTGAGATTCTCTATGGCAATCAGCTTATAGTGGGCGCAACTGACAGGAAACTAAATTAATTAAATATGTCATACAAAAAGCTATATTTTATTATGCGGACAAATTGCAGTGAGCTGTATGTAATCACTCAAAATTGACTGCTGCAAAATTTGGAAAGATGAACAAAAGAAAGAACAGAAAATATGCTTTAGCACCACTTCCAGAATATCAGAGAACAGGGTTTGAATGGAGAGAATTAGGGTGTCCTGCTTAAAGGAATCCAGTTTAAATGAGGTGAATGATCCATATAAGATAAAAATAAGATTTAGATATAGCTAGCAAAAATAAATGTGGATAATAGTCCAGCTGTAAACAGAAGAGGCCTGTTTGCTGGTTCTAGTATTAGACATCGCTGTAGGAACCACATAGATTCTTCACAGCAGTGTCATACATTTCAGGACCCATTTCATAAATGAAATGATATTGATTATTTAACCCTGAGTACACAGGGTACTCAGTGAGTACTCAGCCCAACACAAACAATTCCAAAATATCATAAGCAAATAAAAGAGGAAAAACTATGGAGTAAAATGGCAAATTTAAGAAATACAAAACAACAGACAACGCAGCACATGGATAGTGCTGCGTTGTCTGTTGTGCAAACTAGCTATATACACTTCACTCATCCAACTCTATTGATGGAGGAAGTATGCTGCTGAATGCTTTAGGGAAGTGTTTTTCTGCATTCAAGTTGGTCTGTTATAATTAGTGTTTTCAGTTTAATCTGGACCTGTTATAATGTGACAAATCTCCTACTGAAGTCTAAATATTTTAATTTCTTAAAGTAGAAAGAAATGCTCACCGAGGGTAATTTTCTTCTCTTGTTGTCAATTGCACTTTAGTATTTTCAACTATCTAAACCAGATGAAAGTAGCTATTTAACTGTGACAGTTTCCAGACATATTTCTTTTTCACAGTAATTTGTTGGTCAACAATTATTTTACTCAGAGTTTATGAAAGCTTAAAATAAGAACCTAAAGCAGCTTTTTTAAAATGTCATGTATTACATTGTGAATGCACCTCTGACAGAGACAGAATCACTCCCTCTGGTGGTTCTTGGAGAGGTGCTGAAAGTTTGAAGGTTCTAATTAACCATTAGAATTAATATATAGAAATAAACAGGCTTTCCACTGATTGATGATTACATTGTTACAACAAAAACAATAATTGATAAAACTGACATTTTCTTGCTTTTGGTGCAAAGTTAATTTTTCCTGTTTGACATCCTGGCACCATTCTTCAAAACTACCTAAAATACAATTGTTTTTAAACTATATGTTTTTATTTTATTTCAGAGTGGGGCAGCCCAGAGCTGGGGCTTCACTCTATCAAATTATGGTCAAGAATATGGTTTTCAAAATAGGTGAAGCTGTTGGTGAAGAAAAACATAAGCCTAATATTTAAGTTACATAAAACCTTTTCAATTATTTTCTTTTAAATTTTTCTTGCAGTAATGGGGAATAACCCGACTCCTCCATCCTAATCTCTAAAAGGTTTGGCCGTCGACACAACTTCTGAGTTTATTCAGCCATCCTAGTAGTTTCAAATGCTACCGGAAGACAGGGGACAAAATGAAGCCTTAGTTTGTCCCCCTTTGGAACAGGCAGCCTCCATCACTGATATAAAGAAATGGTACGGCGACTCTTGCCTGAGGAACACGCCACAGAGATGACAGGTTGACCGCTGTCATCTCTGATGATAACAAACACCAGATTCTGTCCGAGACATGTTGTGTATCTTTGTGGAAATAATGATTACAACAGGTCCTACAGGTAATGTCTGGAGGCTGATAAATGGTAACAGCTGAAAGATTCTGCAAAGCTTAACGTTGTGACCAGGCGGGTATTCACCAGCCACAAATGGGCTGAACGGTGGAAGTAAGCAGTCGTAAATAAAATGCAGCTAGGTGCTGCAGAACCTCAACTATAAAAGGAGGGTTCGGCACATGGCGTTTGGAGCTCATATCTAAACGTGTCAAAGAAGCAGAAGCCTAAATTATGAACAGTTTAAACTACAGCAGCAATGGAAAGCCACAAATGCCACAAGTCAATCATTTAAAAAGTCTTGAAATTGATATTTATGCATGTGAAAATTTTAATAAATCTGGACATACATGTGTTACACAGCAGAAACAATGTGATTTTTGCATGATTATGCTTGTATTTTGCATGTTTGTGTGGTTGCAGTTTATTTCTTTTTCCTCTGTAACTCAAAGAACATTCTGGACTGAAGCCTGGCTGTGTAGTGAGGAGGCGGGTCGCAGCAATTGGCTGCTCATACAGGTGTGTGGAAAGACTAATTAATGCCAGATAAAGGAGCTCAGGGAGAAGAAAAAGCGACTGACTTGGCAGGTCGCTGGGGGCAGACGCGCCCCTGGACAAGCAGCGAAACCCACATGCTCCGTGCCCAGAAGGCGTGCAGACGGCACAGCCCGGTGGTCCAGATCTGTGTAAGATGAGTGAAGATTCCTGACGAAGGCGCGCCATGAAGCAGAGGCGTGTCGCGGTGCGTCGAGTCGCGGTGCGTCGAGTCGCGGTGCGTTGCGTCGCGGTGCGGTGCGTCGCGGTGCGTTGAGTCGCGGGTATCTCCCTGGTCTTCCTTTCAGTTGCTTTGGCCTGGCGAGGACGTGGCGTGTCCTGGAGCAGCACAACATCAGCTGTGTGCATACGAGGGAAGTACACTGTGGACAGACCAGTGCGATCGGAGAAAACACTGCAAGTGAGGCTCAAGAAAGGGCCCCCGGGCCATAGGTGGCTCATCCTCTGATGAGTTTCAAGGACTACTGTCAGACTCTGGTATTTTAAAGGAAAAAACTGTTTCATGGAGTTTATCACAAAAGTGAAGTGAAATAAATTCTTTGTTTCAACTGGGTGTTTGTTCCTTTGGGTATTTGAGTTGTTTGCTCCCCCTTCTGTATAAGAAGAAGAATAATAAGAAGTTTGGGACCCTATTGGCCACACATGCATCAAAAAATATATTCCATCTTTATCCTAAAGGAAGTCCATGGATTGATGATAATAATCACAAAACTGGGATCTACTGTTCATAGTTGATTAGTTGAGCCTTACAAACTCCTAGTATTCCAGATAAAAAAGGACAGATGAGAGGAAAAGGAAAACATTTCCAAATATCACTGAAAACAGCCATGAAGGTTTTAAGAATTACTCTTCAGAGAGTTTGCTTAGATGCAGCACCAGAAATGATGACATTAGCTGTTCTCCATTTCTAGCATGTAGACCAACTCTTTGGAATCGCTATGCCCAACAGATATGAAGACTTAGACTCTATCAGGAGCAATTTAGTTAATTTTTCAAATTGTATTTTGTTTTCCATTTGACTCACTTTGTTTGCTTCATTAAAGGTCCTGCCTCTAAATTATATTTATTTATTTGGGAAAAAAAAAAAAAACAACTGTACGCTGTTTTCTGGCATCCATCTTCCTGCTCGACATGCAGGATGTGAAAGGAAGGGGAAAAAAAACCCACTTAATTGTGATGTTTACATCTCAGATGGCAGCCCCTCCCAGCTCCGTTTGCCAAAGCATGAAGAGCGTCTCACAACATTTGCGTGATGTATGGAGGGGAGATAAAACATATGCTGCTCAAAGGAGTTGGTCTATCTTCACTTTGTTATTCCAATATCCTCTTCATTTCTTTTATAGCATCTGCATGATAGGCTCATCAGTCATTTGTACACGTCTGCCTGAGACAGAGAATGATTGCTTTTGCCCAGCATCATTTTTTGGCTGCTGTTAGAGCCTGAAAAAGTTCATCTATGTGGGAATATGGGAAAGTGCTTGAAAAACAGGAGGACACTTTCTCTCCTCCCCCAGCTGGAGATAATCTTGTTTTTGACTTGAGTGATAGGAAGGGATTTCGCAGGCTCTCCATCTGTTTCTGACGGCTTTGTCTTTGTATCAAAATTGGATTTCTTAATCTAATAGCCGAGCCACTGGCCTTTTCTGTGGCGCAGTGCAGATTGCTGGACCTCTATAGGAAGGCCTCCACATGATCTGTCAACATCAGGAATCCCTGAGTTATAGTAACGACAAGGAGAAGAAGCACAACCAGAACCATAGAGATGATATATGTGAATCCAAGTTAAGTCTTGGTTGAAGGCCGGTTCTCTGTAGATTCCTGCTCACACACAGGGACAGTCGCAGCAACAGGTTCAGGTGGACTAAACTGGGCATGTCAGTTTTGTGTCGACAAGGATTAGGAGAAAGATCTATGTCCCGGATGTTTCTTGATGCGCTGTCACATTATGTAAATCCCCATTCTGTAAGAATGCCACTGATAATGCATTTGGCTGCATCCCAATGAGTAGCGAGAATTGACCTCAATTTGCTTCCTGGCCCCCGGCTTCCTCTCCCTCCCTGGGCTGTCTCTCTTGTATTTCCCCTGCAGGGGTCTGGAGGTAACTGGCAGCACACCTCTCCTGTTGCTGCTGCTACAGGAGTGCTGTGAGAGAGATCAGAGTGTCTAAGCCGTGAACAAGACAAAAGTTCAGATTGTGGGGGAAGCAGAAGGCCCGTGAGGCTCAGACAAGTCAGTGCCCCGTATCTCCTCCATCTATTCTCTATCTGCTTGTCTTCAGAGCCGTGTCAGCTCCCGCAATCAGTCCTTAGCTTCTCCTCTGTCTCTCTTATCTTACTTACACTCCTCCCCTCTCTGTCTTCTTTCTCCACCTTAAGCACCTTTCCTCACTGACAGCTAGAACCAGACTAATTGACAGTCTGACCTGTGGAAAAGCAGCCCTCATGATCAGACAGCACTCCTTTCTCAGCTAAAGCATCACCTCATTTTTTTTTTTTCCTTTTTCTTCTGTGCGTTCCTTCCCTCAGACTTGGAAATGAATCATGGTACATGAAGAGTGTCAGGCCAGCAGGGGAAAAGACTGGATGGCTGCTTGAACCTTGGTGATCTGCCTCCGACGTGACCTCTGACACTCCCTTCCGTCGAAAGGCCTTCATCTCGTATGTTCATACAGCTAAGGTCTTCTTCAGACAGAGGAAGGGTGCCAGCCCATCTCCTCACTTGAGGCAAACCTTTACCAAAATTCTATCATCTGCACTCGTGTTCCTCTTCATCACACATCAGCCTCTCTGTCACCACAACGTCATGTTGCCCACAGCAGACCTGCTGTCCTTTTTGGAAGTCGGTGCTCAGATGTGAGTCATGCACGACCCCACTGTTGATTTAACTACACTGCCATTCATTTTTTCCCCTGCCATTTCTTTCCCTTTTTTCTGCTCCGAAGTGCCACTAAACATTATCTTTACAACTGTGAAGGCTGACAGCTGCCAGTAGGAGTGAAATAATTGCTGCTGCCAGAGTGACAGACAGGATTGGCTGGCTTGTATAATAGCAGAATAATGTCATTCTTATCTAAAACATTTGGAAGCCAGGGGGATTGAGGCATTCTGGAGCTGTGGATGAGCCAGTTGTCAGAATCAAGGCAGTTTAAGCAACAGAAATCAGATGTTTTGTCACCTTGTATTCACAAAATGTTTTATTTTGGGGCCATCACATGCAACAACGGCGTTCCCACAGTCGTCTTGGCAATTCTCGGCTTGAAATCCGCCCTGTTGCTTCCGTGGCACAGAGACAACCAACACTGAAGCTCACACTCTGATCGCAAATTGAGTCTGTGGGTGTTGCAGTGGCATTCACAGCCAGCTGCTTCAGTAGGAAGCTGGCTTTGTCTGGCATTCACACTGAGAACGCTGCCCTGTTGCCTGCAACATTTCCTCACGCTCAGGCAGCTTGGACTGATTCACCTTTCCATTGGCGAGTGCTCCAGCTGTCCTTACACATACATCACACGCAAAGGCGAGCTCCATCGTTGCCTCCAACGCTGCCAAGTGATGTCTGAGACAGTAATTTATGGTCATAGCAGTGATTTTGTCAACTCATATGGTGAGGCAAGCGCATCGAACTGTTTCATTCACGGTCCATCTCGTAGCTCCAAAGGAGCTCTTACAATAAGTATAATCAGGTTTAATGGAATCTATTTTATCTTTGAGCTTCATTTTCACCAAGGAGAAAATGGAAGGAAAAGAACTTTCTTTTTTTTTTTTTTTTTTTTTTTTTTTTTTTGGTCTGCATCTCAGCTTTACTTCACTGTTTTTTGTTTTTGTTTTGTTTTTTAACATTGTTTATAAGACCTAAAGAAAGATTCAATATGCTTTACCAAAGTTTTACAGGATGGAGTGAGAAGAAGGAAGAGTATTACATAGAAATAGTTTGGTGTCACTGAGAACACATATCAAAAATTTGAACAATTGCAGAATTCCAGGTTTAATCTGTCTCTCCATTGCTAGTAAATCTCAGATATTACAAAACAAGTGAATCCCAGAAGAGCTGCTGATTAGTCTGAGACCACTTTCTTCTGCTTCTCTTACTTGTTCTGATATGCAGCAGAACTTAAAACAGCATTTCTTACTTCTCCCTCTGTATCTGTCTCATTTATTACACTGAATATGAACTTAGTTCCAAAAGTTTTCAATGTCAAGAAACGCATTCTAACTCACACTGATCATGTCGCTATCTGCAGATGATCAGCTCTTTACATGTGACTGTGGTATCTGGAAGCAAGCAGTCAGCAGTAGATCATTAGCTGTGTTTCCATCAAGGTTTTTTAATGCAGATTTTGATCTATCACATTACAAAAGGTTGATGGAAACAGAAAGATGCAAAAAATTCCTCAATTCTGCAAAAACGTTTTTTACGGTTGCTTGAGGTGGTTTTTGGCTTTTTCAAAAAGAGTTAATGCACTAAAGGGGAGATGGAAACACCTTTGCCAAATAAATTCTGATGTAGCAAACTTTCCCCTCCAGTGGTGGGTCTGTGCATGAAACTTGGAAAAATTTCAAAGTCCAAACCTCCAGCACAGAGGGAAGAACTGTCAGCCTGGGGTGGCCGGGAAAAGGCACTCCAGGCTGGGATGGGCTTGGTGGAGCCAGGGGTTGTATTAACAAAATATTTTCATCTTTGGCTGGTATTTCAAACGGTGATGAGAAAATCTGAACACCATCTGTCATTTTGATGGATTATAACACACACCTGACTACATGGTGCAGAGCTGTAGACATTTTTTTTTTTTTTTAAACTTTATGCAGAATATACACAGAAGTAAAATCAATCAATGTTTTTAAAAAATCCTATTTGAGTATCAATTCTAACTTGGACTCTGAACTAAATGCATCATCCCATCTGCGAGCTGACACCATGTCTAACTCTTGGGGCAACTTCAAATTAACTATAAACTCTTTACCTTCATGACCCAAAATTGTACACTTATAGAAGACCAATAAAAATTAAAAATTTTTGTATATATATATATATATATATAAAAAAATTCCCTTCTCACCCTCCACGGGTGGTCTTTCTCAACCTCTGAGCTCGGGTCCTCTACCAGAGGCCTGGGAGCTTGAGGGTTCTGCGTAGTATCTTGGCTGTGCCGAGAACTGCGCATTTCTGGACTGAGATGTCTGATGTTGTTCTTGGGATCTGTTTTAGCCACTGCTCCAGTTTGGGGGTGACTGCCCCGAGGGCCCCGATGACCACAGGCACCACTGTGGTCTTCACCTTCCAGGCCTTCTCCAGTTCCTCTCTGAGGCCCTGGTATTTCTCCAGTTTCTCGTGTTCCTTTTTCCTGATGTTGCAATCGCTTGGTATTGCTACATCCACCACAACGGCTTTCCTCTGTTGTTTATCCACCACCACGATGTCCGGTTGGTTCGCCATTACCATTTTGTCTGTCTGGATCTGGAAGTCCCACAGGATCTTAGCTCGGTCATTCTCCACCACCTTTGGGGGTGTGCCCCACTTAGATCTCGGGGCTTCCAGTCCATATCCTGCACAGATGTTTCTGTACACTATGCCCGCCACTTGGTTATGACGTTCCATGTACGCTTTCCCTGCCAGCATCTTGCACCCTGCTGTTATGTGTTGGACTGTCTCAGGGGCCTCCTTGCACAATCTACACCTTGGATCTTGTCTGGTGTGGTAGATCTGAGCCTCTATTGCTCTGGTGTTTAGGGCCTGTTCCTGTGCAGCCAGGATGAGTGCCTCTGTGCTGTCCTTGAGTCCAGCTTTTTCCAGCCATTGGTAGGATTTCCTGATATCAGCCACTTCAGTTATTTGTCGGTGGTACATCCCATGTAGGGGCTTATCCTCCCATGATGGTTCCTCCAGCACCTCATCCTCTGGTCCCCATTGTTTGAGACATTCGCTGAGCACATCGTCGGTTGAGGCTTTGACCTTGATGTATTTATGGATCTTGGATGTTTCATCCTGGACAGTGGCTCTCACACTCACTAGTCCTCTGCCTCCATCCTTACGGCTCGCGTATAGTCTCAGGATGCTGGATTTAGGGTGGAACCCTCCATGCATGGTTAGTAGTTTCCGAGTTTTAACATCCATGGTCTTTATCTCTTCCTTTGGCCAGCTTATTATTCCTGCAGGGTATCTGATTACTGGCAAGGCATAGCTGTTTATCGCACGGATCTTGTTCTTGCCATTGAGCTGGCTTCTCAGGACTTGCCTTACTCGTTGGAGGTATTTGGCCGTGGCTCCTTTCCTTGTGACCTCATCGAGGCTGCCATTTGCTTGTGGTATTCCCAGGTACTTGTAACTGTCCTCAATGTCTGCTATTGTTCCCTCTGGGAGTGAGACCCCTTCTGTGTGGATGACCTTCCCTCTCTGTGTAACCATCCGACCACACTTCTGTAGTCCGAATGACATCCTAATGTCAGTGCTGTAGATCCTGGTGGTGTGGATCAGTGAGTCGATGTCTCGTTTGCTCTTAGCGTACAGCTTGATGTCATCCATGTAGAGGAGGTGACTGATGGTGGCTCCGTTCTTGAGTCGGTATCCGTAGCCAGTCTTGTTGATGACTTGGCTGAGGGGGTTCAGACCTATGCAGAACAGCAGTGGGGACAGAGCGTCTCCTTGGTATATGCCATATATATATATATATATATATATATATATATATATATATATATATATATATATATATATATATATATATATATAAATTTGTATCCACTTTCACTGCATTAAATCTTTTCAACAGCTTCAGACCTATTCAGAGATATAAAGTTTTTCATATTTGTTAAATTTCCATATTTTTATGCCTGTTTTGTCCAAAAGAAGACAGATTTTCTAAAGGGGGAAAACCCACAATATGCAGTATTTTCCAAAAAATAAACTGCAAAATGGAATATATTTGATATGGGTAGTTCGTCATGACCAGGTCAAAAATTAATAACATTTGTTTTCTATGCATTATTATTTGAGAGATAAAAAGCAAAAACTGACACTCTTTACCTTCGTGACCCAAAATGGCACACATCATTTTCAGAGATTTTTACAAAGCTTTATATTCACCCCAGATAAACCCAACAAATAAGGATATTGATCATTTTTTTTTTTGATAAAGTAACACTTCCTAAATTATCAGGTAGTCAAGCAATGGGGCTGGATTCACCACTGGCATCAGCTGAACTCCAGGAAACCCTCCAAAGCATGCCCAAGACCAAGGCTCCAGGTTCAGATGGATTTCCAGCAGAGTTCTACAAAGACTTCTGGAATATCGTGACACCAACATTTCACAGAGCACTGGAAGAAACTGAGGAAAATGGCAGACTTCCCAAAAATATGAATTCTGCCAACATTAGTCTCCTGTTAAAACCAGGCAAAGACCCTGTATTCCCTACCAGTTATCGTCCCACATCCCTTATCAGTGTTGATCTTAAAATAATTTGTAAAGCCCTCTCAAAAAGAATAGAGAGGGTAACTCCTCTCATAATACATCCGGACCAAACTGGTTTTTATGAAAGGGAAGCGTTCATCCACAAATTCATGCAGATTGTTGAATTTAGTAGATTATTCTTACAGTAAAAACACTGAAACTGCAATTCTGTCTCTAGGTGTTGAAAAGCTTTTGACAGCGTTAAATTGAAATTCTTATTTGCAACTTTGCATGAATTTGGTTTTGGAAACCATTTTATAAACTGACTAAAAATATTATACAGTTCCCCAACAGCATGTATCAGGACAAATAACCAAACATCTTCTAGCTTTTGTCTTCAGAGGGGCACCATGCAGGGATGCACACTTTCCCCATCATTATTTGCTATTTTCACTGAACCTCTAGATGCAGCGATCAGGCAAACTACAGATATTAAGGGTATAAAATGCAAGAACATAGAACATAAAATCAGTCTTTATGCTGATGATTTATTACTTTTTCTCCAGCATTCACAAACCTCCCTCTCCCGGGTTATTGGGTTGATAAACTCCTTCTCAAGAGTTTCAGATTATTCTATAAATAGACAAAAATCTACAGTTCTTCCAATTCTTTCAACAATTCCCTTACTACACAACTGCCGTCATGTTTCTCCTAGACTGGCAGATTTAATGAAAATAAACAACATTCTGCTTTTAAACACAATTGAGGATCGTCTTGCGAGATGGAAATCTCTACCCATATCTCTCATGGGAAGGGTAGCTTCAATAAAAATGATGGTTTTGCCAAAAATGAATTACTTAATTTCATTGATTCCAAATAAACCATCATCTGACTGGTTTAGATCCCTGGACTCCTTTACCTCTAAATTTCTTTGGAACAATTAACCTCCCCACTTATTAGCTTAAAAACACAACAGATAAAAGAGGACTAGAGCTGCCCAACTTTTATCATTACTTCTTAGCCAATAGGCTACAATACATCTCAAGATGGTTAAAACATAACCCCCTTGATGAATCCTGGCTAGATGTAGAACAGACACCAGGCAATAATATAATATCCTTCCAGTCATTAGCTCAAAGATAAAACGACAGGTATGCCTTAAAAGCATCAATGTTAGCTCCTCTCTGACAGCATGGTGGGAGTTTCTTAAAGTGATAGCATCTCCACTAATCCCATGCAGACATACATCCATCTGGAACAACCCTGACATCCTACAACAAAATAATATGATAAACTTCCCAGGTTGGAGGTGGAAAGAAATCTAATACCTGCAACACATATATTAGGAGGTCGACTTTATCCCATTTAACAGATTAATAATACAATATGGGACTGACGAGACCAAAATTTTAAAATATAAACAGTTTAAATCCATAATAAAAATGAATTTAAGATCAATAAAACCAGGTTGGAGACACCATCAAGGGTATTAGAGTTTTCTGATCTTAACCCTCCCAAATTACTATCAAAAATTTATCGGACACTGTCTAACGTAGACAAATCGATATCCTTTCCCATTGTAAAATGTGAGATGGATTTGTCTGTCAACTTTGACCAAAACCTCTGGTCCCAGATATGCTTAAGAACTTTTAAAATGATTAGAAATCCTAATTTACAATTGATACAATACAAAATCCTTCATAGAATACAATATATAGGTCAACGTATGTTCAGGATAGATTTGCATCATCTAGCAGTTGCTCGCAGTGTACAGGCCATATACCTGACAGTTATATCTGCACATTTTGGTTCTGTCCACCTGTTCAGAGGTTTTGGCACCGGATATGTGAAGACTTATCAAAGTGTGTGAAATGTAAAATCCCACCCTCTCCATCTGTTTAATTGGCCCACTTTGATGACATCACCTTGGAGACAAAGTCAGTTGACATATTTACTACCTTATGTATTGCAAAGAAAACAATACTCATGAACCATCCATCCATATTTCTTCAGTAGCCTCAGCAGGGAGAGGGAGGCTACTCTGAGTCCCTCCCAGATGACTGAGCTTCTCCTCCTATCTCTAAGGGAGAGCCCAGACATCCTGTGGAGGAAACTCATTTCAGCCGCTTATATCTGTGATCTCGTTCTTTCGGTCACGACCTAAAGCTCATGACCATAGGTGAGGGTAGGAACGTAGATTGATTCAGCTTTCTCTTCACTACAACAGACCGGTACAATACTTGCATCACTACAGATGCAGCACTAATCTGGCTGTCCGTGTCCCACTCCATTTTTCCTTCACTGCAAGACCCTAAGACACTTGGACTAACCCCAACCCGGAGGACCTTTTTCCAGCTCAAGATCATGGTCTCAGATTGGATTTTGAATAGAATCTGTGACAAAGATCTACATCCTCAGGAGGCATGAAGGAAACTGATCACAGAAGGAGCCTGGAAAACTGAAGGAGGTACAAGAATTTTTGATTAGTACTGGTTCTGTTCTATATGAAACAAATCTTTATTCTCCATATTTGGACTAATGGATGGCAATAAGACAGGTGACCTTTCTATCATAGAAAATCTCAAGGCCTAACTTTAATTTCCCAAAAACCTTGTGGAAGAATTTGTTATGGTCTGAAGGAATCCACCTAGAAATTTAAACACAATCCCAAAAATTCAGCATAGCACACGCAACCATTATCACCTTAAACTAATCAGGGATTGTATCTGCCTGTGTTGCTGTCACTGTCAAAATAAACAAATGAATGTCTCAATGAAAGGAAAATTAAAGTTTCAGAATGGTCTACCACACTTCAGAACTCAGTCTGACAAAAAATGTGTGGGATCACCTGAAGGGAATAAAACAAAGATTAATTGACATTGATCTAATGTCAATTAGAGCTCTTAGATTAAGGGAACAGTCAGAAAATCACACAATGTAAAATGAAGGAATCCCTGTGCAATCTGCATTCCTAAAACTAATCCTGCAGGTCTATTTATGCAAAAGAATCTGCTGGCTGGAGAGACCTTAATGATCTGTTGCACTTTACCAACTAACGGGAAACATCACCCAACAAAACATCTGCTGGATCACAATTTTGGATCCCAAAACATTTGTTTTCACATATTTTCTATATTATATGCTGTTAATCATATCAGTGCATTCCAATTCTTTGTGTTTTACAGAGAGTGTGTGTGCATGTGTGTGTGATATAAATGTATTTATAAGGATCAATGTCAGCATGAAACTGCTATTGCGTGGACATTTGGCGTTGTGTGGAAATTTTGCTGGTCCACACAATGAAAAAACATTATTTGTGGGTTAGAGGTTTGGTTTTAGTCTTAAACAATTTAAGACTAAAGACGGTTTTAGTTTTAAACAACTGACAGTAATCTAACAGGAAGGAGACAAAGAGAAGGGGAAGAAAGGAACCGACTGGAACTCGGGATGGCCTCATTGAGGTCTATAGCCTCTGTATATGGGGCGCCTGCTGGAACTGCTGCGTTTCTTTTTAGTCTAGTAAAAACCAGTCCCTTGTTCTACACTTTGCTTTGTACAGAGGGTATGGACTCTTGACTTTTGATAATCAATAGCTTGCTGGAGGTGTGGACTCTGAGGTTTTAAACAACTGAATCTGATTTGACCCAATTTCTAACGTTTAGCTGTGACGTATGTAACGCACCAGTTTGACCGTGAAGGAAGCTATGCATTGAAGCTAACCAGACATAGCATGCGCTATAAACAACCATTCCTTACTGCAAAGAGAGAAGTGCTGAGCCAAACAACATTTTTTCCAGCAATAACATATCTTAAACATTCCTCTTGCTCTGACATTTTCTTTCTTACCAGTCTTGCCTGGAAGTGGCATTCAAAATTATTGTGGAGTACCCCAATGGATTTACTATCTCAAACATCTCAGTTTTCCAGGTTTTCATATTCTGGAAGGTTTTAAAGGAAGTCATTTTGTTTCAAACGCAGTTTAGAAATGTTAACTATAAACTGCTTGTGCTTCGATGGAAGGACAATTCACAGTTGCAATGAGTAGAATACATACTACCTTGGTTTTATCCAAACGTCCATTACAGTGAGTGTTTTTTTTTTTTTTTTTCTAGTCATTATTTTTGTGGAACTAGTGGCCTTTATTTGACAGTAATCTAACAGGAAAGAGACAAAGAGAAGGAGGGGAAAGGAACCGACTGAAACTCAGGATGGCCTTATTGAGGTCTACCAGCCTCTGTATATGGGGCGCCTGCTGGAACCACTGCGTTTTTTTTTAAAGTGAAATTTTTTGCTGAACACACCAGTCTGACTCTCCTCGCTCATCTTTTCACTTGCGTTTGCGACTCTGATTGGTGAACGCAGTGCAAAACTAAGTAACCCTCCGTGGGAGAGAGGTTTTGTGATTAATCTGCTTTATCTAATATTAACATGCTAAACTTTTTAGATTAATGTTGACAGCGTTAAAATAAATAGCACTAATATACATATATGCATATATAGTGGCCAACACAGTCTGAATGGGTTTGTTCACATCCTCTGCTGCCATTGCCAAACCAACCCTAGACAGACTACAGTTATAAAGCAGCGCAGAAAGTCGACGTCGTCATTCACAACTCCTCCTTTAGTTCGCTGATTGGTCCAGATTAAGTTCATCCTGAGAAACTGAGCTTAATGGGAAAGATCCCAGACAGAGCACTGGAGGGAGATGAAAATGGAGGAAGGGGAATGTGAATTGAGTTTAGGTTAGGGTTAGCGTCATAAGAAATAGCTATGAGGTAAGGTTTAGAACTAAGGCCTGAATTGAGTTTAGGTTACGGTTAGGGTTGGGCGTGTACTGGTAAAGGTTAGGTTTCAGGTAAGGGTCAGGGTTAGGTTATAGAAATGAATGAAAATTGAATAGAAGTCAATCCAAAGTCCTTGTGAAGACAGCAAGACAGTGTGTGTGTGTGTGTGTGTGTGTGTGTGTGTGTGTGTGTGTGTGTGTGTGTGTGTGTGTGTGTCAATAAAAACACATCCTGCAGGAGCAGTCATCCCATATTTGCCAGAGGCGGAGCTCCACCCTGCTGTGTAGGACAGATTGTGCTGGTATCTATACAGACTACTACAATTACATTCTAATCACTGCCAAGTGGACCTAGCTATTTTGGAATTAAGTTGAAGACACTTACAGGACCCATGAGAGACATTCTGCTGATGTGTTGTGTAATAAGGCCTGGTCCTGGATGCTTCTGCCTCCCTGCTCAAAAGGAGGAGGAATACTGGCTGCTCCAATGGTTGTTACAGGTCTTATTTTCTTAAGAGTAAATCTAAATTAAAACAAATAAATAAGAATAATAACAGCAAAAATGACAGAAAATGTGATCAGGTGTGTGAATGTATGTGTTCAGCAGCAGCACTTGGCAACACCAGCTGTCACATGTCAGCTCAGCTCATTTCAAAAAACAGGTGTGAAGATGCCAGAACCATTGTTAAGGTGCCACAAATGCACTGTGTTTTTCAGACATGGAGGGTGCGTTTAGGGTGTTCGGAAAACGAATGTTGCTGGCTGGTTCACACACAGCTATTGTCAAAGAAGCAAATAAGGAAGGATGATTTCAGTTTCAATTCCGTTTACTTCTATAGCGTCAATTCACAACAAATGTTGTCCTGAGGCACTTTACAAGAAAAAAAAAAAATGATTTCAGTCCATTTCCAACTGATCCTAGTTATCAACCAGTACAGTAGATCAATGAATTATTCAAAGTAGTTCAAAATGTTTCTAAGGAAACCCAGCAGAGCATCAAGTCATTGACTTGCAGCATTCACTCCTCCTGGACGAGCATAGAGCAACCACATGGCATTGTGTCGTTGACTTTACAGCAATCCTTCATACCGAGCATGCATGCAGCGACAGTGGAGAGGAAAAACTCCCCTTTAACAGGAAGAAACCTCCAGCAGAACCAGAACCTGGCTCAGTGCAAGCGGCCATCTGCCACAACTGACTGGAGGGTTGAGAAAACAGAACAGAGACACAAGAAAAACAGATGAACTGATGTAGGATTATTTTTGATGTTCATAAAGGTAAAACATTAATAGCAGGAGAAGGAGAACGATTAGTTGATGGCAGCATTATCTCAGATGAAGCCCTCCTCCAGGAAGGCATCACAGCCAAGCAGAACCAGACCAAGTGTAGCTTCTATGGAGAGAAAATAACTGAGAGAAAAAAAGTTAACAGTTGAAATAACAGCAAATAATGCAAATTGAAGAGTAGTAGAAGAAGAAAGTGAGAAAAAGTGGTCACTTTGTCCTCCAGTGGCCTCAGCCTATGGCAGCATAGCTACAGAAATAGCTCAGGATAACTTAAGCCAGTTTAAGTGTAAGCTTTATCAAAAAGTCAAGTTTTAAGCCTGGTCTAGAAAGTAGACAGGGTGTCTGCCTCACAGACTAAAACTGGGAGCTGGTTCCACAGGAGAGGAGCCTGATAACTAAAGGATCTGCCTCCCATTCTACTTCTAGAACCTCCAGGAACCAGCAGTAAACCTGCAGTCTGAGAGCAAAGTGCTCTGTTAGGAACATCTGGACCAATCAGATCTCTGATGGATGAGGGAGCTGATTATATATATATATATATATATATATATATATATATATATATATATATATATATACATATATATATATATAACTGAATTATCTGTATCATAGATATTTTCATTCATGTATGTATGTATCTATTTACCTATTTAGGGCTGCACAGTGGCGCAGTTGGTAGCACAGAAGGTCCTGGGATCGAATCCAGCCTGGGGTTTTTCTCCATGTACTCCAGCTTCCTCCCACAGTCCAAAAACATGACTGTTTGGTTGATCGGGCTCCATAACTTCTCTCCATTTTCTCCTCAGTGGACTGGCCTCTCACCCGATGACCACTGGAGAGAGGCACCAGCCCCCCTTGGAGGCCCTGCAAGGGTAAGTGCGATGGATGGATTTACCTATTTATTATTAACATGTATTTTTGATCTTAAAATATCTATACTGACAGTACAATATGCAAATATCAGTTCCAGTAAACATAATTAATAGCATAAATAATAAAGTAAGCATCAATAATTACATACAATATACATGCACATCCACTCCTTGCATATTACTCAGTCAAGAAGTCTGTTTCTGAAAATGAGGCAGGCATAATTTTTTTAAACATTTCTCAGCTTGAATGTACATTTTCACAAAAACTGATACAATGAAATTTATTTTCACCTTTGTAAATAGAAAGGCCTTTATTGGCATTACAGAAATCAAACACTTATTATTACATGTGTCCACTGCTGTTTTTGACCATTCATCTTTTGTGATGATTACTCCAAAATGTTGTTTTCCAGTCAGAAGAAACTTGTTGGTGAAATAAGTTAAGTTGAAAGTTACTTTAAATTTAAATCTACCAGGGCTATGAATAATTTTGAACCACATCTGAGAGTTTGAGGGTCAAAGCCCGAACTACTCCAGTTTACCTCCACTGACTCCACTTACCACAACTCAGTTTCCTTTGTATTTATTTAATTTTTTTTTTTTTTTTACCTTTCTTGTTTTTCTTCTTCTTGATGTTCCTTTTTCTTGGAATAATAATAATAAAAAAAAGTCAATTGTGTCCTCTTTTTTCCCTTTACCCACCTCCAAAATACAGTGCCTAAAGTATTCACCCCTTCGATGTTTTACCCTTTTATTCATTGTACAATTCAATCACAATCAACATTTTTTTGACAAAATAAATGACAATAAAAATCTTTCATGTTCAAAGCTGATTTCAACAAAATAATGACACTGAAAAAAATAAAACACATAAAATACATTATTGCATAAATATTCACCCCTTTAAGTCAGTATTTAGTAAGTGCAATCACAGCACGGAGTCTGTGTGGACGGGTCAAATCAGGCGACGTGAGATGAGCTGCCTACTGGCACAAAGAAGTCCCTTTGGGAAGAGTTGAGCTCGTCAAGTACTGCACCAGAGAGTCCGGCCCAGCTCTCCAGTCGCTTCAATAATATCTCATGGTCGACAGAGTCAAATGCTGCGTGGAGGTCCAACAGAACCAGCACTGTGGTTCTTCCACAATCCATATTTAAGCGGATATCATCGAGCACTTTGACGAGGGCAGCCTCAGTAGTTGTGAGCACGAAAACCAGAATGAAAGATGTCCAAACATTGTGAAACTGCTTGCACCAATCGGCTGGACAATTATGCAATCACTTATTTTATGTTAAATGTTTACTTTGACCTTAAAGGGTTTTCTTGGAATTTTTTGCTAAAAAAAGCAACATTTTTTTAAAAATCATAATTGAATTGTAAAAGCAATACAAAGGATAAAACATCCAATGGGGTAAATACTTTTTGTAAACACTGTACATATATACAGTGACTTACAAAAGTATTCGTACCCCTTGAACTTTTCCATATTTTCTCACATTACAACCATAAACATAAATATATTTCACTGGAATTTTATGTGAAAAACCAACACAAAGTGGTCTACCATTGTGAAGTACAAAGACAGTTATACATGATTCAAAACATCTTTTTACAAATAAAAAACTGAAAGAGTGCTGTGGAAAAGTATTCAGCCCCCTTTTCTCTGAGTGCAACCAGTTGCCTTCAGAAGTTGCCTGATGGTTGCTAATGACTAAGCAGAGTCCACCTGTGTGGAATCTAACCACAGCACAAATCCAGCTGCTCTGTGGTGCCTCAGAGGCTGGTTAAGAGAAGACTGGGGAGCAAACTGCATCATGAAGTCCAAGGAACACAGCAGAAGGTCAGGGAGAAAGTTGTGGAGAAGTTTAAAGCAGGCTGAGGCTAGAAGAAGATTTCCCAAGCTTTGAACATCTCACGGAGCGCTGTTCAACCCATCATCCGGAAATGGGAAGAGTACGGCGCAACTGTGAACCTACCAAGACGAGGCCGAAACTTACACCTAAACTTCCAGGCCGAACAAGGAGAGCGCTGATCAGAGATGCAGCCAAGAGGCCCATGGTGACTGGACCAAACGCAGAGACCCACAGCTCAGGTGGGGAATCTGTCCACAGGACAACTATTAGTCGTGCAAGGCACAAATGTGCTCCTTATGGAAGAGTGGCGAGAAGAAAGCCACTGTTAAAAGGAAACCAGAAGAAGTCCTGTTTGCAGTTTGCCAGAAGCCATGATGAGGTCACAGCAAACGTGGAACAAAGTGTTTTGGTCAGACAAGACCAAACTTGAACTTTTTGGCCAAAATCCCATGTGTGGCTGAGAACTAACACTGTACATCCCTCTGAACACACCATCCCCACTGTCAAATATGGTGGTGGCAGCATCATGCTGTGGCAGTGCTTCTCTTCAGCAGGGACAGGAAAGATGGTCAGAGCTGATGGGAAGATGGATGGAGCCAAATCCAGGGCAATCTGGGAAGGAAACCTGTTGGAGTCTGCAGAAGACTTGAGACTGGAGCGGAGGTTCGCCTTCCAGCAGGACAACGGCCCTAAACATAAAGCCAGGGCTGCAATGGAATGGTTTAAAACCAAACATGTGTTAGAATGGCCCAGTCAAAGTCCAGACCTAAACCCAATCAAGAATCTGTGGCAAGATCTGAAAACTGCTGTTGGCAAATGCTCTTTATCTAATTTGACTGAGCCTGAACTGAATGGGCAAAACTTCCAGTTACTAGATGAGCAAAGCTGGTTCTGCCCTTTAATTTGTTGTTACAGAGGTGTTTCATGGAAATTTAGTTCAGTTTATTCAGTGAAGTCTTTTATTTTGAGGGTCAGCTTGGGCATATAACAGGAAGTCAGCCATCTTTAGTTTTTTCAGTCATGTGAGGAAGTTCAACCTCTAATCTGTTTATGCCATGCACATCACTGTCTGTAAGTTTTAATTTAATATTCAGGAGTAGAGCTGTATTTAAGCCTTATTAGTGGAGAATGCTTACAGTAAATGTGAGGTTTGATTACTATGGGTTCATATTAGTTTATTTTAAAGCAGACATGATATTCTAATTGTGTGACACTGCTGGGTTCCTGTTTCTCTTTCTTCTTATCAAGTGAGAATGCATTCAGCATTCTCACTTCTTAAGATCCTCTGTACGTTTTTCAGTTCGTAACTACTTCCACATACTTCAACAATTCATTTATCAAAACGTTCAGCTTCTTCTGGAGAGTTTTACTACATCTTTTGGTAATTTTAGCTACTATACTTTTGAAATATTTTATGTGAATTTCAGCCCTATTGAAATTCTTCAGAATTCCACAAAATTCAGCAAAAACTTTGTGCTCCTTGACAGCTTATTACTTCTGCCTACTTCAGCTTAGAAACTCCATTCAACTTTTAAACAAGTTACAAGATGTTGACCTATCTTCAAATGACTCAGCTTTTTCATATCTCTTGGGGTCTTCCTAAAACTGTGATTTAGGTTTCATGCAGACTTTTGGCCCTCAGTTTTACAGTGTTATCCAGTAGTAGAATTCTTAGACTGACGTCAGGTGGTAGAGCGTCCACTCCAGGTGCGGGGAGGCGTTAAGGACGCCACTTAACATGAATAGCAGCAACACAAGCCAAACCTGCAGCAGCAGACCAACGTGGCTTCTCAGTCATTGGATGGAAAAAAATGACATCACAATTCATCACTCATGTGATTGGCTGGTAGGTGTGTGCCCTTTGGACACCCTAGGCCTTTAGAAAGACAGGCCTGGGTAAGCCCCGCCCTAATAAATAATAACCCAGTAATAAAAATACAGCAATTACTCCACACTATTTCTATGATATACCTTGTATGTTATATGATGTACTCATGCCATGCTAACAACCTAAACTAAAGGGAATTCAATTATGAGAAACAAATTGTGAGGCACAAGTTTGAATTATTTATTTTTGTTGTAAAGGCAATATGTACACACACTATATATATATATATATATATATATAAGAACGTAAAAAAATGCTTGTCTACTTCTGCACGGTGTGGTGGTGGCTTTCTTTCTGAGCACTGTCCAGCATAAAAACCCTTATGATGCATTGTGCTGGATTTAGCTTTAGCTTCAAGTCTGTCTTGCCGTTTGGAGCAGAGGGCACTGAGCTCCTGGGGTCTCATGATCCAGCCCGACACGCCCTCTAAGACGCCATCCTCCTCCTCAGACATGAGGTCAATGGAGACACCTTCCCAGAACGCAAGCTCCTCTGCTGCCAGGACACACTCCCTGCCCTCCAGCAGCTGTTGACACAAAACAGACATTAAGTCATGAAGAATCTTTATGGGCATTATGAAACTATACTGAAGTTTGAGTCTCTTGGTCTAGAATGCACAGATAACAGAAAACACCCAGGATGGGGAGAAAAAAACTGAAGAAAAGTGATATCAGCCCACCTTTGTCATCAAAAACAATGGCTATGTGACAAAGTACCATCTCCTGTGTATCCTGTCAATAAGATGGACAAATGAAGAAGTACTTTGAAAAAAATATAACACTGATAAAAGTACTTAAGTGATTTTAGTCATTAAATGCATACATATTTGTGTACATTCTAAATAAAGAACATAAACACAGTACTTACATAAACAATATTCAAGCAAAAAACCAAACAAACATACAACAGCAAGAGATACTTCCACACATTACATCACTGTCCACGCCTTGGAAATCCAGGCTTGCCTGAAGAGCTGCAGCCAATACTGACGTGACCCTCACGCTGTGAGGCAAACACAGCCTGTGGAAATAAATAACAGGAAAAAAACATTTGAAGTTATTCTCTCTTCCACACATTGAATACTGCATGTTTTGTTTTGGATTCTTACTCTGGCAGAGGATCATACCAGCTTTTACTGGTCTTGGAGCTGTGCAGGCGGCGAATTGCTTCCTATAAGATACGATGAAACCAAATCACAATACGTCTGTCAACTTACGGCGAACATACTGCGACTCTTACTGTTTTTATTTTCGGATTGTGCTGCCGAGTCCTTCTGTACGTCGGTCTTTGTTGGATTCCAGATAATCAAGTCTCTCCACGATAGACGCCATCTTGTCTTTCAGTTCGGCTAGCTCTTGGCGGATGCCGTCCTCCTCACTGGACTCCAGAACAATGGTGCTGCTGCCAGGACACTCTGCATCCCCTCCAGCAGCTGTTGACACGAAACATTTTATTGTCGTTATGAAACTACAATGACATTTTGTAGAACTCCCTGCTTCATATGCACACATAACAGAAATGAAAACACTAAAAATAAAACATCCTACCAAGACCACCTTAGAGAAAATAAAACCCTCAATGACCATAAGATATAAAACAGAATAAACATTTTTAGAAAACAATTGAGCACTTGAACATATGAAACAATCTTCAGTAGAAAAATATGCACAGAGAATGTAGCATATACATGAAGTTTAGCTAGTGGCAGAGCATTTTATGAAGTGCGCTAATTGTATGTTTAACTTCTTTTAAAATTAATTTTAAGTTTGTCACTGAAAATACATAATCATGGGGGGAAAAAAAGATCAGGCCGCCTATGTGCCCAAAATAATGGTTATGTGATCAAATATTAACTCCTGTGTGGATCATGTGACTAAAAAAGAGAAAAAACAGGTACTTTCAAAATAATATAATATAAGTATTTTGGTCAAAATTAGGAAAACATGAAAAATAGCAAGATATCAGCTCTTATGAACAGTTTTTGTTGTTGACATTATATTTGTCGAAACAAATACCTTTAGTTGTGCAGGGTATTAAACTGAACAAGAAAGTGACAAAAGTTGGGCTAATGATTGTTTCCATGAATATAAATCATAGATTGGCAAACTATAAATCGTGTTAATGAGCAGTGCAGAGCAGGAATCGTCTGGTCTCTTTAAAATAATATCACACTTACCTACAGTGAACTACATGAACCAATTACAAATACTAAATGTGAATAACTTACTTTTGAAAAAGTTTATGATAAATCAATTTCCAAGGTGACTATCCCAAAACCGCTGAGCAACGTTATGATCCAATAAACCTTACCAGCTTTCTTCTTGACCGACACCGGGAGAAACATCTGGCTGACTGTACTGGAGGTCCTGCCGCTCTGACTCGGAGCAGGTTCTGCATGCAGCTGGAAAACATTTCAGAGCGTTAGAAATAACCAGCGTGAAGACACTACATGACTACATGTAAAAATACTGCATACATACCAAACTATTAGATACTTACACACAATTGCATCCCTGTCCACAACATGGAAATCGGGGCTTGCCTGGAGAGTTCCGACCAGCACCGATGTGACCCCCACCTTGTGAGGCGAACAGTCTGTGGAAATAAACGAAAAACAAAACAAAACTTAAAGCTACTCTGTTTCACACAGTGCATACTGCAGTCAATGCCAAGCCATTGTGAAATCAGGAAGGAACACAGCAAATGAACGTAACCCATACCGCGCTTCATCGCCGTCTTTTCACCCTCCCAAATATGGCGTCTGCCATGCCGCAGTCCACCTGTCCTCATATTTGGAAATCAGGTCTGCCTGATGCCGACAGAACTCGAGCTCTTCTGCTTAACACACTCTGCTTTGCTGAACTGCATAATAGAGCAAAACAAAACAAACAGTTTTGGATGCAAATTTCTGACTGTTCACAGCTCAAAGTGAAATCCTAAACCATTTTATTACTCTTTCCTTGCCGAATTACTTAAGGAGACGGCCTTGGCTACAAGGTCCAAGGCTGCTGGTGCTGCCTGTAAGAAAAAAAAAAAAAAAAAAAAAAAAAAAAAAAAAAGGTGTACGCATTTTTAAGAGTTTTTAATTACATGTAACTAAAAAGAAAATCTCACCCTTCTCTTGCTTTAGCGTTGTGATAATGGCGGGCCGCTTACTGGAAAATAAAGAAGATGGTTTATTTGGCGCGCAAACGATGATATTCTATATATGTTAGCCGCTATTTCTGCCACATAAACAGTGTTCTTTACCGCGTGTTTGGCATCACTGGAGAGCCACGATGTCATCTGTGGGTTTTCGCCGGGACATCACTTTAATATTAATGATACCGAACCAGTAACTACATGAAAATCATACTTTTATCCGCCATTTTATGAAATTCCATCTTCTAATTTACGCCAGCTTCAGGTTCTTTGCAAATTTTCTTTTTCTGGTGCTTAATGGCGTTTGGCAGACCAACTATAAAGGCGCATTACCGCCACCAACTGGACTGAAGTGTGAACAGGAAATTAACAGAAAAAAAAAATAGATTCTAGAAGATTTGTTTTTTAAAAAATCACGTGACTTGATCTTTTATTTTCATTGTAATTAATTACAAAATATTTTTAATTGGGTATATAATAATTAATTTACTGAGTTAAACTTTGCGCTGTCTCTTTTCTATTTTTTTTATCAGAAATCTGATTGATAATGTCTTTTGTTCAGTTATATTTAATGCTTAGTTAACAAAGCTTAAAAAGGGAAAAAAACAAAATGCCTGTACTCTATCAGAAGGTATCACATACTTTCAGCTATTTTGTTTCAATTTAAACTCAAGAGTTATGCAACTAATTTATATACTGATAAATTATCTGTAGTTTCTTCAGTCCTATATTATGGTATGGAATGCATATTGCTACTCATATATGACCTGATTCTGGGATTTTTAAGCAATCATTAACAATTTGTTAGAAAATTGTTTACAAAAGTATTTTTGTACAATTAACCACTCTGGAACATGGTTTTTCTTATTTTTGATAAAGTAATGTACTGATAAATCTGCTTTTATTACCAATTCAACTGAAGCTTTTTCTGTTCTCCAAACACTCCTGTAAGATATATTTTACCAGATAAGATTGATCGTTGTTTGAATATTCTTTCTCCAATTATATTTCTTCATGGCATACTTCCATAGCAGACCAATACCTGCAGACCTTTCTCTCAAAATGTATTAAACTGTTTGGCCCATTACACTGCAACCCCAACATGCATTTACATCGCCATTTGAAGGAGTGTTTGTTGGACAATGGACCAGTTTATTCCTTTTGGTGTTTTTCATTTGAGTGTTTTAATGGAATACTGGGAACATTTAATCACAACATTTGAACAATCAAAGTCCAGATCATGAGGCAATTTCAGCAGAGTCAACAATTTAGTATGCCATGGACATCTGAATATGCTGCTGAAACTGCCAATATTTTACATGGACAAATAATTGGAACTTTATCACATGATGACATAACTGATATGCTTTATGTAAAGCACAGTGCTTTGGTGTCACTAGAAACACTTCTCTTGGAAAAGTGTGGTGGTGTATCTGTCCCATTCCATCACACAATCTTGGATGAGCTTGACAATGTAATGTTGAGAATGTCTCATCAGATTTACCCTGATAATCGTATCACTGACATTGACTGCTTTGCCATCACATGCAAATGGGGAATGTGAAGTTTGGAGCTCGCAGGGAGCAGATACTTTCTACCCAGCATTATTTCTCCCTGTTGAGCGCATCTGTGGTAAACACATCCACTGTTTGCTTACACAGGGCAGTAGAAAAGGTGACTGTTGTTATCCCACTCTGTCCAATGGTGGAAATCTAGGAGATTTAGATACTGTATGGTACAGAGCGCCTAGATATGAGGGAAGGATTTAGTTTAATAATCTACACTGAGTCATAGCTACTTGCAAATATTTCATTATTAAAACTGTAAATTGTAATATAACATTTGTAGACATTATGTCATTAGACTTTTATCATCATCAATGCAATATAAAGTAGAATGATTTCTTGTGGATTTAATCTTGGTTGAATGTTTCCTCTGTATAATAATTCATGTTCAGTCACATATTTAAATTCTTTTAAATCAAAAAAAATAAAAATACACTACTTTGGTTACAACTTTTGCAGTCATTTGCAACAGAAAATCCTTGGCAGAACGTGTACATGAAGTTAGGGAGAGGTTTTCAATATGACCAGTACTCGAAACACAGAGTACTTGTCAATTCCCAGCAATTCCCAACAGTTTTCCATTTGGACAAAAAACTCCTGCTGACAGCCCTAAATCTCACAGCAATTTAAGGTGCCAATAACTGCCAAAAATCCCACTTTTCATGCAGCTGCAAGGCCACACCAACAGGCCACCACCAGACGTGTTAAGTGTCTTGCCCAAGGAAACAGTGAAGGAGAGGGGCTCGAACCAGCAACCCACCAGTTATGGGACAAACTCCTACCACTGTCACCATCGTCACCACTGTCACCATCATGTCAAATATCAAGAGCTAAATGCCCACAACTTAATGTCCAATTTTAGTTTAACTTTAATGCCAAGCTTTAGCAGAAGTAGAATTCAGGTTGTAATATAACAAAATAGAAAACTGACTGGATGAAGATATTTATATATTTCTTTCACCAGAGCAAAGGCTTTGAAATTTAACCATCTGACGTTTGGAAGAGGGCACAGAGTCACCTATTTTCAGTCCATTCTGGCCCAAATGGTAATCATTTGTCTATGTTTACCAAATAATCCTAGAAGTGCTAAAAACCACAGTAAATCCAAAAAGTCAGGGTGGAATAAAAAAGAAGTTCCAAAACTTTAGAAAAACACAATCACATCCAAGGGAATTGTAATCCATCAAAATGGGATCTCTGTGTGTAACAGTCACTTTAATACTTGATTCTTAAGGTAGATTAGCAAGCACCAAAATGGGGGTACCTTTTCCCTTTTTTTGTTGTAATAATCCTGTATTGAGACAATTCACACCTTGTTGCTTTAAGAGGAGACAGACATGTGATGCTGCAGTCTTGATGAGTACGATATAGATTGCTTTTCATGTTTGAAAGGGCATAATATGTTTAGTGGTGTGGAGACCTGGCTTTGTATGATGGATGTGATTAGATGTGGAACATAAAGTGGAAGTGTGGAATCCACTATCTAGGTGTTTCCTGATTCATGAGACAGACTACAGCTTCAAGCTAAAAAGCGAACCACTTGTTGCTAGCTCTCCATCCATGTAATGCACCATCACAGGTCTCAGCAAATTTCATAATTCATGACGTTTGGTTGTTCTTTTAAACCCACAATCCTCAGTGTTTTTTGTTGAGCTCTTGAAAATCACAATCTCTGATGGCACAGTCAATGATGGCAACCCTTGAAGTTCCTGCAGAGAACCAACCCTCTTCCTACCTCTTATACCCTTTTATCCTTAATTATGCATCAGTCAGCTGGACTTGATTGTTGTTTCCTTTTTCCTTCACTCTGACATTGTTCAGAGCTCTTCCCTCTGGTACTTTCCATCACTATTTTTACTTTGCTGTTTCACAGTCTTTGTTATTCCACTCTCGCTTCCAGTCCCTCGCTTTTTTCTTTTATTTTTCCTTTTCTCAGCCTTCAGCTCTCAGGCATTAGCTACTGATTTGTTTTTCAATCATACTTTCACATTATGATGTGAGATTATCAACCTTAATCTTTGAAAACATCAAGCTGTCGTTCTCTGGCAAATGAGGGCCTGCTGCTGCCACCACCACCATGCTTCACAGTGGAGATGGTGTGTTCATAGTGATGTGCAGTATTTGGTGTCTCCCAAGCATAACATCTTGTCTGATGGCCAGAAAGCTTCATTTTGGTCTCATCAGACCAAATAACTTTCTTTCATTTGACCATGGAGTCTCCCACATCCCTTTTGGCAAACTTTAATCGAGCCTTGATGTGTGATTTCTCCAACAGTGGTTTTCTCATTACCTCTCTCCCATAAAGCTTGGACTGGTGAAGAACCGTAGCAACAGTTGTTGTAAGCAGAGTCTCTCCCATCTCAGATGCTAAAGCTTGTAACTCCTTCAGCGTAGTCAGAGGTGTCCTGGTGGCATCTCTCACTAGTCTCCTTTTTGCATGGTGACTCAGGTTGTGAGGACGGCCTGATCTAGACAGATTTACACATGGGCCATATTCTTGATGAGGGATTTAACTGAACTCCAGGAGATGTTCAGGGCCTTAGAGATTTTTTGTATCCATCCCCTGACTGATAGTTTTCCAATAACATTTCCTCTGATTTGCTTGTTTTCATGCTGTAATAGTAACCAGGAATACTGATGAACCAGTGAATGGACCTTCCAGACACAGGTGTCTATATACTACAATCACTTGAGGTACACTCACTGCATTAAGATGATCTCTTTTCCACTCATTATGAGACTACTAGCAACAGATGGCTGGGCTTCTGTTGAATTAGGTCAGTCACTTTAAAGGGGTGGGGGAATATTCATGCAGTCACCTATTTTAAGTAAAATATTTTTATTTAATTTTCATTATTTTGTAGAAATAATTTTTCACTTTGACATTAAAGAGGATTTTTAAAATTTATTTATTTATTGCCAAAAATAAACATTTTTTGATCATGATTGATCTGTAAAAACAATAAAAAGGATAAAACATCCAAAGAGGGTGAATACTTTTTATCACCACTGTACACTGATGCTTGGTCCATCCCTCCGACATACACTCATGTAGTCTGAGAGAGTCACAGCAGGTTTAGGACTGTGTCTGGATTTATGAAACAATGACTAAAGACAAAAGGGAATGCAAAAGGTTCTGACCGAATAGTAATTCTGAAATGGAAATACACAAGTTTACTTTGACATAGTTAGATGCACTGTAAAACAATCAGGCTGATGTTCATGCTTAATGGTTCTGTAACAATTATATCAGTAGATTTAGGAACAAGGGTCATGAAGGCACCATAGTAGCAATGAACTAAAATAGCTATGCCCTATGTAGACACAGTAGATGATCTACTCTCCATCTATGCTAAACACCACACTGCCCCTGATGTGATGTGTGCATCAATGGGAGTGCATAGTTATAAAACAAAGTGGAACTCCTCCAAAATTGTGCGTTTAAGGGTGTATTCAAAGTCCTTTGGTCCGCTTGTTTGGTCTGGACCAAAAGTGGACTTTATTTCTTTTGTTTGGTATGGTTTGCCATCCATCCATCCATCCATCCATCCATCCATCCATCCATCCATTTTCTTCCACTTATCCGAGATCGGGTCATGGGGGCATCAGCCTAAGCAGGGAGACCCAGACTTCTCTCTCCCCAGCCACTTGGCCCTGCTCCTCCGGGGGAATCCCAAGGCATTCCCAGGCCAGCCGAGAAACATATTCCCTCCAGTGTGTCCTGTAATCCACCCATCCTTCCTCTGGGTCTCCTCCCGGTGGGACATGCCCAGAACACCTCACCAGGGAGGCCTCAAGGAGATATTCTAATCAGATGCCCGAGCCACCTCAACTGGCTCCTCTTGATGTGTGGAAGCAGTGGCTCTACTCTGAGTCCTTCCCGGATGACCGAGCTTCTCACCCTATTTCTGAGGGAGAGCCCAGACACCCTGCATAGGAAACTCATTTTGGCCACTTGTATCTGTGATCTCGTTCTTTCGGTCACAACCCAAAGCTCATGACCATAGCTGAGGGTAGGAACGTAGCTCGACCGGTAAATTGATAGCTTCGTTTTTTGACTCAGCTCTCTCTTCACCATGACAGACCGGTACAGCGCCTACATGACTGCTGATGGCTGCACCAATCTGTCTATCGATCTCCCGCTCCATTTTTACCCTCATTCATGAACAAGACCCCAAGATACTTGAACTCATCCACTTGAGGCAGGACCTCCCCCCCCAAGGCACTCTACCATCAAGTCTTCAGCCTCGGATTTGGAGGCACTGACCCTCATCCCGGCTGCTACACACTCGGCTGGAAACTGCTCCAGTGAGAGTTGTAGATCATGAGCTGATGAAGCCAATAGGACCACATCATCTGCAAAGACCAGAGACACAATCCTAAGGCCACCAAAACAGATCCCCTCAACACCTTGGCTGTGCCCCCAGAGCCTTGCCACTGAGGAGCTTTTTAACCACCTTGGTGATCTCAGCTCCAGAGATTGGAGAGCCCAACCCAAGGTCCCCAGGCTCTGCTTCCTCAGTGGAAGATGTGCTTGTGGGATTGAGGAGGTCTTTGAAGTATTCCACCCACCGACCCACGATGTCCTGAGTTGAGGTCAACAGCACACCATCCCCACTATAAACAGTGTTGGTGGTGCACCGCCCCCCTCTGCCGGAGAAGCTGGATGGTGGACCAGAATCGCCTCGAAGCCATACAGAAGTCATTTTCCATGGCCTCTCCGAGCTCCTCCCACACCCGAGTTTTTGTCTCAGCAACCACCCAAGCCACATGGCGGTTGAACTGCTGGTACCCATCAGCTGCTTTTGGAGTTCCACAGGCCAAAAAGACCCGATAGGACTCCTTCTTCAGCCTGACAGCATCCCTCACCACTGGTGTCCACCAACGAGTTTAAGGATTGCCACCACGACAGGCACTGACAACCTTGCAACCACAGCTCCGGTAAGCTGACTCGGCAATGAGTGCATGGAACAGGACCCACTTGGACTCAATGTCCCCCATATCCCTCAAAACATGTTTAAAGCTCTCCCGGAGGTGGGAGTTAAAGCTCTGTCTCACAGGAGACTCTGCCAAGCATTCCCAGCAGACCCTCAGAATACGTTTGGGTCTGCCAGGTCTGACTGGCATCCTCCCCCAGTGGAAAGCTCCGCTCCCCTCTTCACCCAAGTGTCCAAGACATGCAGCCACAGATCAGATGACATGACAACAAAGTCGATCATCGAACTGCGGTCGAGGGTGTTCTGGTGCCAAGAGCACATAGCACCCTTATGTTTGAACATGGTGTTTGTTATGGACAATCCATGACGAGCACAGAAGTCCAATAACAAAACAGCGCTTGGGTTCAGACCGAGAGGGCCATTCCTCCCAACCACACCCCTCCAGGTCTCACTGTCGTTTCCCACATGAGCATTGAAGTCCTCCAGCAGAACAAGGGAGTCCCCAGGACGGCACTCTCCAGCACACCCTCCAAGGACTCCAAAAAGGGTGGATAATCTGAATAACAAACAACAGTCAGAACCCATCCCCCCACCTATGGGCGGAGAGAAGCTCCCATCTTGTTCATCGGGGTGAAACCCAACGTACAGTACAGGCACCAAAATGGGGGGCAACAAGTATGCCCACTCCTGCTCGGTGAATCTCATCAGGGGAAATTCTAGAGTGGAAGTGTCCAACCCCTCTCAAGGAGAGTGTTTCCAGAGCTAGAGCCATGCATCAAGGTGAGTCCGACGATTTCTAGCTGGAACCGCTCCACCTCGCACACCAGCTCAGGATCTTTCCCCACCAGAGAGGTGACATTCCATGTCCCAAGAGTCAGCTGCTGTAGCTGAGGATCAGACTGTCAAGGTCTTCGCCTTTGGCTGCCACCCATACCACATTGCACCCAAGCCCTTTGAGCCCATTGGAAGGGGGACCCATGTTTCCTCTTCAGGCTGTCCCCGGCCGGGCTCCATGGGTGAAAGCCCGGCCATCAGGCGCTCAATAGCATGCTCCACCCTCAGGCCTGGCTCCAGAGTGGGGCCCCTGTGACCCGCACGCGGGCGAGAGAACACTGCTTCCAAAGTTTCTACTCATCATAAGGGGTCTTTTGGGCTGCGCTTTGTCTGATCCCTCACCTAGGACCTGTTTGCCTTGGGTGACCCTACCAGGGGCATAAAGACCCTGATAACATTGCTCCTAGGATCATTGGGACACTCAAACCCTCAACCACGATAAGGTGGCAGCCCAAGTCGGGGTGGTGTGGGTTGCTTTTACTGTTTTGCAAGCAGACAATAATTTGTAAAGAAAGTCACGAGTGACAATCATTGCTCCCATTGGACAGAAATGATGGGGGCGCGACAGACCACAGATCCGGAAAGAACACACATTTGGAAGTTGTGCAATCCGTGTATGGTTCGTTCTTTGGATTTTCAGTTTCCAAACAAAATCGCAAAAAGAAAATAACAGTGTTGGTTTTTTTTTTTTGGTTTTTGTGTTTTTAAAATTTTAATGAAAAAATGTAAAATCTAAATAGATGAAGCAAAAATAGAACTCTATGGATTTTCAATTATTTAAATCCCAAATAAAATATACCTTTTTTTTTTTTTTTTTTAATGTAGCGAAATACCCTACTGGAAATGATGGAAGTCGCCAAAGAAGAAGAGTGTATGGGACATTATTACAGATTATAATGTTAATTACTTCCTTGGAATATTAAAGCAGTTTTGTTCACTATAAGATCATGAGCTCTCAATGAGATGTTTTGACTCTCTATTAAGACCACCACCCCTCTCCCATGTTTTGCTAACAAGGTAACCCAATTGCACGATTAGTGGATGACAGAAGAAGTCACCTGGAAGAAGTTTATGGAAAACTGTGGGCAATTGCTTGCTTTAGCCTACTGGACCTTACACAAATAAATGCCCATGTTCTGTTCCATAAATGCACTGGCTCCCAGATTATGCAGTACAAATTTCTGCCACAGCTGGTACTTTGCGTAGTTTATGGAGGGGAGACAGTCAGTGCAAGTGGAACAAGGTGGTAATCTCAACCATCAGGAATCAAAAATGTAGCAGGCTCAAAAGAGATAGTGTCATATGCGAAGAAGCGGTACTAAAAATTCAGCCTGGAGAGGCTCACACTTAGAAAGTTTTATTTAACATGAAGTAGGTGCAAGTAAGTAAAAATTCTTCGTCACTCGGACCCCAGCAGAAGACGTGGATGCTGAGAATTGCTATAAATTTAGATGAACATTTTAGGACTAGGATTAAGAGATGTCTTTATATTGACTTTATTTTGACATCCAATTTGTGTGTTGTGTAACTTTATATCATACTTGTTGAATACCATTTATTTTGGCAATTTGAAAATTGGTGTTTAGAATTTTTCTTTGATAAAGTAGGTAAACTTGTTATAGATTTATAGAAATATATTTTTGTTAGACTTCTCAGATGAATTGATTGATAAAATCTGCTTTTGTATATATGCTATAGGCCTAAATGTTTGTTTGATGATAATTTCCTAATCAGGTAAAAGATTGATAAAATTAAGCTCTGTCTATTTAATTGAAAATTGTTTATTTTTTTGTGTTATTTTGATTTCAGAAAAGTTTCTTTGCTAGTTAAATTAAATTAATCTTTGTTATATACTTGCAAGATGAATTAATTTAGGTTTAAATGCAGTAGTCAAAATGACCCCTTGTTGCAGTCCTAGTGGTAAATCTCCCAGTTCTGTCTGCACCTTCGAGTTGTTATAAAATCCAGGTAGGAAAGTAGCTGTTACGTTTTCAGTGCCACAGATGTATGAACAGCAATGGTGAGAGGGCAACAGAGAAGGAGGTGTCCTTTATTTCAACACAGAGAAATACCATCTACTCCTCTCTGTGGAAAAAGAACACATTCACATTCATTATTTCTGCAGGTCATTACATAAATTATTTTCATTTTCAAAAGAAAGTTGATGATGTGATTTAAAGTAGCCTATGCACCAACATTACCATGTGGCAAAATGGAGCATGCGTGAAGGTGCCAACATCGGTGGCTCGTGAAGTTCAAAAAGACACATATTTCCTGTAGTTGGTTCAGATTGAAACCGGTCTGTACTCACACCAGAAGTGAACCGTAACCAGAGTTTGATTGGAAGCGGACCAAGAAAACCTCAAAAAGGGGGTCTGAATCCAGTTTTTTGATCCATACCATGGTTCACTTGAGTTTATTCACACCTGTACAAAAGGTTTGGACCAATGGAGGGAACAAACTATGATCCATTTAAGGCTGTCCAAAAATGTCAGGTGTGAATACACCCTCAGAAAAACCCTCCATGAAAAAGCTTTTGTTTATAAAGTTGTGTAGCTTTTATGGGTTGGCTGTGGCCCCATATCAATGTGCGCTTGGGCAAGGCATCAGTCCCCAAGTTACCCTACACATCTGCATAATGATGCATGAATGTGTTAACATTATGAGGGTGTGTGACTGGTCTGGTCTAGAAGAACTTTGAAGACAAGTATGTCTAGAAAAGTACTTACATTCAGTCTATTTACCATGTTTTTCCCTTGGATATAGTTTTTTGAGAGGGGAAAATACCTAGAATGTTGCCTTGTCCTCATTTTCAGAAAACTTGGAAAACTACATTAAATGGATTTCAAATATAAAGAAAAAAAAACTAAACTATATATCAAAAACACACCTACAGCTGAAACCAGATATTTACTTTCACTGTATAAAAAGGCACTTGACCAGTTTTTCCTCTCTGACCTAACTGACATCAAACTGGAAACATTTACACTCATTCAATGTCAGACTGTGAGAAAAAAAACCTGATTTGGCCATTGTAGTAAAGTTATTTCCTTCAACTTTACTACACTAAAAGACAACATCAAAGGAAAACTGCTTGACACCTGATCTGGTGATTCTATGACTTGTTTGACTGGCTCTGTGAAAATCCCCCCCCCACTCATGCCCCTGCTGTGTTGTGAGTATATTACAGCGCGCAAGTGAAAATCACCTTAAAATGAGCTCTGGACCAATACAGCCCCCCTAAGTCAAGTCAAGTTTATTTGTATAGCACATTTCAGCAGCAAGGCAGTTGAAAGTGCTTCACAGCATGAAAACATCAATCAAGTATACCGCAAAATCAACAAAATCATCAAGCAAATATCAATGCATCAAAATCATGATGATCATTAAGCAAATATTATCAAGCATAGATAGTTCAAAAACACTGTTCAATGTTCCACTTACTACTAATCAAAGGCAATTCTAAACAGGTGGGTTTTTCGCCTTGATTTAAAGGAACTCTGTGTTTCAGCGGTTTTGCAGTTTTCTGGAGGTTTGTTCCAGATTTGTGGTGCATAAAAACTGAAAGCTTCTTCTTCATGTTTGATTCTGGTTCTGGGGGATGCAGAACAGACCAGAACCAGAAGACCTGCCTGAGTGATCTGGTAGGTTGATACAATGACAACAGGTCTTTAATGTGTTTTGGTGCTAAGCCGTTCAGTGATTTATAAACTAACAGAAGTATTTTGAAGTCTATCCTCTGAGCTACAGGGAGCCAGTGGAAGGACTTTAGAACTGGGGTGATGTGCTCTATCTTCCTGGTGTTAGTGAGAACATGAGCAGCAGCTGTCTGATTGACTTTATAAGGCAGACCTGTTAAGATACTATTGCAATCATCAATGCGACTAAAGATAAACACATGGATGAGTTTTTCTAGATCTTGTTGAGACATTAGTCCTTTAATCCTGGAAATGTTTTTCAGGTGACAGAAGGCTGACTTTGTAACTGTCTTCATGTGCCTCTGTAGGTTCAATAGGTTATCTGTGTAGTTATGGTAGCTAATCTTATTACTTGTTATAATCTGAGCAAATGGGAGCTGTTGAATGAACTGAAGAATTCTGGTGAGATCATTCCAGTTTCATGCGATAATATAATTGATGAATAACTAAAATAAATAATACATCTTTTCCACAGAGGTAAAAAGACTGAATCGATAAATGAGCATATAACCTGCACATTTGAAATATGTTGCCCCATTTTATGAGTGATTGAAGTAAAAATGATTAAAATGAAGTATGTGTAACTGGCATTGTGATGATGTGATAATTGAATGATGATTTGATGTTGATTATAAGCATTTATTGATATGGAAATTGATTATAAATCACATTAAGCACATTATGAGTGTAACAATGAATGTGATCAGTTAAAGATGATAGGGTTAATTACAGGTCAAAACAACAACAGAGTAAAAGATGAACAGGGAGTAGACCTTGGAGTCAAATTGGGGAAGCAATTCTAGATGACCGTTAAGAGTGAACGCCTGAGTTCAGCAAGAAGTCATGCGGCAAGGCACCCAAGAAGTCATGCGGCAAGGCACATAGCACCTTGCAATACACAACAACGGGATGGAAAGATATAAAAGTCCATGAAAAAGAGGAAGAGCTCGCTTGTTCCCCACGGACAGAGTCGAGTCAACTTTGAGCGCAGAAAGTGGAATGGAGAGGACCGCCCCCAGGAGCCACGGAGCGACGGAGGACTCTGCACCGCTGGACCAGGGGAAAGCCAACGCCCCCAGCTGTGGTTCCAGATCGGGCTGCTGTTCTTGAACTTCTGCGAACAGACACCCCAACAACCTTTGACAGACTTGGTCAATGGACTATGTTCAACATTTGATGAAGGACTGCATGATTCTGGACAACAACATGGGGTCTTCATGTATCCATCAAGAGGAGGACGTTGTCTAACAAAGGCACCCTCCACCCAAGGACTTCAAAGAGTCATCTGTCATGAAGACTGTTCCATCTGGGGTATGACTTGAGTTGCTCCCCCAAAAGCCTCTCTCTTGTAGATGTAAGGTGTCAGAGTTAGGGAAAGATAGTTGATTCGTTTTTATAAATGAGTAATAATGATGATTTTGTTCATATTTCTGCTGATGCTTACCCCTGCCAAAGCATACTAAAATAAAGAAGCATGGAAAATTCTAGAAAGGTTGTGGACTGTTATGATTCATGTTTGGTCCTGCCCATGCTGTAATTAGTTTTCATTCTACTCACCTGTGTCACCTGATTGCTGATCTGTGCCACCTGGGCCCTGCTCTACTTAACTCCTCTCAGCCCCTGCCTCCCTGCCAGATTATCGACAGCCACGAGCCAGTAGAAATCCAACGTTTCATGCCTTGCCTTCTTGTGTTTCTTCGACCCATTTCCGTCCACGGATCTTCCCCTCCTGCCAAGCCCGTTACGGATTCCTTTGGTTCTGGATTTCTGGACCCTGACTCAAGCTCCGCTTCACGACCACCGAGTATTGCCTGACCCTCTAGTTAAGTTTGCTCTCTCTGCCTCTCCGTGTATAACCTCTGCCTGATTATCGTCTAGCCCCTGGTACTGCGTTGGATTCCCTTGTGGAGACCTTCATCGATTCTTCCTGAGCTGCTACCAGTTCCTGATTCTAAATAAACTTGTTTTTCCTTTACGTACTTCTGTGTGTGGTTGAATTTCCGGGTCCTCCCAGTGAGTCCTTACAGAATAATCTGGCCACTATGGACCCGTCACCCACACAGGAGTGGCGTTCAAGTGTTGAAGACGCTATTACCCGCCTGGAGTCAAACATGCAACAAATGATGAGCATGCTTGATAGGATGTCCTCCCTTCCCTCCCCTAAAGGAGCCCCTTCTCCCAGCCTCAAAGCCGCTACGTCTGGTTTCCAGGTCTCACCCATTTTTGAGCCCCACCTGTCTCCTCCGGAGGTGTTTAAAGGTGAGCAGAGTCAGTGTCGTCCCTTCATTACTCAGTGTGAAATAATCTTTGAACTTCAGCCGTCATCTTTTCCCTCTGAACGCGCTAAAGTAGCCTATGCTATTTCCCTCCTTTCGGGAAAAGCCAAATTATGGGGGACTGCAGAATGGCGGAGGGACTCCCTCATTTGTTATCGGTTCCAGGACTTTTCCAAGGAGCTAATCAGGGTCTTTGATCCTGTTCTGCCTCAGAGGGAGGCTGCACGTGGGTTGCTCAGACTCAAGCAAGGCAGGAAGCGAGTAACTGAGTACATTATCGATTTTCATGCTCTATCCTCAGGAAGTGACTGGAACGATGAGGCACTATGTGATGCATTCTATCAGGGTCTCAGTGAGGAGATAAAGGATGAGCTGTCTACCCGAGACGCTCCCAAGGACCTGGAGGAACTGGAGACCCTGGCCGCCAGAATTGATGCTAGGCTCCATGAGAGAAGGTTGGAGAGGAGTTCCCTCAGTCATACTTACCATGTTGAATCTGTTCCCAGATCACAGCCACCAGTCACGGCTCCACCTTTGAGTTCTTCACCCACCTCTCTGGGAGAGGAGCCTATACAGATTGGTCGAACTCGCCTGTCCCCACAAGAGAGAGAGCGGAGATTTAAGAGAGGCCTTTGTTTCTATTGTGGTGGAGAGGGTCACCTACTTAGTCGGTGTCCTGTAAAAGGCCAGGCTCAGCAGGAGGTAAGAGGCTCCTGCTGAGTCAAAAGCGATGGCAATCCTCTTCATTCTCTGTTCAAGCCACTCTCCAAGCTGATTGTCAAACCAAGCGTCTCCCAGTCTTTATAGATTCAGGAGCAGATACTGAGTTCATGGACCGTGGTCTTGCCGAATCTCTGGGCATCCAACTTTTACCTACCTCTAAGTGTCTTGAAGTTTTGGCTATTGATGGCCATGTACTTCACCAGATCACCCATGAAACGGGTCCCATTAAGTTCAGTATTTCTGGGAATCACCATGAACTTATCTCCTTCCTGATAATAGAGTCCCCTGGTCTCCCTGTCATTTTGGGGGCTTCTTGGCTAAGAAAACACAACCCCCACATTGACTGGGTGAAGGGCGAGGTGTTGGGTTGGTCACCATCTTGCCATTCCACTTGCCTCTTAGCAGCTTCGGTCCCTTTTTCTGTCCCTATCTCGGGACAGGAAACCTATCCCGACCTATCCAAGGTACCGGCTGTTTACCATGACCTTCGGGAAGTCTTTAATAAGCATCGCGCCACTTCCCTTCCACCCCATCGGCCCTATGATTGTGCAATTGATTTGCTTCCTGGAACCTTTCCTCCCAAAGGCCATCTATACTCCCTCTCCGGCCCGGAGGATAAGGCCATGAGGGATTATATCTGTGACGCACTCAAGGCAGGCATTATCCGCCCTTCATCCTCTCCAGCTGGTGCAGGTTTTTTCTTTGTGGGCAAGAAGGATGGTTCTTTGAGACCCTGTATTGACTACAGGGGATTGAATGACATCACAGTCAAGAATCGTTACCCACTTCCCCTAATGAACACTGCTTTCGACCTGATTCAGGGATCCACAGTTTTTACCAAGCTCGATCTCAGGAATGCCTACCATCTAGTCCGTATCAAGGAGGGGGATGAGTGGAAGACGGCTTTTAACACTCCAACCGGCCATTATGAATACCTGGTAATGCCCTTTGGCCTATCCAACGCTCCCGCAGTGTTCCAAGCTCTAGTCAATGATGTCCTCAGGGACATGGTCGGTCGTTTTGTTTATGTTTATCTGGATGACATCTTAATTTTCTCTAAGGATCTCACTACCCATCAGACTCATGTCCGTTCTGTTATTCTCCGCTTGCTGCAGAATAACCTGTTTGTCAAGGCAGAAAAGTGCGAGTTTCACAAATCGTCCACTTCATTCTTGGGTTTCGTCATCTCTCCTAACAGGATTTCCATGGACCCCAGCAAGACGGACGCCATCAAGAACTGGCCCTGCCCACAAGACCGTAGACAACTTCAGAGGTTTCTGGGGTTTGCTAATTTCTATCGACGGTTCATCCGCAATTTCAGTTCTGTTGCTTCTCCACTTCATTCTCTTACTTCATCCAAGTGCAAGTTCGTTTGGAGTAAGAGTGCTGCAGAGTCCTTTGACCACCTTAAAAAGGCCTTCACCTCCGCTCCTGTCCTCCGCGCACCGGACCCTTCTCGCCAATTCATTGTAGAAGTGGATGCTTCTAACTCTGGGGTGGGAGCCGTACTCAGCCAGAGAAACACTGATGAGAAGATTCACCCATGTGCCTTCTTTTCTAGAAAACTGTCTTCTGCAGAGACCAACTATGATGTCGGTGACTGGGAACTGCTGGCAGTCAAACTGGCCCTCGAGGAGTGGAGGCACTGGCTCGAGGGAGCTAAGGAACCCTTCGTGGTCTGGACTGATCATAAGAATCTGCAGTACCTCAAGTCTGCTAGGAGACTTAACCCCAGGCAAGCCAGGTGGGCTCTATTCTTCAGTCGCTTTAATTTTTCACTATCTTACAGACCTGGGAGTAAGAACACTAAGCCAGACGCACTCTCCAGGCTGCATGAGACTATGGAGGAGAGTCAAGAGGCTAAGCAGGTGGACTATGTGCTCCCCTCATCTGCGCGGCTAGCAGTTTCCAGGCTAGAGCTAGAGCAGAGAATCAGAGAGGCCCATCTGCAAAGCCCCATCCCTGAGAGCTGTCCTAAGAATCGACTATTTGTCCCTGAGCAGCTAATACCTGAGGTACTATCCTTTTGTCATGCCTCTAAATTTTTCTGCCATCCAGGAGTCACTAAGACCCTAGCTGTGATCAGGAGGTGTTTCTGGTGGGAGACTATGCTGCAAGATGTAAAGGAGTTTATCAAGGCTTGCAGAGTGTGCTGTCAGGCTAAACCATCCCGTCGACCACCCTCTGGGCTTCTGCGGCCCCTCCCGGTTCCTCACCGCCCATGGTCCCACATATCCATGGATTTTGTTACTGGTTTACCCACTTCCGATAACCATTCTGTCCTCCTCACAGTTGTGGATCGATTTTCTAAGATGTCCCACCTGATACCACTTCGCAAACTGCCTTCGTCTAAGGAGCTGGGAGCGGTTCTGGCCCGTGAGGTGTTCCGTTTGCATGGTCTACCTACTGACATTGTTTCTGATCGAGGACCCCAGTTCATTTCTAAATTCTGGAAAGAATTTTGGGGTCTCCTGGGCATCACAGTAAGTCTCTCGTCAGGATTCCACCCTCAGTCTGACGGGCAAACGGAGAGGGTCAACCAGGAGGTGGAGACCAAGCTGCGCATGCTCTGTGAACATGATCCCTCTTCCTGGTCACAGAACCTTCCATGGGTGGAGTATGCCCTCAACTCACTCCCTTCTAGCTCCACAGGTCTGTCTCCCTTTTACACAGTTTATGGCTACCAGCCTCCAGTCTTGTCCCTTCAAGAGAAGCCCACTAGAGTTCCCTCTGCTCATGCCTCTGCTTTAAAGTGCCAGCGGGTATGGCGCCAGGCCCGCAGGGCCCTTCTAAAGTCCTCTGCTTTATGTTCTAGATTTGCAAATCGTCGCAGAGTTCCGGCACCCACTTACACCGAAGGTCAAAAGGTCTGGCTGTCCACCAAGGACCTTCCCTTACGGGTTGAAAACTGGAAGTTAGCCCCTCGTTTCATTGGACCCTTCCCGATTTCCAAGGTTATCAACCCAGTGGCTGTCCGGCTCCGCCTCCCCAGGACTCTCAGAGTTTGTCCCACCTTTCATGTGTCACGTGTTAAACCTGTTTTCTCTTCACGGTTGGTTCCCTCCTCCAGGCCCCCTCCTCCCGCCCGGATCATTGATGGGGGCCCCGCTCACACGGTGCGCCGCCTCCTTCGCTCCAGACGTTGGGGCCGGTCCATCCATTACTTGGTGGATTGGGAGGGATATGGGCCTGAAGAGCGCTCCTGGGTGCCGGCCCGACACATTTTGGACAAATCCCTTATCAGGGAGTTTCATCGGTCCAATCCTGACCAGCCAGGTGGTCCTTCTGGAGCCGGACCTTGAGGAGGGGGTACTGTTATGATTCATGTTTGGTCCTGCCCATGCTGTAATTAGTTTTCATTCTACTCACCTGTGTCACCTGATTGCTGATCTGTGCCACCTGGGCCCTGCTCTACTTAACTCCTCTCAGCCCCTGCCTCCCTGCCAGATTATCGACAGCCACGAGCCAGTAGAAATCCAGCGTTTCATGCCTTGCCTTCTTGTGTTTCTTCGACCCATTTCCGTCCACGGATCTTCCCCTCCTGCCAAGCCCGTTACGGATTCCTTTGGTTCTGGATTTCTGGACCCTGACTCAAGCTCCGCTTCACGACCACCGAGTATTGCCTGACCCTCTAGTTAAGTTTGCTCTCTCTGCCTCTCCGTGTATAACCTCTGCCTGATTATCGTCTAGCCCCTGGTACTGCGTTGGATTCCCTTGTGGAGACCTTCATCGATTCTTCCTGAGCTGCTACCAGTTCCTGATTCTAAATAAACTTGTTTTTCCTTTACGTACTTCTGTGTGTGGTTGAATTTCCGGGTCCTCCCAGTGAGTCCTTACAGTGGACATTCAACTTAATTGAGTCATTGAGTTCTACAATGAGTGTAAAATATACTATGGTACATGGTTCTAGTAAAGTTGGGAGGTTTTTAAAGGCTACCTTAGGTGAAATAATAACAATGCCCCTGGGACTCAGGCCGAGTTACTAAAATTTATCTAGTCAGTGACAAGTGCACGTTGTTTTTAGAGGAAAAGCTACCATTAACAGGTGTGGTTCATGAGGTTGAGCTGCTGTTAGGCTACTCGGTGGGTCACTTTGTGAACTGAAAAGGGGTATGACATCTGGAACAGTAGGTAGTGAGAGGCTAGATAAATTTTCCTCGACACCAGCTTAAACAGATTATCATAGAAACCTTAGTGCAGGGTAATACCCTACAGGTTTGAGGATTTTCCAGACCAGTTAGATGGAGAGCTGGTCCTAAGTCAGTCCCATAGGTTGAGCAAGGAGAGGGAGAGGTTGGCTTATGCGCAACAACAGAGCATGTAGATATTAAATAGGAGGGGTCCCAGGATTGAACCTTGGGGTACTCCAGATTTGACTTCTGTCTGCTCCGATGAGAAGTTGCCTCTTGATACAAAGAACTCCTTGTTCCCTAGGTGGGATTCGAACCAACTGAAGGTTGTAGGTAGGATATCAAGACAGCAGGAGGATGAGCTTAATTGTTTTAAAGTTTCTTCTAAGTTTGCATGGTTGAGTTGGTTAAATTCAGCCATTTTTTGAATATAGCATCGTTATGGGATTTGGAGTGGATGTGCAGATTAACCCTCTATTTATTTTTTATCTTCTCTGTAAAAAAGTTGGCAAATTCATTACAGGCCATGGTGGAGTGGAGTTCAGGTGTAACAGTCACAGGGTAGTTTGTCAATCTGTCAACTTTGGCAAACAAGGCACAAGCATCGTTGCTGTTTTTGGTTATGGTTTCTGCAAAAACATGTTTCCCTTGCAAGCTTTATGGTTAAGTGATAGCTTCACAGCCTTTCTTGCTGATTTCATAGTCAAAGTGAAGTCGAGTTCTACGCCATTTACATTCAGTCCTTTGACAAATGCTTCTTTCATTTCTTACAAGTGGAGCATTTATCCACAGTTTTCTTCCTACCAGACACAATCTTCATTTTAACAGGCACAATGAAATCAACGATGTCTGAAATTTTAGAACAGAAGTTATCTACCAGTTCATCAACTTGGTTTACAGCATGGAAGTGAGGTGGAGTAGATTTGGTCAAAAGTTTCAGCTGTGTTGTCTGTAAAATAAAGTTTTGTAATAATATCTGTTTTACTAAGTGAGTCAACAGAAGTTGTACTTTCAAAAACAACAGAAAAGTGATCAGATAGAGCGACCTCAATTATAAAGACCTTGGAGATATTTACACCCTTGCTGATAATTAAATCCAGAGTGTGTCCTCGATTGTGTGCTGGCTGTTTAACATGCTGAGTCAAACCAAAGTTTTGTAGTACATCATTCAGCTTTTTTGCATCTCTGTGTATTGGGTTGTCAACATGGATGTTGAAGTTTCCCATAATTGTTAAACAATCATAATCGATAATAGATAACAGTTCACTAAAGTCACTGAAAGAATTTGCCACATATTTTGCGGTTTTGTATAGAGTTAGTGTCAGAGTTCATTTGTGGCCTTTTATCTCAATTCCCAAATATTCAAAAGATTCAAAATTGCCTGGGGAAACCTTTTTACAGATTAGTGAATCATGAAATATTGCAGCAATCGCTCTGCCCTCTTATTCTTTCTATTCTCACTTTAAAAATTGTAATTAGATGGTGCTGATTCAATTAGTACTGGTGTTTCATTGTTTTCATCCAACCATGTTTCTGTGAGAAACATAAGATCAGTATTATTCTCAGTAATGCAGTCATTAAGTCCATTAAGTCCTTAGAGTCCAAGGAGATGGCTGCTTATCAGTTTGTTTTGGAACATTGTGCACCTGCTGGGTTTGTGCTTGTCCTTCCTTCTACAATCTTTGCTGGGACAGTGATGTCATTTGTTTACACTGTCCTGTGTTTGGAGAGATGGCCTTCTGTTGTTAACAGCATTGAAAATATTGGCACCAAAAAGTTTTTTTCCCGTCTTTATTTAGGCCAACTCTGTCTTGTCTAAAGAGAAGATAATGCTCCCAGAAAATCTTGTAATTGTCAATAAAGTTCATGGATTTGGAAGAGCATTCTTTAATAAGCCATCTATTAATCATAAATAGTCTGTTGTAATTCTCATCTCCACACCCAGCTTTCAGTATTGGTCCACTGATAAACACCTTCATTTTCAGATTTCCAACTGTGCTTAGAAGATGACTAAAGACATGTTTCAGAATTTATCCGATTTTTACTTGGCCGGATCATTAGCTCCAATATGAATTATTAGATTATCGATGCTCGGCTGATCAGTAGTTAATGGGATTATTTTCTCTGTTAAATCCAACACAGTGTTGGCGAGGGTTTCCAGCTGGAGACATGACGGGATGTGTTATGGCTCGAGCTGACTGATTAGTACTGATTGGTACCGGTGTCAAGGATGGTGGAATCATGTCAGCTTCAGCTGCTTATTGTCTTTTCTTTGGTGCTGGTGTTGACAAGGGAATGTTTCGGCTCAATGCTGGCCACGCTGTATCATCTAGGTGGGGAGTCCGTCCCGTTAGACATCTAATCAGAGCCAAATAATGAAATTTATTTTTTGGCTTAGCTCCAAGACAGTTCTAGGTGGGTGAGCTGCTTCTTGAAGTGCTTAGAGACTGTTTTTTGTTTTGAGGATTCGGTAGAGTTGTTACATTTCCAGAGCCTGCATTGATCTCGATGTTTACCTCTAATCGAGAAACTCTCAGTTCTATTGGTGGAAGTCTTTGTATTATACTACTAATGTCCCTGTGTCGACCAGAGGCATCTTGCCCTTGCTTATCTTGGAGGTAGAAAAAAATAGGGCAAAAAGTGAAGTAAAATTAAGAATCCACAGTCCTTAAATCTGAAGTAATCCAGTTCTGAGGGTAGACAATGTAAGAGTAACTATAAAAACTGGGTATATTAAATAACTTAACCGATAAAACTATGATAAAAAAGAAGGGATGCTTAAGTCATGGACTCACTCAAGATGGCGACTCAAAGGCTATCTTATTGCAATCTGTCCATTGTGGGTGGCAGCAGAATGACAGAATGGAGAGGATCTTTGAGCCAGACAGAGCAGAGAAAATTGCCTGTAGCATTGTGGATGTAATAGGGAAAGGCAGTGATGCATTTCCACCGAGCTGGTCCGGCCACTGGGGAGATTCTGTCACCGGTGTTCGTTGTCCACTATCAACAACTAGAAACTTCTCATCCTGCTCCTCCTCGCCTTTGCCTTAGTTTTCTCTTCAGCTTTGACTCTGCCTGAGGTAAATATACCTGCAGCCTCTAGAGAGTGGGTGGTTGTGAATTTTCTACTCAATAGGGAGTTTGCACCTTGTGTTTCTGTGCATTGTGTGCGAATACGTGCTCTTTCTTCCACCCCTCTGCAAGGGGCCAGCTTTTTTTCAGGCTAAATAAGCTTACTCATGATCGGTCTGTCTTTGTAGGCCATCTGCTAATGCCTGCTCAATAATGTACCTCTGGATAAACTGGGAGGAACACACAATCCTACTTGATGTGTGTGTTTGGAGGACTCATGCTGCCCTGAGACACACATTTGAATCATGCCAGAAGGAGAAGAAAAGCATGGAGATTAACACACAGATTTGTCACTTACCAAAACAAGATTCACTTTACGAATTAGACCCCTGGGGGTTAGCAGAAATGTACAGCCATGTTAATCTGTCTCTCTTTCTGCATGTTCACTTTGGGTGCTAAAACTGTTTGGCAGGCAAGTGTCAAGCTTCAACCTGCACTTCATGTTGTCATGGTTCCTACCATTTATGCTGTGAGGCAGGTACCAAAGGGTGTTACATAGAGGCTTAGAAGCGTTGTTCTCACACCTGACACCCTAAGAGTTTATATAATACTATGCAAAAGTTAACTAGTTGCATTGTCCTATCTTAACCTGATCCTTCAACTTCAGTGAACTTTATTGGTATTTTTGTACAATAGACCAACACAAGGTCGTGTCTAACTTAGAAGGATAAGGAAAATAACACACTGATTTCAAATCTTTTTACAAACCTGAATGTGAAAAGCCTTTATGGTAGAGTGACAAGAAGAAAGTCACTGTTGAATTAAAGATATACAGTAAGAGCTCCAATTTCAAGGTCAGAGTCCAGCTTTACCCCAGCCTGGGGTGGAGGTCCACCTTCCAGCAGGATGACTCGCAACATACAGCCAGATTTCAGTGGAATGGTTTAGATCAAAGCATATTCATGTGTTACAATGGTCAGATTAACATTCAGACCTAAATCTAATTACATTCAGTGGTAAGATTTAAAATCTGATGTTAGCAGATGCTCTTTATCCAGTTTGACTGAGCTTGAACTATATTGCTAAGGGTTAGGGTTTCTGTCCTGCCTGTGCAAAGAGAGATACGCCAAAAAACTTGCAGCTGTACATTGAGTGCAGGGTTGCACAAAGTACTCTCTTAGGAGGGCTGAATAGAAATGCACACCACACTTCTCTGGTTATAAAGAATTTTGAAAACCATGTATGAGTTTCCTTTCACTTTAAAAGTATTTACTACTCGTGTTGACATCACAATAAAATAAAAACATAATAAAATATGTAGTTCTAATATGCCTAAGTGTGAAAATGTTCAAAGGATATGAATCCTTTAACAATAGTATGTAATTGTATGTTCAACAGATTGACCTCTGACCCTAACAAAAAACAAAAAAAACAAAACAAAAAAAAAAAAAAAAAAAAAAAACCCACCACAGGACAATAACATTTCGTAAGCAAAAGCTTTGAAATGCATTTTTATTACAACAACCATGTTTTGATTGTTTTAAATGTTATTCTAGAAGCCAAGAAACTATATAATGAACTGTTACTTCAAAAGTCACAAGATGGAAACATTTGTAGATGGAAAGGAGTGAATACTGAAAGTCAGTGACTCAATGGGATCTGCTGGGTTTCCTTAGATAGAAAACTTTTTCAACCAGTTTACATAAACTAATCTTGACTGCATTGTTTGATGGCTAGGATCAGTTGGAGTTTAAGTGTGATTAGACTGACTTGATACAAAACCAAAAAACTAGAATCCCAAAAAGTTCATAGAAATCTGAGAGGGTGGCAGGCGACGAAGGAGCCCAGGAAGGTGATGGAAGAACCTGAAGTCTGGAGGATGCCGGAGAAACCCACGAAGAGGGTATGGAGGTCGGCCGTGAGGCCAGTGGAGCTTGGAGGCCACAAGGCCGTAGTGGAGCTTGGATGCTACAGAGCCATGGGGAAGCTGAAGCTTGGAGGTAGCAGGATCACAGAACTCGGAGGCTGCAGGTTTGCGGTGACAATGAAATTTGTAGGCTGCTAAGCTGCGGCGATGATGAAGCTTGAAAACCGCTGAACTGCAATGGTGATGGAGCTTGGGGGCTGCAGAACTACAGCTGTACAGAGTCTCTGGAGGCCCCAAAGTCCTCGCAAAAGACCCAAAGATGACCACTCAGGAGCTCGAGATGATGACCCACGAAAGAAGAGGCACTGAGTGGGACCCACGGAGGGGTCCATGAAGTGTCAAGCCAACCCCCCCGGAGAAACTTTCTGGCGGCATCGACGACGACGTCTGCGCTGGGAGGAAGTGGAATCCGGGGAAGGAGTAGTAGGGGGAACTGGAGAAGTAGGAATCAGACAGGCAGCAGGAGATGCAGGTGAGCAGATGAGTTGTGGTCAAGATGGAGAGGGTTCATTGAGAAGCTGAGCGAAAGCAGCTCGTTCATTTCACTCCACCTCTTTAAAAATGTCCGTTAAATCAAGGGATGATGGGAGTGCGATTTGGGGTGTGAAAATGTCTAATTTCTACAGCAGCACTCATCCGCTTCCATGGTGGGCTGAGAGGAGAGATATTGTCCAGGTTTGTTCTGATCTGTTTTAAAAAGTTTCTCAAGCGTTCCTCTAGGGTGAACACTGCTGGGTGCAAATGGCTGGTTCATTCTGTCATGTTTCATGGTGGTTGTTAAGGACCCAAATGCAGAGAGACAGAGACAGCAAATAGTTGTAGAAGATTTAATAAAAACAAAGACCAAAAACACTGAAGGACACAGGGAGCCAGAGTTTTACCAAAAACATAAATTCAGAGAACAAAGAGGAGCACAACAGGGAGAAACCAGGACGATACAGGAGGCATAACAGGAAAGATGGCATGAAACAAACAGAAGGAACCAGCAAGGAGTGGGAGAAGGAGAGGAGCTTAAATACTGGGGAAGAGAATGCTGGAACAAAGGCTGGGGCTGATGACTAAATGATAGCAGGTGTGGGAGATTAACTGAAGGGGAGCTGAAGAGAGAGAGAATGGCAGCTGGGGGCGAGGGAGAGCAACAGGGAAAATAATCTAAACATAACTGAGAATAACTAGACATAAGGAAATAACTAGAATAACTAAGAAAAGACTGAAATAAACAAAACAATCAAATCATCTAAATCTGAATACTCAACTAAGGAATGGACAAACAAGAAATAACCTAGAATGTGATAAAATAAGACCTCAATACAGAGAAATAACAGAAGCCAAAAGTCCAACAGAAACAGATCATGACATTTTCAGAGCAGAGGGAGTGTTGCTTTGTTACATTTATTCAAGAAAGAATACTATGATTTGAAACCAACTGTGGCTGAAAGGAATATTAGAAAATGCAGACAAAACGCAAACAGAATACACATCGATGTTAGAGTGAATTTCTTTAGGGGTTAATTTTCAACAACACCCATGTCATTATGGACATCTGGAAAAAGAAATTGATGTATTGTTAAAATCCATGTCTAAAAAATATCTGGTAGGACTCCACAGGAACTAAATTATAGCTGTTGCAGAGTTTAAAAATATATTTCTACTCTTTAAAAGGGTAAAGAAAATCACACGCGGTTAAACTTTTCCAAGTGTGTCAAATCTTTAAAGAATTAAGTCCAAGTAGAAAATAAATCTGGCATTCCACTAAGCCCCGGGGACTTCATCCCTTTTCTCCAAGAATGAGCATGGTTAGAACAGGTTCTCTGTTCTTAGGAATAAGAGGTCTTTGATCAGTCAATCTACATAACTACCACCAAGTGTGAAATCTGGTTTATCCATGGAACAAGACATAACAATCTGACATGAAGCAGCCTGGGCATGCAGACAGTTTCTTAATGTTTAACTCTCCTGGAAGAGGTAGATGAACTGATCAGAGGAAAGATGGCTGAAGTGATCTGGAGCTAATTTGCTGTCAAGTAAATGATTCAGAAATTCCAGTATTCTACAATTTGTGGTCAAAGCAGCCACAAATGATGTTGACCTCATTGAAAATAATGTACAGCAGTTCATCAAATTAACACCATTTAGTTCTAGCAGTGACCTGCATTGTAAAAGCCTACTGGAGCATGCTTACAATGCTGGGAACACCAACACTGCATGTCGGGCTCAGATTGTGAGTTTACCTTGGTGCCCAATTCATGAACACATTTAGCGCTGTAATGTCCATTGTCCAAAAATTATTGTTTATTGTGAATATTCCCTCCCTACAGTTGTTAGATGGAAATCATTGCTTTGCTCATGAAGTCTGCCAAGTCTTTCATGGGAAACATTTATATTTCAAACTCTTCAAAAAGAGTCATATTTGCAGAGCCCTTGGTCGCCCAAACAATCAGCTCGACAGACAAACCCTGAAAAAAAAACAAAAACAAAAACAAAAAAAAACTAACGAACCCCTGAGGAATTTGGCTCAATACTGTTATTTCTAATTTTGAGTATGAAGTTTTTCAGATACACTAGGCAACTAAGGAATGAGTAACACTAGTATTAATAAACTATGTAAAATTTAGGTATAATTGCAGAAATAGTAAATAAATAAGTAAATGTACATGTATTTTGGTTATGCAACTTCAAATCTGCCATGGTTTTGTTAATGCTTCTGACCCACAAGCAGGAAAAACTCTCAGGAGGAGACCAGAAATCAGATAAATGATGTTTATTTCGAAAGTAGTAGTGTGCAGAGCTGATGGAGATCCGGACTGAAACGGTGACGAGGGGAACCGGGAACTCTAGAATAGATACCATAGATGAGAATGGTAAATAGTGGAGTGAATGAAGCAACAAGGAGCGATCTTACTGTGATTGATGAGTTGTCCACCAGGGAGGGGAGAGTGGAGGGCGGGATTGTGGGTTGTAGAAGCCAGGTGGTTGTTCTTCCACTGTGGGCGGAGGAGCTTGATATGATGCGGCTTGAGTGGAGCTGGGCAGACAGGTCGTGGTCATGCAGAGGGGAATGCAGATGAGATGCTGAAGAGAGGAGCAGTTTCCAGTTGTGAGAAGAGAGTCCAGGTGAAACAACGGTGAGTATGTAGACAGCTTGGATTGACCTTGGAAACACAAAATGGTCCTTGGAAGGTTTACCTGGAGATTCGGTACACAAGAGAATAATCACTAGGGACAGGAGAAGAAAAGTTACAAGAGGTTCAGTGAAGATAAGACATTACCATATGTTGATAACTGACTGGTGACCTGCTCCTTAAAAGCAGCTCAGGAGATGAGGCTGATGATCTTCACCGGTGTGGAAAGCACACCTGCAGCTGATTCCTCCAGCCCAGCAGCAAGCCTCCAGGATGCCCTCTGGTGGAAGATCTGAGGAGGAGCAGAACCAACCCAGCCACAACCCAATTCCTGACAGAATCAAAGGATTACTTTAGATTACAAGAAATAACATAAATATTGATGAATAAATAAGTATTTTCCTAAGTGCATTCTCGAATACATATTTTTTTTAATCATTAAAGAGGGGATAAAAGCTTTTTGGACAGTACAGTAAAGGGATTTTTCAGTACTTAGCTGCATTGGAAACACTGCAGGATAAACACCAATGGTTGTTCAAAAATATGTTGAACTTCAATTTGTAACACTGAATTCATATTGCAGAAAAGAAGCTAGGAGGTCATAGAATCATGCAGCAATTGAATTTTTCAGTATTTAGCTATATTTGGAATACCGTAATAATGAAAAAGCAATGGTCTTTCAAAAACAGATTTTGACTCAATTTCAAAGTTGTTTGAAGAACAGCAGCATCAATACTAAGATTGAACAGTCTGTTTCCTTCCTCAAGTCCCTGATGAATCTAATTAGCATCACACCTACATTTACACTAATGGTAGGTGCAATGTTCAAAATTATAATCTGTAATCAGTTTAACATCTGACTGACAGCAAAAACACAAGTAATATTTTTTTGTACAAATGGATAAGAATTCAGGCATTGAGGGGTAAGAAGGGTGTCTGTGTTCTGTTTTATAATAAAATGTTAATTAAAAACAAATATTTTTTTCTTAAACTGATACACCGTTTGGGCTGGTTTATTATCTTTTGAGATATGTTCACTCCCTAACAGAAACAAACTTCATATTTGAATAAAAATAGTTTTAAATCTGAATCTTCAAGGGGTACTAACAATTTTGAAGGTACTTGTACATCTAGCAGTGTGGGCTGGTACTAAGTTATGCTGGAAAATGAAATAAACATCTCCATGAAGCCTATCAGCAGAGGGAAGCATGAAGTGCTCTAAAATTGTGGGTAATTTACTTTCATTTGAAAAGAGAACTTTGGACCACTAAGCAACAGTCCAGTCCAGGCTTCTGATGGTGTCTGTGGTTCAGGAAGGGAGGAAGGAACATGGCAGTTGCAGCCCATGTCCTGGATACATCTGTGTTTGGTGGATCTTGAACTTCTGACTCCAGCTGGAGTCCACACCTTGTGAATTTCCCCCAAACTCTGGAATGGGCTTTGCATCACACTCCTCTCAGGGATGTGGTAATTGCGTGCAACACTTTCTACCACACTTTTTCCTTCATCTCAACTCTCCATTAACAAGCTTGCGTACAGCAGTCTTAACACCCAGCTCCTTTAGGAATGACCTTTTGCTGCAATGACTGTCAAGCTTGCAGCCTTCCCTATGATTGTGCAGGCCATAATGTGGCCTTAATGTAACATGTGTGTTAGAAAAATGTCATTGGCCTCACTGTAATTTTTTGAGAAAGTGAATTTTAGATTTTTATTAGCTATAAGCCACAATGATCAAAATTAACAGCAACAGAAGCCTGGAATACACAGCATAATGTTCTCTGTCATGAAGTTATATAACATAAGTTTCACTTTTTAAATTGAATTTATGAAATACATTACATTTCTGGTGATATTCTGATTTATATAGCTGCTTGTGCATCAGATTTTGGCTAAATCCATGAAGTAATGTTTGTTGTAGAAAGTGTTAAATTCTTCTTTTGTGTATCTTCTATGCCACTACTCACACAGACAGATCTTTCACTTTGATTAGGAGCATGAGACTGAATCCAGATAAACTCTGCAACACCGTAGCAAAACAAATATTAAACTATAACCACTGGAAGAAGGATAAAAAACAAACCCTTTGCATCATAGAGTAGAGAGACATCAAGATGACACAAATACAGAAATTCTTTATCGAAGTATTTACTTGTTTTCTCTATTTTATGTATTTGAAATGGTATGAAAAAAAGTATGCGTTATTTCTATTAATGTATCTGAGTGACAGGAATGATGTAGACTGTCCGTGGAAAGGGAAATGAAAAAGAGCTGTAGCAAGTAGCAGCAGCATCATTCAGATTGTTATTTTGCCCAAACTACAGGGTTATGAAATGAATCTGGAGGCTGTAGCAGAGAGAAAGAAATTTAATAAGAGCTGAACACCATTTAAATCTCAGAGGAACCTTTAACACTAAAGGAAAATTGCACAGAGGGAAGATTTTACCCATCTATTTTACATACAGAGATACAGAAGAGCAAATAAAGCTGGAGTAAATACAACTGAGGGAGAGATTAGACACTAAAAACTCAAAATGGTACGAATGTTTTTTAAGATGTTAAGAAATGTTAGCATGTCCTCTTTGTTGTGCCCCAGTGGGGAAGTGTAATTAAGTTCTTCTGTCATTTGGTGGTGATGCTGTTGCTCTTAGCCTACCCTCAGAGCACTGCCCTGCTTCACTTTCACATCCTGTCACAACACTCGGAAGAGAGCGGTGCTCCGCCGAGGATGAAAGAGAACCTGACTTTAATTGAATGTGATTAACACTAACTGGAAACAAAACAGCATGTAATACACGTCCACTTTAAAGAGGCGAACCCACATGACAGAATGGGGCCAATGAATTAGACATAGAGAGGAGATAAGCTGTTAGTAAAGTGCAACAGAATAAGCTGTGCATCTGAGAGATAGTTTTTAAACATTCATATATTCATTAAGCATGGCACTTTAGGGGGTATTTATAAAATATAAATCTATGTTTTGTACAAGGCCAAAATAAAATTAATTGCTTGGATCATGTGCTTAAGTTTTATGTGAAGAGAAAACTAAAGTTTTTTTTTTCCTTGTTCTTTTTTTTTTAAACAGTACAAGGATTTTAAATGAGATGTCCAAAGCGCTGCATAATGTTGATAAAAAAAATGAGATTGAAAGAAAACAATCCAGAGAACCCAATTTTAATAGATAATTCTGCTCTAGCTAGAGTTTAAAAATATAAATGTTGCTTTACACTTTTCAGTGCATGTGCCAGAGCTGCACATTAGTCACTGGAAAGAGCTAAAACATGTTTACAGTTACAGAAAAGCTTGAAATGTAATGTCTCACCTTAGTGACTAATCATGGTTACCCTCACGACTGATCACAAAAACAACCTGTGTTTTCTTACAAATAAGACAATTACTGATACAACTATTTTACTATGTAGATTTATTGTTCATAGGTAAGCCAAAATCTAAATAAAAATACCAGTTTGTTTTTTTTAATGATTACTGCAAATTAAAAACAGTTCAATTCAGTCCAGGTATATTACATCCGTTCTTTCATACATTCACGATCACTTCTGTTTTCAGGGTCACAGGAGGATGGTGCCTGTCTATAGCACTCAGTGGGTGAGAGGTGGGGTGGTCCCAGTACAGATCGATCAATCACAGGGTCAGCATGTGTGACGAACACATTTATTACCATAAATAGAATCAGTTGATCATAAAAAAGGGGAAGATAAAAATAAAGACAAAATATAAAGATATAGACTTTGCAGGAATCCCTCATCCTGAGAAATTGTGTGGAATAGCAAAGAACCACACCTTTTAACTTGAAGAGCCCTCCAGCAGAACCAGGCTCAGTATGAGACCTCTGCTGACACCCATGTGGGATTTAAGAGCACAAAAAAGACAGAGAATAAACCCAGAAGGACTGGGCCAAGAGTATATTCTATATAAAATAAAAACAAAGAAAACAGGGTTAAGGGCAATAATAAATTTGTCAACAACTCCATACAGCTAAACACATAGTCCCTGAAGCAAGATGGAGGAAAAAGAGAGAAAAAAACAAACTTATCGGCAATAATCTGCAAATAATACAGAAAAATGAAGAGTAGTAGGAAAACATAGCACAGTAAAAAAAAAAAAAAAAAAAAAAAAAAAAAATAGTCAGTGTTTTTTCCCAGCAACCTAAGCCTTCAGGAGAGAGAGAGAGAGAGAGACTTTATTAATCCCCATGGGGGAAATTAATGTGTCCAGGTAGCAACTAAAAATCACAAAACAAACACACTGAAATACTGTACCAATAGCAACCAGTAAATAAAACATGTCAGGAGGAGGTGTTTTGCAGACTCACATCATTCAGTGTATTACTGCAACGTTTTAGTGACACTTGCCAAAATATTGTAATAGTGATGCCTACTGTATGTGTGATAGATATGGTTACTCAGACTTTACACATTTGTGTCATGGAATTTTTCAAGATCTTTAAAAAAAAAAATTGCAGCCGACTGGCTTAGCTCTAGAGATCAAATGCAATAGTATGAAATGTATTGGAGTGTCATAAACCTAGATATGCAACGTTGCAGTGGGGCTTCCAGTCTTGCAGTAACATTGTCTTTTCCTATTTTTTTTTCTTCAGTGCTTAATAAAAACAGCAGAAATGGAAACCAGTTACTCAGTAACAATCATAGTCAGAACAATTCCACAGACCAGCAGGAGTTTCGATCAAAAATGGTAGAAATCACATCAAGGGTTTCGAAACTAAATTCTTCTTTTTTTTGCAAACTTTGTTCAATGAGAAAAGCAATAAAACTGATTTTTTAAACTAAAGCAAGAAGTGGGTCACATTAAAAAAGAACATTATGGCAGAGTAAAGCTCCTTCCTTTCAGTTGGCAGAAAAAAAAAGTGAGCTAAAGTAATATTAGGCTTTACAACATCATCACAGTTTCTTTTACTAAATGACTAAAGACAATGCACCACAGTATACTCTTATTACACACAAGTGTGGAAAGTGCTGTCAGTGTTCTGTGGTATCATCTGCATCCTGCTGTGCTCTGGTTTGTCTTGATTTTACCCACAAAACCCCAACAAGTTAACTGGCTGAGAGAACTCTGCAGAAAGCAAGCAGGTGAAGACATACCAAGAGTGAGAGAGAAGAAGAGATGGCAAGCGATATGTGCGAATCGCTGCCAAGGAGAAGAAAGGGGAGGATAGAGGAGAAACTGGGGACCTGACACTTCTGCTTAAGGTAAAAACAGAAAGAAAAAAGGAAGAGGTCTGAAGGGAACAGATCTAAAGAAAAAAAAACTGACTTTTTTTTTTTTTTTTAAATAGAGCATGAAGACCACACGCCTGCTGAGTGGAGGCTGCCTGTTGCCATCAAGCAGGCCGTGACTGCATAGTTTATGGCTGGGGCATGATGGGTAAGGATTAAAGATGGCTGCCCTGGGGCCATACAGCAATACCATTACTCTTGATGGATTCCCTCTCCGCTCACATATTCTCTGCAGACGTCAGAGGGGCCACAAGGCTTGACTAATGCATGGTGTGATGATGCGATCAGAAGAGGCAGGAAGGGATGCATGGCAGCTTCTACCAACCTCCTACTCCATCCTCTGTTCTCTGCTGTCTTCCCCATCTATTCTCCATTCAGCCCTACACACATACAAAAATATATCTTTCTGTCTTAACAAGGACTTTGCTTTGACTTCCATTCATTTTTTGTTCATTTCCATAGCCAAACCCTTACCGTACATCTTAACCATTACCAATTCATGCCTGACCCTAACAATAGTCTAACCTAAACTCAATACACACCATAGTCCTAAACCTAACCTCTAACCCAAAAGCAACACTTCTTCTGATGGGGCCTGGGCTTTGGGCCCCATAAGGAGCAATGGGTCCATACATAGTATTTGTTGGAAAAATGAGCCTTACAAGATAAGAAATGCAAAAGCACACACACAAACAAATCAGGACTGCTTCCCAGACAAGAGAATAAACCTAGGTAATATCAAATATATTTTTCAGCAGTTATATGACAATGTGGTCTTGAATGTGTTAGAAATGTTCAATATTTTTTATTATTATTATTATTTTTTTTTTAACAGTAATTAATTTTAGCACAACAAATGACCAGAATGAGGAGCCCTACCGGCTGACCAGATCTACGAAGTGTTTCATGAGAGATGGGAGTTGGGGGGCAGTTTCACGGGCTTTGGGAGTTCCGGACAAAAGTAGTCTCTGATAACTGGGAGTTCTACAATCCCATCCTGGCAGCTGAGGCGATGGATAACCTAACCAAAATGGAGAATGGCACAGCCCTGGGACCAAACAGGATCAGCAAAAAGGCTCTGCTGGACTGGAACCCCAGGGGTGAGCAACTGGCACGGCTGTACACAGCGTGGTTGGTCCGCAGGGTCATTCCCCGGGCCTTCAAGGAGTGCAGAACAAAACTGTTGCCAAAGTCCACCGATCCAGCTGAGTTGTGGGACGTCACTGGTTGGCACCCCGTGACCATAGGGTCCATGGTTCTGAGGCTGTTCATGCAGATTCTGGTGATGAGGTTCTCCAGGGCCTGCCCGCTGAATCCCCGACAACATGGTTTCCTGGCCCCCTTTAGTGGGTGCGCGGAGAATCTGTTTATCTTGTCCAAGATCATCAGACGCTCGAGGTTGGACAGGAGTCCACTGGCAGTTGTGTTCGTGGACTTTGCGGAGGCTTTTGACTCCATCTCTCATGAGCACAACCTGTGTGCTCTGAGGGAACGTGGTATCGACGGCCACGTGATTGAGTTGATCAGGAACTGATATGTGGACTGCATGACCAGGGTTACCAGGGGTGGATGGCCCCACGCAGCCTATTCACATGAGACTGGAGTGAAGCAAGGCGACCCAATGTCCCCACTGCTCCTCAACTTAGCTATGGATCCCCTCATCCATACACTTGAAAAGGCCAGTTCTGGGCTATGATGGGGCAATCAGACGATCGTCATGCTGGCCTTTGCTGATGATCTGGTGCTGATGGGTGATTGGACCTCAGCACAGCATTTGACACTGTTGACCATGATATATTATTGAAGCGACTGGAGAGCTAGGTCAGACTCTCTGGGATGGTACTTAATTGGTTCAAATCCTACCTAAAGAACAGGGATTTCTTTGTGTCAATAGAAAACTTCTCTTGGGGCAGACCAAAGTCACATGTAGAGTACCCCAAGGTTCAATCCCGGGACCCCTCCTATTTAATAACTACATGCTCTCATTAGTTCAGATTATAACACGTAATAAAATTAGTTATCATAACTACGCAGATGATACACAGCTTTATATTACGATGTCACCAGGTGATTCCAAACCCATCCGAGCACTAAACAGATGCTTAGAACAAATCAATGTGTGGATATGCCAAAACTTTCTCCAGCTGAACAAATACAAAACTGTAATCATTGTGTTTGGCCCTAAAGAGGAACGATCTAGAGTCAGCACACAGCTTCAGTTATTACAGCTAGAAACTAGTGATCAGGCCCAAAATCTGGGTGTAGTGATGGACTCGGACCTGAACCTTCAGAGACACATAAAGACAGTTACAAAGTCAGCCTTCTATCACCTGAAGAACCTTTCCAGGATTAAAGGACTAATGTCTCAACAAGATCTAGAGAAACTCATCCATGCGTTTATCTTTAGTCGCATTGGTTACTGCAACAATGTCTTATCAGGTCTGCCTAAAAAAGTCAATCAGACAAAAGACAAGCTGCAGCTGATCCAAAATGCTGCTGCTCGTGTTCTCAGTAAGACCCCAAAAAAAGAGCACATCACCTTAGTTCTAAAGTCCTTCCACTGGCTGCCTGGAACTCAGAGAATAGACTTTAAAATACTTCTGTTAGTTTATAAATCACTGAACGGCTTAGCAACAAAATACATTAAAGATCTGTTGTCATTGTATCAACCTTCCAGACCACTCAGGTCTTCTGGTTCTGGTCTCCTCTGCATCCCCAGAACCAGAACCAAACATGAAGAAGCAGCTTTCAGTTTTTATGAACCGCTAATCTGGAACAAACTTCCAGAAAACTGCAAAACAGCCGAAACACTAAAGTCCTTTAAATCAAGGCTGAAAACCCAGCTGTTTAGAGCTGCCTTTGATTAGTAGTCTGGACCATAAATCTGCAAACAAATTCTGGTAAGATAAGCTTGGTTTTCCAAAGGGTGGAAGTTTGAGTGTAAATCAGTTAAATAAAGTAAATGAATCATTGATCAATGTTTTTGCTGATGATTTTGATGATTTTGATGTGTTGATGATTTTGATGTATACTTGATTGATTTATGATTTAAACACTTTGAACTTCCTTGCTGCTGAAATGTGCTATACAAATAAATGTGACCTGACTTGACTTGAATGATTAAAAACTTGTGTTTTTGATGTCAGTTAATCAGAAGTGGATCCTCTTTAGATATACTAAGTCAGAAACTGAAAGTGTTCCTAGAAGTAAACAATATTTATTAACTATATTAATAGGAACTATAATTAATTATAATTAATAATTATATTATTATATTATTATTATATTATATTATATTATATTATATAATTATAATTAATAGGTAAAAATAAAAGCAAGGTATAGGGATAAAACTAGTGGGTAGGTAAAAGATGCTGTGGATTTACAGATAAAATGGCAGGTTTATGTGGTGAATTTCATTACTACATTGAAATAAACACCTTAGCTTCTACTTTAATATAACTCTGAATTTAAACATGCGCTTCACATGTCAAGATCAGAGGAAAGATGGGAATTGAAAGTACGGTTGGAAGGAGGTGATGATCAACACATTTTATATTTAAAAATGCGGAGTAGAAAAGCGTATTTAAAACTCGGTTTCATGGGAGCTCATTTTATTTTGAGCATTCTCATCGTGGATCACAGGATATGATCTGACAACGACAAGAAAAAGGTGTAAAAACAAAACTGTATCCACCGAACACATGCAAGGAAGAACACATGATTTAAAATGGCTTTATAGGTGGTACATACACTGCCTGGTAATCTAAAAATGTACGGCAAGCAATAAACATGTGCAAACCTTCTCCTACAATAGAGCTGCCATATATGTTCCTTGGATGATGATGTCCACATTTAAATGAGACATTCTGCATGCATTTTGGGGAAAATCTACTCATATTTATGTGCTGTATACTTATGTAAATTACAGCAAGGGCACATAGTCCTGCATTTTTAAAGACCAATGCAGACAGAACGAAAGAAATACCATCTGTTAAAGGTTGGCTGTAATTTCAACCTCCCCATGCCAGAATTTATTTGCAATTATGTGAAGAACTAATCTCATAATTTTGTTGTCCAACAGACTCTCAGACCATTGGATGGCAAATTAATTCCGATATGACTCTTGACATTTTTAGAATGTGTCTTATCTGGCGTTGATCTGGTGATTTGAGGCGAATTCACAACCAAAGCTGCAATGTTTTCTTTACCAAAAACAGGGCATATCATACTCTAAAAAAAACAACTACAGGATTTCAAATACAACCTAGATAAGGTATTTGTTTATTCTTATTATTCCTGTGATGAATTGCATCAGTTTACCACAGTTTATAGAATGCTGGCTTCCATTCAAACAACCGCAAATGCACTGCTCACCATATTTATTTTAGCTAGAAAACCCCAATCAAACTATGTGAAGTCACGCCAAATTTTCAGACAGGCATTTGTTTTGCTCTGAGAGAGACAAAGAAATTGATGCTCAAAAGGGAAAATTGCTTTGTTATATCCTAAAGGAAGCAAGCAAAGTGAATTTAGTCGCGCACGCTTAGGAAATGTCTGCCATGCAAAGATGTGCTTTTACGGAAGACTTTTTGTAGTCACATGTGCCAAATCTGCCCCTTGGAAAAAATAAATTCTGTTATATGTGTTTTTAGATGAACTGTTTAAATAACGTAACTTTCCAAAACCCAGTCGACCCTATATTGGAGCAGATAAAAAAGTCTTGGAAGTCTGGGAAGACAAAATATCAGTCCAAGTCATCAGAATAAAAAAAGACCTTGCATGCAGATGAAACGCAGTATGTGGATATCATGTGACTTGATGCCATCCATTAGCAAAACACAAAATCAATGTCTAACCAATCTACACCATGCAGCTGTAGTTTCTTGGCTTAATTATGAGATGTCCAAAGTATTTTCAGAGTACACTGCAGGGAGAAGTCTGATGAGAATTAAAAACAGAAGCTCAACTGAAAGACTAAGAATATTGGCTCCCAGCTTTTTCACACCTCAAAGACCTCAGTCCCAGATGCATATATGTGAAAATGCCATTAAACTCATTAACTTTTGTGCTTTTCGTTTCCCTCCTGTCTCCCATGGTGTTAGGTTATGGGTGCCTGCCCAAGTCTCTTGAGCTAGAGATCTCTTCCAGCTATAGGGATTTATTTTCTCTTCTTAGTTAACCACCATTCTATGCATAACTTGGACAGAGGGTTAAATCAAAGAGATTATACAAGCCCATTTGTGGGGTTTTTTTTCCCTTATAAAAAAAAAAAAAAAAAAAAAGTTAAAATGTAGATTTTCTTTACTTGTACTAGAATGTTATAACAAGTTCTTGCTTTAATTCAACTTTAACTTAAAAATAATTGCTATTAACTGTTACTATTTAAACAGAATTGAGTTATAAATTAAACCTGTTATAAATTAAGCCTGTTATAAATTAAGCCTGTTGCAGAAATTGTGCCAAATCTTTTCAGCGATATATAAAATATCGTATAATTGTATAAAAGTGTGATAGAGAGTAAAAGTTACATATATTAATAAATACAAACATAGTTTGTGCATGTGAATAATATCCTCCAATCCTCTTGGATCAGAAATGTGATGTGTCAGAAAGCAAAACAGCAGAGGCAGCAACTACACAAATGGATTATTTTGTTAATAGTGTTACACCTAGATTTAATTCAGAGAGGCAAATTTTAACACCTAGGAAATTGAAGAAAAACAATAATGCTCTATTCTTTTAAAAATAACCTTTATAATTTGTAAAAGCAGAGTATTAGTGTATGAGAAAATCCTTTATAAACCTAGAACAGCATATTATTCATCATTAACAGAGGAGAACAAGCATTATTAATGGGTAGTACAGTAGCCATATGAAAAGAAAGGGATTGTTTTCTTTAACTTGAAATCATACTTCTCTGACAGTCTGGATTGTTCATTGTAAAGATAAATCTCAAGTACCAGACTTGCAATGGAGTACCATAAGAAAGGTTTTTATTGGGGCCTACCATTGCAATGCATAGGAGAGCAGTGCATTGCACTGCCTCCCAGTATATATATATATATATATATATATATATATATATATATATATATATATATATATATATATATATATATAAAAAATTCCAGCTCATTCTCAAGATGTGTGCTGTTACTCAACTTTTGTTTCGAGTTACCATGGTGGCGTAATTAGAGAAAAACTACCCTATATAAAGTCAATGGAGTGGGGTCCTGAAGACATCCTAAAAAAACAATATTTTTGAGGATTTACTGTGTCATCATGGTTTCGTCTACAAACGCCATTCAACACTCAGTTTGTAGATACGTCCGTGTTGTGTTCAGAAGTGAAGACGGTATGTTGATACCTTTGACGGTTTTTCCACAACACACCTTACACTTTGGCAGGCCCCTTTTAAATTTCTTCAGAAATTGTCTAGTTACCAAAGTATTGCACAGAGTTGTACGGTTGGTAACAGCAAACACGTGTCAGAAAAGAAAGTCTTACTGTTATGAAACATAATATTGATTACAGCTGCATTTCTAAATGTCTTAATGTTTCAGTTGGCACTATTGGAGTTATAGTGCCCACTGAAACATTAAGACATTAAGTGAGGTGGAAAGAACATTGTTTTACCATAAAGCAGACGCAGCCTTGTGTCCATTTTCTGACAGAGTTGTCAAAATAATATTAACAAGTTGTTAGAACCTGGGTAGTTTTGGGGTTCAACACTTTTGAGTCTAGTTTTGATTATTGTTATCCTGTGTCCCTTATTTTCTTTTTTTGATTAGATCAGCCTTGTTTCTGTTCTACTTTAGTTCAGTCTTTTCATAGTTATTGTAGTTTATTATGTTTATTTATTCCTCGTCACTGGTTATTCCTTATTACTGTTAGATTATTTTTTTCTTGGTCCCCTGTTTACTCTTCCTC